>JANQBI010000003.1:0-1200000 GCA_030142935.1 Pichia occidentalis | reverse complement strand
GATTGAATCTCGGAGAGGGAATGTTCAATGCTGATGGCATGCCTATTGATGAAGACGGTTTTGAGGTTTTTGAAGAGGATGAACTAGTTGATGATGACGAGGATGAGTTTGATCTTGGAGAGGGTGAGTACGGAAACGGTGAAGTGGTTGATGGGGAAGAAGAAAGTGAGAGTGAACAGGGCGGCCAGCAGGCTAGAAGTGAAACAAAGGTTGTGTCATTATCACCCACTTCTGGAAATTCGGTAAGCTCTCAGGGCAGGTCGAATGAATTTAGCACACCGTCGTCAACAATAGATGACTGCGTGAATAAAAACGTTAAGTTTATCGAATATGGAACTGGAAATGGACTGTCTGATAAGGGCTGTAAGATACGGCAGTATGAAGAATATCTATCCAAGCCATCTGGACATTCAATAAACTCGCATACATACCAAGGACAGCGTAAAATCCTCAGGGACTCGTTAAGATGCATGGTGCCATTGACGGAAAACGAAAGATGGGCGGGTAAGTTTGTCCTACTAGACTCCAACAAAAAGTATAAGCCGCAGAGCAAAGAATGTGTTGATCACCATTACCAGTCGTTGGAGGTTTTGACTCATGTTGGAACGGTTGGACCAAACTATGTTCACAAATTTCGCAGACCGTTACAAGAATGGATTGTTACTCCCAGTGGTCTGATTCCATACATGAATCCCAACTGTGGACGTTGAGTAACCGCATGTAATTGTTTGTTCTATTGATTAAACGGACTATATAGATATCTAGACAATACGAAACTTAGATAATTACCTTAGAACATTGCCAGATTACGTATATAGTACGGGTATGTGTTGTTCTACTATGCTCGCGGTGCTGTGATTGTTGTAATAATATCAAGTGATGGTGATTTTGACCTTTTTGTGTATCATCTAGCAAGGGGGGGTTCTCTAATCGGGGTGTAAGGTACCATTGCCCAACAATTGTGATTGGGTTTAGACTGACCGCTAGCATACATTGGATAGAGAAAAACAAGATAAGACGGAATGACATCGGAAGTTGCAAATATGGTTCGTGAGATGATCAAGACGTCACCAGCGGGTGACGATACGATGATAATCAAGGACATCAAGGCACTATTGAACAATGCAGACTCGGACAAGCTGCTTGCTGAGGTGTTGCGTGAACATTATAGCAGTGAGCTGGACGTAGATGGTGCTAAGTGTGGTGATATCAGGCTGATCAAGATGCCGGACGGTGGCAGGAGCATCATTTCCAAGTACAATATGGACAATCTGAAGTACTTTGACACTCAGCATAAGGTCATGTTTGATTACGATTTTGTCGGCAATAAGGTAATCGACATTGAGGAGGGGTTGCCAAGTGGCCTGGCGGGTGGTTCCGAGACGGAGCGTTTGCAGGGCCAGCTGAACGAGTACCTTCTAGGACATTACAACGAGTTAAGCTACGGTCTGGTGGTTGCGGATGAAGGCGTGGAGGATCTGAAGGTTGTCATTGTTGGCGAGAAGCTCAATGACGCCAACTACTACAACGGCAAATGGGTGTCTGTGTATTCGTACAACAAGAGCAGGGGCGAAGTGTCCGGTATCATCAAGATCAAGATCCACTACTACGAGGACGGCAATGTGGTGATGAACAGCATCAACAAGGAGGACGTTGGCCGTGTGGGCTCTGCCTCCGAGTTGATATCCGCCATTGCTGGGTTCGAGAACAAATATGAACTTTTGATGTTGAAAAAGATCAACACCCTGAACGAAGCGAAGTTCAAGAACTTGAGAAGGCTCATGCCTATCAGCAGGTCGAAAATCCAATGGGGCCGGGCCATTGGCAACTACAAGATTGGCCAGGACGCTGCCGGTGGCAGGGCCTAGCGGGTGTGGTGGCGAGTGAGAGTGGTGCATCGACAGGACCTGCACATGTCTAGATATAGATGTATATGTTTTGATTATTTAGAAAAGGTAACGTACAGAGTAGTAAACAATCAGGAAGATTATGAAGCCGACGCCTACCATCTTAGAGACTTTGGGGTTGGAACGCATCACATGGCCCAGCCTCGATGCTGTCTGGCGGATTCCATCCGACAGTGTGGACAATTGGTTGTTGATGTTGTTCAATTGGGAGTTATCCTGCTGCGCATACAGGTTGATATCGTTGGCAATATTTTTGAACGTGGAAACCTTGTTTGCCAAGATGTGGAACTGGTCATCATTTTCCTGCTCAAACTGTGCCGCCCTGGACATTTTTTGGCTCTAGCGGGATGATGGAAGTGCAGAGAGATGCCTCTTTTCAAAGGGGGTGATGTGCCTTCATTATTCCACATGCTGATTCCACATCCGCTTCCCTGATCACCGTTCTATCTGTACTTCCTCCCTGTTTGTTTTTGGTTTTCCCGGATCACCTGTATTTGCCCTGCTGTTCAATCGCGAGGAGGCTCTGTTCACACTACAAAGAGCGCCCAGGCACAAGAATGGGGCTAGATACGGATACACGTGATGGGCAGGATTTGCCACTGGGGTCGGATACATCGAAACTAGGCCAAGCCCGAGTGGGGAGCTGACGTGGGATGGAGCAACTCGATTGGGAGCTCAGGTACTGGGAGAGGGGACGGGGTCGGACACAACGAAGCAAAAGAGAAAAACAGAATAACTTGTAGAGATATCAGTCAATAAATTGGTCGCATGGTATATAAACATTCCATAGTGAGACCGGCGAGTCCCGGATATGTAAATTTCTAGAACGCAAATTATCAATCATCATTTAGAAAGTAGAGAGAAAAAGAGAGAGAAGACATAGAGGGAAAAGAGGAGGGGGCAGGATGGGGTTTGGAAAGAAAACGTGGACCGACCAAGACAGATCCATTGGGAAGGCGGGTGATAAATCGCATAGTCAACCTTGACTATGGGTTCGTCTGTGCCTAGCCGGCAGTCCCCACGGTCCAGTTCTTTCGGTTGGCCTAGGAAGTAAGAGAAGAAGAACTAATAAAGGAAGAGAATCAGTAATAAGACAAGAAGAAGGCAAAACAGATACATTTATATATATATAGATGAATATTTACACATGTAGTCTGAGAAAGAGTTATCACCTCAAACGTAAACAAAGTGACAATATACATTTCTATATATATATATATATATATATATATATATGAAAGTACAACAAGCAAAGAGTCTGTACAAATGCTCACGTGTTTACGCACAGGGTTTCATCTCATTGGATATTGAGAAAACTGATGAATCACGTGCAGCATACACATTGCGCTTGGACACATATCTCACCACACAAAAAAAAATCCAAACATTCGTAGAGCGAGATACTAGTGTAGAACTCCGTACACACGAAGAAAGAACAAAAAAACACAGGGAAGTTTTGGTGATATGGGACACTTGAAAGTCGAGAAAAGTTTGAAAAATTCGCAGTCACCCCGCGCACCACTGACATTTCAAATCACACAGTCAGTTGGCGACGTGAACGATTTTTTTGGCCTCTGCTCGCTGGATTCGCACACAAACACACACACACAGCTGAATCCACACACAGAATGGGACAGCTTTTTTTTTTTATCAGTACATACTATTATCTTAAACCTCCTTCTGGCTGGAGTAGAGTGATATATAGAATATTCTTGAAATATTTCGTAGGAAATTAGAAATATCTTTTACTTTTCTCCTATAATCTTTCATCAGAAACCAACAAATATACAAGAGATGTCTGCAGAATCCAAGGTCGTTTCAACTAACTGGAGATTAGTCCAAGTTGGTAGAGTTGTTTTAGTCCAAAACAAATTAGCAGCAATTGTTGAAATCATCGATCAAAAGAGAGTATGTATTTAGCAGAAATTGTTGGAGAAAGCAATAAAACCAGTGCAACAGACACATGTGAAGCACGAGGGGCCACGGCCCCTCGTGGATGATTGCCATATCAATAAAAATCAGTATACAGTGTGAAGATCTCAAAATCCGTAGTCTTGTATGTTGGATTGGAATCCAGTCTAATATGCATTGGTGTGCAGGATGAATTCATCACGATGATAGTTTTCACAAATCAATAGAGAGGAAATATTTTTGATTGAATAAGAATCACCACAGTCACTAGAACACGATTACATCTGCCGCCAAACTGATCAATAATTCATCCCGAATGCAGAATAAACAATCCCATACAACAGCATTCATTTGTTTCCCTTTGGCTGATTCATGTGTGTCTCTTTTCAAAAAGAAAATAATTATACACAACAGATTGTACAAATGCTACATTTTCTTCCATGGCGTGAACACTGGTTACATTGCAAAATTCAACACACCTTTTTCTTTACTTCCAGCATCAATACTAACATAATATATTCCCCCCATTTGACCCCGTTTTATCATTCTACAGGTTTTAATCGATGGTCCAACCGTTGCAAGACAATCCATTGCTTTAGCTAAGGTTGTCTTGACTCCACTTGTTTTAGAAACCCTCCCAAGAGGTGCAAAGACCGGTATTGTCTCCAAGAAATGGGCTGCTTCTGAAATCGATGCTAAGTGGGCAAAGACCAGCTGGGCAAAGAAGATTGCTCAAAGAGAAAGAAGATCTCAATTAAGTGATTTTGAAAGATTCCAAGTTTTAGTTTTAAAGAAACAAAGAAACTTTGCTGTTAAGAAGGCTTTAGCTAAGGCTTAAATTTTTAATTAGTTTAGTTCTTAATTAATTAATTTATAAAAAATATCTTCTTATGTAAGGAATAAAATATGAAATAACTTTAATACAAGTTTCTAATAACCGCTTTAAATCACCACGATAGACCGATGTTCAAGCACACATATAACCTCCGTATATGGATGGAGGTGGACACTTATCATTGCCATCTATTAACAATGTGCTTTTATTATTATACAACTTTTTTTTATACGTAACTCATTAACCCAAATTTTGCATCAAATTAGCCAACGCAAAATCCGGTGTGCTGCTATTGCCACTACTATCGGAACTCAACTTCGATAATGTCATGGAAATTGCTGGATCGTAATCGTCTTTTTCCAACCCACCTGTTTCATTCACCGTTGGATTTACAGTGTCTGTCTTCGCTGTGCTGCCTTCAGGTATAGGATCCCTGGTGGAGTCAATGTTCCGTTGTACAACAAAGACAACGTAGATCTTACAGTTCTCGTCACTGTTCTGTAGATGTTCAAATATTTCATCTAAATTAAATTTACCCATAATGATGGATGCCTCTTCATTATCAATCATCTTCTCCCTCAAAAACGAAAGCAAGTACGAATCTTTAACATAGCTCAGGGTATTTTTCAAAACTGCATATTTGGAAACACTATGATAAAACTCCCAAATCTTGTAAAACTTCTTCACTGACTCTTCATCTTCTAAATCAAATGGCCTGATTTCATACAAATACAAATCCCTAGTGTTGGTGATTTTATCTAAGTAGGCGTCTGCAACAGCACTATTCAATCTACCTTTTGTGGTGATTTCATTATTATTGGAAAGGCTCGCTTCTTCCAATATACGACGAGCACGCTCAATAAGAGTATCTCTCTTCGTGTTTTTACAAGTGGATGCAATGAAATCAGCTTGGCACTTGACTGAATAATCGGGTGCATTCAATACACCTTCCCAAATGCCAATATCTGATTTGGTAGTCTCGCTATCTGGTGAGCCTTGGGGTGATGGTGGTAAATCCGTAGCAGTTTGCGTTTCGGCTTTGGACTTCATGCTCGTCTCCTTTTTGACAACATCATCGTGCAAAATATTCTGAAAGAGGTCATCATCTAATAAATCATCTCCAGGCGCACTTTCATCTCTAGTATTACCCTCCATATTGCTATTATCAATACTATGATCGTTATCATCATTATGGTTATAGCATAGAGGAGTGGCACTCGTCAACTTCATAGTATCTGTATTTGATTCGGAGTCATTTTGTTTCAGTTCGGTCGATTTTTCACTTAGACTTCTCTGTTGGTCTCTACTTTCCTTTAATTTTTCAACCTCTTCGATCCTCCTGTCATTGACATCAAACTGGTAGTCGGTGTCGCCGATAATTTCTTCACCTCTATGAGTTAAACGCGTTTTTGGCAAGGTACTGACTTCTTGTTTGATAACAACTTGATTTATGGCGTGCTGCTTCGCTTCCTCAGCTTTCCTCTTCTCCTCCTCGGTACGCATATCTTCCGATGTTAGTGTCGGCAACTGCTCAATTGTAAACTCCCCATTTATCACACGTTCAATCAAACGAGAAATTTTCAAGTTGATCAGCAATCGTCTAACTTTATCCGTGTATTTTGGTTGATCCGTTGGAAAGTTGGGATACAACTTAAAAACCCCTCCTTCCAATATCTCTGCCCAGTTCTTTGCTACTTCGCCGACGCTTCGACCATCCAATATTTTTTCATTATTAACTTTCGGTAGCAATTCGACCAATTTGAGTTCCAAATTTTTCACAATTTTAGAACGTATCGAATCAACTGTATAGTTTGGTTTGGGCTTTTTGGTCTTATTGTCCTTTTCGATATCAGGTGATTGCACAGACCTCACTCTTTTTACTGATTTTTTAATGGATTTTCTATCTGAAGTCTTAGCTTCGTTATCTTCACTCAGTTCATCATCACTGTGGTTGTTTTTGGTTTTACCTTTACTTTCCATATACTCACCGTCGTTTGCATCAACGTCAATCGCCCCTGCATCTACTTCTGGCGGGTATTCTTCTTCTCCCTGGTCGCCCTCATTTCCGTCTTCCTTTTCAGCAGGTCCCTTAGGAAGTCGCAGAGTTAGATATCTTGCATACGACATTTTTCTCCTAAGATTGGCATAAGCTGGGTTTGTCGGATCACATATGTCACATTTATAATGTTCCGGTATGTCCTTCTCCTTTATTTTTCCCAGTAAACATTTAACGTGTTGCCAGGTATTGCAGCTTTCACATTGAATCATCATTCCGTGTGGATCTTCATCTTCCTCGTTATAATCCAGATCGGTTGTACCACAAACCAAACACCGAACCGTTTCTCCCGGAATTTCAACCCATGAAGGTTGACGCTTCTTCTGTCTTTTTGGCTTCTCACCTGCTTCTCCCTTTTCTTTTTTACCAGTACCCCTGGCATCTGCTGAAGCCTCAGTTGACGCTGTTGCTGATGTTGGCTCATCATATTCCGTCTCCAGTCGCTTGGAATGCACGCCCTTGGTGGATCTTGATGATCTCCGTACAACGCTCATTATAGAACTTTAAGTTGTTACTTGTTAACCTTTGACTACTGTTACTCTCAGTTCTTTTGTAGCACTCAAACCTATTCTTTCTTTTGGCCTCAGTGCCATCTTTGTGGCGCCCTGTTAATACATAAACAGTTTTTGCAATGAAAAAAAAGAGGTGCTTTCCTCGCCACACATACCAAAAAAACACAAAGCTGAGCTACGCGAGAAGCAGAAAGTATATCCATCATGAATTCGATTGTTTTGATCCTGAACTTGAGAAGGTTTATCCACTCAGAGTTTAGAGAATAGAAGACAATTACGGAGATTGAAAGCCATAGCCTTGATTGAGTGGTGGATTGGCAAAATACGCAATGGACAAGATGGATATAGAGAAGGAAGACTACAGCAACCGCAACCACAGTAGCGATTTACAACACCATGTGAAGAGCCGATTGGCACCCCTATTGGATTTAGACGTGCCTAGCTTACTGTCGGTGGAGCTGCCGCTTCGTGTGAAGAACACAGAAAAGGCTATTGCGATGATTGGGGGTAGTGAAAAGCTCAAGAAGTGTTTTATTGAGCCGGACATGAAGTTGGAACTGAGATTACGCGGAGAAGATCCCCTTTCACACCCTATTCACTCGACTGTTTTGAAGAATTCCAAGAATGTTTTGATGAAATTCCGGATTCCAAAAAGGATACTGAACGCAAACAATAGGGATATCCGAAAGAGCATTGAGCAGTGTGAGAACGAAGGTATCAAATACTTTGTTGAGCCGTACGGAATTCTGAAACAGAATTATAAGTTCAGAGAGCTGGCAGACTTCCAAAAAATCACAAAAGAGTCGAGCTTCAACAAGGAATTCAGTGACTCCATTAGAATCGGGGACTACGAGAAAATTCAGGGGTTTGCGCAGAAATTGCAGGACCAAATGGAACAGGTCCAAACGTTCGGGGACGGGGACTTGGACCTGCCACCAATTATCCGATATGCACGATCCAACGTATCGCATAATTACAAATATTTTGGTAATCTATTGATTGACGAACATGGCGAGTGGTTGAACAAAGCAGTGAAGTTATACACTATCCATATCCAATGGGAGGATAAAATACCAACGGATCACGATCCGAGATTGGACGGTGAATACAATAAGGCGGTTGAAGACATTCAGAACATGAGAAGCAGCAACATACCTGAAAGGATCATCAACGAATCACCTTCCTTCCATTTGATCGAGTGCTTGAAGATCATCAAGAAGTTATTTGAGCTGAAGCCGATCTGGATCCGTCGGCACATTCACTGGTTGTTGCCGAAGCAGCTGCGCAGTCAACTCAGATTTGCATTGCCGTTTGTCTCATATACCTTTGCCAAGGGGCCTTGGAGACACTCGTTTATCAAATTTGGATACGATCCGAGAAAGCATCAGGAGTCCTATATCTATCAGATCGAGGCCTTCAGAGGCAACTCACGGGTCAACCAGGACGGAGAGATTGAAAAGCTCATTGAGAACGAGGGCAACAAGTACATAATACCGCCAACGCTGTACAAATATATCGATGAGTTCAGCAACGAGGAGAGTGATATCAACAAGCTCAAGATTGGCAAGATTCCAAGGCAATTGTTTTTCGATGGGAAGAACCCATGCAACTCCTTGGCCTTTCAAATAGGCGACATCATGGATGAAGACGTCAAAAAGATTCTGGAGAACACCAAATTTGAGAGTGTCTGCAGCATTGAGACGGGGTGGATTGATCTGGTGACCCTGTCGAAGGTCAAGTCTGTCATGAAGTATAAATTGATGTGCATCCGGGAAGGCATGTCGATAAGTGAAGAGAAAGTGCATGAGTTGATGACGAGAACGGTATTCAAGGCTGAGGGAGAGATGGGGGAAGACGACGAGGAGGAGAATGGCGATAATGACAATGAAGACGGGGACGAGATTGACCACGATGATGATAACGATGAGGATGCGATGGCAGGCACTAGCGATGGAGAGGACAGAGGTGGTGCTGACAAAGAGGCTGCTGCTTTGGCGGGTGCAGAAGCACCGACCCACGGTGGGGATGGGCAAGGTCAAGAGGGGGACATGGATATTTTCAAGAGACTGGAAGTATTGAATCCCAAGAGTGTAGCTGTTATCCGAGACCTGGAAAACATCATCAAACAGGAGAGTTTGATGGGCGAACATCTCGTCAAGCCCGGTAGCATTTAATGGGCAAGCATCTCGTCAAGCCCGGCAGCATTTGATGGGCAAACATCTCGCCAGGCCCGGCAGCATGTGACAAGTCGGCGGGTAGGCTATGCACGGTAACTCTGGGACGGGAGTGTCTGCAGTTTTACGCTGTTCTTTGGATATGGATTGTATTTTTTGTTGTCTTTTTTGTTTTGTTTTGCAAACACACTATACAACTATGTAAAGGCAATAAGCGTCGAGGCAAAAGAAACCAAACGACGTAGGGAAATGGAATGTGATCTAGAAGAGGGCCAGACACGCTCTGGACGGGTGGGGAAGGAGCTCACTCTTTCTTTTCTGGCACCGACTTTTTCTCCTCCTGCATATCGAGCATGTATCTGATGGCCTCAGAGGGGGTCTCTCCGATGGTGTTGATTCTCCAGTTGGCGATTCTGGTGAGTTGCACCATGGAAACACTGGCCAAGAAGAAGTTCACCGAGGCGAGTAAGTAGTTCTTTGGCTTGATCACCATCGACCACCGGGCCCAAATGGCCCCTGTAGCAAAGAGGGACAGCTGCTGTGTTGCGGAAACCTTTTCCACCGGCCTGGCCATCTCACCTGCGCCAGCAACAACCAAGGCCCATTTCAGAAATGGCGCCCAGAAGTGGATTGTTTTTGGTCCTGTTTCCGAGTTCAGGAATCTTTTGAAAGCGTTCGAACCTGCTGCTCCTGCCGACATTGCTTGCTGTCTACTTATCTGGGATGGAAACAATTACAAAGAGCCTGTGTCTGTCGAGGTCCTACCGATCGTCGCCTCCGAAGTTGTGTAGGAGACGTCCTTTAGCAGCACCAGGAGGAGGAAAAAAGAAAGAATATATAGATCCAGAGGAAAAAAAATCCAACACTTCCGGCAGGACACACTCTGTAGGAGAGTGTGTAATTGTTATTGTCATTATTTTATTGTTATTTCACCGTCTATTGTCACCACCTCCTCCAAGCGCTAAAGCCAATTGCGCTGCGGAGAAGGCCTCTTCACTCAAGCATTGTGCTTTCTCCAGTCTCTCGATCAGGAGCTGTAGCCACTGCTCACACTCGGCGTTGAGAGCAACGGCGTCTACGCCCGCCCGCAGCTGGCTGGTGAGGTGGGATTCGTACTGCAGGATGGTCTCGTGCACCTTTGGTCGGGCAGCGAGAGAGGCTGTTTCTCTCGGGGCTGTTTTTTCCTCCTCCACCTGGCGGAGAATGTTGGCCAACTCAGCTGTGTCCTGGTCGATTTCGCCGCCGTCCCCGACGGCGGCCACAGTGGCAGAGAGGGAATACTTGAAGAGCAAGACGTCGTAGCGGGAACTGATGGCCATGACTCTGCCCACGGTTCTGCTGCGGGCGCCGTCGTCCTCGACAGCGTGCTGGTCTCCCGTGGCGCCTGTGAGCAGCAGGAGCAGGATCTGGACGCAGAGCTTCTTGAGGACAGCCACTCTGCGAATGACGGCTCGACGAGAATCCACCATCTTGGCCACCTTGGTCCGGGACTCGGCGTGGGCCTGCTCTTCACATGCCCGTTTCACGGCTCGGGAGCGTTCTGCTTCCAGGCGGCCCTTGTCCTGCTCCCGTCGCAGCTCCTCTGCCAGCGTGTCCCGCTGGGCACCCGCCTCCTCCAGCTGCACTCTCTGCGCCCTCCTCTCCGTATCGAGAGCCCCCAGTCTCTGCCGTAACCGCCCGATCTCCTGCTCCCTCTCCTTCAACAGGACCGCATCGTGTCTGCGTTGGTCTCTCAGGTCCTGGACCAGTCTCTCCAGGTGCCGCTCGTGCTCAACGGACGCCAGTTCTCTGGCGTGCACCGCCTCCTGCTGCCTTACTTCCAGCTCCCTCCTGTTTGTTTCGATCATCCGGAACAGCTTCAAATACGACGTGTACTCAGCATACTCCCCACCGGAGAGCTTCTTGCGGTAGTGGCGGACCCATTCGTCGCCATCATTGGCCTCCTCCTCCTCCTCCATCTTTGCGTCGGCCTTGGTCTTGGCCTCCCCGTCGGCTCCAACACCTCCGTTTGTTCCCGTTCCTTCTTCTCCCTCCTCCTCCCCGGCGTTCTCCTCTAAACCCCGCTCGGTCGCCACCATTGTGTAGGTCGCATATAGAAACGCCTTGTTTATGTGTGATAGTTTGCAGATGTTCTTCAGTTGGAATCCACGCTTGGTCAACACAGAGAGGTCGTTTTTGGACGTTTCATAGTTGTCCACAAATTTGTCCCAGGATGCAAAAACCCCAGCACCACTCATGTTCTTGTGTCGTTCAATCACCGCCAGATGCTAGTTGATGTCCAGGAAGCTGTCGTCGCCACAGAGGGAAGATTCTGCTTAATGGCACCACAATCGGCCATGAGCCTTCTCCCCTTTCATTTCAACCTTCTATTCAAGGGCAAGTCACGTGCCGCGTTTGGCTTGGGTGGAAAAAGCTGGTGCAATCGCAAGGGCGGTCTCCTGTATTCCCTTCTACACGAAACATATACACCTTTCTTGTTCAGGTGGTGTAAAAAGGGTAGCAAGGACGCCAGTTGCCGTCTGAACACATCTATAGGGTCTTTGGGTGCTCAATTCGGTAGCGATTTAGTGGCATGGAGGATATTAGCATAGGTAACGAAATTAAAGACGGATTCAAAAAGACGGAAAAATGGGTCCGGGCAAATATCGGGTTCGTAGGTGAGATGGAATCCTTCTACAGACAACGTGCCATGATTGAACGGGAGTACTCAGAGAAACTGCAAAAGCTTTGTGCAGAGTCGTTCCAGAAAGTGTCGAAACTGAGCCCAACTCTGAGTGTTGGAGAAGACCCAACAATCACCCCTGGGTCGCTGGAATGTGCCAGTGTGGTTGCCTGGAAGGAAGTTCTGATCCAAACAGAAAACATCTCAAAGGAGAAAAAACAGTTGGCAAACAACTTTGAAGCCAACGTTGCATCCAATTTGAATAAATTGCAGTCGAAGTATACGGCAATCAAAGACCGTTGGAAGGCGTTCGACGACGAGCTGACGTCGATCCGTGACAAGAATTTCAATGAAATGTCACTCCGGAAGAGACAGTATGACGCAGCCTGCGAATCCATGGAGTCGCAGCGTTCAAAAGCACTGAAATCGTCAAGTGACAAAGCACAAGATAAATTGGCCAAAAAGGAGACCGAGATGAACATCTCTAAGAACGGCTACTTGATCACAATCAGCGTCTGTAATCGCTTGAAAGACAAATACTATTATCAAGACACGCCCGAGTTGCTCGATGGCCTCCAGGATCTAAACGAGGCAAAAGTCAGTAAGTTGAATAGCATTCTGTTGTCGAGCTCGATGCTAGAAACAGAATCAAATTCTAAGATCAATAAATTCATAGACGCCATTGACGTCGTGGTCAAGCAAAATTTGCCTAAATTGGACACCGCAATGTTTGTGAAACACAATATTGCTAACTGGTCAGAGCCAGTGGATTTCAATTACATACCCTCCCAGATATGGCATGACGACGAAAAGATGATCGTGAACAATTCAACATTACAGAACTTGAAGATTAGATTGAATAATGCATGCTCAACCTATGAAAATTTAACACAGATTTGTAACGATGAAAAACAGTCGGTCGAAGAGCTGTTAGTGGAAAGAAACAAATTGGTTGGTGATACCTTCAGTGAAGTCAAAATCAAGCTGCCAGAAGAGTATCAGGAATTCGAAGAGTTACTCATTAAATCAATCACCTCCTTGCAAAAATTCACAAATGACGATACGAGACGAGTGATGGCTGAAGTGGAAATCGAAACGATCCAAAATGCAACTGGTGATATTGATATGACAATTTCAGGCCCAATTCATAAAGAGAAAAAATCCAAATTCGGTTTCTTGAAATTTAATAAAAACCAAGATGAACTTCAGATTGATGAAGAGCCAGAAATTCAGGACTTGGCTGAAAACGTCAATGATATTAGAATTGTACCAACAAATAGAAAAACAAGAATGTTCAGTTCCTTGGGTAATTTTATTGAGGCGTATAACACCCCTGTGAATCAAAAAGCACCAAATTTGGTTGCTTCATCAGAAAACTCAATTTCAACCCAATCTCTTTCGGCGCAATCAGTTTCAATTGCAACTGCTCTGTATCCATATGAAAGCAATGGTGATGATGAATTGCCTATGTCAGTAGGTGAAAACTTCACTGTTTTAGAAGAAGACGATGGGTCGGGCTGGACATATGTCTCATCATCACAAGGCTTGGAAGGTCTGGTTCCTACAAGTTACTTAAAAATTGAAAAACAACAAACTCGATTAGCTCAACAAAAGAAACAGCCTCCAAAAGTTGTTCCTCGTAAAAATTCAAAATTAGTCAAACGTATGGAAATCTTATACGACTACGAGGCTCAAGGTGATGACGAATTGAGTCTTAACAAAGGAGACATGGTTGTTGTTCTGCATGAAGACGACGGTTCTGGTTGGACAGAAGGTGAAATTGACGGATATACAGGTTTATTCCCCACAAGTTATGGTGCAATTGCGTAACTATCCTATTAGATATATCTGGTATGTATTTATTTACTTTCTGTGTGCATACTTATATACTAGCCATTGATTTGTTTACTTATTTATTTAAATATAAAAAAAAAAAATACAGGTACTACGCTGGTGGAAGGAATGCTGAGAATAACGCAGTTTGAAGGAAAACCCAGACAATCCACCAACGTAAGATGATTTTGGCAAACTTATTGTTGTTGCAATATAAATAAGAAACATACCATATGTGAATTGGCAAAAAAGTACTTATCCGATTGACAATTTGTACATGCATCAATGTGAACTGTAAAATCCAATATACTATACTGACCCACGCTACAGGTCTAACGCTTTTCCATTTCTGAAATTCTCTGATTGAAAGTCCGATTATGAGTAGTTGTGGTAATGCAATTATGAATAGAGGTATATTTCCAGGGGTGAAATATCTGAAAAACCCTACATTCCAATAATGGCTCTGAGCATATGAGACGAGTGATTTTGTGTATGTATTGCACCATTCGCCACGTTCCGGACAATAGATACTGTACGGTATATATGTTGCCAACACAAAACCAAAGAAAAGCTGAGAACCTGTAACCAAAATACACAGAATGTCGGAGAGTTTATGATACCTTGATAAATCGTAGATGTAGATCAATCCATAGAGTATAGAGTTGGATCTGATGCCAAATGCGATTGTAAATAGAGTTCCTGATAACAAATACGTGTATTTATTTGAGATTATGGTTAATGAAGTAGAAGTCAAATAGCAATATAATGCCAGATAGCACAAGAATTGGACAGGTGTTTCACCATATGATACTGTTGAAAAAATACCAGAAGGCTGGATCAAGATAACAAGAGATGAAATATATGCGAATCTTGACGTGTTGAAATCCTTCGGAATAACTTTCATGTTGGACTTGCAGATTTCAAGAGATAGGAGGTATATAAGTTTGGACACAAATATTATCAAAATGTTATTAACAACGATGAAAAGAACAAGAATGTCGTACAAGTTCAGGTCAAATGTTTGTTTTATATAGTTCATTGATCTCCACCATAACGGCACGAACACCCATTCATGCTCAAATGTTATTCCCTCCATTGACATTTTTAAAAAATAAACAGAATCCCAAGACATGAGATTATTCAATACAGTGATTACTGATTGTGGGTATAAAATGGTGCTTGTTTCATCGACATATTTATTTATGAATATTGACGTTGATGTATCAAACTGAAATGGGGTCATATAGACAATTGCGAATTGGATAAGTCTTATCAGAAACAATGCAGCAACAACATGGCTAAGTCTATAGCTATATTGGAATGATGATGAATGATTCATTGGATACCGTGTATTTTGGTTGTATTAGTAAGTCTAGAATATTAAAGGATGTTGATGCTCTTTTCTTATTACAACCATATATTCGTTACAATATGGATATCCATAAAATTTCAATACATAGCGCTAATGGTTTTATTGGCAAGATTCATGGTTATAGAAACCATGAATATATATGTATATATATAAATAGACAGATAGATGTATAGACAGAGAGATATTGTATAAAGATATATATACACTGGAATTTGGAGGTGTACTAATTGATGTTGAATATACGACAGAACACTATGTAGTATGAAACTTTTAAAAAAAAAATAAAAATTAATACGTACCAAACATGAAAATATTGAAATGTCGAAGTCCATACATTGAAATTTACGGCAAAACTAAAGAGGACTGTATATGAAAAATAAAATACATTGTGATTCACAAAAGCAATTTATCAATTGTTATGGATATGGGCTTTGAGTTTAAGATTCTCTTGAACAAATTGGAATTAAATACAAGTTGAAAAGAAGAAAAACTGGTAAAAAAAAGTCAATTCACTTACAAATTAGTCGTTAGTAGCATGAAACAATTTCTTAAAATCAGAATGAAATCATGGAGAAGGTGAAAGTCGGAGTTTTCTTGAAGCACAGGATACGTGGAAATGTATTTTCTTAGAAGAAAATGCAGAATTTAATCAGTCTAGCCATGAGAACGTTTCAAGTTAGTTCTCAATTGATCAAGAAAGGCTAGGTTGATCCCGATATGTCTGTAATAATTGGACAACAGAAGCTTGCGCATGGTAACTCTGTTCCAAGATGAAAACCGATTGCACAAAATAAGAACAAAATAATTCACGATTCAAAATGTGCTTGTTGTCCAAGAGTGCTAAATATCTAAACGTGTATGTATCTAAGTCGTGTATATATGTATATATGTCGTTATGAGTATATGTATAAATATATAATGAAGCTGAAGGTTTGTTTCCATGGGAAATGGGTAGTTCAATACAAGTTGGATAGTACGTCGCAAAAATGATCCTAATATTATTTAGTTTTATTGGTATTTTTAACTTTACCTGTACGGTTATTAATTCAAATACTAGTGTGAGATTTGTCGTATGATGTAACAAATGAAATAGAAAAATTTGGATACGATCATGTTTGTTCAAATGTGGGATTTGACCTATAAAACGAATAAGAAAAGAAAAATGTTAGTATGTTTGGAAATCAATGTTGTTGCAGCTACCGGTGTTCTGTCAGATATTCAATAATCCATCTATATAATAGTTTTTGTTTGATTATATAGTACAAACATGCAAAAAAACTGGGGTTAAACTCAAAACGGAGAAAGAATGAAAGAAAGGGGAAAAGAAGAAATAAATGACCCCCTTTGTTAACCCCTAATATGGCATCATCGCCATCGACTATAGCACCACGACTATACACGCATACGCTTTTTCATGATAAATTGTTCCACAGCTCAAAATTTCATTTGATATTTCTACTTTGCCATAGCTCGGAGTTGTGGAGTAGATGTACGACCGTGCACATTTGCACTATTGCGTCTTCTCTGTGTTCTTCTTTCGAATAACTATTGCATGTAGAGTGCATCCATATCTACTAGAAACCATTAGATACCGTTAAGATAGTGCTCCACCTCAGTTCGAGGGCAGTAACATGAATAAGGGTGGCTTGACGTGTACGCTTCTACGCTATTCTGTTCACCTGTTCAGTTTTGGAGGCATGTATTCTGCGAATATGGTTCTTTAAGTGATCTGACCTTTTGAACGCTTTGTCACATTTAATGCAAACAAATTTGGCAATTTTGAGATGAATGCAATCAACGTGGCGTTTCCACTGTGACCTCTGTTTGAAAACTTTGGGGCATTGCGTGCATTTAAAAAGATTCTTTTCTGCGTGTAAGTATTTGACTCTGAACACAGGGTCGATCTTTTCTGATTGATTTTTTGAAGATTTGATTTTGGTTATTTTTGGAGCCTGGAAATTGATTTTACCGTGTGGTTTAGTATGCAAAAGTTTATCTCTGTTCTTCTTCAGCGATTCACGGAATATCTCCATAACAACATCACACTCATTCTCGTCGCAATTCACTTTATTTTTACTTCTCGTGGGTTTATACCCAGACTGAGAATCAACTTGGTTGTTTCCATGATCACATGTACCATCATGGCAATCCATGTGTTCAAATTTGTGCTGCATTTCCTTTTCATCTCTGCATCTTTTCTCCTGTTGATATTCATATTTGTATTCAAGGTTCTGTAGACTTCCTTTTCCTCTTTTATCTCTTTGCTGACTTTGCTTTTTATCTTCTACTTCGTTATGCTCTTTTTTATTATGCAGTGGGTTAAAATCGTTGACAAACAACGTATTATTAGACGGTTTATTAACGGATATTTTAATACCGATATTTTTGTTTAACTTTAAAATATTTTGGCGTACTTTACAGGTATCTTTAACCTCTTCCGGCTTCTCATTAAAAATATTTGAAGTTGTATAATGATCATGTTTCCATTTAAATCCACGTTTGAAACTGTCACTTCTTTTTGATTTGGAAGAACAATCCTTCTGTTTACTTGAATTATTATGATTATTTATATCTACTTCTTTAATTTCAGTAGCTGTACTACTTACAGGTACTAAATTTAAATTGGCACATTCAGTATCACTGGCTGTTTTTGAAGCTTTTAAAATTTTTTGATGAGTGTAGTAGTTGTAGCAATCATTTAAATTACTGTTGCCCATTGTATTTGGTTTTCTAAAGTTTTGAACTGGTCTTGTTTTATTATAAATCAAATAATTTAAATTTTCCGTTATTTCATTTCTCGGAGAGGAAAGAACACTTGCTGTTGATTGGAAATAAGAATGGTTATCATTCAACGTTTTTAAGTTTTGTAGCGTGCTGTCATGATTGTTGCAATTACCAACACTGCTTTGACTACTTCTTAAATTCAAGCTTTTATGAATTGCCTGGATCAACTTTTTATCTTTTAATTTTGCAATTCGATTTGAAGCCGTGATTATTCGGATTGAATTCACGTTATTTGGGGATGGTGTGTTATGGAAAAAGTAAGGGTTGATATTTTCATTTGAATTGCTGATTGAATTTGACGTTGAATTTGAATCCAACTCGTAACTAGTTGAGTCTACGCTTCTATTCTGGGGGTCATTTGAGGTGTACACTGGATCCTCATAGACATATTCCTGATAATAATAAGGATTTGAAATCTCCACATCCACTTCGGACGGGTAAAAGATGTCGTGGGAGGTGGATTTATTCAAATCGTTGAGGAACGAGTCTTTTTTCATTTCGCCGTTATCGGGAGCAAGACGAAATCTGTTGACGGTTTCAACGACGGTTGTGTCCTGCGGAGCGGGGCCATTTGCAATACAGTTAGGATCTATAGTTTTGAAAAGCCTCGGGTCGAGCGCCGAGTCTTCATTACTCTCGGACCAAGCTACAGTCTGTGTTTGTTGATGATTTTGACGCTGCGGCTCTGTGTTGGAGGCTTGAATTTCCGTTTGAGGACACGGTGATGAGTGTGTTATGCCGATCAACATTTCTGAGCCTTGCGAGGACGATGATGGCATGGTTTCGCTGCTGTTGAGTGGGACATCTGCGGCTGGCTGTTGCTGCAACGCCAGGTTTTCTGCACCCTTGTCCGCCTTCAAGTGTTCCTTCATTATTGTGGCGATAAAAGCAGCCCTACATAGAATACGGTGTTTAGAAGCTTCTAGCACGCGGCAACTCTGTGGAACCAAGTGTGGAGTGTGGGCTAGCACTGCACTATTCAGATGATGTGTGACGCAGTGGAACAGTAAGAGGGCGGCCGATGTGACGAAGAGGCTCAGAGGAAGAGGAAAGAGGGCACGTCCAAGAGAGAAGGCTCATCCCGTCACGGGATTCCCCTTCTATCTGTGGTTGCCCCTTTTTCACGTGCCGCCGATCGGCACGCCGGGTCACGTGCGGCGCCGGGTCTGCGTCGATCGGCGCACGCCGCCAGCGCCCCCTTTCCCCGCCCAGCAACCGCCACACCCGTGCACCCGGCCGCAAGGATCCTTCCGCTGCTCTGTTTTGTGGCGGTCCTCCTCTCCTCCAATTATGACTATTCCGAAAGCGGAAATCCTCCTTCCCCATGCGGACATCCCGTTTCCCAATTCGCGTGCCAGCGCCGAACAACAGGATGTCTGCCCATACAGATTGGCACCAGTTATATTTGCTGTGCCTACATTGTTCATTTTGTTCGGTACGTTCTGGGTTATGTTGTATATACCCTAAGGTTATATTTATATTTATTCAGATTAATCTATTATTATATACCATTTAGGCAATAATCCCAGTAATCTGGGATATCGTATATTGTAGATAATATCGATAATCAGCATTATTTGTTTTTGGTATTTTCTGGCTCATTTTTCTTTCGCTGGTGTTTGAGTTGAAAGGAGGAAAGGTATAGAAAAGGGGAGGGTTTGCTAATCTACCAATTTATATTCTATTTGTTGGATTGTATGGCAGGTTACATCTCGTAGTGAAGTCCCCTTCTTTTGCACTCCAGACCATCAATTGTTTTTTTTTGAACTCTTTTATTGAAGTTGTTCACATCCGGCTATTATCTTCTACGTAGAATTGACAGTTGCCTGTTAATCCGAGAGCTTATATCCATCAGCTAGAGACGGTAGACTGAGAAATCCAGATAGACGCATATATACTTGAAAATAGTATAGTATAGAGTCGTTCTTTACTCAGAATCATACACATTGACCTGTTGAACGCCAAGCTTTCAAACACATAGACAGTTCAGAAGCAAAAGTTACTTTCCTATCTTAGGCATATTGAGTCAGTTGACTGATAAATAATCTGTTTTAATTTGTGTTGGTGCTTTTCCTCTTTTTGTTGCACTACGGCTTTTACATTCAGCCAGAAACAGACACTCCAGCTCATCCTAACCAAACAGCAACCCGTTAAAAAAAACCAAAAAAAAAACAAAAACAGAAAATATAAAAACCGGAAAGAAAAAAATAGAAATAAAATTACACCAAAAATGTCCACTTACGCTGAACCTGCACACTCACTCACCAGCAAATCTTCAAAGTACAACGTCTACCAAACCGATGGCAAACCATTGAGTACCGAAGCCATTTACAGGGCAAAATTGAAATACGGCATCTACAACAATCCTGCCAAAGTCAGCTTGGGTGTTGATCCCTCGGCCTCAGACACTGCAGCAGTCTTGGCAGCAAACACAGACCTATCGATCTCCGGCTACTCCAAAGAGTTGTCCTCCGAAGCTGCACATGCGGCCCTGATTGCAAAGCCAAACTCAATCACAGGCTGGAAGAGAACTAACGTTGCTCCGGAAGCTGAGTATGCTGCAATCTCCGTCAGATCGCTGAAGTTTCCTTTCGACTCCGAATCCACATCCTCAACTATGGATCATGAGTCAAGTTCCGAATACGCTGCGGCCTCGGTTTTGGGCAAAAACCCAAAATTCATCGCAAGAGATTCGTTACAGGAGATATACGATTTCGACGACGTTAGATCCGGCAAGGCAACACTATCACAATTCTCAAATATTCCTAACTCGAAATCCGCAAAAAGTTTAAATTCAAAAAAGGACTATAGATCCGGTGTAATGACCTCCAATAACGCAGCTGAACAATCGAGAAAGATGAACATTGGTAATATCTCCAAGACTGCAAGTCAAAGTGCAGACAAGCTTTTGAATAAGAGAATGACACCAGAAAAGAATTTCAGATCCGGTATTAAGACAAATTCCAGCACTCGTTTGCCAAATACAGATGCTTCATTCTACATTCAAAACATCCATAATCAGGCCATCAAAGCATCTCAAAAAGAATTGAACAAGAAAACCACAAGAAGTATGGGTCTTCAAACTCCATCAGATTCCGGTTTAATTGAAAACCCTTCAAACTTTGCTGCGTCGGCTTTAAAATTAGATCCTACCAAGGGCAATTTCAAATCGACAATTAAAGAAAACACCCTGGTCACCCAAGATCTGTATGCAATTGCAACCCAGAAGGCAAATAAGGAGATTAACAAGTTGAACGATGATGTTGCAGAAAAAAATATGTATAATATTAAAGCAACTGAAATGGCCTACAAAATTGCACAAGAAAATGCAGCAAAGAGAAAGGCCAAAGACTTGGCTCCTGGTGATATAAGATTAGGTGGCGGTTTAACAATGAAATTTAATGACGTTGAAAAAATTGCATCAACTCTTGTTACCCCTGCCATTTCCGATATGGAAACCAGAATTGTTGAAATGAAGGCTCTTGATGCAGAAAGGAAACAATTACCTGCCAAGATAAGACAAAGAAATATGGAACATAAGGAAGAGCTAAGGCAGGCACAGATTGCTTTGGAGAAAAAGAGAGCTGAGGAAGCAAAAGCCAGAAGAGATCAACTAGTTATTGACAAGAAAGCATTGGATGACGAACACGAAAAGTTCAAGTCTGATTTATCTGTGGTTCTGAATACAAGACAAGAAGAGTTCGATCAGCAAGTTGAAGAAGAAGAATCCGAAAAGAAAAAAATTGACGACGAGAGGGCTGAAAAATTGAAGGTTTTGAATGATGCCAAGGCAGAAAAAGATCAAGAAAGACAGACCGAACTGGATAACATGCAGGCAGAAAAAGATGCGGATATTGCACCTTTACTGGAAGAACTGGAAGTTGAAAACTCAAAATTAAGTGAGTTAACAGCTGACAGGGAAGAAAAGGAGAAATTCTTTAATGAAGAAAAATCTAAAACCGATGCGATCCAATCTGAACTGGATGATACTTTATCAAAGATAGAAATAATGAATCAACGTATTGCAGAATTAGAAGCAGGACTGTCCGAAGTAACCGAACAGGAAGCTGCTGAAACATCAGCTGCATTAGCTGCCGAAACTAAATTGAATAGTGAAGGTAAAGAAAAGGAAACAAAATTGATTAATCTTTCAGCTGAAAGAACCGACCTAGAGTCGAAACGTGAAGAATTGCACAAAGAAACTGCTGAGAAGGCTGATGAGCTGAAAAACCTTGCACTTTCACACCATGCTGAGGAAAGTGAAATCAATGAAGTTTATCCTGAACATTTACGTAAGGAAATCATTGAGCCAGAAGATTTCAATGATGATGATCTTGCTGATTCCAAGTTTGAATTAGATGATACACCAATCAGCATACCTCCTGAAATTGAGGATGAGCCAGAGAGTATTCCTGAAGAGGTTTGGCCAAAAGTTGAAGAGCCTGAACCGGAACCGGAATCCGAAGAAGCCGGAGATGATGCAGGAGATGGCGCATTTGCGAAAGCTGAAGCAAGACCTCTAGTTCAGAAAAAGACTTGGGAAGAGATCAGAGAGGGTGGCTATGACGGTGGTGATCCTTTGGCTGATGTACCAACTCAAGAAAAGCCTCCAATGGCAGACATTGTTGATGACGCTAAAATTAGAGCGTCTGAGGCTGCAACAAGTGCGTTGAAATCTTCAAAGCCGGTTAAAGCTGCTGGAGGAAAGGTTGTCACTGGTGGAAAACCAACATCTGTTCAAGTCATCAAGTCCGACAAAAAGGGTAAAGGATTTTTCGGCTTTTTCAACAAAACCAAGGCCGAGCCAACCTATATTGAGAGGACGGCGCCTGTTGATACATCTGAAGCGAAAAAGAAATTCAAAGGTTTACAAGAAGAAACCCCGAAGAAAGAAGCGGTAGAGGTGGAGGCACCGAAGGAAGTTGAGAAGAAGACGGCTGCAACCGCTGCGAACGACGACGACGATAGATTCAGTGGCTTCTCTCAAGGTTCTGCGGATGAAGAATAAATGACGTTACAGTCAAGAGGATTATGGTAGTTGTATTGATTCCAATCTTTGTTTTCTTTCATTGATGTATGTTGTTATTATTGTGTTTTTTTTTTGTGCTTCTCTACTTTGTTGTTACAATAAACATTCCATCATAGTTTATTTTAAAAAATCTGTTTTACTATTACTTTACCTGTTGTTTACTACACTTATCTGTCCCTCACTTCTTTTTTTCAATTGATGGACTCAATTCACTTTCTTTTACTTCATTTTACTCTCTACTTCAACTTTTGTGGTGTTATCTCATTTTCTCTATTTCTTTTGCCAAGTTTTTTCTTATCGTTTTCCTGAAACACCCACTGTTACCTTGTTGTTGTCTGATTCCTACAAAGTTTGGAGCTTCAGCAACTAATTTTACTCTGTTTTATCTTAATTTACCGTATTTTTCTTTGTATCTTGCGCTTTATAATTTTTTAATATTGAAAACGAAGGAACTGTATGGACCAAAGTTCCAAGTTGGCTGTATCGAACGCGTTGCTGGTTTCTCGCTGTTTCCATATTGGGTCAAAATAGAAAAAGTGTTGATGGTCTTGAGTAGCCATACTTGACCGGCAGCATAAATGTGGAAGCGGTGGATCTTTGTCATAGCAGTACAGCGGCAGGTGGTGATTCAACAAGCAGCGTCGTCTGGGATATAGGATAATTGAAAACATGGCAAGACGGAAGGTGAAAGCAAGTGCAGTTGCGTCTGCAAGAAGTGTGAGCAAAAATGCAAAGAAAGGGAGCTCCCAGTCACAAAATAGAAATGACGGTGATTCGATGCAGACTTCTAAAGTGAAAATCAAGAGAGACATATATGATTCGGATGACGAAACAGAATTCATAAGAGAGGACAGGTCCCATTCGAGCGGGTTGCTGAGAAATCAACCTGGAGATCCCGTGGAGCCACGGAAGAGAAAGAACAGGAAAGGTACGGTGGCATTAAGGGAGATCAAAAGGTTTCAAAAGAGTACAGACTTGTTGATCAGAAAGTTGCCGTTTGCTAGATTGGTCCGTGAAATTGTTCAAGACGAATTTGGTAACGATGCCGAGTATCGTTGGCAGAGTGTGGCTATATTGGCATTACAGGAAGCAAGTGAAGCTTATTTGGTCCATCTTTTGGAAGACACAAACCTTTGTGCCATTCATGCCAAGAGAGTCACTATAATGCAAAAGGACATTCATTTAGCTAGAAGATTAAGAGGTGAATGAAGATAAAATCATACCTTTTTTTTCTAGGAAGAGAAGATCGAAAGGTTTGTATGGATGTCGGTTTCCCTATAGGTGCTTTTCGATACATTGTTACTTTTTGCTTAGTTTTATTCTATATTGTTGTATTTCACCATTGTTTAATTTGATTTATAGCTATATGTGTCTATTGTATAATACTTTATTTTTCTGTGTATTATGTTTTTAAAAAAGGAAAACACGGGTTACTGTTATTTTTCTGAATGTCCTTATTCCTTTGGTGATTTCAAATAAACTCCTTTTTTTCTACTTCAAAAAAAAAGCTCACTATTAGTACACAAACTGATATAGAAAACTTTATCTATAGTTACAAACAGGTGTTCCAGATTGCCATTGGTCCCGATTCGTTAAACGCTTCCCTTGTTAGACAAAGATCATTGTTGGAGGTGAAGACCTGCTTGGATAGAATCTGGGCACCCAAAAATGACGAGTCCTCAAATCCGGATTTCTTCCATTCACTGAAATATTCAACTTTTGGCACGATTTTCAAATGTCTTGGGACTTGTGTTATCGAAGAGTCATCGATGGATCTGACGTCGTTTCTAAACTGCGATTGTGGCTGTAAAAGCTTGTTATCTGATAGGATCACGTAGTTATCAAAGAGATGGAACATGATTTTCTCCTTGAAGCCTTTTATTTTACTTGTCTGGCCTGTTATGATTATGTTGTCATAGCATTCTTGTCTCTTTTTCAAGTCCGGGATCTTTTTCAGGGCGTAATAGATGTTGAAAACCAACGCATCGATCAGCTCGTTACAACCCTGGAATCTTTCCTTGCCCACGGTTAAGCGATTGCCACTGGCGTCGTAGAAGGAGTTAGTTTCCAGCTCGGAGTTTGGTCTGCTTTCGGTGGAGCTTTGTGTCTCGTTGGCCTTGGCATCCAACAATGCGGTTGTTGGTTGTTCGCTCGTCACAATTGCGGCGATGTCCAAGATTCCGTCGTCGTTAGCCGAGTCGTCGTCGATGTTCTCTATCAAGCCCTCCATGCCGAAGAAGGATTTCTTGGCATCTTCTTCACTCAAGCACTCAAAGATGTGTGACTTTTTCAGCACTTCTATTTGGTCCGGTGTGAAGTTTGGCAGCAGCTTCTGCAGCGATCTGTTGATTGAGCTGCCACCTTTAGCAACCACCTGTTTGCTTGGGGAGTACAGCTGGTAGTCCACTATGGGCAGGATTTCGCTCTTCTCGTAGCCCACGTCGACCACCAAGCAGTTGGCGATTGAGCCATGGGAAAACATTATGCACAGCTCGATCGGCACCACGCTTATGCTGTTCAATTTCAGTTTTTCAAACCCGTAGTTCACGATGGACTCCACCGCAAAGGGGCTCCATTTGCTGGAGCTCTGCACCAGCAAGAGATTCACCGACTCGAATGGCGTCGCCCCCGCCTCCTTCTCCTCTGTGCCCTCCTTCAACATCGAGGTTATGATCGAGGCAAGGAAAAACTGCAACCCCTTCACGTCGACAATGGCCCCCTGCACCATTGGCAGCAGCTCCTCATAGCCGTCCTTCGGAGTCATGGAGTAGACCTCCTCCTCCGCTTTTTTGTACACCTTAGTGGCTATGGCATGGGAGGGCAATCCTAACGGGTCTTCCAATCCGAATTTGACCAACGTCTTCAGCGATCCCGGTTGTATGATCATGTAGCTATCCTCCTTGTATCCTGGCGCCATCTTTTATTCCTTGGTATTATCCTGCTTTGCAAATGCTGCCGGTGACTTCCTATTCGGTAGTTCAACGCAGCATCAGAAGTAGCGTAGAGCACTAAACATCCTTTGCCCTTTGCCTTTCGGCCTCTTCTCTCTTTTTGTATACAAAACTCCATCACCTTTCAAACTTCACACAGTTCGCGTTTACAGGTGAAAACTTCGCGGATTGCACTCCAGTCTCAACATCCACAACTATAAAAAGGAGAGGATCTCCCCAACACCTTTTTTTTTCTTCGTCTCCTATGCTACGTCGTGTGTGCAGGTATGGTACGTGCTCTTTTTGAACTTCCCTTCCTTTCTCATACTTACCTTGAGCAGACACGGGAGATCATCAAATCCTTAGTGTCCGTGTACGGTTGGCCTGCATTGCACACAACTGCTGCCCCCGTATGTGTTGACATATCTCATTTGGAGTATGTTAGGGTTCATAATTTTTGAGGATTGAAGACATGTATATCTCAGCACTGCATTGCAGGCTGACGGTGTACAGAGCGGGTTGTGTGGGATCGGGATCGGGATCGGATGCAGAAAGAATGATTGTGCTGGGGGTTTCTAGTATTCGATATGTTATATATGTACGTAGTGTTATGTAGGGACCGCTCACGCAGGCTTGACGACAGCTTGATAGACAAAGTCCATAAAGGTCTGGAGACTGATATCGTCTGTCAGTATGACAGCACCGTTGTTGGCATCGTTCAAGCCGTACCTCGCAAGGTTGTCGAGGGAGCCGGAGGTGTTGTAACTCGTGGTGGGGTTGAGCTTGGACATGAGGAACCGTGCCTGGGAACCGCCCTCTTCGGTGTCGATAAACCTCGGCAACGGAAACCGGTCCACCAAGATGTCGGCCGCCTCTTGTCTTGGCAGATCCAGAAATTCCTTGAAATACTCGTACCCCGGCTGGTCCTGGTACCCTTGTCTGCGCCAGTCGGAAATCAAAGAGCCATGGTAAATCAAAATGTGGAAAAAGGTGTCCAGGAATAAAATCCTGTTCGGCTTGATGGACGTGGAATCCAACAGCACAGGCTCGGGCTCCTTGTCAATCTCGTAGGCCGTTAGAGTCGGCTGGATCATTGTCAACGTGTTGATGCAGTCTTCAGTCAAAAAGCAGTGGCGGTAGAACGATGTCTCATCCGGAGAGGAGTTGAAAATCTGGATGAAATTGGATCTACGCAAATGGTAGATAAACTGGGGCAGGAGATTGATGCTTGGCGGTATTATAATGGAATGAGGATCGTTGATTTTATAATTGCAGAAAACAGACATGAAATCAATCAAAATCCGATTGACAAATTTCAACGCCTCGTTGGCGGAACCGTCCAATACCTTGAAAAGGGCCATTCTCGAAATCAGAACGGTGGCTGCCTCCTGGTCGAAATTACCAATGATTGAATCCATCGAATCAAGATTTTGGTTGAAGAATCTCTGCGACGTGGTAACATGGATGTGTTGTGAACCGTCAGGATGTTGATAGCTTGTAATAAACTGGATGACTGAGTAATCTCCAATCAGATGCTCATTCAATCGAAAGTATATACCGTAAGTCGAATGAGTCGAAACCGAGCCGATTTTAAAAATATTTGTACCACTGACTCCGACTGATGATTTGTTATCCTTCTCGATGTAAAATTTGATACCGTTATTGCTGTTGCTGCTGCTGCTGCTGCTGCTCTTACTGTTGCTCTTCAGATAGATTGGGGTACCGTGGCCAATGAACCCATTAACTTTCAAATTTTTGCATTTAATTTCTAACGTAGAATTCAATCCAAATTGTGACTCGCCATATTCGTTAATTGATAAAAATTTTTGTAACGACTGTTTGAAAATTGCCGATGTGAAACTATCACTCTGAACAATTACCCCACCAGTTTTGTCGACTAGACATTCCATTTCGTTCAATCCCACTTGATCGTAGCAGCCAATGAATATATCAAATGTATGGCCGTTAATGGACGCCTTTTCAGCAATATTTTCATAAAATTTGAAATTCTCCTTAAACCTCTTTGACGCCTTCGAGTCTTTCAATAGATCATGATGCGATCTGATTGGGTTTTTCAACGACGTCTCGACAATTTTACCAGGTCCAGTTGTGCATGGACCTCCAGTAAATAACATAATTCTTGAGCCCACTTTTGGATACAGCGACGTCAACAAGTGGAAAGCAATATTGATGGCACATCCGGTTGACCTTTCCTTTCTGAAATATTTTTCATTTTTAAACGAGTCAACTTTCAAACTTTCCAGGAGACTAGCAAGGGAAAATTCACAGATGGAAGTTTGTTGGAAGAATCTATTTGTCATTTCAAAAACATTTGAACTCTTGAAATTATTGATATCCTTTTTGATTATGCCCAATTTGGAATTGATTTGATCTCTTGAGTATTCTTTCAACCCGTTAAATGTGTAGCATGACCTGTAATCTTCAACCGAAATTTCGTGAACATTGACATGCTTGCCGAATGTAATTATATTAATTACCGAGTTCGAGGATAACAAATTGATTGAAGTTAACAGGCTCTCCTTCAGCGAATCGAGTTCTTCTTGCTCGATGGCCAGATCTATCAGATAGACATAAACTGCCGGTTTGAGTGTCTGGTTGGCGCTTGCAGGTATGACATATTCAACATCCAACAGCGCAGGATTTAGTTCTGTTGGTAACTGGTTCAGACCACTGGGAAATTGGTTTCTATTACCACAAATAGAACAAGTCCAACCTCGTGAATTGGAGTCAACCAGACAATATGGATTGAGGATCGATTTACATGTGAAACAAGCAATAGGATAAGATTCCAATAGTACACTTCCCTCTTTTGGTCTTAGAGGCTGGTACAAACAAGAAATTGGTATTGTGCATTTTGTTTCTTGTTTTTGGGAGTTTGGGAAAACGTTGAGTGCATATTTCAAACCAGTCTTATCCTCATATTCTTCAAACTGTGTCTGCAGCCCATTCATCTTTCTGTCTTGCAGATGGAGGATAATTAATATCCATCAAGAAGAATACACAACCACAGAACGGTAAACAAATGTTTTGATTATGCACCTGTGAAAAATCTCTAGTTGATATTTATGTCCACTACGCGATTTGAAATTTCGGTTTTATTTCCATTTCAAGCTGTTGGATCTGCACATGAATAGCTTTGATTTGATGTTGTTTGATTTGGTGTAAATACACCGGGATGTTGGGTGGAGAGATTGGTTGTATTCAATATGCTTTGAATTCTAGAGTTGCCAATTGTGCGGCAGTCGATTAGATATAACAAACAATGAATAGAGAGTGGGTATAAGTATGCATTCAACAGTGTATCGGAATATAGAAGAGTTGGTGAGGTCGTTGGTAAGTGATACCAAAGATCTGGATGTGAATATCATAACTGTGGATGAACATGGGGAGAAGCCGACAATCCAGGTGGATTACTCGATGTTGACGCCCAGACTGTGGAAGATGTATGAGGATTCTAGAATCAGTATTGTCCATCAAATTGATCTCGACGTCATCTACAATATTCTATGCTTTCTGGCGTTGGAATACGAAATCAAGAAGCAGCATGGTGCAGAATTTAACAGTATAGTTATAGTGGATGGATTTATTAGTTGCATTTCAATTTTATTTTCGAGATTTGTAAGCAGAGAAACAGTTGGATTTGACAAGTTCAACTTCCGAAAAGTTTATTTAATTTTCATGAAAATCAAAGAACTTGACGAATTGCTTGGCTTCAAATTCCAAATTAATGAAACCAGTGAGATTTGGCAGATTATTGATAAAATCTATCTACCTTGTACGGCAGCAAGTGACTATGACACACTGGTTGATTACTTAAGTAAGGATATCAAAACAGGTGGAGTTTTTGGGAGTGAATCGTTCGTCAATTTGGAAGAACTTTTGAATGAGTTTGGTATTGAGAGAGTCATGGGCTGACTATTGGTGGGTAATAAGGGTGTGTCTGTGTCTGTGTATCGGAGAGAATTAAATAATCGATTAAAAAGATATTATAAAAGGGGCTAATTAATAATTATACATGTTAGAGTTTATATTCTGGTTTGATGGTTGGTTTTGTCCTTGTATGTAACTGTTCACACTTCCTGTTTGCGTTGGTTGCAATGAGGAGCTGGATATGTCGGGGTAGGACTGGATGAAATTTGAGATTTCCGGGTCCTGTGGGACTGGAGCCATTTCGGTTATGAGAGTTTGATAGGTTTTCAAACTGTTGTCGATATTCGATTGCATACTCTGCAGTTCCAGGAGCTTCAATTTGTGTAATTCTAAAATTTGCTTTAAGTTGACTTTGGTCTGCTCTATCTTCTGGATTTTGTTGGGAAAGTTGTTCGATAGCAAACAGCTTTCGAACTGCTGGCTGGTCATTGCGGAATTTTTGACCTTTTTGTTCAAATCCATCAGCTGGGACAGCGTGGTCTCTATATCGAAAGAGCTGTTTAGGGCGTCGATCAATTTTTTCAGGTCGGCGTCAACGGTTTTGGGGATTTTCTTGACGTAGTTTGTTGGTATGATTCCTGCCCGGCCGTTGAGACACCCACGCAGCCAGTCTGCGTTGATTTCTTCGACAATTGTGATGATGTCGTCCTTTTTGAAGGAGAGGGTGTCTTCGTCGGGGGAGGACAAGTCGTAGAGCGCCACAACCTTGTCGGGTTTCGACGTGTCTTCACAGAGCTGGGGGGCCTGCAGGGCAGGCGTTGGGTCCAACGCCGGGTTGTGCAACGGTGCCTGCGCCGGCGGCTGTCCTAGGGACTGGGGCGCCGGTTGTGGGGGCGGCTGAGACGGGTGGGGTAGCTGGAGCGGTCTCTGCTGGGGCTGTGCCGGACGGGGCGACGCGTCTTTCAGGGAGAGTTCGATGGCCTTTTTCAGCTCGAGCTCCTCGTCCGGGTCTGTGTGGGAGAGCGGTTTGGCGGCGCCGTTGAATTCGGCCACCACCTGGTTGCACAGTTCCGGGTATTTTGTTTTCAGCGAGTCGAAGGTGGTCTTCATGATGGACAAGCTCTCGTCGTTTTCGAACGAGCGGGAGAGCTTGTAGATCTCCTTCACGAGCGAGCACTTGACGGAGATGTGGATGACGGAGTCGTCGATGATGGGCAGGAGGTTGTTGTTCACGAACTCGGGCGTGGCGATGTTGGCCTTCATCATGGCGCCGCAGTTTTCCGCCAGGAAGTCCAGCAGCGTGATCGATCTGAGCAGCGTGTTGGCGTTCGACGACTGCAGCTTCACTTTCAGAAACCGCAACGCCTCCACCACGTTGCTCGACGGGTTCCTGTTCACCAGCTCCACGAAATCTAGCAGCAGTCCGTAGTCGTCGTCCTGGAGGTTGGGCGACGTGATTCTGTCCACAAACGATTCAATTGACATCTTGGCCGGCTTGCTCCTCTCGGTCTCCGGGGTCTTGCGGTGTTCTCTCTGTCTCCTGGGTCTTGTGCGATCCTCCGACGACCCGCCGTCATCACCGGCCAGGAATGAGCCTCATCCTTCTTCTGGCATCTTGCACGAAGGCAAATTCTCTCTCTCGCCCCCTCTCTCTCTCTCTCTCGCACACGCCTTTCTTTTCGCCTCCTTTGCCATCGCGTCGATCGTCCTTCTCCGCCGGCGGAACTGCTCCTCCCTGTGTTTGTGTCTAGCCCTATCTACCTCCTTCTGATTGGCCGATATGGACAAACGGCGTGTCAAGGGATTCCGCTCTAATACCGGCAGGCGATCTGGCCAGTATCTATGCACTCTATTAAATATAGCCATATAACTCTATATATCAATATATCGATATAGCTCTGTGTATGCACACAATCAGAATTTCTGTCTGGTTGGCCTGTGTGCGTATGACAGATACGATAAAACTGTATTAATTGTCCTATCGCCAAGCTATCATCTAATTAACAGCAAGGAGTCATTTGGTATAGACAAACAGCTGTCAATTTGGATTTTCCTGTTTTTGATTTTTTCTCCTACACACGTTTCTTCTATATATATATATATATATATATATCTGCACATACTGCGATAGGAATACATGCCTGGAAGTCTCGTTACATGTGCATATATATGTGGATGTACCTGTGAGAATATAGACAGCGAGTAGAAACGAAACCCAGACCCAGACACATATAACGGCGGCATACACACGACCCTGTCCATCTGCTCAGAACCAAATAGACAACACACACACCCAGGCACATACACAGACGCAGCGCTCGGAACCCCCAGACAGAGAAGCGATGCAGGAGCTGACAACACACTCTCTGGACTTTGCAAACACATCCCCAAGGGGAGGCCGACCAGGCTCGCCGCTGAAGGCTCATTGCAGCACGGGCTCGGTGAGACCGATCCGGCTGCTGAAGGAGGAGATCGAAAACGAAAGACTGGCCATCGACAACACGTCGCTGGACATCTTCAAGATGTTCAACAGCAACAACAACCTGTTGCCGAAAAACAAGCGGATCCTGAACCTCTCCTGGCGGCTGAATAGTCTAAACCGGGTGAAGAAAAACAGCAAGACGTGCTCCAAAAACAACATCTCCCTGCTCACCCACTACAACACGGACGACCTGATGGAGCTCCACGGCGTCTCCGGCGCCCCACCGGTCAGAAAAGCCAGCAGAGAAAAACACTCGACAGAATTCAACTACATCGAACACATCCGCAGAATCTCAAAGGAGGAGTACGGAATCAACCCGGATCTCCCAAGCCTGGAGCCCCACACAGCCGCCTCCGTGGACGGGAACATCTTCAAAGACTTGGAATCCTCCAGCTACGTGAATTCGGAAATATTCTCCCCAAGCACAAGCCACTCCCTCTCCTCCACCTCCACCTCCGTCTTCTCCTTCAACAATAATAACAATAATACCTACAACAATACCACCTACAACAATACCACCTACAACAATACCAACACCTCCATGCAACGACCTCAACTGAATCAGCATCTCTCCTCCTCCTCTTTGAAAAGATTGCCAAACAACTTGCTGAAAACTGGAAAAATCCCTAATGTCATGATGAACGAAGAGTTCAATATCGAGACCTACTTGAATTTCGATGAAAACTTGAATGATTTCACTTCGCCCAACGATCCCTTGACGAATAAAAACGCCTCACTCGACTATAATCTGTCCAGCTATATAAACACCCTGGAAACCTCGTTGGATACGCAGAAGCTGCATACAGCAACTCCCTCTTTTGCGTCTGGTAAAACCGTACACAATGCAGAAAACTACCCAACCCCAATAACAGTTTCGACCTCACCAACACTGGTACAGTTATCAAGTGTGAATAATGGCGCCCAGAACAGTGGCTCGATCACAATGAAGTCGTCCAATTCAATTACAAGTTTGAACTCGATGTCCTCGTCAGCAAAGCAACCCATCTGCGAAAATTGTTTCACCACAACAACCCCGCTATGGCGTAAAACAAGTGACAACAGGCTGCTATGTAATGCATGTGGTTTGTTTTTCAAACTGCACGGTGTTATTAGGCCTCCTGCTGTAAATCATCATGCGCCTTCAAACAACCTGCACAATGAACAATTTGATCTCAATATTGATAAAAATAACACCGGCATTAATGGCACGCATAATAAAACCCAGACCCAGCAATCAATTGGAATACCTACCTCTTCCTCCAATCCGAAAACCACCATCAATTCGTTATCTTCTTCCGTGCCAATCACCTCCTCCAGTTCGAGTTTTAATAAAAAGCGGGGATATAACACAATGGTCAAAGGAGGAAACGTAGTTGAACTGGGTGAACCAATGAAAAGTTCGGACTCTCATATGGGTGAAACTTTGGCAGCTGATTGGGATTGGTTGAAGTTCGAACTGTAACACTCAACGCGACCCGGGGCTCCATCCCCTTTCCGATTATCCCTGCCACTGTTGTTGATATATTACTGGTGATTGTCAATACGGACCACGGAGTACATAACACATGATATATAATCTTAACATACATAATACCTAGTACATTGCTTGCCGAATGAGATCGTTGCCTCCACCAAGATATTCAAGAACAAGAATCATTCAAAGAATCTTCAGATCGATTATAAATCTGTTTAGTACAGGCTACATATCAGATTCCTCTGCCTATTCTCACCATGCGGTGTTGAACAAGTCTTCACATAGAACCAGGATCCGCAAATCAAGGATTACAGGGAAACCAACTCCAAGAACCACAATGCTGACCCGGTTGATCTCAAAACTATTTGCGTTTATGATCGATGATCAAAGTTTAATTTCCAATGTTGTGCGCACAGATCTTGTTCAACTCACAAACGATATCGGTGCTGGTGGTAAGGTGGCTGTTAACGATGTGAAAAGATATCCCCGAAACAAGGTGTTCACCCTGTGGAAAAGAGGGGAACAATCCGATATAAAATTCTAATGCAACAAATAATCCAGCTTTCTTTCTGTCCGGTGTGACATCCGTTCTCCTTTTCGTTTCTTAAGCGGATATGTGATGTCCCTTGCTTTTCGATCTGTTTTCAGTTTTGGCTTGTCGTTGTCTTCTCGGTTTGCTGTTTCATTTTCTTTCTTATATTTTTATGTTACGTTTTAGGGGAAATGCGTTTTCTTCTTTTAGTTTGTTTTCCTTTTTTTGAACAATTTCTTTGATCTACCAATTTAATTTATTTACCCATTTCTTTTTTTATATAGAATCGTTTTTTCAAGGGGTGTATTGATCATACCGTATATATAGAGTTGGATATATATATAATCATATATATCATATAAAAAATAAACACGGATAACAGATATTTTCATCCACATGATTAAGGTTAAAATCAAATAACTATTGTGGGAATTCGCATTTCTTTTTTTCTTTTTTTATGGAGTACTTTCGTGCAACGTGTCGTATTTTCATGATCCAGACTAGAATCTAATAATAATTACTGTCTAAAAAAGAAACAGCAACAAAACCAATTGTCAGAAAACCTAAGTACAGTCCAAAATGCAGAAGTCATTGCACATTTTTATTCTTTTGCTCTCTCTACTGTCGGTTGTAATTGCCGGTGCTGATTACTACAAAATTTTGGGAGTTGGTAGAAATGCCAACGAAAAGGAGATCAGAAATGCCTATCGTCAATTGAGTAAAAAGTATCATCCAGATAAAAACCCGGGCGATGAATCGGCACAGCATAAATTCATGGAAATTTCAAATGCTTACGACATTTTGATGGACAGTGAAAAAAGACAGATTTATGATCGATACGGCGAAGAGGGTCTTCAAGGTGGTGCACCTAATGGTGGTGCAAGACATGATCCATTTGCAAACTTCTTCGGACAACAAAGACAAGGCCAACCAAGGGCCCAGGATGTTGCCTCGGAAATAACATTCACGCTGAAAGATTTCTATAATGGTAAAAATGCCGATTTCGAAATCAACCTAGTGGATATTTGCGACCACTGCAGAGGCTCGGGTTCAGAAGACGGTGTGCTGGATAAATGTGGTGATTGTAACGGAAGGGGGAGAATCACACAGAGACTGAATTTTGGTAATGGAATGGTACAACAAATTGAAAGTGTATGTCCAAAATGTAGAGGTAAGGGGCAGAGTATTAAACACAAGTGTAAAACATGTAAGGGACATGGTGCATATGAACAAAAGAAAACTTTCAATATTCATTTATCACCAGGTGCACCAAGGAATCATATTGAAGTTTTCCAAGGAAAGGGTCCTACGCAACCTGGCGTTCTTGCGGGTGATCTACGTGTGACATTGAAAGAAAACTCAAGTGATAACCTTGGATACAGAAGAGTTGGTAAAAGTTTATATAGAACGGAGGTACTGAGTTTGAAAGAAGCGTTATATGGTAACTGGTCAAGGGAAATACCGTTTTTCGACAATTATGATGCAAAAATTCAAATCTCAAGAGAAGAAGGTGTGCCCGTGAACCATGGTGATGTTGAAATTATCAAAGGTAAAGGTATGCCAATATTCAATGGCAATGATGAGTTTGGCGATTTATATATCGAATACGTTGTTGTATTCCCGTTAGGTAATAAAAAAGTGCTACAAAACTTACATGATGAATTGTAATTATGACTTGATTATATAAAAAATTAAATAGAGTTATATAATTTAAAACAGCAAAAAATTCAAAACTAAAATTTGGTTTCTCTTATTGTTTTGATTTCTTCAATTGTCTTGGATCTTTGTGGACTTTCCACAAATAAACTTAAAATTAAAGACGTTAATTCTTGAGTTTCCAGTTCATACAATTTTGCATCATAGAACAAATCTAAAATTTCTTTCAAGTTTGATGATAAAATTAATTTTATTTGTTGTAGTTTGTTCAATGTTTGAATTTTCTCAACCTTAATATTTAGGTTGTGTGTCTCTTGGGATATATGGGTAGTTAAATGATCAATGATACCACTTAAAATTTCCGATTCATAGGATGAGATATCACTTCTCCTCAATATTTTGTCACACAAAATATTGAATGACTTGAAAATTATTGTCAGTAATATGTTTGTAATTAATTGCGTATTAAATTTACTCAATTCACTCAAATCTAATAAAATTTTGTCCAGCTGTGTATCATATCGAATCAAAAACTCCTTTGAATACATGGCCAACTTGTCATCATTTTCAAAGTCGTTATCGTTCCAAATGGAAATATCGTAATCTTCAATAATGGAAATTAATTGACTAGTGTATTGGTTCATAAACTGATTTAAGGAATTGAAATTCATTCTATAGCATGTTGTGAGATCAACATCATATTTGTTATAGCATTCTTCAAGTAATCTGTTGAAATCATTATAGAATAAAATTTCATTTTGGTATGTTTCATTGACTTCTTGCTCAATCATCATGAAATATGAAATACAAAGTTTCTTAAACCCGTGTTTAAATAAATCTTTTGCCTGTTCATTTTGTTCTTGATTTACATGTAACTCTAACAAATCTTCATAATTCTTCATATAATTTTCAAAAATGTTAATTAATTCATTAACCAGTGTAGAATACTTATACGTTGGTATAATAAATCTATTGCCTTCACTGTTGTGTTGCGTTTCACTTGAGCCAGAAATGTCGTTAGCTGAAATCTTAACTTCATTATCCCATGCACTCCAACCATCATTATCTTCTTCTTCTTCTTCTTCTCTTTTTTTTGTTTCATTCACAGAATCTATATCAAGGTCTAAATCATCATCACTCCATCCACCATCATCTTCGTTCGGTTGTATTTGTTCTTCTTCTGTCTTTTTAACTTGGTCGGTTATCGAGTTTATATCTATGTCCAACTCTTCGTGACCCCAACCGCCGTCATCTTCTACTTCTTCTACTTCTGTGAGCTCGTCTTTATTTGTAGAATTTACGTCATCATTCCATTCCTCGTTATTATCCCATTCATTTCCCCATCCTCCATCATCTTCATCCACTGCTTTATTTCCATTGGTGGCTACTTGTTCTTTATTACACTGCTGAACATCAATTTCAACAGATATCAAGTTGCTATCTTTCAGTCGGGCATCGAACCCTTCATTTGTAAATTTAATTACAAATTCTTTTAATCTGTCGATTGTACAATTGACTAAGTTATCCACCCATGAAGTAGTTAAATCATCAAGCCAAAATTCTAACTCGCAGATTCCATCTTTAGACCATCCAGGTTGTGACAATAAATTCGAAATTTTGTATAATGCAGAAATGCTGGATATTTCGGAATTGGTGCTTTCGTCATAATTCAACTTATCGACTATCAATGGGTACACATTTTCTTTCTCGAATATCTTACTCTTCAGCTTTTTCAATATGAGTTTACCAATTGATATTCTCACATTATTAAAGTCATCTATCTCGTTTGTTTCAAAGATGACTTGATTTGAAAATGAAATTATTTCTTCAATTGATTTGACAAAATGTAAGAAATCTGCAGCTCCCTGTTCTGGCTGAAGTTTTAAAACACCATCATTGGTGGTTGTGAATGAAAAAAAATCAACGTTTCCCTGTTGCAGTTTCTCAAAGATGATTTCTAGCCAACTATTTAGATTGGTAGTTAATTTGAAAAAATCATTAAGACTTACAGTTATCACCTGCTTACAAAGTTTTAGAAATGTGATGAATTGAACGTCATCGATATTTCCAACATAGACAATCTGTGCATCCCTATCATCGATATTAAGATATTTGATAAACTGATTTTTCATATACGATACCAAGTCATTTTTCAACTTGTCGACTTTGTCCTCCAATTTGTGTATAATTTTCAACGAAGAAGTGTTGATACCATCACTGTTGTGTTTCAAGGTGTCCACCTTTTTTTTCAATTTTAGATATGATTGTACTCTGTGTTCAAAATCAGCCTGGTGTGTGGCTTCAATGAGTAATCCATTGACAATCCATAGTTGGTTACATATTTCAATGAGCTCGTGATACTCCTGTTTCGAGCATTTTTCTAGATCCACTCTTGATCTTAACGTCGTCATATCTACATCCCATTTTGCGTTTTCAATGCCAGAGCTTTCGATCTTGGCATTAACGGTGGTGATAACATGTGCCAACTGCTCGATGTTATAATTATCAAAGTATTTATTCACATTGTTGTCTAATTCGCCCAACTTAATATTGATTAAAGCCAATCTATCATGTGTTCCCTCTTCGTATACACTCATGTTAACTGCAGATAGTGTTCAAGTTATGCCTGTATGTATATTTATGTATATATCGTCCACAATCATTCACATTCAAATCATAACAATAATCCTCAACAAGTGGAAATCATGCATCAGTATTATTTCATTTCAGTCTGTCAAGAAATTGAAATAGGTCGCTCTTCCAAATAATCAGTATTTTACATTAAGTTAGGTTACATGTTTAAATATGGTACACAGATTGCCACAACCACAGAAGGATTCACACAACAAGATATTTGTCCATTATAGCTTCTGCCTCTTTGTAGTTTCTGTTAATATTATAGATTGTGTAGAGGTTGTGGGCGGCTTCCTTCTTGAGGTCATATCGGGAATCTTCAACTTCGATCGCCAGAACTTTTTCATAAAATCCAATGGCGATATGATCCAGGCCAAGCAGATTAAAACTACGGCCAATATTATAGTACACTTCCATCTGGTTATACGGGTCATTCAAGTCTTTGGTGTTGGCATATTCTACCAAAAAAGTAAACCCCTGTAACACTTGGAAGTTGGTGTTGAGTGTCTTTCGCTGAACAGACCTGTGGAGATGGGCCAATGCCAGAAGAAATAACAAATCTGGATTGTTCGGGTATTTGTAGTATAACTTCAATAGATATATCAGAGTGGAATAATAGGATTTGTTCGTGAACAAATATGACGCATATATGAAATTGATCAAGAAATGATCTTTGGTAGTATCGACATTGGTTCTGGTAATGGTGGCTCTACCTGGGATATTTTCCTTTGATACATCCTTCAGAGAATCAAAAGCTTTGACTTGACGTAACATAAACTTCTGGGACGGAGGATCGGCATAGCTCGATTCCATTTCACATGTCGTGACAATGGCAGCTAGGTATAGCTTAAACGAATCGATTGAAAATTGGTAGTCATTCATCAGATTTCTCGTCTGTGTCATGATGATTTGTGTGTCTTCAGCTATGACACCAATGGACAACCCAACCAGCTGTGTGGTTAATTCTTTACCTTTAAAAACATTAATCTGTTTGATAATGTCTTGGATAGCAATGGCGTTTTCAGAATCTTTTTCAAATTCTGCGATTAATAATGCGTATTTGATGAATAAATCATACCACTGGTCATAATCCAGTCCTTTAAACTCGTGCCTTGGACATTCAAAAGAGGCATAATGTTGTGATAGCATAATTTCATTCTGGAGATACTTCATTCTCAAAATTTTTTGATCAATGCTTAATTTTGAAGTTCTCAAACGCAATTTCATGTTAAATTTTTTGGCTTTATCCGACTGGAAAAACCATCTATACATTGCAAATATTTCAATCAAGTCGGAAACCATTTCAATCCATATATTGGCAATGGTATTGAGAGAAATCAATTCATTTTCACTCAGTGGTTTCTCCTTCTTGTGCAGCAGGTTGATTTGATTCAACAGTTTCATGCATTTATCGTACAATTTTTTCACCCTAATTTCTGATTTGATCGTCATTGTTTTTAGTTCATCCTCAGTGTATACCGCCTTCTTCTTCTTCTTCTTAACGACAGGACCGTCGTCAATAATAGCCTGTGTTTGCTCTCTGTCTCCTCGCTCCGTAGCCACTGGTGTGGCTCCCAACCTGAACGCATCGTCGTCATCCTCCTCTTCCTCTTCATCTTCAATCATTAAATCATGTGCAACTTTCCCCATCGAATCATTTGTTCCACTCGACTTCAAAATCTCTTTTGCCGATGCTTTTTCTTTGATTCTGTCAACCTTTGCTTCCTTATACAAATTATTGGCAGCTTCGATATCATTCAAATAAAAGTAGCATTCAGCAAGAGCTATTTTCAAATCAACATTATCATTATCATACTCCAAAAGTCTGATGTACGTATCTTTTGCGTTTTCAAAATCCTCCGTTTCCCTCAAACATTTCGCAATCGTAACCACTAATTCAGAAGTGTTATACTCCTCATAATAAGATAAGGGAATCAAAAATTCCAGAGCTTCTCTGAATAATGCAAAACTCTCGAGCTCCATACCAACCTTAAAGAATAAATCAGGTGCTTCATCAATCGGCTGCTCCAATAAAATGGCAAAATGTCTCAAGGCTTCATCTTCATTTTTATTATTAAGTCGGAAAATACCCAACTGAACTCTAATATCGATAGGTAGTGAATAATCCAATGAACTGTTAGCAGATTTCAATTTTTCAAATCTCGGATGATCGAATCGTCTTTCATCAAATTCGATATCATTTTTCATATTATCATCCCAAAATGTTTGCTTTTCTCTTTCCTGGATCCATCTCGAAACTTGTCTTAGGGCTTTGATTCCTAAAACCCACGCAGCTTTTGATGCATACAATTCGGACAAAATATTGAGCTCGGACCAACTGAAACTTATATTGTCCAAAGACACCATCTCTCCCTTATCAAGTAACTTCCTGTATTTCACATTGTCGTCTAGAATTTTTGTGTATAAAGATATTGCGTCATTGATTCTATTTTCTTCAACATAAACCTTCGCCAATTCCCTGACGATTTTTGAGTCATTGGGAAGGAGGGATCTGAGCTTAAGTAAACTTGAGGATGCCCTCTTAAATTTGCCAACTTCCCTATAGAGACAGGCACGAGAGAAAATGGCGTCCAGATCTTTACCACCACTGGCACTTATTGCACGCCTGTAACAGTAAATGGCCTGCCTGAAATGGCCTAGCTCCACCGAAGTTTCAGCAACGGTTTTCCAAAAATCAATATCCTTTGGATTCAAGTGTGCTGCAAGAAGCCAGATGTTTGAGCATTTATTCAATTCGTTCTTCATACGATATATTTCACCCAATGTTTTATAGGCACTGAAGTTGTGTTTATCCATTTTAATGACTTTTGAGTAGAGTTTAAGCGCATTATCCAAATCGTTGTTAACAAACGCCTCATTTGCCTGAGATAGTAATAGTTTTACTTCGGGATCTAATTCAGCCCGTCTGATTCTTCGTCTTAATGCGGCCAGCCCGCCTTTTTGTGCCTTTTTTGCCGTCTTTTTCTTCTTGACTTTAAAATTGGTTGCTTCTCTCAATGCGTTTCGAAACATGAACTCGTCGTCTGAGTCGTTGTCACTGATCTCTTCATCTTCTTCTTCCTCTCTCTGATCGAATCCCAAATCCGCCAATGTTTGAAACCGTTTTTGTTTGCTTTCAGTTACATCACCTCCATAATCAGACAAATCCGAATCCTCTTCTGCTAAATCCTCTGCCTCCTCTTCATCCTCTCCTAAGTCCCCCTCATTCAAGTAGCTCTCTCTGTCATCAAAAGTATCATTATCAACACCATCATCAGAAAATTCCAAGGCCTCTTCATTGTACTCATCATCATCTAAAAGTTGACGCAATTCATCTTTTGAAAAATGATCCAAATCAATATCAATTTGATTGGAATTAGTTTGATCCATGGGACTCGACATAATTTCTGTATCTATTGATGTATTTGCTGAATCGTTTAAATCCAATTCGTAGAAGAAACGTAAACAACGATAAATGATAGAGCATTTGTATACTTGCAAAATATTGATAATTATCACACTCGCGTAATGAACCATTCCGCTTTCTTTTGACACTCATGTATTTCTCTTTCTCCAAAGGCAAAAGTGGATTCCTGTACATAGTAGAAGGATATATTTCTATATCATAACAGAAAGTTCAACAGAACACCTATATAACAAAATATGGTATGTTTCCAATAAACAGGGAAGGATTTTTTTTTGATTCCCCCTTTATAGTGGTGTAGAAATTGAATTTTTGAAAATAATCAGATTAACTAACATGGAAATTTGATACAGTTTACCGGATTTTCGGGATTCTCAGGTCAATCCAATGAATTCTTTCCACAAATGGTTTCGATTCCTCAATCATTTGAGGACTATTTCAGATGTTATCCTATCAGGATGATGAAAGATGCAGCAAACAAAGAAATAGCCAACTATGGAGGCAAGATATTTTTACCGCAGTCAGCATTGCATAAACTTACAATGTTGAATATCAGATATCCAATGCTGTTCAAACTCTCGACAACAAACACCGGAAAACACACACATAGTGGTGTTTTGGAATTTACAGCAGACGAAGGTAGATGCTATTTGCCTGATTGGATGATGGATACATTGGACATTAGTGCAGGCACGGTGATAAAAATAGAGACGACAGATTTGCCACAGGGTAGCTTTGTCAAACTTGAACCACAGTCGACAGACTTTTTGGAAATCTCAGACCCAAAAGCAGTTCTTGAGAATGCGTTGAGAAACTTTACAACGTTGACCATCGGTGATGTGGTTGAGCTGGATTACAACAGTCATATATATAAGATTAAGATTTTAGAAGTCAAGCCAGAGTCTCCCTTGGGTGGTATATGTGTCATTGAGACCGATTTGGTGACGGATTTTGCACCGCCTGTTGGATACGTTGAACCCGACTATGAAAAAATAAAGGAAGAAAACCTTAAAAAGCGGAGAGAGCAGGCGTTATCTGCACCTTCACTAAAGGGTAAAGGTTCAATGGCAAAGGAGATTAACTATGGGACTCTGTTGAAAAATGTTGCAAATGAAGCCACGGAAAAATTTAAGGGAGACGGTGTCAAATTGTCTGGTAGAAAAGTACAAAGCAAGCCGGCTGAGGACACCGGGAAGGAATTAGAAGAACTCGACTTGTCCGGCCCCGTAAGACCGTTGGAGTTACCCGATGGATACTTGTTCTTTGGATTTCCAACAGTAGCATATGTTGACGAGTTTGACGCAGCAGAAAAAAAGCAAACTGAAGACAAAGTATCGGCGGTGGTGTTCCATGGACAAGGGCAAAGTCTCAGGGCTACCAAGAAACGAAAAGATAAGAACAAAACGCATGCTCCAAGCAAAAATAAGGTGAGATCTCCGGAAGCGATAATAATTGATTCTGAATGACTTTCATTTTTATGTGTATTATAATATACAAAGTGATAATATACAGATCATATTATGTATGATTCCCTTTAACTGTATTTTTTTTTTTAACTTTCCATTATACTGAAAGCAATATAATCTAATGATGATAGTTTCAAGAAGTTTCGTCCGCTGAGGTTGATTTTATCGTAATTTTTCAATTTCACACTCCGTAGAAGACTGGATACTTTACGCAAGTTCTTTTTATCCCAATAGTCTGCAGTTGTCGAATAGTTGTGTGTCGAAGCCAAGGCTGCTGAGACTGGGGATTTGAATTCCACCTCTGCGTAATGATAATTATCGTCTACCTGGTTATCTTCGTTGTGAATTTTTACACGTTTGACGGGTCCAAAAACCTCCATCAATGTCATAATCAGTTCGTCATCAAATATGACGCTCTTTTTATTCTTCCATTTGACGGTGGCGATTTTTGGGAACACAGATTGTCGATCGATATCATCTTCGGAACGTGATTTTGATTGCCCGGGTATCTGTGGCTCTGATTTTATGTACTCATCGAACCACTGGGACAACTGCTCAACTTTCTGTTGTTTTGAAACCTGCGAATATCTTGAATTGTAATAAGATTGTTCCTTTTCTTTCAAATCCGTTTTGAATTTCGAGACCTTCGGATCTATTGCCTTTGCAATCGCAGTTGAGGTGCCCGCAAGAATTTCTCTATCATAATGATCCCTCAGTGTTGAGTCTGATAATATTGTGTAGCTTACACTGGCCTCCCTGAACTGCTCTTCGGCATGGGTGTCCAGATTCTTATCGGGATGGAGCAGAAGCGCCTTATTCCGGTACGCCTTCCTTATTGATGATGAGCTTGCATCATTTGGAATGTCAAGTATCTCATAAGCTGTGCGAGGTCGGGATAAAAGCCAATCGAAATCTTTACGTACGGTTCTCTCCATGTGTTGTGGCCAACAAGTTTAACTGACCAAGTTCTTCTATGTTGACTGTGACAGTGGAAAAGATAGAGAAACCCTCAAGTTGAAAAGAAAAAAAAAACACACTTTTTCCGAATAAAGCGAGGGATTGACGGTGTTGAGAAGCATCTTCAATGGAAACAAATTACTTCTTCTTCTTCCTATAAGTGTGCTCCTTCTTCTTCTCCTGTTCTCTTACTTGTCCCTCTTCCCACCTTTTTGGTTTCTTACTACTTCTTTCTCCAGCCAACTTATGGAGTGCCAATCTACGGGTAGTACTCCAACCAGTTGAGTTCAGAATGTTGGGCTAAATCTCCAGAGCTATAGATGTTCTTTAGTCATCAGTGGATGTCTGTGATATCTATTTTTTTTTCTTTTAAAAGTGAGGAGATCTTAGATCGAAATATGATTTTGATGTTGTTAATGATGAAAATTTTACTCAGCTCACTCTGAGTCTGTAATGAAGACAAACTTTCTGTTTCCAACATTCATCAATTTTACTGATTACAACATCAACATATTTTATCTACTGTTCCAGTCCTCACTTTGAATTCCTATTGCTTTTCTTTTTTTTTTTTCTGATGTTTTATTTGCCCTTTTTTTGAATATAGGTGTAGTCTAAATTTGTAGACAGATGAGCCTTCCTATCTTTGCTTTTTGTGGTTCTTTTATTTCCAAAGTGTGCAAATAGCCAGGCTCTCCTCTGAGATGGTTAACCCTCCTGAATCTAGCTGTTGAAGCTAAATAGAGACATTGTCTATGGAATAGTGTAACTTAGTAGTTGCTTGTTCCTATGGCGGGAAAAAAGAGTAACGTTTACTTTCCTTGTTCCTGTGGCGGGAAAAAGAGTAACGTTTACTTTCCTTGTTCCTATGGAGGAGAAAAGAGAAACATTTAGCGTGCTTGTTCTTATGGAGGAGAAAAGAGTAACATTTAGCGTGCTTTGCTTTACTTTACTGCAAGTGCAATCAAAGAGCACCCCGGCAACATGTACAAGTTGTTCGGCGTGTTCTCTTGTCTGTTTAAAAAGTATTTCTGATCTGTGTACGAGACTGGTACTTTTAATTAATGGAGGGACATGTTGTAACGAAACGGGGTGTGATAGGACAAGAAACTGAATACAACAAAAAGGATTTGTTAAAATCCCTCCAATGGGCTCATCCTCCTTTATATATTCCACACAAAAAAACAAGGATACAAGTAAAAAATGCCAACAAATAATGATTTTTGAAGAAGTACACAATTAAATATCGACAGCCAAATGCATGAATTTCTGTGACAACGAGTATTTCCAAGCATCGTTGAAAACCAATAAAAGGGTTAATGGTCTAGTGGTATGATTCTCGCTTTGGGTGCGAGAGGCCCTGGGTTCAATTCCCAGTTGACCCCTTTATTTTTTATTTTTTTCTTCAATCCCATCCAATTTGGGCAGAATTAGTCCCTGCATTACCCGATTGGGCAATTGGCTGACTATAGATCTGGCACGTGCCCTCTCTCTCCTATTTTTATTCTCTTTTACACACCACCTGTACCATGTGTATCAATCTATTAAAACACATATTAATTACTTTCTATCGCAGAGAGCATGTGGGGATCATCAAGAAGAACCCTTATTATTAGATGGCTCGATGTGTAATTTATAGTGTCAAGGCTTAAAATTTCTGTTTCAGGATTGTCTCCTTAACATTCCTATAAATACAGCTAGGTTTCACCTGGAAGATTAGAAGTGTGATATATATACGATCCATTCATGCACAAGTTTCCTTTTTTTTGATTTGGGTGGTTCCATACCTGTCTCCGGTAGAAGCATCTCTATCTCTCTCCCTCTCTAAGTGAAACGGATCTACAATCGATAAACCTCCGATCAACTACCCTTATATACACAACATCAAGATGGAAGGCTCGCATGAATACAAATCATACGGTGAACAATGGAAAGAAGATTTCACAGCACATGGGTTCAGAAAGAACGTTGGTTCGATCATTCCCAGTGGTGCCGATCTCAAGGACCAGGGGAAAATCTGCTACAACGTGATATGCAAAGGTCCATACCATATCGGAAAATTTATATTCACAAAACATGAGTAAAGCCGGAACCCCGAGCAGTGGCTACTCCGGTTGGGGGGGGGGGTTTCTGTGCTTCATTTTATTTCTCGAAAAGAACAGGGTCGTCTTGTTGACACCTGTAAATCTCCACTCCGATAGCTTTAGACTGCTATGGTATGGTATGGTAGTGCGTAGCATCGCATAGCATGGTGTTGTATAGTCCTACATAGCACCCCATAGTGTTGTATAGTCCTCCATAGCACATCAATATGCTACAGCGGCATAGTATCGTATAGCCTGGCGCCCCGATCCCCGGCGTTCCAGCCCTTGGGATCGACCGCGCTCCGCCACCTGCGCGTCGATCGGCGCAATTCAAGTCATTTCTCCGTAAATTGCCCAATTAATTGATAAACCTGATAAACCGAGTAGAACCCAATGGAAAATGAAAAGTAGCACAAGTGAGTGACTCCTTCCAGGTTCAATCAGAGCGATAAATTGGCGATGCATTGTGACTAAGAAGAAGGACGGACGTGACAATAGCGGATAGGTGTGGGTTAGAACCACTGTTTCCTGTGTACTTGTTCTAATCCGACCATTTCCACATCACTATTTAACACCTTCTCTTGCCGGTATATATCTGACTCTCTTGTTCTTCTGCCTCTTCTTCCACTTCCATTTCTTCTTCTCTTCCTCTTCTTCCGTTAGTTATTTAATCTCAACTTCACTAATACTCCCATTACAACCTTATCCTGTTTCCTTCACTTTAATTCTTCTCTGTAATTTAATGTTATTCCGTTTTCCTTTCCCTTTCCTTCTTCTGGGTCAACGTGCTTAATACGCGTTCATTAACTATAGATAGATATATATATATATATATATATATATATATAGACACACACACACACACAGACAGACATACATATATATATATATATATATAGGTCGAATCAGAAAAGAAAACAAGAGGATCAAGAAGAAACACCGGACCTTTTTCTCAAAAAATAACACATAAATCAAAATGGCTGACGTTGTCTTAGGTTCCCAATGGGGTGATGAAGGTAAGGGCAAATTGGTGGATTTGCTCTGCGATGACATCGAGGTTTGCGCAAGATGCCAAGGTGGTAACAACGCAGGCCACACGATTGTGGTCGGTAAAACCAAATACGACTTCCACATGCTGCCTTCGGGATTGGTCAACAAAAACTGCCTGAACTTGGTCGGCTCGGGTGTGGTGGTGCACGTGCCTTCGTTCTTCGACGAGTTGGAAAAAATCGAAAAGCAAGGCCTGCACTGTAGAGACCGTCTGTTCTTGTCCTCAAGAGCACACCTGGTTTTCGACTTCCACCAACGCGTGGACAAGCTGAGAGAGGCCGAACTGTCGAACAAGAAGAAGTCCATCGGTACCACCGGTAAGGGTATCGGTCCAACCTACTCCACCAAAGCTTCAAGATCCGGTATTAGAGTCCATCACCTAGTTAGTGATGAACCAGGAGCGTGGAATGAGTTTGAGACCAAATTGAGAAGGTTGTATCTGACAAGAACCAAGAGATACGGCGAGTTCGATTACGATATCGAGGACGAGTTGAACAGATATAAGGTCCTGAAGGAACAGCTCAAACCGTTCGTGGTGGACTCCGTCGAGTTCATGCACACTGCCTTGAAGGAAAAGAAGAAGATCCTGGTGGAAGGTGCCAATGCGCTGATGTTGGATCTCGATTTCGGTACCTACCCCTACGTCACCTCCTCGAATACTGGTATTGGTGGTGTTCTGACCGGTCTGGGTATCCCCCCAACGGCCATCAGAAACGTCTATGGTGTCGTCAAGGCGTACACCACCAGAGTTGGCGAGGGCCCATTCCCAACCGAGCAATTGAACGAGGACGGTGAGAAGCTGCAGAACATTGGTTTCGAATACGGTGTCACCACCGGTAGAAAGAGAAGATGTGGTTGGTTGGACCTGGTGGTTCTGAAATACTCCACCTGGATCAATGGCTACACCTCCCTGAACATCACCAAGTTGGACGTCTTGGATACTTTCAAGGAAATCAAGGTTGCCGTCGAGTACAAATACAACGGCGAGGTCTTGAAGTCTTTCCCTGAATGTCTCAGCGTGTTGGGTAACGTCGAGGTCGTCTACAAAACTTTCCCTGGTTGGGAGCAGGACATCACTGCCATCAAGACCTACGACGAATTGCCTGAAAACGCCAAGAAGTACCTCAAATTCATCGAGGACTATTTGAATGTTCCAATCCAATGGGTCGGTACGGGTCCTGCTAGAGAATCCATGTTAGAAAAGTCAGTTAATTAGGTAGTTTTATTATATTCTTCTCATTTCCATTGTTTTTTTCCCATATATTCTTTCCTCTATACTGTAAACCATTTATCTTACATTCTTTGCTTTATACTGGAAGCGATTTATCTTGTTGATTTCCACAGTTCAAAACCATCTATCTTGCTGCCTTCCACAGTTCAAAACCATACAAAACTGTGGCTTCTCCTTCACCTCGGTCCAAGTGAAAAACCACAGAAATCACGTGTCATGATGTGATTGATTAAATTTTAGACATGTTTTATTATTACTTAAATTTTTTTCTGTGTACATGCTGGTATCACATAATGTAATAGATGCCATATTGTTGTGAACAGTGGCTGTGATCAATTGCACATACACCATTGCCATTCATCTATTTTACACTCCGTTCACCAGTGCATATGAATCTAGCCAACTAATACACAGCATACACCTCGGCAAGGGAGCAGCACTACACAGCTTGACGCAATAAAATATTATTATCCACGGCCAACAGTATCAACAAGAAAGCTTCTTCTGACATCTCTTGTGCCCCATCTCGTCTCTTTCTTCATCTGGACCCTTCACCAAGAGACCAGGTTTAAGCGCACCACACGGAAGGTGACGATATATGGACAAGACCCACGAGCAAGTACACCGATAGTCACGTCACATCCCCACTCATACCGTGTAAGTTTCATGGAAGGAGAGAAGACCATCAGCAGAAGGTGAGAATTTATTTGCCATTTCCACACAGGAAGTACGAGCAGTAACCCATCGAGCATGTCTTTGAATGGCTTCAATTATAACAACGGGTTCGGCTACCACGGTATCGAGGGTGATGTGGAGAAGAACCCCGATGAGAACACCTGTCAAGAGGGACCATCCCGTATGGCGACCCGGCGAGAGACAGATTTACTCCACATCCTCAATACGCAGACGCCGACCAGAACCTCGGTCGAGCCCGATACACCGTCACCCACACCGCTCCACAGCCAACCGCCGCCTGCTACAATACCCCTAATGAACAGCAATATCACCGAAGAAGATGTCGCCTTCTTGAAGGCAGCAAGTGAAATAGTACGACTGAACGAAAACCGGGTCGACCCTACGATCCGGGACATCTTGAACCGTTTGCAGTATTCCAATTCGCCCCACGGTGGTATGCCCTTCTCCACACAATATCTCAAGACGCTGGATGCAACCAACACCGACGCCGGCGAGACACTGGGATTGGACGACAAAATGGCGATGCTATCCACCAGCGGGGGGCCGAAGGCGGTGTACCATACGTCGACAAACGAGGGGCTTCCTGCCGACAGTGCCAGTTCCCCGTCGAGTGGCGGTTTCAGCAAGCCCAGTTACATCATACCGCCGTTCACGGAGAATCCGTTGAGGAATCCTCCGTCCAGCTTGGACTTCCCGCAGTTTTCCCTGGATATATTCAAGGCCAACGAGGATGCCGGCTCCCAGGGCACGGCCGGCGGCAATCTACCGTTCAGCCATCTTCTGGCCCACACCTTGACGTCGAGTTTAATCCACAACCGGAACCACGGGTCGGGTTTTCATCCGCTGCGATACGATCAGGAAAGCCGCCGCACGGGCAACGAGTCGGACGGCGACGAAGATGACGAAGACGACGAGGAGGACGAGGACTCTGAGGCAAAGGAGGCGTCTGGGATTGCCAATGGGGCCACCAACATTGCTGCCTCGAGACACCGGACCTCGCACTCGTTTTCTCTTGATTCCGCCGCCGATCCCGCCGCCAGCAGCAATGGCGCAGGGAACAGCGATCCCTCCGCTCTTACGAGAAACTACAAGTGTGCCGAATGTGGCATCTCCTTCAAGAGGTCGTCTGATCTGAAAAGACATGAAAAAATCCACCTGAAAATTCCGCCAAACATCTGTCCCTTGTGCCACAAGGGGTTTGCCAGACGAGACGCCCTAAAGAGACACGTCGGCACCTTGACGTGCAACCGGAATCGAATGAGATTGATGAACCAGTTGCAGCAAGACGGCGATCTTCACCAGCAATAGGATTCTTTCAATCCCTAATGTATATTTCTATAACGTGTATCTTCTATTTCTTCTACTCCGATAATATTGTCCATAATAGGGGTGCCAAGCAGAATCGACGCGTCGACGCGTCGACACCGGCAAACCCAACACACCTCTGTGCACCAGGAGGCAGCTAGAAATCCTCGTCTCTTTTCGACGTCGAGAAGTTGGGCTGAAATTTCACTGGTGATGGACAAAAATTGGCACCACCGCCCTGTGGTCCTCTTTTGCCTTCCCTGCTCTTTTGAGGTTAGAGACAGTTCCCGATAACCACAAACACAGAACCCGCCGCAAGATGCCTATTGACCCAGAAAAATTAGCCAAGTTACAAAAATCGTCAGCCAAGAAGGTTGGTGGTAAGAGAGTCCAAGCCAAGAAGGTGAACAAGTCAGCCGAAGGTGACGACTCCAAGATCCAAGCTGCATTACAAAAGTTCAACCCAACCACCTTGACCGACGTTGCAGAAGCCAACTTCTTCAGAGACGACGGTACCGTCTTGCACTTCAACAGAGTCGGTGTCCAAGCCGCAGCTGCAAACAACACTTATGCGGTCACCGGTTTTGCCCAAGAAAAGCAAATCACCGAGTTGTTGCCAGGTATCTTGACCCAACTCGGAGCTGAAAACCTGGAGTTGTTGCAAAAACTTGCGCAATCTTTCCAAAACAACCCAGAAAGTTTGGCCCAATTATCCAAGCAAGCCGGTGCAAAGGAAGAAGATATTCCAGAGTTAGTTGAAGGTGAAACTTTCGATGACGTCGAATAATTCCATTAACTTTATAATTTTCCTATATCATTTGTTGTATATACGTAAAATCTTTTATACAAATAGATTGTTACAATTATAGAGTCCTGTCCTCATTCCTCAACATATCCTGAATTTTTAGGGATTTTTAAGCCACAAAATGAGGGTTGTGGAGAAAAAAAAAGATCAAGGTCTTAGACCTAGATTAGATAAGAATGGAACAGGAAAAAAAAGAACATATGGATCGATATGACTAAGCTCCATAGTGAAGCCGGCATATCAAAAAGTGGAAAATATAAAACAAAAAGAAATTTGATGATGAACTCAAAATCAAATAGTAACTTCATAACGGGGACAATTAATAAGGAATCCTCATTATGTTCGATAAACTTCCGCCCTGGCTTATAATAACATGTACGCCATAGCTACGGCCAAGACAGCCGCTTCTGGTGCTGCCACCTTACCACCCTGGGCAATAAAGGTCGAAATGGTGACACCAGGAATAGCTGGAGAGGTGGCAAACTGAGAACCTGGGACAGTTGGCAATGTCGTGACAGGAGCCGCCGGTGTTGTTGCAGTTCCTGCAACGGTTGGATTGGTTGGAACCACAGGAGTGGTGCCGTTGGCAAAGGGACCATGCATTGGGACCAGTGATATAGCTGGAGGAGCCGTGAATGTTGTATTTGTGGATGGAACAACCGGCACAACAGGAACAACCGGAGATGCAGAAATGGCAGAAGTAGCAGGAACACCGGTTTCAATGGTGGTGGTGTTGTGGAGTGGGGGTGGAATAACTGCGGTTGTGGTTTTGAAACACTTGGTGGAAGAGCTGCATTCTTCAGTTTCTGTAATCGTAGTCACAAGCGTAGTATACAAAGCACCGCTCGAGCCAGCTACCTTACTTGTAGACTCACATTCCTCTGAGGAGGTTTTGGTGATTGTTGAAGTTTGTGTCAGGATTCCAGTTTCAGAAGTTTTATGGGTCGATTCCAAACTCTCAGGGTGACTTGAAGTGGTAGTCTCATGATATGATTCACCAGCGGAAACAAGGGACGCCGAACCTGCAATGGCAGCAATAAAAGCACTGTGCAATCTCATTTTTTCTTTTGTTGTTTATCAGATAGTTTGTATGATTGAATAGTCCTAACCAGAGAAATATGCAGCAATCCAAAATTTAGAGCTGCTTAACAGATATCAACACCCCAACAAAATGTTGCAGATGCTAAATCGCATGGAAAACCTATCTTGTTTTATATAAGAAAAAAACTCTACACAGATCATCCTTTTCTGAAGAAAAAATCCGAATTGCCCCTAGCAATGTTCTGTCTCTGCCTCAGTTGTACCTGGTAAATAATATCCAAACAGAATACTAATCCAACACTCAGGATAACAGAACCGTTCCTAAATAGGAATATCCTGCCTCCGAATTCATGTGTGCGATTTCAGAATTACCATATTAAGAAAGATCTCTGCCTCTGCTTGACCTTTTGGGGTGATCTCTTCAACCTTTATGATTTGGTGGTTTTTTTGTGTCCTGTTTTAGCATACATTGAAACAATGCCGTACTGCTTACAAGGATAATCTCAAATTAAATTTGAACTTTATCTGTTTGCAGAAGGGGCTTCAACAAAACAAGCAAACAAACAAGCAAACAGGCAAACGACCAGGTAAAACGTAATTTGAAACAGAAGAAACGGAAACAAGACCTAAAATTACAAAATGTAAAATATCCATCTAAATAAAAACAGGTTGCAGCTATCAGTTGCTTTTGTCCCTCCCCCATTTTTCCACCTTTTTTGCTTCCTTTTATTTTTGAGCGTTTGGGAAATTTAGATTCCTCATCCGAATCAATAATTCAGAATAATGATCATAATAACCGTTATAAAAGTATGTTTCTTTTTCGAACTTCTTTGTGCCCTGTAAAAACTGATCAACGATCCTGAGTATCACCGAAGCGTCCTCTGGCTCATTCAATAAATCCATCTGTCTGAATTGTAAAACCATAAAAAAACATACAAATGTACATTGTTTTAACAGGTCGCTACAATCCCCAATTTCCACACTCTGTTCAATGAAGTTGCTTAGTGTAACTGCACAATTCAAGAGTTCTCGACACTTTTTGGTGAATTCAATTTGGCCCTTCAAGTACAAGTTTTTTAGGATATACCTCCTCAAAATCATCATTCGGGAGAAGTAGTAAAACCCTGTAACCGCAACACCCGATGAAATTTTTTCCGTCAAATATTTCCAATCTGAATATGTTGAATTTAGCTCATTCAGTGACACCTCAATATCTTCCGGAAATTGTAAGGAATTATATAATGACAATGTAATACACAACTCTGCCACTATTACCGCGTCAAATGAATTTGCTTCCGGCAAATCTAGTATATCTCGGCACTGATCTAATCTTATTTCATCAATTATGCATGGTCTCCCTGATAATATACAATTGATTAGATGGGAGATCGTTAAATGATTCCAAATTCTATACTGACAAATTTTTTCTGGTGATTTCACACTTTTAACTAATAAATTGATGGTCATTTCAAACGTCATAAAATGAATCAAACCATACGATGAAATCCACCAACCATCAAAGTAGATATGTTTGAAAGATAGAGATGGTGCAAAGTGAGTTAATAGAATACATGATTGTAGAAATTCTTTCGATTGAGGAATTTCATATATACTCAACGATAGTAATTGATGGATACTTTGTAAAATATCAAGTTCCAGATTGCCCGACTTGTCCTCATTAATTTTATGATGTCTTAAACCAAACAACACCAACGTACAGAAGAGTAAGGGAGATTTGACTCTTATTGTATCAAACCACCTTTTATAATCCGTCTCAACATATGAGATCCATTTACCGTAAAACTTTATGGCAATCTCCATCAAGTTGTAACACGTATCATAATCAATTAATTTTCTGTTGATTAGGTCGTATCTTTCCTGTATTGAAAGTAGGACAGTGTCCCTTGAAATATCGAATCCAATCTCTTTTGAAAAGGGCAAGCCAACGGTGGAAGAAGTATTTATAACATCTAGATATGGGGCATTCAAAAAGAAAAATTCATCATTTTCATGAACTGTGGAAGGGTTATTGATTATATTGTATGTTTTACCACCATTATTATTTGCAACCTTTTTGGTATTATTATTATTCAGCACCATCGCCCGATAAGAATCCGGTAATAAGTTGCTGCTTGGCTGCAAATAAGGACGAGCCAAAGGTGCAGTTATAGGAGGTGACAAAATTGATGGGATGCTGCTTGATAAAAGCGTTGTCGGGTTATTAGAACTAATCTGCGGATGGTTTGATATTGAAGGTAACAGCTGTGGTGGATAAAATCTTTGAAACGTTGAAACATCGTTTTTCGAAACGTTTTGTTGGTTGAAGGTTTTAATTGCGGGAGTCAAGGGAGTATTCAGAAATAAATCGGAATTTAGAGTTGAGTTGCTTTTAGAAGTTGAATCGGAATTACTCTTGTTCATTATTGAATTCAAAGTTGATTGGAGCACATCAATTTTATTGTTGATGGTGGATAACAACGCATAGTTTTCATTTGAGTTAAATGGTGAAGGCGAGCTGTTTAATGGCACAGATGAAAATTCGCTTTTTATGGAAGCTGCATCAACCGACAACGTTGGTGTGCTGTGTGAATTTTGTATCGAATTGATATTGGAAATAGATTCTTCAATCTTTCTTTTCTTTTTGATTTTCTTCTTACCTATTGTATCCCTTACTGAAATATTTGCGGATGATTGAAATTTCGACAGGACTGGCTCGACGTTGGTATCATTCAGGGAACATTTTAAGGACAGGTTTTCACACCTAAAACATGTAGTACCATTCTGTAGGTAATTGCAACGAGTTTTAGCTTTTCTACATTGTTCACATGCAACAGAAGCTCTTTGGAAATTATATTTTCGTTTATTTCTCTGTTTCGTTTTATTCAAATCCTGTCCGGAAGTATACTCGCCTCCACTAGAGTTTTGAAAATCTGGTGATTCTCCCTTCAGACCATACGTGTTAGAATTCTCCTCCATTTTAAGTCTATGGTGTGTCTGTTGATATTCTGATGAGATGATTGGACTGTCCGTAACGTTTTTTCTTCAAGAAATTAGTTGTTCTGTGTGTTACTAAAGAATGGAACGATATACTTCAATCAAAAAACTCTGGTTAGGTAATATTGCATGAGTGTTCAGTAAGCTTGGAAAGCAGAACAAAACAGATATGATTTTTTCCTATATGAGCCTCCTACTTGTAAATAATTCTTGAGTGCAGCTGGAGTTCAAGTCTCACTGAGTTTCCACAACACTTGATGCCTACTCTCAGAACTAAGTCAGCTGATATACTCTTAGAATGCTGAATGCCTTCCAGTCTCTTGTAGCGGCCTGTGTTTGATGATGGTAAATATGACAACTACCTATTGCAATTATCGATGCAAATCTGTTTCTTGCGATATATTGTATGAGAATATTCGCCCACAATCTTTGGTAATTGTGTTGGTAAAAATGCACTCTATAGATTAGGAAATCTCTTTCACTCTATATATGCATATATTGATACATATACAATATATCAAATCAAATTAATGCAAGTTTTCGATGTTGATTGTTGATTAGCAAGAATAAAGAAACATAGAGAATGGCGGAAGAAGAAAATCAAAAAATGACAATTTAACTTTTTCTCCTAATATTTAATCTGAATTGGAATAGGAAAGAGAAATTTTTTTTTATACAAATTTTTATATAATTTTTTTTCATTCCAAATAATCAACAGTTGGGTGCTTTTTATCGTTTTGTTGTTGGTTTGAACTAATTTGGGAACAGACATAGAAATCAATCCGTCAAGTATTACCGTTAGACGCAATGAGTGAGGTAAGACCGACAAAAAAATCCAAGACCATGACATCGATATCTGAACTCGAAGCAGAACACGCAGAGGAAGCACTAAGAAAACATCCACATCCAGCTGAAGACACTTCATTACATTTCCACGACGGGGGTGAATTCAGTCTAGACAAACGTCACAAGACCACAGCAGAGTACTCAGAAAAGCTTGCCTCTGCAAAATCGAATCCATTCACGGGAAATGAATTTTCCAGTAAATATTTTGATATATTGAAGGTTCGTCATGATTTACCGATCCATCAGCAGCGTAGTGAATTCCTTGAGATGTTTCAATCCACCCAAGTCATGGTTCTAGTTGGTGAGACAGGTTCCGGTAAAACGACCCAAGTTCCGCAATTTGTTTTGTATGATGACATGCCACATTTGATTGGCAAACAAGTTGCATGTACCCAACCAAGAAGAGTTGCAGCAATGTCGGTTGCTGCCCGTGTAGCTGATGAAATGGACGTCAAGTTGGGCGAGGAAGTCGGTTATAACATCCGTTTTGAAAATATGACATCTAACAAAACCATTTTGAAATATATGACTGATGGTATGTTGTTAAGAGAAGCAATGGAAGACCATGATCTCAGCCGTTATTCATGCATAATTCTCGATGAAGCTCATGAACGTACATTGGCAACAGATATCTTGATGGGATTACTGAAACAGCTGGTTGAACGCAGAAAAGATTTGAAGATCATCATTATGTCGGCTACATTGGATGCAGAGAAATTTCAAAATTATTTTCATAGTGCACCATTGTTGGCGGTACCAGGTAGAACATATCCCGTTGAAATTTACTACACGAGGGAGTTCCAAAGAGATTACTTGGATGCAGCAATCCGTACAGTTTTGCAAATCCATGCAACTGAAGACGAGGGTGATATCTTGGTGTTTTTGACAGGTGAAGAGGAAATTGAAGATGCTGTTAGAAAGATCTCCATGGAAGGCGACCAGCTAGTCAGAGAGGAAGGTTGTGGTCCACTCAAAGTGTACCCATTATACGGTTCATTACCACCGCATCAACAACAGAGAATTTTTGAGCCAGCACCGGCTGCTTTTACTAAGGGTGGCAGACCAGGAAGAAAAGTTATTATTTCCACCAATATTGCTGAGACATCATTGACAATCGATGGTATTGTCTATGTTGTTGACCCAGGATTTTCGAAACAGAAAGTTTACAATCCACGTATCAGAGTTGAATCACTTTTAGTTTCACCAATTTCTAAAGCATCCGCACAACAGAGGGCTGGTAGAGCTGGTCGTACGAGACCAGGTAAGTGTTTCAGATTGTACACGGAGGAAGCATTCCAAAAAGAATTGATTGAGCAATCCTACCCGGAAGTTTTACGCTCCAATTTGGCAAACACAGTTTTAGAGTTGAAAAAATTGGGTATAGACGACTTGGTCCATTTCGATTTCATGGATCCACCAGCACCAGAAACTATGATGAGAGCATTGGAAGAATTAAATTATTTAACCTGTATTGACGATGAAGGTAAATTGACATCACTAGGTAGATTGGCGTCTGTTTTTCCACTAGACCCAATGTTGGCAGTTTTACTGATTGGATCACCAGCATTCGGATGTTCCGAGGAAATTTTAACGATTGTCTCTATGTTGTCAGTTCCAAACGTATTCATCAGGCCATCGGGTGAAGGTGCCAAGAGGGCAGCTGAGGAGAGTAAGAAACTATTTGCACACCCAGATGGTGATCATTTGACCTTGCTAAATGTTTACCATTCCTTTGAGAGCGATGAAGCTTATGAGCTTGGTCAAAGAAAATGGTGTATAAACAACTTCCTTAATTACAGATCATTGAAGTCGTGTCAGAGTGTTCGTAAACAGTTGAGAAGAATGATGGAATCTCACGATATCGAATTAATTGAAGGTGATTTTGAAAAATTATCATACTATGATAATATCAGAAAAGCACTGGCAAACGGATTTTTCCTTCAAGTTGCCAAAAAGAAGAGTACCGGTAAAGGATACATTACAATCAAAGACAGCCAGGATGTTTTGTTACACCCAAGTACAGTTTTGGCACAACAAGATGAATGGGTTATTTATAATGAATTTGTCTTGACTTCGAAAAATTATATTCGTACGGTCACCAGTGTCAGACCGGAATGGCTAATCGAATATGCGCCTGAATATTTTGACGTGGAGAATTTCCAGTCCGAAGACGTCAAAATGAGTTTACAAAGGGTTCATGAAAGAGTCAGCAAGATGAAAAAGATTAACAAGTAATGTAGATAAGTAGTTAAATAATGTATATATGCTAGAACACTGCCATAATTCCACCACCACCACGACCGAAGAAGACAACCAGGTTTTTTTATTCCCTCTTTTTACTTTTTAAATGAATTTATTCTTTTAGTCATACATTATATAGATAGAAAAATAACATTAATCAACTAAATTAGTTATAAAATCAAGCCCATTCACCTAGAGACAAAACCTTTTCAATACCTCTAACGACAGTTGGAGTATCAGGGAAGGCGAAATCTTCTAAGGATTTTGCGTAAGGGGTTGGGACTTCACAACCGGTGACTCTTTCCATAGGAGCATCCAAGTAGTCGAAAGCTTCTGATTCCATAACTTGGGCACAGATTTCGGAACCGACACCACATTGAGGGAAACCGGCTTCGACGGTGATTGCGTGGTTGGTCTTTTTAATCGAGGCAAATATAGTGTCCAAATCCAAAGGTTTGATGGATCTTAAGTTGATGACTTCGACGTCGACGTTGTATTTTTCCTTAACAACCTTGGCTGCTTCCATACAGAAGATCAAGTTTCTACTGTGGGATATGACGGTGACGTCTTTACCTTCACGTTCGATCTTGGCCTTGCCGATTGGGAGAACGTAGTCAGGGGACAGAACTTCGTCGTTGACAGGGAAGGATTCACCGTACAAGAGTTCGTTTTCCAGGAAAACGACCGGGTTTGGATCACGGATGGCGGCCTTCAACAAGCCCTTAGCGTCTGCGGCCGAGTATGGGGAGAGGACCTTCAAACCTGGGATTGCGGAGTACCATGGGGCGTAGTCTTGGGAGTGCTGGGCGGCGACACCGGCGGCTGCTCCGTTCGGGCCACGGAAGGTGATGTTGACCGGCATCTTACCGCCGGACATGTAGTAGGTCTTTGCGGCCGAGTTGATGATCTGGTCGATGGACTGCATGGCGAAGTTGAAGGTCATGAACTCACAGACCGGCTTCAAGCCGGAGAAGGCGGCCCCGACACAGATACCGGTGAAGCCCATTTCCGTGATTGGGGTGTCGATGATTCTCTTAGGGCCGAACTTGTCCAGGAGGCCTCTTGAGATCTTGTAGGCCCCGTTATACTGGGCCACCTCTTCACCCATCAAGAACACGTCTGGGTCTCTGTCCAGCTCTTCCTGCAGGGCCAGGTTGAGGGCGTCTCTCACGGTCATGACCTCGACGCCGTTTTCGACACGGGTCAATTCGTGCTTCATTCCTGAGGACGAGTGCAAGCTTCTTTTAGGGTGGGCGCCCAAGGCTCTCTTGATGAGGTTTTTCGACAACATTGTGATCTGGATTCTGTTCTATTTTTTTACCGTTTCTTTTTTTGCTATCCACTGGTGAGTTCTACCTGTCTATATATCGATGTCTAGACACAAGGATGGACGAGTTCTGGCTTCTTCTCTATATCAATCAACCAACTATTATCAACAAATACGACAAAACCAAAAACAACTAAAAGAGATACTATCAATCGATTCAGATGCTGGTGGTGGTAATAAACTAGTTAAAAAAAAAGCCGAATGGAAGGGATGTTGCTCTTATTGATCAGGAGGAACAGGAGAAAGGAAGAAAATGGACAAACATAGAAGAAAAAAAATATATATATCCAAAAAAAACTTATATGGTATAGAGATTACAGATTACGAGATGCTCACACATATCCAAATCACATCATCAACAGATATATATATATATATATATATATATATATGTATATCCATACATACATACATACATACATACATACATACATATCTCTCCTATATTATCTAGACATCCATAGCCACGCATCTGTATCGGAATCCAGACATATCCTATATAATATAATACTCTTATTCATTGTATGGTACAAAAGGAATACAGAAGAATACACAGAGCGAGAAGAATGGACAAACAACAAGAGAGCAAGAATCGTCCGAAACATCCCACGAGCCAACGGTCGATTGAGATCCGCGCGGGATGTGGCGGGGGCGGAAAAGGCGGGGCAAAGAGGGTGGCGGAGAAAAGAGCAGGGGGGTGGGAGAGAGGCGGAGAAAAACAAGCACGTGACACGGCTGGAGGGGAGGTGAATATCACGTGACACGGCTGGAGAGGTGCATATCACGTGATACGGCTGGAGGGGAGGTGAATATCACGTGACATGGATGTAGGAAAGGTGCATATCACGTGACATGGCCGGAGGGCGGGAGATATCAGGGGCATATCACTGGTGTGCCATTCTGAAATCGCATTCTCGGGGCTAGACCGGTTCTTCGTTGCACCGCATCGTCTCCTCTTGTCTCAAAGTACGCAATCGGTACAGGAGGAAAAAGGGAAAGAGGAGCAGGAGACAAAAGAAGGTGAGAAGGAAAACAAACCAAAACAGACCTAATTATCAAGACATATGTTGATGAATTCCTCCAGACTGATTTCGCCATCTTCGTCCAGGTCGAACTCGTCAATCATGGCCGCCAGCTCATCGTCACTCATGTTCTCCCCCAACTCCTTCGCAACCCGGCGCAAGTTTTTCAAACTGATCTTGCCCGTCTTGTCGTCGTCAAACAGCGCAAACGCCCTCTTCACCTCCTCCACCGGATCACGCTCGAGGATCTTGTTGGCCACATACCGGTAGAAGTCGTCGTACGAAATGAGCTTCTTTCCGCTGATATCGTACTCGTCGATTATGTCGATGATCTCTCTCTTGCTCATCTCAAACCCCAACGCCCGCAACGCAACCTTCAATTCGTGGTAGTCCAGAAACCCGTCGTTGTTCATATCGAAGAGGGTGAACGCCTCCCGTATCTCCTGCTTCTGCTCATTGAGTAGCTCCACTTTGGCCTGTCGACCGTTCTTGTTCAATGAATTCATCCCTGTGTTCATGCCGAGTTGTAGGACACCGTCGGGGGCACTCACAAAACGTCTAAAATTGCAGAAGAAGCAAGCTGGTAACCGCCTATATGTATTCAAACCGTGATGGCAGTAGAGATGGAAGTTCCCGGAAAAATAGTAATAGGTATCCACGTTTCTTTTCGGGGGTTCCACCCAGAACCACCAGCTTTTCCAACTGTATGCCCTCCTCACCCTTTTTCTCTCGATACATTCCTTTTTTTCAATTCGCGTTCCTCAACATGTTTCATGTTTCATGTTTACAATTCAATTCTATACATGGTATATATATATTCACACCCTGCCTGGATCCCGAAATATAGCTCTGTATCTTGCTCATGCCCCCTCCACCCACAGTCGGCTCCCCTCTGATCTATCCCAATGGAACCCGCCAGCATCGAATTGGGTTCTTGGGTCTCGCTGAACCTCTCAAAGTCTGATGTTGCTATCATAGGCACCGTCGCCTTCAACGGCTACACTGATTTCTCCGACGGCGTGTGGCTCGGCATTGTCTTGGTACCGGAATGTAGAAAATTTGCCAAAAACAAGGGCTCCGTCCAGGGAAAACAATATTTCACTCAGTTTGAACAAGATCGTAACAGCACCATTGACACCAACCAGTCAACTGCAAATTTCGGAATCTTCGTCAGGCCGGAAAAAATAAAGATATTGTCGGTGGATGATGTCATTGCGTTGGCCAATCTTTCAGTCGATTCGAAAATCCAGTTGCTGCATGAAAACATCGAAACCCAAAGATTGAAGTACATCGATTTGCTTTCAAAATTCGAAATCATAAACGTCGAATATCTGCAATCATTGTCAGAGACAGAATCCTTTCGTAACCAGCTAAAAAACTTGACCCTGGACTACAATGCTTTGAAAGAGTCAAATGAATCCCACGGTTTGCCAGCCTCCCCAGATTTCGACTCAACCCTTGAGAACAGAAAATTGAAGCTTTCACTCACCCAGCTGAGTCAGGATTTCACAGAAAAGGAAAACTCCTATATAGACACTATAACTTCATTGAAGAAAGACGTCTCGTACCTGGAGAAAAAAATTAACTCCTTGAATTTGCCTGACAATATATTATCAGATTTGAATGACTCGGAACTACTGATCGAAAAATTAACGTTGGATAATACCTCCTTGATTTCCGAAATAAAACATTTGAATTCCAAAATCGATGAGCTTGAGGCCAAAATTCGGTTGAATGACGAGTTGAATTCTTGTTATCAGCAAACGGAAGTTGAACTCAACGATATAATCAATGATTTGAAGGTGCAACTCGATCAAACTTCAACTGACTTGAGAAATGAAAAGTTAAATTTAGAGAAGGCCAATCAAATTATTATAAAATTATCTTCTTCTTTGTCATCATCATCACCACCGCCTCCACCATCTGATTCAATCGTGTCTTTACCCCAAGCTTCACTTGATGCTAGTTTATACAAAAATCTACTCTTATCGTTTGAACATTCATTCACTGACTATTTGTCTTTTATAAAGACTCATTTATGCGATCCAAAATATTTGAAAACGCTGGAATTCTATAAATCATTATATCAGTTGAAACATTTCATTGGTGCAATTTTGAAGTATTCCGAAATTAACAGAGCACATTCTCACAATTGGAATTTACTCAGATTTAAAATCGAATTCATTGAGCATTTGTTGCCTTACGATTTTTCAAATACCCTATATAAATACAAAACTCCAATTGACAATACAATCTCTTTAATATTACATTGGTTGATGCAAAATGATGAAGCTAATGACTCATCCTTACTTTTATCAATTGCAACCCCATCGACATTATCGTTGAATCCTTACGATGAATCTTTTGAAATTTTATTCGAATCACCATTACTTAGAAGAGAATTGTTGATATACACATTAAATCTGAGAGATGAACGTAATGAGGCCTTGAATCAATTACGGCTTGAACATAAAGGAGTTGCGAATGAAACCGCCAATAATATAGCCATGGACTCCATCAATGGAACTTTTCCTGAGGTAGATGCAGTAGATTTGGTAACCAATCCCATTTGGAAATTGGAATCACCTTCCAATGTGAAATTAGAATCCACTGCAGATGATAAATTGCAAAGACTCGAAACCAAAATCCAGATTTTACAATCAAAATTACTCGATGAAAAACAAAGTCACCTACATTTAATTTCGTTGCAACAAAAAATCGATAACGAGTCAAGTGAAAACAACAAATTAAATGGCCAAATATCAGCATTAATGGAAAATGAAGACAATTTGTGGAGTCAAGTTTGTGCGTTGAAGGGTTGTTTGCAAAAATATGGAATAAAAAACGATACTCTTTCTTTGAGAGATGAATTTGATATTTTGGAAAAGAATAAACTATTGAATACCATTCAAAACCAACGTAGAATCATATCCAACCTATCTGACAGTCGCCAGCTCAACATATCAAATTTCCCATTTCTTGAATCCGATTGTGTAATAAAAACCAAGTCTTCAGTTGATTCTTGTTATTACCGTAGAATTGATAAGCTTTTCAACATCAACACTGGAAATTTAGCAACCTCAGACTATGGCAACAATCTTTATCTTGAAAAACTTTTAGAGTATATAAATCTTTGCTAGGCGATACATATTATATATAATATACAAACAGAAAATAAATACAGAATAATACATTTTTAAACAAATATCTTATTACAGATATTTTTGTAGGAACATTTGCCATTTTTATCACGATGGCCTGTCACCCCAGACTACCATCACTATAATCATCATCATCATCATCATCATCATCATCATCATCATCATCATCATCATAACTACAACTATCACTGTGATCGTCACTTTCGGTACTATCATGCATGTCTGGATTGTTCTTGTGGTGGTCCTCATGAATATGATTTTTTCGGGTTGGCCATTTTTTGGCTATATCAACCTTGCTCTTTGGGTAAAAGATTTCCAAAACACCCAAAATAAGATAATCAGCCACAACACAAAGCACAAAAAGTATCCCAGCCCACGAGCCGGAATTGTAGTACTTTATAAGCCTATTGATGACCGATGTGTTTTCTCGTTTCATCACGTCGTCATACACTTTTTCGGTTCTTTTTGCGACATCGCCCCAACCGTACATTTTTTTAACTTCTGAATGGAAAAAGGAAGTATCAATTTTGTTTTCCTTCAGCTTTCCAACTGCTTTATTCACAGCGTCCACCAACGAGTCCTCCTCGGGGTCGGCAAAGACCGTCATTTTGCTTGGTAAAACCTCCGGTATACCGCCAACGTTTGTAGTAACAACCAGCAAACCGCAGGATGCAGCTTCTACCAAAACTGTTCCAAATGCCTCGGTCAAGGAAGGATGCAAATAGATTTGGCCCTGGACCATTACGTCCCGAACTTGCTCATGCCTGATGCTGCCAATCAATTCCACCCTATCCTGCAGCTGATAGTGTTCTCGCATCTGCTCCAAGTCGATGAATTTCGGTCCATCACCCGCAATCAAAAACCGGATATCTGGTCTGTCTGAGCAGATCCTTGGGATGATTGCCGTCAACAGATCGGCACCTTTGTTTTGGAATAGTCTGGAGATGACCACAACCGTTATTCTGTTCAACGACGGTCTCACCAGTGCCGGTTTGAAGTCCTCGTGGACCACTGCGTTCGGGATAACGCTCACCATGGATGGGTTCAGCGAGGCTCTCAAGACTGTGTTTTCCTTGCACGTGTGGGAGACGCAGATAACGTGCCCAATGTCCGTCATCGTGAACTTCAGTAGTTTGTTGTGAATGATGGACGCAACGTCCGCAAAGCCAAACAACGAGTGGTCTGTGAAAACTGTTTTCAGCCCCATCGTCAGCCCATGCACGATGGCCTCATGACACAGCGATGAGCAGCTCCCGTGTCCGTGCACAATGTCGATCGATTCACGTATGAAGATCTGGCGTAAAATGGGGAACGCCGAAAACACCGTAGGGCACGTCGACTGTCTCCAAAACACCAACGACGGGATATAATACACCTTCAGTCCGTTTGTGAGCACCCTGATTCCCTGCCGGTCTCCATACGCGTGGGTGATGATCACCACGCTGTGGTTCCTGGCAATCAAATTCTGTGCCAGATGATATATGTGAAGTTCAACACCTCCCGGTTGTGGATAGAAGAAATCCGATACCAATGCAATGTTGTACTGTCTGCGTTTGTTGCTCTTTGGTCCACTCATTCTGCATATGCTCACCCTGTCTTTCTTCTTGCGACTCCCCTGTAATCTTCTGCTTCCAACCTAGACACAGCCTACTCTGCTCACTCTGTTATTGTTAAATACCTCATCGTATCAACTGATCAATTCATGCCATAAGATATAAGTTCGCTCTTGACACCACCCGCTTATAACGGAATCCTCACCTTTTTCTTTACAATAGGGCAAAAGTGTTGCACCTGCTTGTTTTTATTTTCTCAGTATGGGGTTTTCCCTGTTTCTTTGTTGGTTTGTTTACGATGGCGTCTAGAAATGGCCTTCTATGTGTGCAACAATAGCAGATAGATCCACGTCTGCAGCTACATCTACAGGTAGATAGGTAGGTATCATTATAATTATAATTTCCTCTCTGTATATATAATTATATTCACATATTCACCACATTGAATACGTGCCAACATATTGCATTCTTTGTTTCGGAATTTTCTCAGAAGTATTACAGCCTCCTTTTCACATCTTTTTAATACCCAGACGGGAAGGCTGAATAGAGATCATATTGAATAGAGCATCTTATAGAATCGAATAGAATAGAGCATCACAAAAAAAGATAAAAATACAAACAAACAACCAATAGTGGGACACTGAGAAAGAAAAACGCCTGTCGCCAGCCATCACATCACACATGCCATCAAATAACTACACATCATTGCCAAGAAATGGCACAACGGCAGACGAATCGCCATCTTCAGATATACATCTGCAACCGGCAGGGCTAGTGGAGTCTGCCGACGAAGATAGCGGGATTTACGAAGGCGTGGCATCAAACGAACCTACAGACTTGCCACCGGCGTATGAGCCGTCACATCTCCAAGAATTCGATATCGAAGAGCCCCTCGAGGATGGTGATACCCATCACAGCACCAACCTCAGAAGGAAGGCCGGCCTGTTTGCACAGTCGTTTAACAGAAGAATCGTTCAACCAATCAACAACGCACTGGATCCGGTATACCAGCTATACTGCTATAGCAATGCAAGGTTCGAGTACTTCATTTCAAAGCTCGGAAACCCGCTGATTGTGAAGCGTGTGCTATACATATTTTTTGTGGCTACAATCTTGTATTGTGCATCTCTTTCCGGCTTGAATTCCGACGGCGTTGTTGGCTCTCATTCAGATTTCATGAACCCACAAAAATTGTTGGAGTTCATCGAATTATCTGTCGACCCGAAAAGATTGGAAGAAAACCTAGAATACCTGTCATCCATGCCGCATTTATCCGGCACAACCGGAGACCTAGCGCTGGCTAGATATTTTGAACAGTTGATCATACAGAGTAGGTTGTCGATGAACCCAGATATCTTATTCGAAACTTATACGAATTATCCTTTGGATCCAAAGGTTGAATTATTGGATAAAAACAATAACGTGGTGTTAAGTTTGGACCTGAAAGAAAACCTTGATGATCATATCGAAAATGACTTCTACAAATTGGCCTTCAATCCGGGATCAAGGGATATGACTTCAAAGGGAAAACTGATCTACGCAAATTACGGGGAATTGAAAGATTATAGGTTATTAGAAAAAAACTCGATCGATGTTAGAAACTCCATATTGCTGATCAAATATGGTGGTATCTATCCCGCCTATAAAAAAATACAATATGCACAAGAAAGGGGTGCTGTTGGTGTCTTGTTTATAAGCGATCCTGTAATGGACAAATATTATAATTTGGACTCGCTTCAGAGAGAACCAGTTTCATTTACCAATAAAAGTCCGGGAAATATAATAGGACCAGGTAATTTGGCTGGTACCTTAATTGATCATAATGGCGATCTAGAAGAAAAGATTAAACAGTCGGGTATAATGCCTTCAATTCCTTCATTACCAATCAAATGGAAAGACTTCATCACAATTATGGATAAACTTTCAAACAAAGGCTCGAGGGTCGAAGACTGGGATGTCACAATCCATGATAACCATATACCTATTTGGACAGGTGATAACAGTGATAGCGATGCTGCCGATGGTGAACTTTTTGAAGTTTTACTTCAAAATAGTCTGACGCAGCGACCATACAAGGAATCTTGGAATATTGCCGGAAAATTGGAAGGTTCAGAACAGGATAATTTTGCAATTATAGTTGGTGCATCCAGAGATTCATCATGTTATGGAGCGATGGAAAATTCAGGATCCGCAATTCTATTGGAGTTAATCAATATTTTTAATGCAATGTCTTCTTCCCTACTTTGGAGACCGTTAAGAACTGTTTATTTTGTTTCATATACTGGATCTAAGTATAACTTGGCCGGTTCAACACACTTTTCGACTAGAAATTCCGAGTTCTTTAGAAGAGACGTTTACGCATTTATTGATTTGGATGATATCATTCAAGGAAATGAACTGGAAATTGAAGCAGATCCACTGTTTCAATTAACAATTAAAAATGCAATTAATACATTGATGTCTTCAAATTTGACAGAGTCTGAGATCAATTATGATAGTCTAAATGAAATTCAAAACTATTTAGACCCATCATCAAGTGGTTACCAACTAACGGAATTTCATAATATTGGAACGATTTCAGTCAAATTGAAGAATAAAAATTTGAATATTGGCCACAATCCAAGTTATCCAAAAAATTCATGTTTGGACACATTTGCAAATTTCAGGGACAGCCAGTTAGATCCGGACATGTCGAAGCATTCATTCATGACAAAGTTGGTTGCCTCAATAATTGCAAAACTATCAGATACTCCAATAATACCGTATGATGTTCGGTCATTCTTTGATAATATTAATAAAAACCTTGATGCACTAAAAGCTTACAGTATCAAGAGAAAGAAAAACTTAAATTTCAAACAAGTTGATGAATTCATCAGAAAAGTTACAATAATTTCTGAACAAAATGAAGCTTTTATAACCACTTGGAATGACATCTGTGATAATGGCTATGGTTCCGAACCAAATTTACTAAGTGTTAATAGATGGGACTGGAATTCAAAATTGTTGTTACTCACGAAGGTAATGATCGATATGGATGGCACATTCAATAATCCATATAATCATAACGTCTTTTATGGAGTTGAAAGTGATCCTGAGTTGAGGTATGACATTGGTGGAGAATTAGAGAATAAAGTAGTTGTTCCAAAACATGGTTTTCCTGGTGTATGGGATGCAATCGATCAAAACGATTGGCAGAATGCCCAGCTCCAACTCAACCATGTTGCTGATATGCTAGATAGATGTTTGAACTTGTTTCAGTACTAGAAAGGACGAGGCTTATTTATCACATGTGCTTTTTTACAATACATTCTTTTATATCGATATACAATTAAATAGGTAAGTATATTTTTCATCTGCATTAAACAATATACAGGATAGTAAGTTGTCTGTACTAACTTTTTGGGGTCTTTTCTTGTTTTATTTTATTATATTTAGTTTTATTTAATTTTATTTAATTTTATTTAAGTTTATTCAATTTGGTTAATTTGATTTCACTAAACTATGTTATGTTTTACTCAACTGTAGCATGTGCTATTGAAGTTTTGAAAATATGGTATCTAATACTGATCTAACACCAGAAAACTTACTGGAAAGTTGTTGTTTTGCTAAACCGTTTTTATTCAACATTTCAACTAAATCACAAACTGAATAAACAAATTTTAAACTATTGATACACTCCCTTGTTGGATTTTCAACAACGGTTTCAAATATAGCTAAATTTTCAGCAAGTTTTGGTTTAATTGATTCACCATCTTTTGAGGAAACTTTGTCAAACAGCGTTTCAAACGATTTCTCAACAATTAAACCAGCAACTGTATTTGGCATTGAATTCTTAAATGGAATTTCAACAGCTAAGGAGCACCATTCATCATGATCACGTGAAAATTTGTCAATATCGTTTTTATTACCAAATAATAAAACCAGTATATTAACAGTAATTAAATCTTTGATTTCTGAACGGATTACATTAACCGTTGAATTGAAGTGGAGCAATGAACGTGATACTGGCCCATTATAAGGGTTTGATTTGAAGTTTTCAATTTTATATAACGAAGAAAATTTTGAAATCAAGTTTAGGGCTGGTAAAATTTCTGAGTCTTGGATTGAATCATTTGAATCGGATGATTTTGTTAGCAGTTCAACATCTGAATCTTGCAATCTTTGTAAAAATATAAACAATAACAAAGTTAATTCAAAGTTAACATTGAATGTTTTCAGGAACTCAGTCAAAACTTCACCAGTTTTCGATAATTTAAATATTTTTTCATGACTTTCAATAAATTGGTAAGTTGCCAAAGTTCTTAGTAACGAAGTTGCAATCAGTTCATGATTTGTTGATAAACTGATGAATTCAGGTTGGAAGTTTGAAACAGTTGATTCCTCTAAGTATATATTATTCAAATTTAACAAAACAGATGAAAGATCAAATGATTTTGCAGTTGTATGTCTAACTATCAAATTCTTGATGGCGTTGTTCGAAGAAAATTTAAAATCTATACTATGCAGAGTTGGTATATTTGAGTAATAGGTGTTCATTATTATTTTTTTATTTTGATAATATCTATGGATTGATCCAGTTAATAAATTGAACACCGTTTCCTTGATTTTCATTGAAGAATTACAGCAAACCATTTTCTCATAAACTCTATCGTTGGTCATATCTAGCGGTAGTCTCTCAACATAGTTAGCAAAAGAAAGTGATTCAATCAACTTGAAAACTTCCAAACCAATCGATTGGTAAAAATACAATTCGTCAGGGAAATGATTACCGAAAATGTCAATCAACTGGGAAGGCAGTTTCTTATCGGTAAGGTTTTTCACTGATGAACTACCTTGGTTCAGCAGAGAATCCTGAATCTCGAAATTGACCGGTTCCACTCTACCATTTGATTTCAAAACGGGACAGAACTCCAACAAAGTGCATCCATTGGTAAATTTCTTCAATCTTCGAGAATCACCGGAATTACCAGTTGCTGCAGTTGAATTTGATGATAATGTGGAGTAAGCATTGAAAGTTCCATTATGTGTGCTTTGCAACAATGACTTGAACGAGGAACTGGTGCCAGAGATTAGCTGGAATGGCTGGAAGACGTTTCCAACGCACATGGAGATGTCTCTGAACTGTTTGAAGTTCAGATTCAAATTTGATAAAAATTGTTTGTTATCCAAATAATTGAAATATTTCGATTTGAAATCAATATTTACAATGAAATTTTGTAAATTGCTAAACAACAATGCGTCATTTGAGATATAAATACAATTCACAATGTTTGTTTCTAGCATATAGACCAACTGATTGTGCTGAACGAATGGCGAGATCAAATATTCCAGCTCGTTATCCTGCAATATGAGCAACAGTTCATCCAAGAGAATCCGCAATAAAAACGGATTGTCCAACTCTCTGAAAGAAATGTCAGCGTCTTTATTTTTGGCTTTTGATTCCCATAGTTGCTTCAAGTGTTTTTCATAAGGCAACAGATCTTTCTGTTCAATGTAGCTGAATTGGATCGAGCTATTCAGCCCTGGGAACACATACACAGGCGTGATTCCGTACGATTCTAATACTGCTGCGTCTGACAACAGTTTCTCCCTCAGGGAGATCGGGAAACCTCCAATAGCTTCAAATGTCGGATCCACATGTGGTAATAGAATCGACAATATATAATGGTTGACATCGATACCTAGTACGGTGTTTTTCAGATGATCCAGAGGTAAGGCCTCCGACGTGTACTCTAGAGATTTGATTGGCATATGAATTCAACTTGAAACTGCTATCTGCGGCCTCCTTCTTGGTCCCCCTTGCTCCAACCGTATCCCGATGGAAAACAAGCCTCTTGTGCCTCCATTTTACAACTTCAACAATTTGCACAGTTTCAAAATTCCATTTTTTTCCCTTCGCTCATTTGCCCTCACAATTATAAAAAACGTGTCAGTTCAACTCTAATTTCACTGGGATGTAGACAGGTGAGCATTGAGAAAAGGCAGAGCCCAGAGGTGATCTGTAGAACACAGTAGACATAGCGGACATCATATTGAAAGGGTGTATATACATACATATATCTAGATAGATAGGCATACCCTGGGAACGATGCAAGTGAGTTACGTGATTTCAGCGTTTTTCTTGCTGCTGCAATGGTGTTGTGCACTTAGTTATGAAGAAGCAATTGCCATGTCTTCTTCCGACGGACTGCTCCACATCACAGATAAGAATTTCAGACAATTGGTTAAGAATGACGATTTTGGGTTGGTTCTGTTTTTGACGGCCGATGACTCCCGTGTCGGATGCACATTGTGCCATGAGTTTGGTCCCAAGTACAAAGCCATGGCTTATCAATATATGGAGCGTTTGAAATCCGGAGACAGTGATATGCTGAACCCGATCGATAGCAAAGACGACAAATCAAGGATCATCTTTGCGTTTTCCGATTTCATGGACGCCAGAAAGTATTTCGAGCTCCTTGGCTTGACGGCAGTCCCAAGACTCTTTTACTACAACCCCGGTAAAGGTCCCCAAATGGCCACTTTCTCGGACGAATACTCGTTTCTGGCGGTGGAAAACACAGACAGTTTTTCAAGATGGCTGGTGCAACATGTTCCAGGATTGGAGTTGAAGTATCTGGACCTCGTTGCGCCACAGACGAAGTCCATGGCCGTCACCTCGATCGTCTTTTTGGTTATTGCTGCTGCTGTGTTTTACAGCTTCAAGTCGGCCATTCTGAAGATCGCCAAAAACAAAACACTGTGGGAGTTTTCTTCGATCTGCTTGATCATCCTTTTCATATCCGGATACATGTACAACCAAATCAGAAACACCGAGGTTTATAGACAAGACAAAAACGGCAATATAGTGTATTTTGCACCGGGACACAACCAGCAGTTTGGCGCCGAAACACAGATCATTTCGATTGTCTATGCCTTGTTCACCATCTCCCTCTTTGCACTCATTTCATATCTACCAAAATTCTCGAATACTCACTTGAGACTTGTATTCACCGTTGTAGCATGCACTGTATCGTTCTTCCTATACAGTTATTTGGTTGAGGCATATCGTATCAAATCTCCACATTATCCATTCCACCTGTATAGTGCCATGATGAGGAAATAGAAATATTTATTTGTTTAGATAATGTATACTGTCTATGTACATATTGAAAAGCGATTATCCTTGTTCCATCCCAAGCTCCATTTTACCCACCCTGGCTTCCACCACATCCATGATTTTTTCTATCGATCTCATCTTTTTACGTATTGCCACCAACTTGCGTAGGTATTCTTTCAAATCGACCTCCTCCTCAACATCACTGTGGTCTATTCGAACCCCCTCTTCCGAACCGCTGTCAACGTCACCTTTACCCCGAGCGTCGTTAGCTGCTGCTTCCTCATCCAGAGCAGAGAAGCTTCCCACTATTTGGTCCTCTGTTGCAAAACTACCGGATCGCAGGTTATTGGCACTATCCTTTAGTGTATTTTCCATTCGGAAGAGAATTGCATGTAAAATCATTTGCGATTCATGTAAAGATTTTAAATTCAAATTTAGTACTTCTAACGGTGTCTCTAAAAGTGACTGAACCGTCAACTCAATCGGATGCACCTCATCCTTATCACCTTCGCTTGACATTTATTCTTCAATAACGTCGACAAGCCAATCTTCCTGCTACATTCCAGTCTGTTTCCAACGTTGTTTATGGCTAAATCAATCATATCTACTTGCTTACCCTATAGATATGTAGATCTACAGATTTAACAATATCAGCAACGACGCGTCGATCGACCCCGACACTTGATTTTTCTTGACGTGTTTTCAATCCATGTAGGATAGAAGAACGAAGTCATCTCTATTCATCTGTAGGGAACACGGCTATTATTGGTTACATCCAATGGAAACGGTGAAATGAAGAACATGCTTAAAGTTATAGGGAAGAGACAACGATTTTATTCGACAATACCGACGGCTAAACCGTTACTGCTGGACATTTTGCCGCCAAAGAAAGTTATATCAAGGTTATTGTTTGATTACAATGCACACCACAATTTTAGCAAATACCTGCCGGTGATTGAATCGATATACGATTCGGAATTGGGTGGAAAGTGTGAGCTACCCGAACAGTTCAAAGGTAACGATTTATTAATTTTCCAACGAGTACTTGCGCAAATCCGGAAACAAACACATACCATCAACCCGTTGCTATTGGATCTCGAGAATAGTTTAATCGAGTATGCCGCCGAAAGAGGATCCAGAGATGCTCTTTGCACGTTATCATTTATGGCGCTGGACGGAACAGGCGAAGGATGGTCAGTGGATGATAAGACCACTGCGAAAAAATACATCAAGGAGCTAATGGAGATGGAACATCCGTTGTCATTCAAGCTGGCAGCCGATCGTGAGTTGAAAGGATTTACAGACTCGCTGGACATGGCAAAAGAAAGCAAAGAGGAACTTGTGGAAGATTCTTCCACCGACTTGACACCGACGTCCGACTTGTCGTTTTCAAACATGACGACTTCTCCTAAACAGCTAAGCAGGTCCATTTCGCTATATAACCGTTTTCTGGAATTAGACTCAACTTCAACAATCGCAGCTGCAGCACATCGAAGCTTAGGTATGATCTATTTTAGAACACAGGAATTGATCAAAGCGGAGGACCACTTCAAGCATGCCGTGAATCTAGCCCCTGTCTCGGACAACTCGCAAGCGCATTTTTTCTTGGGTTTGCTGTATGAAATCGACCCAATCAAAGCCAGATACCATTTTCAAATGGCTGCAACAGAGGGATTCAGAGAGTCGTTTGCAAACTTAGGGTACATCGAACTCAACGTATTTAATGAACTCAATAAAGCAAAGGAGTGGTTTGCCTTAGGTGCAGAACTAGGCGTTCCTGAGTGTATCGTTGGTTTATTTGATGTGGCGTATCGTCAAGAGGATTTCGGCAAGGCCAAGAGTATACTGGAAAGAGCCGAAAAACAAGGTGTTAGTGAATTGTTAAGGAAAGTACGTGAAAAAAATGTTGAAAAATTGGAAAACATTGGCGAACCTGAAACCAACCAAAATGTCAAGAATGCAGACACTGAATATATGCCCGAAAAGAGTAAATCCTCTAGATGGGACTTGTAATTACAATTAAGACTGTATGGATATAATATATAGAACTTTAAACATATTTAAGTAATAGAATATTACCTTCTCTGCGAGAATCCCAATGGCCGGGTGTATTCCAAATGCTTTCTACTATAATGTAATTGTTTTCAATGTATGATCGCAATTCACCATCTTCCTCCCATAATGTTTCAAACATCACTAAATACTGCGGCCATCTATGTGGCCAAGCTGTGTTTGACGGCGGTTCCAGTCTTGGATTTATGTCGGACGGAAAATTGGACTTGAGAAACTCCGATGGATTTTTGTAGAAATAATCGGACTCATCTAAATAGCTGTCAACAGTCATTTCATCGTGCAGATTCTTTTGCAAGGGTGGTTCACACGTTAAAAACCATATATTTGCCTGACTTTCCGGCAGGTGGAAATGTGATTGAAACGGAGTGGAGTGACAGGGGGTCAAAAATCCCACCTCAACAATGTTTTCCAATTGCGAATAATCGTCCAAAACATGGTCTCTTATTATTTTCGGTATTGCTAGCTCTCCAACCTCATGGTATTGTGTGAAATAAATAGAGATAACCACTGACAGCACCAACGTTACTAAAAATATCAACTTTGTTGCCAAAACCGAAACTTTTGAAGATATTTGTAAGAATCCATTTGCTGAGAATATTAACAGTACCGGCATTAACGGATATATGAACCGGAATTCTTTATGTGGAATCATTGTGAATAAAAAGATATATGCCATTAGCAAGACCTTTAAACTTGTGAATTTAGATGTCGAGTATATTATACCGTAGACAAAAAATGGCAAATAGTTCAACAGTAGTATCGGGATTGCTTGGAATATGTAAAAGTCCATTCGGGAAATTCCATAAAATGAAGATAAGCTGTCGTAAACATTAAATTTGAAAAAGTTAAGCAATGGGATTTTCCAGGACGCATAGAATGCATGATTCAGTACAGCATCCAAGAATAGCACGGTGATTGCCACAATCATTGAAGTCCAGATATACTTTGGAGCTTTTAAATACATCCTTGGATAGTAGAATAGCCAAATGATTGCGTTTGTTGGGCGAATCAGACATGTCAGTGCTGCAATAATGATCGATGTCACAATCTTATTCGATTGTAGCTTGAACAATGCCACTATGGTCAACGTCAACTCCAACGAGTTTGCAAACGATCTACACCAGCAGTACCAATTCCATGCAGAGAAGAGACTGAGATAGCAGACCAATTTAGAGAGGGCCAAATTTTGAAACTTGGCATCCACGAGGTAAAACAAGTAGTAGTCTCCAACTGACGCAATCAACGCATTCATGATTTTTGGGCCTGCTATAACGTAGCCGTAGTCCAGATTCAATAGGTTGGCTACTGCGTACGGGAGGATATAGAGCAAGGGATGCAGATACGACCTCAATCCAAGTTCCCATTCCCAAGTGAGGTATCCATACCCATAGACGATCCGATGAGCCGGCTCTAAGGACTGCCAGTATTCATCGGCCTGGAAAAACGTGTTGATGGTCAACGCATTGACCAACCTCCAAGCTAAGATGGAGTAAAAGGACGGGACTGGCAGCTTTGCCAGCATGGCTTTCAACCAGTCCGCCCCGCTACCCGTGTCATCCCCTCTGCCTCCACATTCATTTATCTCTCTTGTCTTTCTGCATTCCCTGGCGCCGCCGCCGCCGCCGCCGTCACCACCACCTTCTCCAGTGAAACCGCCACCATTGCTCATAATCTTTTACTAACCGCCACCGTATTGCCGCCTCCTGTAGCACACACAGACAGATGTGGATCTATCTGTGCAAGGTCTCCGGTGCCACGGTCTTTCCTCCATATCCAATTGACCACAAACGTCTTATGAGCCTTCTACTTTGGCAAAACCCTCACTTAGAACATCGCAAGAAATCCCACTATATATTTATATATATGTCTAGACATTTTTTTTGTTTTTCTTATTATTTTCGTTACAAGAGTGGGAAATGCTCATCCTTTTATCTCTAGATAACAAAGGCTTCTTTGATTGCTCAGATTGGGAGATTCGGTAGCCCCTGTTGTACAGATTAGAGATAACTGCCCAGCATACAAGTAGCCATGCAGAACTCGACGACGGATGGGACATCGTCATCATTACTGGATTCCCATTTTTCGGAATCCAACACATCACTCACAATAAGTTCAATAAACAAGACGCCGGGCCATAAAGAAGGGCTTGTGCAAGCATTCAGCAGTAACGAGGTGGATGCATTACAGATCAGACCGCCATATAGCAACCATTCAAAGAGATACCACGGTAGCAAGTGCAGCAACGAGAGGGCGGCGTTGGGCTGCTCGTCGTTTGCCGAAAATGCGCTTCTAAGTCCAATTGTGACATCCAATTCTTCAACGTACGATAACAACACAAGCAACAACGAAGTGCTTTCGGATATTTACTCAACTCCCGATACGAATCTGTTTGACAACAGCAGCTCGTTTGTTCTTGATACCCCTACGACACCGATATCACCAGACGTACGCCATGCAAACTTCAATACAGCGGTGCCAAAATACCCGTTGAACGACGACAAGCTAGAGACCTTTTTATTGAATCCCGAGATTTTCCAATTGTCACTAGATACCCGGCTGGGCAAGGGAGGAAACGCCTTTGTGTACTCGTGCAAGTTGTCGACACGAGGATGTGAAAGCAGTTCGTTTAACGTTGCCGTCAAGATACCCAGCTCGAAAAACAAAGTCAAGTACATTCTGCAGGAAGCCCGGTTTGCATTGAAACTACGGGAGTACCAAAATGAATGGTTTGCCAAACAAAACAGATTCTATCCGTTTGTCGACTGCTACGGATTGTACTATTTGAACCGAGACCAGTTTCCGTTGTTCAAATCAAAGGAAGTATTCCCATGTTTGGTGCTGAAAAAAATGTCTCTGGGGCTGCCGGAATACATCAAAGAGGTGGCAAGGACGAATCCGGCTCCCGAAAGTGTCAAAATCTCTCCGTCGCTGTGGTGGAAATTGTGTCTAACGTTGTTGGATGCTTTGTCGATACTGAAAACCTTGAAATCGGTGCACTGTGATTTGAAAACGGATAATATAATGGTTCTAAAGTATAACACGGAAAATTCCCCTTTGGACGACACCTTGTTCAAAATAGTGGATTTCTCTTCCAGTAGTACCATTGAAGAGATGGTGAGGTGCCCGGATATGACGTTACAATACACGGCACCTGAATTGCTGGATTTCGGTCAAAAGTCCTTGCCTACGTACCAAACCGACCTTTTCAGTGCCGGGCTCATTCTATTAGAGGCAGCCGTAGGCTCCCCACCGTACAGTGCTGCAGGTTACGACCACTTTTATCTGTTGTCAGTCATTAAAGAGGGCAAAGTTTTGGATTGGATATCCCCGGAAGAACGTTCAATTTTGAATTGTGACTCTAACAGGCACATCAAAGATATTCTAGAACTGGTTCTCAAAAAGAGAGCCTCTCTTGACCAAGTCATAGACTCGGTAAATGCACTCAGAGTTATATAAACTCACTCCAAACCACGAACACAAACAGGCAAATGGGTATTCACATCTATAGATATATAATAAATTAATTTATTCACGTAAAACGAAAATATTCCTTGTTTAGTCGATTACGCACCTACTATTGTCAAAATTCCTCACCTAAGAGATTCAGATTTGCGGTCCGTTTTCGTTTTGGTGTTTCTTTTGTTGATGGTGATTTTGATACACAATTTTTTTTCTGATTTCATCTCCTTTCAGCTTTCGGTTACCTCCCCTGACAAGTACCCATATCGCTAGAGATCATTCTAGATCTATAGATACTATAGTGCTCATAAGATACTGATGTCATCTGTGGCACCGAATAGCTCTTCTGAAGGCCAGCAATCCATCGGCCAGTTTCAGACCTCTCCAATAACACATGCAGCCTCGGATTTCAAGCCATCGGAACATGAAAAGAATATACCAATAACAGAGCTGGACGGGGGATCCGAAGCAACAGTGGCGACATCTTCTCTTACCACGTCAGAGACTGCAGGTATTTTTGGCGTACCATCCATGGAGTTTGCTAATATAGAATTGCCAAGTGCATTATCATCTGGTTCACAACAAGAGCGACACACACAGGAAGAGGATCAGCTGAAGGAAGAACAGCAAGTGGAGGGAGAGCAGCAAGCGAAGGAAGAACAACAAGCGCAGGAAGAACAACAAGCATTGGAAGAACACCAAGCACAACAAACAGACCAAGCAGACCAAGCACAACAAGCACAACAAGTGCAGCAAGAACACCAAGTGCAGCAAGTCCAAGAACAACAACCCTCACTACTTGCAGCAGCACCAAATTCATTGACTGATACTGCTGTTGATAGAAATACATACGATACAGCCTTGAATGTAAATTTAAATACAAGTTTGAATCCAAGTTTTGAAAGTATAGCAGCACCAGCAATAAAGACGGAAACAGTGGCAGCAGACACAGCAACAAATATGGACATAGATGAGATGAATAAACTTCAACTTGATGGCATTCCATTAAATCAGCCAACACAATCCGAAATTAACAATATTTTAGCTGACTTCCCTGAGAGTATGCTTGCAGATAGAGCCAAATCGATCAAATTAGAGGATGAAACAGAAACTGTGCACTTACACCAATCTCCAAATGATTCATTGATCAAATCTTCAAAGTCGTTTGACATGGCGAATACGCCCAGCCATACCAACCACTTAACGTCCACAAATTTAGTCGATGATAAAATGAACGACAATGTCCCAGAAGAAACACAGAAAATCCAAGCGTATGCAATGCTGGATTTTGACTCATTTACATTTTATGTCCAAACCATGCAAATTTTATTAGGTAGAATGGTTGAAGGTGATTCATCAACGGATGCTTTAGATATTCATTTAGGGAATCAAAAGGCAATTTCACGAAGACATGCAAAAATATTCTATAATTTTGGGAATCAACGATTTGAATTGAGTGTTTTAGGTAGGAATGGCGCATTTGTTGATGGCATATTTGTGGAAAAGGGCATGACAGTTCCATTAACTGATGGAACAAAAATTCAAATCGGTGAAACTGAGTTTGCGTTTGTTTTACCAAATAAAGAAAAGGATCTTGAAAGGTCAAATGAAATACAAAATGATATTGTAAATGAAAATACAGATGCTGATAAAACTAAACAGATATCCTATGTAAAAGATGCATCAGAGCCCGTTACTGATTACCAAATGGAGCATTTAGATAGCTTGGTCGCAAATTTTGATGAAATTAAGAATGACATACAAAACAACAAAATCTTATTGAGCAAAGATCCAAAAGTACTGGATATAGTTTTTGATCCTGATAATGAAAGACGTGAATTAGAAATTGAAAAGGAAATAGGTAAAGTTCTTGCGAGAGAACATAGCCAACAAGCTGACGAGAAACATGAAATCGATACCGATAAAAAAGAAACAGCCAAATCGAAGAAAAAGTCCAACACCAACTCGAAAGCCAAATCCAAATCAGGCGATAATTCAGCTGGTGATGCAGAAAAAACATCAAAACCAAAGACAAAACCAAAGAGACAACCGAAAGCGAAGAAGAAAGTTTACACAATTGATGAAATACCGGAAGAATATAGATCTAAACCGAATCTTCCATATTCAATTCTGATAACTGATTGTTTGCGTAAAAAAGGTACCGAGAGAGGCATGTCTCTGTCAGAAATCTATAAAGGAATACAGGAACTTTTCCCGTATTATTTTTACTGTCCTGATGGGTGGCAAAGTAGTGTCAGACATAACCTTTCATTGAATAAATCCTTCAGAAAAATTTCAAAAGAAGGTAAGGGTTGGTTGTGGGGTGTTAATGAAGATGTAATTGCGGAAAAAGATAGAGCAAGACAAAAACAATTGGAGAATGCAAAAGCTAAAGGAAAACCACTACCTAAACCTGTGCCTAAATCACTATCTAATTTCAATATGCAATCGATTTCAAATATTATTGCCACAACAACGGCAGTAAATCAAAATGCATCACAAATAAACAGTAATCCTGTATTTCAAACAAATAGCAAATTAAATTCACAATCAACGGGAGCAATTAAAACTACGATGGCAACAAATGCCACCTCAATGACACTGTCTCAAACAACAACACAAACCGGGGCAACTGAATCAGAAATAACAACTTCAAACACGACAGCTAAAACAGCGACAGCTAGTAATAAACAATCAGCAAAAGCAACATCAAATAATGCAAATAATAGCGTTAACATGTCCGCAAATACAAAGAAAGCGCTGGCATATTTACAGAAGGAATTGATTTCTTTAACCAAGTCCAGAAAAATGTATGATAGAGCAACTTCAACTGAGATTCTCACAAAGGCCTTGGCGATGACGATATCGCAAGTTGATCAGGCAGCCAAGAATTTTTCTATTAAGGGTTTTCCACTTGTTACATTAATTGATAAGAATCCCGGTCATGTAACAAAAATCTTGACCGCAGCTCTTAACGCCGCAACATTACAAATATGTAAACAAAAAGGTCTTACTCCTCATTTACCACCGAAGAATTCTCCATCGTCCACATCGGCGTCAAGTTCATCACCAATATCATCGTCTACCGTCGGTTCTAATTCCTCGAAGAATTCAGAAATTCAGATGAAAATCAACTCGACTGGATCACAACAAACAATATCATCATCCGTAGGAGGAATTAAAACTCAACAACAACAATATCAAATATCTAACAAATCTTCCAAGACGTTAACAACCTCCAAAGAAGAATATGAATCACCATCTCATCTTCCACAAAAATCAAGTGCCCCGATCCAACACATTAAAAAGGAAAACCTTGAAAACCTATCAAACAATCTCGTAATCAATTCCAAAAAGTCTGACGGACCTGAACTCAAAGATATTAATCATGCAAATGTTTCGGCAAACAGTGGGCCAATTGTTTACCAATTTTCAAAAGCTGGCTCAAAACCGCCGTTTAAAGGCTCTGCACCTCTCAAGCCATCGTTTAAGCCTCCAATTAAATCCAACACTGGAAACTCCAACATGCTAAACAACCAAAAACCAATCAAATTGAGTGTCTCTTCCGGAACAGGATTAATGAAACCACAGTTTTATGCCAAGGGTAAGTCGCCATTAATCGATAATTCTAAATTCTCGGTGAATAGTAACATAAAAGATGAAACCAACAATGACGATTCTATTAGACAAAGTATTGCTAAATTTGGTAAACCTACAGCTATTTCAATTACTACCAATACTTCTACTTCTGCAAAATTTTCCAATGTTGCCAATTCCGCTGCTAAACCTACTTCTGCTTCAGATTCCGCAGATGAAAGTTTGAAGAGTGAAAACTACGATCCCGTTCCTTCAAAAAAAAATGATGCTACTGCAGTCCAGACAGAGAAGGAATTAGAATTACCATTACAAATAAACACACATGCTCCTTCTGTGAAAAACAGTCATTTAGCTCAAACTTCGACAACTGTTGCAAGTGTTTCAAGTTTCACGCCTGATACTAATGAATTTGGTATTACTAATGAAAAAATTGCGAGGAAAGATCCAACCCAGGAGAAAATCCAGGAGCACGAACACCAGCATGAAAACTCTATTGAGAATGCTGTTGAGAAAACGGAGAGGGAGATCGATGAAAAAGAACAACCTGAAGGAAAAGTTGAAGAGACAGAGCTGACGACAGATATGGAAAAAGTTGGTTCAGTCAGTAACATTGAAAGAGAAAAAGAAAAAGAAAACAAGGAGGAGGAAGACGAGGAGGAAGACGAAGATGACGAAGATAATGATGAATTGAATAAGATGTTTGCTAACCTCGAGAAAGCTGACGATGATGATGACGACGAAGACGAAGACGAAAATGATGAAGATGAAGATGATAATGACGATGACGGTGACGATAAAAGCGATCAAAAATTGAAAGAAAGAAACGGTGATAGCATGAATGACACCAAAGATATAGGCGATGAAGTTGAGTTAGCTGCGACTCGGGAAGGTGTTCTTGGAAATAGTAATAATAACCTCATGGAAGCAGTTCAAGATTCAGATCATCGGAAGAGATCCATTTCTGTAGTGGATGAAGAATCGTCACCAAATAATGATAAAAGAGCAAAAATCGAATAGTGTATTTTTTGCGTGTAAGTAATTAAACAAACGAATGTATATTAATGATAATTCTAAGATTATAAAATTATTTAGTGTGTTAAACAAGTAACTAATCTAGCTAAGCGTTTATAGAACATCTTTTTCCACCTTCCCTTTTCTCTCATATCAATGATTATCCGTTAACATTATTAAAAGAACCCTCTTTTTCTTTAATTTCCCAAAATAGCGGACCAACATCGAAGTTGCCATGGAAAGTCCAGCCCTTCTCAGTGATGTGGTATAGATTAATTGAACCACCGGAATATGCATCTCTATGAGCAGCGGCCAAAATGGATCTTTTACCAAGGTACAAAGCCTCCTCAACTGTTAAATCCCATTTGTAATTTGAGTCCAAGACACCATAAGCGAACGTTTGACCCGAACCAACACAAAACAAATCACCCTTTAATCTTGTACCATCTGAGTCGACATAATAGATCGCTGGACCTTCCTTTGGGGTGCAACCACAAACCATGGTACCCATAGACAAGCCCATTCCTTTATAGCTATACACCAAATTTGACAAGATCTTTGAGGCTGCAGCAACAGTAATACGTTCCTTATTACGTAATTCATGCAGACGACACTGAGTACCTAACCAAGTTTCCCAATATTGGCAATCGGCAGCACCACCAGCCAGGGTACCTAAAAGCATGGGATTGATCTCAATAACTTTCTTGACAGTTTGCGAAGCGACCCAGTTACCGGCAGTTGCACGTGAATCGACAGCCACCACAATACCGCCTTGGAAACGGAACGCCAACGTTGTGGTACCATGTGCAATCTTTATGGAGCAATCTGGATTTGTTTCGTCATCTGTATGTGCACGCAAAAAGTCGGTTGGCTGGGAAATTGGGGGTACTGTTATCGATGGCGATAGAGAGTCTATTGATGGTTTAAATGGGGCAAATGATTTATTATATTCATTCAACTCTGAATCTAAATTCGATTGAAATGTGTATTTGGAAGCTATTTGATTTATCGACATTGTTTTTCTATTTTTCACACTCTTTTATGCTTTATTATGGATGGCAGAGGATCACAATTGCACACATTTAGTAGAAAGGGATTCGTGGTTGAAGTGGCATTTTTTGCCCTTTGGAGCTTAGTTGATCTTTATCGAATTGGTTATTATCTTTCTCAGGAAGAAATTCATGTATGCCATTTTGTGGTGCACGGAGTTTACAAAGAAACATTTCGATCTTGAAATGAGAAGACTGACAAGAGGTCGATCGACGTACCAAATTCTCAAAAACAATTATTTTTCATTTTACTATTTTATTATTATTTTTTTTTCCGAGTTTTCTCTCGCCTATCAAAAAAGACAACCCTATATATATACACGTGATTAGGTGTCTTTTAACCCTCACACGCAAATGAACTCAAAAAGAAAAGAAAAAAAGAAAATCAAATAAATTTTTCAGAATTCTCTATCGTTGGCATGAGTGAGAGTTGTGTGAAAAAAAGCACTAAGCATTTATATTATTCCATACAAGCCTAGTTATATACGTAATATATCTTCTTGATCAGTTAAATTCTTTTGAAAACCTTATAAAATTTCTCTCTTCCTTTATCAAACAGTTAATACTGCATATAACATACCAAAATGTCTGACAAAGCTTCCAATGTTATGAGAGAATTAAAGATCGAAAAATTGGTCTTAAACATTTGTGTTGGTGAATCCGGTGATAGATTAACCAGAGCATCCAAGGTTTTAGAACAATTATCCGGTCAAACTCCAGTCCACTCCAAGGCCAGATACACCATCAGATCTTTCGGTATCAGAAGAAACGAAAAGATTTCTGTCCATGTCACCGTCAGAGGTCCAAAGGCTGAAGAAATCTTAGAAAGAGGTTTGAAGGTCAAGGAATACCAATTAAAGGCTAGAAACTTCTCTTCCACTGGTAACTTTGGTTTTGGTATCCAAGAACATATTGATTTAGGTATCAAATATGATCCAAATATCGGTATTTACGGTATGGATTTCTTCGTTGTTATGGGTAGAGCTGGTTTCAGAGTCTCCAGAAGAAAGAGATGTAGAGGTACCGTTGGTAAATACCACAAGGTTTCCCAAACTGATTCTATCAACTGGTTCAAGGCTAAGTACGATGCTGATGTCATCGGTGCTTAAGCGTTATCTTATTGTTAATTGTTAATATGTCAAGATAATTTATATAGAAAAGATGTCCGGTTTTTTTTATATATATTGTACAGAAAAGATTAATCAAGAAAAAAATAAGAAAATTTAATGTCTGTGACCGTATCAATCCTCCTGGATCCATGTGAAAAGCTTGGTTTGCGTTGTAGTCAGCACCATGCCCCGCTGCCGATTGGGGTTTGCGTGGTCGTCTGCAGTCCTACCCACCTGCCGATTCGTGGTTTTCTTTGTCGTCTGCAGTCCTACCCACCTGCCGATTCGTGGTTTACTTTGTAATCTGCAACTCGGCCAACTCGTTGATCTTTTCGGTCCACCTGTTGCCCAAGAAGTCGTTGATGGGCTTGAAATCCTTGGCCTGTTTTTTCCTGCTTGACTTTGCCTGGGCGAACAGCTTCCTCTTTGTGACAATCTTGCTTTCCAAGTGATCCAATTCCATGCTCATGTCCCTGGATTCCAGGAGAAGCAGATTTTTCACGTATTCCGAGTTAGCCACCTGATTGTGCAACGCCTTGTTTCGCAACAGACGGAGCTGGGAATAGCTGGCGAGTAGTTTAAGATCGACATCGATCCCGACCTTGTCTTTGGCCTTGCCTGTGTACCTATCTGACAGGTCATAATCCATAAACGGTTTCAAGCCTGCCGAAGATAACGGAAGGATCCTCTGTTCGTTGGGGAGGTCGTCCTGATTGTACACTGTGCTGTTATTTTTGGCGAGTGACGGATGCAACACATCCGTGTCCATCCGGCTGAGTTCGGTTTCTATGTCCTCTTTGATTTTCAAGGCCACTGCCTCGTCTGAACCGTAGGAATCGATGCTTGGTATGTAATCCATTGTTGCTGCTCTCTAACGTCTCAAAAACAACTCGACACTGCTCTCTAATGTCTCAAACACAACTTGACACTGCTCAATCAACGACGCTAATGCACTGCCAAAGTTCAATACCTAAGGTGACAGCAGAAGCCCTCTCTTGCTATTCCTGTGTTTATTGGTATCCCATACTGTGCACACACATAGAAGTTTTTAATACATGCAAACCAGAGGTCCTCTTAGCGTACAACATTCTATATTTACTCCCAGTCACGTGATTGCGCCAGATCGAAAAAATAATATCCGTGCAACAGCACCGGTGGAACTCTTCTTTCAGCATGTGCGTCGATCGGCGCAGGCGCAGCTCTTTCTACCTCTCCCTCCCTGATTTATTGCAGACACCACATAGAACAGCAAGAACAATGCAAAACCAGCAAATGATATGGAGAAAAAAAAAGGGGTTTACCATAAAAATTGTGTCTCTCCTTTATTGTCTAGATTTTCTATAGGCCCTGTTAGTCTAATTAGATGGAAACAGATTGGGGAATCGATAATAATAGAAATTGAGGCTCATAAAAAAGATGGTTTTATTATATCCACTTGTGAGTTATATAAGGAGACATATATAAAAAGCCACCCTTTGTTCTTTCTTTCTTTCTTTCTTTCTCCTTTGTTGCTTATATAGGGTGCCTCTTCTCCTCCTCGTATGATGATCCTCTTCTCTTCTTGTGGTGGTCCCATTCGAAGAGTGTATTGCACTGCTATCTAATTTTGTAAAAAAGAACCATATTGCCCCCTCGACCTGTCTAACCAACGCCTGAGCACATCCCAATCATCCTATGGACATAGAAAAAGAGAACGACTTGACCACCTTTTCCCCATCCCATTTCAAAAGAAGAGTGTCCTTTGACAACTACCAGCCCGAAACAGTCATCTTGCCCTCCCAACAGAACGACACTCCCCGTTCACCAACCTACTACTTCCCCACAGCACCGTCAGGAAGTGTAAACACAAATCACGCCAACACACACATTAACAACTCCGAGCACCCGCACGCAAAAAAGAATTCACAGCCCACCTCGATCCTAAAATGGGGTAGCCAATCTCAATCCCGCTCCACTGATAAGCCCGCCGCTCCTGATGCCATCTCCACCTCAGCACCGAGCAAAATAAATACGCTACCGATTCCACTGGCGAACGGGTCGAAGACGGCGTCTTCCTGGGCCAGTGCTGGAGACTGCAGAAGGGATACCGACCTCAACACGCTTCTGAACGCATCTCCACCCAACAGCCATGCCCTCTCTAACCATTATTCACTACAACCCGCAAACCCCATCAATAACATACGCAAGAAATCATATAGCGAGATGTCCGATTCTGAACTACTCGCATTGGATACTCAATTCAATGTCCGATCCGTTGACATTCAAAAGAGTTACGGTTTCAATGTTGCTGACCGACTACCATCTTCTTCCCTCTTTAATAGCGATAAAGATCCTCTGACCAATCACAGCCCCCAGAAAAACATCAACACAAACTTCAAAAACCTCTCACCAAACGCAATCCTAAAGGAATACCCAACCAAACCACTCATAACGAAGAACTCCATCTGTTACAATTTCAAGCACGCTGATTTGAAAAACTCGGATCTGAACGGCAAGTTCTATCTGATCCTGTTGTCTAACAAATCCTCTTGTTTGTCTTCGCTCAACTACTATCTTAACAGGAGGCTAAACAAAGGCGATACCCTCGTGATATGCTGCTCCTTATCAACGTCAATCTTGGGTAATGATAAGTCAGATCAGTTGGACGACTTCATCAACTCCTTCACCAATTTGATTCTCAACTACTTGGAACTGCACAGCTCCAACTTCAACAAAAATCCAATTAATATCACTTTCGAATTTTTCAAGTCTTTCTCGTATTTTAACGAGGTTTTAAATCTTTACCAACCTGCTCTAATTATAGTCGGCACAAATAATTCCTCCACTAAATCTTCGTCCATTACCACCCCCGAGAAAAAATTTATCTCTGTGGTATCTGCTGGCAAAGATGAAATAATCAACCATATACCAACTTCAGATAGTGATAAAAATGGAAACGAAAACAAGTTTGATCAAGCCAAGGAGAATGGAGATGACAGGGAAATCCGTTCAAAACCCCAGATTGTATTCAATCTACCCTTCAAGCAGGACAAAAAGGAAGAAGTGAAAAATTCAAAGTCTTTTGATATACCACCGATATTCGTCAATAGTAAAAGTTATTCCTCAGATTCAATTGATTCAGCTAAATTGTCTAAAACTAAAACAAACGATACAACCATGTCCTCATTGTTTGATAATCTAAATGACACACCTGCGCTTGAATTGACAAATTCAAACGCAAGTTCTATTAGCAATAACAGTAATAAATTAGCTGCTAGTACATTTGAAATCACTGTAGACAATAACAGAAGACGTAGAAGTATGTTGGACGTTTTAACCTCGGAAACAAAATCTTCATTAACTAGAAAATCACATTCTGATAGTTGTAACAGCAACATTAATGCAAATAACAATGTTAATGAAAGTGATGATGATACTGATAATGATAACGACACAGCAATTGATTTTTTCAGCTCCCAGGCTCTTAAATCATCATCAAGTCCATTACAGCCGGTTATCAGAAGTAGGAACAGTGCAGGTTCAGCTGATTCAGTGAAGCCACTAACCGGCCATGCAAAGGAAAAGCAAGATCTTTTTGAAAAATATCAACGAAGACTATCCGCAGTTGATGTTAAACCAAAGGACCCTTCAATTTCATCGTCTCCAAGTCGCAACTCAACAACGAACCCACCCAACCAAACTGCAGGTTCAAAAGCTGAAACTAAAAGTTTTTTTAAAAGATGGTTTAAATAAACAAAACGATATATTCGTTGTAATCTGCAAATATGCCACTTTACTAGCTACACTATTTGTTACAAAATCAGATATTTTATTTTCTATTCATACTTATTTTTATTTATAATTTATTGATGTCGTATTATTTCTTTTCTATTAATTACATAATTATTTATAAAACTAAATCAGGGATTTTTTTTGGACTAGAAAAATCGACCAAAATTGTTGTAATCTTTTAAGGCCATGTAATGCAGTTTATTTTCCTCTGTTCTCAAAAATTGGAAGGATTCAAGTGACTATCTATCTCACCAAAATTTTCTTTAATGCTACGAGTACTTACAAATCTGGTAATTAAGGCAGATGATCCCGCCTTGTCATTCGTACCAGACAATCTCGAACCACCAAAACTTTGTTGACCCACAACAGCACCGGTTGATTTGTCATTGATGTAAAAGTTACCTGCAGAGTATCTTAATTTTTCTTCGTATTTTCTAATATTGATTCTGTCTGTACTGAACACCGAACCAGTCAATCCATAAGTGGTTGCAGAGTCAATTTTTTCTAAAACCGAGTCAATTTCTGCATCTTTATATACATGAATGGTCAATAATGGGCCAAAAAACTCGGTTTTCATGAATGGATGGTCAATATTAGAAGTTTCAACGATCGTTGGCTTGATGAAATATCCAACTGATTTGTCAAAGGTACCACCAGAAAGTAATTTCAATTCAGGGTCCGACTCAATTGTTTTGATTGCGCCCGAAACTTTGTCAAATGAGGCCTCATGAATCACAGGTCCCATAAATCCTTGTAATTCTTGGGTACAGTTGGTTGGGTGTATTGAGTCCGCAGTTTTAACTAACAATTCTTTAAACTTTGGCCAAATGGATTCCGAAATATAGACCCTTGATGTTGCAGAACATTTTTGACCTTGGAATTCAAAAGCACCACGAATTGTGTTGAAAACTGCATTTTCTATGTTTGCAGTATTGTCAATCAAATGGAAATTTTTACCACCAGTCTCTCCAATAATTCTTGGGAAATCTTTATATTTACCCAATCCAACATTCTTGGCTATTGTGGACCAAATAGAGGAGAAAACCTTCGTGGAACCTGTAAAATGAAGGGCAGAAAAATTGTAATCGTTTAAAACTATATCTGAGACTTCAACTGGATTACCTGGAACAAAGTTGATCACACCGTCTGGAAGACCCGCTTCTTTCAAGATTTGTAGCAACAGATAATTAGATAAAATCGAGGAGTCAGATGGCTTCCAGACCACGGTGTTACCCATCAAGGCTGGTGCACCAATCAAACCACCTGCGATTGCTGTGAAATTGAATGGAGTAACAGCGTACACAAAACCTTCCAATGGTCTGTATTCGGTTCTGTTCCATACGCCCTTTGCGGATTCAGGTGGTTGTGATTTGTACAACTCACCGGCGTATCTGACGTTGAAACGGAAAAAGTCAATCAACTCTCCAATACAGTCGATTTCACCCTGAAAAACGTTTTTACCTTGGCCTAACATCGTGGCGGCCAACATTTTATATCTATATTTAGTTGAGATCAGTTCGGCTGCCTTCAAGAAAATTGCCGAACGGTCGGCAAATGGCAAGTTTGCCCACACTTTTTTGGCCTCGAGGGATGCGGTGATTGCGTTTTGAACATCTTCTTTTGTGGCCTGTGCGTACGAGCCCAAATCCTGACTGATGTTGGCTGGGTTGACGATTCTCTTAGTTTCACGATTTCCAATTTCCTTACCGTTGATGACCAAAGGCACGGTTTGAGGGTTGGCAATAAAGTGGTCTAATTCTTTCTTCAGTAGATCCCAATCCTTGGTATCGTTTTTGGTGAACAATTTTGTGTACTCATTTGTGATATGTTTTGGAGCTTCAAAATGACCAAGTTGGGAATAATTTTTTCTGGAATTAACTAAACCCAAAGGATTGGCCTTGATTGCGACAGTGGTGCCCTTTGCGATTTTTGTGATCAGGCGAAGTGATCTGGCGGATTTGGTTGTTCTTCCGAGCATTGTATTTTCGAAAATGCTATCTAATCAAATAAAGATTGGTTGAGGAGAAGAGTGTTAATTAACCTGTTAAACCTTGGTGGAAAGAAGGAAGTTGTAAAAAACAGACAAACCAGAGTCAACAAAAATATGCCTTCTTATACTTTTCCCTTTTTTTCTCTCTTTTCTCCCGTTTTTTTTTGAGATTGTGGATAACCATTTCGATTTATACTCATATTCTCCCCACCAAAGGATGACAAAACAATGCATCGCTTACACTTGCTGATTTGACAAATCCAAAGAAATCGGCATTCGCTTACACTTACCAATATTAACAAATCTATTTATCAAAAAAAAAAAAAAAAAAAAAGAGAAAAAAAAATCTCGTTTATACTATTGCTTTATAATTATCATAAAGTGACACGTTCGTCCCAGTCAGCCTCATAGTCATGGGACTCTTCATCAGTCTGTTCATGGACAGGGACCAAGTAGGGGCCCATATCCCTGTGATCGGTGTCCTCATCGGCACCTAGGCGCTTGGTGACGTTCCAAACGGCCATGATACTAACGGCCATGATCATAATGGACAAGATGCCGGCCCTTGTAAGTTGCCACCTGAAGGTTTCCACCTCGGATTTCAAGCCCGACACCATATCACTCAAGATCCGACTGTTGAGGTCTGTATTCTTGAGATTGAGCCTTCTCTGGTGCAAGTTGTTTTCGTGTTTGAACTGGTTGATTTCCATCTTGATGAGATCATCGTTCAATTTGATCTGTGCGATGGTCTCGTCATCCAAGTTGTTGAAGCCTCGTTTCAGGATAATCATGGCGTTCGTCAAGTTCATCAGGGAGATTTCCCTGGAGTTGGTGACCTCGAACAGCAGCTCGCTGTGCGCCGCTTCAAAGAGGTAGGCTTCGTTTTCCAAGTCCACCTTGGGTGAGTAGGTCTGATTTAGCCAGTTGAGTTTTTCCTCCAGTACGTGGTATGTATACTTCATCAGCAGCCGGGACTGTTCGTCCGTGAAGCCGCTCTTTTTGAACTCCTGCACAACTTTGTACGAGTCAAAGAATGTCTCCAGTCGTATGGGGTCCTCCACCCCCAAGCCGTTTCTATTTCGTGTCCTGTCTTCTGGTTTGCCCTCCTGGGCCCCGGCGGGGTCGACCCTTGCTGCTGCCCTGTCGACCGCCTTTGCCGTCCTGCTCTTGTCGGCCTCGCCCGTCTTGGCAAAAATGTCTGTGAGCTTCTCTACTGGGTTTGAGAGAAAGTTGTCCTTGTTTATTTCGCTTATTGTATTGGAGATGTTGGACGCCATCGCCTCCTGTTTGGCGTGCCCCGGCACGCCACCGGTCTCCTTCTTTGCAATATTGCCGCTGCTGCCTCCGTCTCTGTCTTTGTCGCTTTTGGGGCTGGAACGGCTGCGCAAGTGCCCGCCAGACAGTGCCCGACGTGTGCTGCTGGGTCCCATGGTGCGTGCAACGACACGGGATTGGGATTGTACCATTCGGATTTCATTTCGGATTATATTCATGCCTTCGGTTGCCCTCTCAAGATGTGGTCGCCACTGTGAGAAATGTCGGATGTGTTCAACGGCTGGATGGGTATAACGCCACTGGCTTGCTGGCTTTTCAAATATCGAGAGATGAGGGTTGCTACCGTTCTATCTTCAACACAATTGCACTGAGCTTCTTCTCTATCCTCCTACAGTCAGGAATATCTCCTATTATCTTGTTATTATTAGAAGTATTCTATCACAGTAGGACAGCCCTGGGTCCACTTTATACGCGAATTGAGAAGAAAAAATACAGACAGAAAATGCTCACTTTTGTACATTGGCTACAGTGAAGGAGGCAAATGAGAATAAGAGGAAAAATAAGAAATGTTTGTAAGGGAGACCGAAACGGAGGGCAAAAGACACTGCAGGTGGAGAATCTGCGTTGGGCAAGTGGCTTACTATCAGGGTTGAAGTACACAGAGAGATCACATCATGTCAGAACTTACCAACAGACCCAAGTCGGAACTTTCTGCGACGGAACTGCAGGACCTGGAGGACCATGAATTCACGAACGGACCATTGAAGGTGCTTGCGCAGGCGGTGCAGCAGGAACACAGCATTCTGATATCGTTGAGAAATAACCACAAGCTGGTTGCGTCGGTCAAGGCGTTCGACAGACATTGCAACATGGTGTTGGAAAACGTCAAGGAGTTCTGGTACGAAGATAGCAAGGGCGATTCAAAGGACAAATCCAAAGCCAACAAGGTTCTCAGGGAACGGTTTGTTGCCAAGATGTTTCTACGAGGCGACTCGGTGGTGGTGATTCTAAAGTACCAGAGTGAGTGATCCCACGCCGGGTAGACTGTTCTTTCCGTGGACAGAGCCGCCGCAGCACAAGCACTGTAAAGCGTCGATGCCAAGCTTTTCAGCCGGCACGGGCCAGAGAAAACAGACTATCGGCCCATTGGCAGAAAGGTGGTGTCGGTTTCCACCAGTAACTTGACATCTCCGTTCTCTTTGATAGTGTTATGTATAGTATAGTATAGATTTGTAATAGATAATTGGGGGGTCCATTTCCCGTCACTGTTAGCGAACAGAAATTTTTCAACATCAGACATGGAGCAGTTTCTCTGTCACACACACACACTCTATATATATATATATATATATATATATAGAGTGAGTTTATTTTGTTTCATCAGGAACCAAGTTACACCTGTAGAGGAAAGAAATAAAACGACTAGTTGCTACGGATAGATTGCTGCCGATGTGGAGTCGGTATCTTCGTTTAGGCCAATCCAACCATTGGAAAAGACTTGTGGAAAAATCACATGTCAGACTCAACTCCACAAACTCATTATTCACGGAAGGAAGCAACGACTATAAGGGATATTTGAAATACAAGCTAGACAAACAGCATAACCCCACACCGATTTTATCCAACGATGAATTGTTTGAAAGAATCAGCAAAATCCCGTTGAAAAATTACAGAAACTTCATAATTGTTGCCCATGTCGATCACGGAAAATCCACGCTGAGTGATAGACTGCTTGAGATCACCGGTGTTGTCAACCCAACCATCAACAACAAACAGGTGTTGGACAAGTTGGACGTGGAAAGGGAAAGGGGAATCACGGTGAAAGCGCAGACGGTCTCGATGATCTACCACTACAAGGGCGAGGACTACATGCTTCATTTGGTGGATTCCCCGGGCCACGTGGATTTCCGCTTGGAAGTGATCAGATCGTATGCATCGTGCCAAGGAGCTCTGCTGCTGGTTGATGCAAGTGAGGGTATCAAGGCTCAGACGGTTGCGAACTTTTATTTGGCTTACTCGATGAATTTGCACCTGATCCCCGTGATTAATAAGATCGACTTGGATACCGCCGATATCGGAAGAGCCGAAGAGCAGATCGAGGAAACGTTTGAACTGCTGAGAGACGACGTCGTCCACGTGAGTGCCAAGACGGGTCTGAACGTGGAGTATATCTTGCCCAAGATTATCGAAAACGTGCCGTCACCACCGGAAGATAGATATAGTTTGAACAGCGAGTTCCGAGGTCAAATCGTCGATTCCTGGTACGATTCGTACGTTGGAGTCATCATGTTGGTTAACATCGTCGATGGCAGTATCAAGAAGGGTGAAAAAATAGAATTCTGTCAAAGCGGGGAGAAGTACGAAGTCAAAGAAGTGGGAATCATGTATCCAGATCGACGGGAACTGCCCAAATTAGTTGCTGGGCAAGTAGCGTATATCATCCCAGGGTTCAAAGATGCAAACAAAGTTTATGTTGGAGATACGATCAAAAAGGTTGGCAGTAACGTGGAGCCCCTGGTCGGGTTTGAGGAGCCCAAACCCATGGTTTTCGTTGGGGCGTTCCCGTCAGATGGAAACGATTTCAAAAAGATTGAGGAGAGTTTGCAGCATTTGTTTTTGAACGATAGGTCTGTTGTCTTCCAGAGAACAACGTCGAATGCCCTAGGCCAGGGTTGGAAGTTGGGCTTTTTGGGTTCATTGCATGCGTCGATTTTCAAAGAGAGATTGGAGAAGGAGCACGGGAAGAACTTGATCATCACGGCCCCAACAGTGCCGTACAAAGTGGAGTTTCGGGATGGGAGTGAAAAAATCATTTCCAATCCCGACGACTTCCCCGACGGCACCAAGAAGAGCAAGGTCCATTTATTACTGGAGCCGTTTGTCGAGGCTCTCATGACATTTCCGAAGGAATACACCGGTGCAGTCATGACCTTGTGCGACAACAATAGAGGCATTCAAAAGGAAGTGCAGTATCTGAGTAACGGCCAGACGCTGATGAAGTATCTGATTCCAACAGCGCATTTGATTGATGATTTTGTCGGCAAATTGAAGGGTGTCACAAGAGGGTATGGCTCGTTGGACTATGAAGACGGTGGTTATGTGGAAAGTGATATCCATAAACTGGAGCTACTTGTCAATGGAGAGAGTGTCGATGCCCTGAGTACCGTTGTCCACAGGTCTCAGATCGACAAGGTTGGCCGGCTGTTTACGAGCAGGCTGAAGGAGTTTTTGAAAATCCAACAGTTTGAGGTCATCATCCAAGCACGGGCAGCCGGTAGAATTGTGGCCCGTGAGACAATCAAGGCTCGTAGGAAGGACGTTTTGGCCAAATTACATGCCAGTGATATTTCCAGACGGAAGAAATTGTTGGCAAAACAGAAGGAGGGTAAGCAGCGGATGCAGAGTGTGGGTAAGGTCAGAATGGCTCCCGAGGCCTTCCAGGCATTCTTAAGGAGAGAATAGAGGTAGAGTCATGGGTTGCAGGTCAATACAGGAAAGTACAACCGAAAAGCAGTGTGATCCACGGGAGAAGTAGGGCCATCACGTGACTGTCACGTGGCCGTCACGTGCTCTTTTTTCAGATTTTCTCCTTTTTGACGTTTTATGAGAAGTGCGGAGTTTTCATCGTTTGTTGTTTTCTCGCCGAATTCCAATAACAAGGGTATCTTTCGCTCAGCCTCTAAGAAAAGGTCACTGGAAATCCTCATCTGCTCATTAATTGCATTTCAATCTCAAAAGTGGAGTTCTTTCCTGTCTTCACTGTGATGACACCTCGTTGGTCCCCTGATAAATTCTAAACTCCGAAATTGCACCATCAAAACGTTGTACCCCAGTTAGTCCCTAGTGCAACCAGTCCCTTTGGTGTCAATTAAACTCCGCCTCCTTTCTTTTCCCTTTAGATCCTAACAAAAAGTTGCCCTTTTTTAGATAAGGAGTATAGATATTCTTGTATATACAACAATAACAATAAAAATATCGATCGATAACAAAATCATATAAGCAGCAATAGAGATATAAATAGAGTGGCAAAGTACGGTAGTAGAAAACTCGATATATAGAGCAGTTGTTGCGTACCTTCTTTCCACTATGAATTTTATACGCTTGATACCCAAATATCCACTGGAGATATTACTGACAGGAGCAAGAACAAGAACAAGAACAAGAGACACGGGAATACCATCTACACATAGTAACTATACTGGGAGACACTTAGGTAATAGGATGTACTCAGGCTCAGGCGGACCATTAGACAATAGAAATAACACCACCACTTATGATAATGAAAACAGGAATATCGAGACCCAGGCCCCAACAACGTCGTGGTTGTATAAGTCCAACACAAACACGTCGGCACTGTCCAATAATGACGTCGACAACGGTGAAGACGCATCGTCAACAAACACCTCGATCTCCTTCAACGATGTCGACCTGGACAGCTTGAACTTCAAACCAACCATACAGGAGTCAAGTCTCGAGGCCCTATTGGACTTGACCCAAATTTCAAACGACACGTTCATCAACAAATCGGAGTTGTTCATCCCCTACAGGGGCAGAGGACTATTTGGCGGCACAATGGCGGCCCAGTCCATTCTAGCTGCCCTTCTCTACGCCAACACGCTGGAAAAGTCGTGGAAACCAATATCCATCCACTGCCACTTCTTGAAGGCGGCTCAGCCAACACCACATTTGTTTTACAAAGTCACTACCCTGAAAGACGGCAAAAATTACCTAACGCTGGAGGTGAACCTATTCCAAAACGATTTGCTGATCTTCAAGTCCACCGTTTCGCTACAGTCGTATCACTTGGTGGGCTCTGCCTCCAATTTAGAGGGCCAATTGAATCATCACGCGATGGGCCCCGTCGTCGGCCAAAATATCGAACACTTCGACGATATGCTGACCCAGGAAGAATTATTTGAAATTTGGTCCAAAAAATCAAGGGAGAAGAATCACTTATCCTACCTCAAAAACAAAAACACGTTGAGCGACGTTACCCGATGCTATAACAGAGAACCTTGCATTTGGAAATTACCTCTGAACATGTTTGACCAAGATTTAGTCACCGAAGAGGAAAAACAGTCCTTGCCTTCGGATAGAGTCTTGAGATATTGGGTTAAAAATAAAGAAATTTTGAAAAACCCTAGGGTCTTCAACTGGGTTTCGATCGCCTACATTTCCGATTATTTTTACTTGAGTGCAAACATGAGGTTGAATCTCCACGAAATGTTCACAACAAAATTCTCAGTCTCTTTGGATCATACCATCTATTTCAATGAAGAAATAGACACCTCTTCATTTTTTAACTATAATATCAAAAACCTAAAAGCCGGGGAAAACCGGTCCATCATGTTCGGTGAAATGTTTAGCCAAGATGGTACATTGGCCGCAACCACAATCCAAGAAGGCTTATCGGTGGTGTACACTGATTAGCTTATGTTCTCGTCACTCCGAATAGTTTTAATCAAACTACATTCAAAAAGAAAAAAAATAAAATAAAACTATAAATACCATTATTTACTGATCTTGAATATTATTCCATACTTTTCTTAACCTATGTTACTTTAACTAAATGATTTTTTTTTGTCCTACTTCCAATCCATTGCTCCTCATTTTTTTATTCTTTCTTACAGATCTTTTATTTAGATCTGTAGTGTAATTACGCATACAACTAACGTCGAGAATGCGATATATGTAACTACCATTAATATAATAGATAAACTTAAAAATTGATCATGAATACAAATGTAAAAAGCGCTCCCGATCTCAAAACAGCTAAAATCTGGAAATCCAATTCATTATTACAACTTTGTACCACAAACTTAGTGGCCAGATCTACGTTTTATATTTTTGGAATAGAAACCGTTGTGATCACCACAATCACCCCCACCATCATCCGTGCTTTTAACGTGATTTGAAACTGTCTCCTTTCTTCTTTGCTCTACCTCAACTTCAAAATCAGCTTCAGAATCGGACTCCAAGGGATTAGGCCTGGCTGGATTTTGGAAATCTGCTGGCGTATATGTAAGTAACATTGGTTTGTTGGCACCGTCATTAGTTTTACCTTTTGTTTCCCCAGTTATACCAAGTTCACCCAACATCTGTTCAAGATTTTCCAGGCTTTTCGGTTGCGGCATGGAGTTATCGTTATTCATTTCGCCAGCTTGACCTTTTCTACATCTTCTTCGGCGTCTTTTCTCCGATAATTCAGCATTGCTCTCGGAACTAGAGCCAGATACTGAAACTGATTCAACACATTTTGAACTTTTCCGTATCAAATTCATGTTCTTTTTATTGGCTCGATAACAGACACAGCCAGTATCATCATTAGGCTCACAGCTATCATCATCTTTTGCTTTTTGGTATCTGCCGCTGTCCCTATCGGGAATAGAGGTGTCAACGGTACAATGCCTTAGGGGTTTCCTGTTTAATTTTGGACTTTTCTTCTTCTTTGTTCTTCTAATTTGATAAAAGTCAGAATCGCTATTATCCGAGTCAGATCCCCAGTCATATTCGGACAAATTGTCATATATTTTCCGATTCTTTTTGCTGCCGTTGGTGTTTGTGTGTTTTTCTATTCTATTTTCTTTGTATTTACTTCTACCATTTTTTCCTGCATACTCAGTTTCCTCAATATTTTCTGACTCAGTTTCGGAGTCACTACTTAATAGAGCCAGTTTCATCAGTGTCACAGTGTCCATATTAGCACTGGTTCTGTCAGCTTCTTTTCTGCCAATTTTGTTACGCAATTTTTTTTCAGCCACCAATCTGAAAACTTCCATGATGGCCTTCAATTGACAGTGAAGTGGTTCTTGTAGACATGACTCAAAAGATTCAACGCATTCAAATGTTTCAACTTGTTCACTGTCCTCATGCGAAAATTTGTCTCCGTTCTTTGTGGTCTTACCATCATGCGTGCTACTATATTTATAAGGTCTCTTCTTCTGCAAATCATATTTTCCCCTAGCTTGTTTGACTGCTGTTGCAGAAAAATCCATATATTGGTTAGCACATTCGGATCTTGCAGAATTCAGATCATCGGAGTAGTAATCAGGAAGCTCCATATCTGGTTCCTTCCGTGTTGGATTCCCCTTTTTTTCAATTAATACAGACTTTTGCTTCATCGACACCCTGTGATTGCCAATTAAACCTAACGCTTGGCTTGAATTCATACCTTCAGGTGCTTTTAGAACCGCATTCATTTTTCTTTTACGGTATCTGTCTTTGTTCTTCTTATTCGGAAAACACAGATCTTCATCATTTTTGTTACAATTGTCATTAACATTATACTGTTGCATGTGCCCCCCAATGTACAAATTCCTAGAATTCATCCCACAATTTAATTAAACGACTTCAACTGTAGGTTCCCAACCCAGAACACGATGAGGAAATCAGATCAAATTTGTTCCTGATGTGAACAAAAATATCTTTTTTTTCCATGAGTAGACGAGTGAAAAGTGAACAATAATAAAAAATACCAAGCACAGCTGGTGAAAAAAAAAAGCACATGCCATGAAAATCGCCTGTTATGTATGTTCTTTGTTCTCCCTTGTTATTGCTTTTGTTATATTAGATAAAAATCACAAAAATCTATTAAAGTCTATAGAACTATAAACACTAATTAAAATATAAAAACATCGGAGTATTCACCTGCTGGAATCTTTTCAGCTAGTTTTAGTGTTTCTTGGGTTGCAATTTCCACAGAAGGAAACGTAAATAAAGTCTCAGCTATTTCTGGAGGTGCAATAGTTAAATCTTCAAAGTCTTCTTGTTCTTGGCTAGGAACTTCTGGGAAAATAAATGAATCGATAACTTCAATATCATTTTCTGCCGCTTGAGTGTTCTCTAGATTGCCTGAAGATTTCACTTCATGGCTACTGGACGTACTTTTTGTGCCCGATTCTAAAGATGCTGACACAGCATTATGTGTTGGGATAGATTCCGACGTTTTCAGCTCCAACCTGAATGGTTTTTCTTGTGAAGTCAACGTTGAAGCCGTGGATCCAACAGTTGTGTTGAATGTAATTTGTTTAGTGGACGCAACTGGAATTGGATTTTGAAATGCAAATGGTTTTGAAACTGATTCAACATCAAGCGGTGCTGGTGCAACTGACTTGATCTCTGTCTCTGCGGGTATTTCTTTTGATTTTTCAAGATGCTGCTTTATGCCATCCTTCAAGCTGAAGCTGAATTTTGGCGTGTTGTTTGGTTTAGAAGATTCTTTCGTTTCTATCTGATCCTGCTTGTCCTGATCCTTGTCATCATCATCATCGTCATCAACTGTGATTATTTCATTCTTTACCAACGGTTCTATTGCAGCCGGTTTTTCTACTGTTGTCTTTGAAGAAGTCTCCATATTTAGAATGTCCAAAACCTTGGTTGCAGTTTTACTGATTCCCGCTTTCTTGGGCACCGCAACAGTATTGCTCTTACTGTTGGATTTAACACTAGCTTCATCGTCATAGTTGTCATCATCCATTTTGGATAAATCGATCACACCACCATCATAAACGGATTTGTTCTCTGGGCGGGAAGTGACCTTCAATTTGGAATCTGCTTTTGCTTTTGAGTTATCATGCTGTTTTTTTTTCTCAAGGAAAGCAGTCAATGGAGATGAAGCCTTTAAGTTATATGGAGACTTCAAATTGGTATAACTTACAATTCTTCTCTTCCGGATTCCGGCCGACGAGAGAGTGGAGTTATTGACAGAGAGATTTGCAGAGATGTTCCCCTTACCACCCATGGACAAATCCGGTTTTGAATTCACCTTTTTCTTTGAAACGAATGTAGGAGTTTTGATTTTAACAGGATTTTTCAATTTGTTCGATGCGGGTCTTAGTATAGTGGAGTTATTTATATCATTGAAAGATGACAAACCACCCAATTTGGAATCCAAATTAGAATTCAAAAACAAGCTGTTTTGATTCTGGTGTAACAATACACTTGTATTTCGGCTTGGTGATCGAGAATGCTGTGACTTTTTTATAAGGCTCAACACGCCCTCCACTTCGATTTCGTTCAACGGAGTATCACCCTTTTTGTTGAAAAAGTCCGCCAATGTATCATTGGGGTTTCTGGAGGTAAATGACATATTTGAATGCAACGATAGATCAATTGCCGAAACATTGATGTTTTCGTAGTTATAAGGCAATTTTCTAGCTGGCTTCATGCCAGCATTGGATACGTTATGTGGATGCTGCACTTTTTCAGGCTGTATTTCGGCACCTCTTGCGCTCGAGACGGGTGTAAAGAACCCCTTTATCTTTTGGAATAAACCTGATGTCTGCATGAATTTTGGTGGCATGTAGTAGGGGTCACCATGGTTTGCCTGGTCCTCTGTGTTGGCCTCAGAGTTTCTGTTGGTATATATCTGTTTTCTCTGCTGTGTGAATTTTGGCATTGATGTGTGGAAATGGTAAGATGACAGTCACTTTGAATCGGAGATGGTTTATAGGGGACAGTCGTAAAAGCAAAATGCTAGCATGGAGGTTTATAGCAGACGATTAATATTGTGTTGTTGCTACATGAAAATTGGAGAGGAAAGAAAAATAAAAAAGAAAAAAATAGAAAATAAAGAAAATGGAAACTGAAGAAAAAAAAAGGGAAAAAAGGAAAAAATCAAAAATTGAGGAAAATCAAAAATTGAAGAAAATCAAAAATTGAAGAAAATCAAAAATTGAAGAAAATCAAAAATTGAAGAAAATCAAAAATTGAAGAAAATCAAAAAAAAAAAAATAACCTAAAAAAGATAAACTTCTGTGACAACAAATTCGGTGTCGTATATAGAGCGCAAAACGGCAATGGAAAGGCGGGACGTGCGGAAAAACCTTATCGGTAGAGACTGCACTTTGGTATTTTCGCCGAAGTTTAGCGATTCCATGGAAATGATGAGTTCTTCGAGGAGAGAGGGCGGAGAGCGCTCGTTAGGCACGTCCAGCGAATGCTTGATCTGAGAAAGAGATTGGAAGTATTTACGTGTTGCTCTTCCTTTCATTCAAATCATTATGAACAGGATCTATTGTAATTGATCCGATGGGCATCACAGATACCATAGATAGGAATTGAAACCCCCATTTGAGATCAAGCCAGATATTGATACCAATACAATAATGAGCAGGGGAGGTACAATTGTGGGTGCGTTGGCATGCCAAAAAGATTCGTATCTGAAGACATTGACAACAACGGTGTTAAGCTGCATTCCTGTCGAAAGGCCAAACGGCAATGGCAAAGATAAGGGCAAAGATGCAATCAAAGATAAGGGCAAAGATAAGTGCCCAACCACGGTGGCTTCGGCAGGCGACTTGGGGTGCCTGTACCAGGTGGAGTTAGAGGATACAGTCTTATTTCCGGAAGGGGGCGGCCAGCCGAGCGATACTGGGTTTATCCGAGTCGTTCATAAGGGCACGGCTGACGAGGCAGATAAGATTCCCGTTGTGGATGTGCAGCGGAAGGACCTGCGTGCCGTGCACATCACTTCCATGCCCGTTCCCACAGATGTCCGAGTGGAGGTTGTCCTTGACTGGAGACGGCGACTGGACCACATGCAGCAGCACACGGGGCAGCATCTGCTTTCGGCGGTGCTGGACCGGCACGACCTCCGCACACTGTCGTGGAACATGGGCGAGATGGTCAACTATGTGGAGCTTCCACGCAAGCTGGGCGACCAAGAGATGTCGTCGCTTGCGCAGGAGGTGAACGACGAGATCGGCAGCAACACCCCCATCGCGGTGTCCATGCCTGCGCCGGAGGGCGTGGACTCCGAGAAGGGCCTGCTGCGGGTGGTGACCATCGGCGGCCTCGACAACAACCCCTGCTGCGGCACGCATCTCTCCAGCGTGGGGCAGGTGAAGGCGGTCGCCCTGCTGGGCCAGGTGAAGGGCAAGGGCAGCGCGTGGCGGCTGAACTTTGTCGCCGGGGAGCGCGTCCACCGCTACTGCCACGAGCTCTACGGCATGAGCAAGCAGCTCATGAACACGTTGAGCAGCAGTTTCGAGGAGCTGAACATCAAGGCCGGCCAGGTTGTGCAGCAGGCGAAGAAGGCCCAGCAGCGTGAGAGAAGCCTGAAGAAGGAGCTGGCAGCCATGGTGGCCCAGGACCTGGCCCAGCAGCTTGCCTCCAACGCCAACGGTGGCAGCAAGCTCTATGTGGTTTACCGGGAAGAGGGCGAGCTGGAGTTCATCAGCACCGTTGCCAACGGAATCAAGGCGTCCTTGGAGTCCGGCGACAAGGAAAACGTTGTTTTGCTTCTGTCCGGCAACGATGGTGCAGTCATAATCTGCGGTGCCGACGGAAAACGGGTCCAGGAGGTGGTCGGTGATGTCAAGTCCAAAATGCCACACATTCGAGGCGGGGGTAAACCCACGAGGTTTCAGGGTAAGTTGGGGTCTGTTGTTGATTCACGGAGTCTGGCCACTCACTACAAAGAACTGGTCTCCGCCTCCGTCTAATTCGATCATCACAGACGAGGCAGAACAATCAGAAGAATGCACGTGAAAAATAGAATATGGCATTGTCTTCCTGACAATAATAGTGCCAGCAAACAAGATGCCGTGCGGCGCCGCGGCAACCGAAGCAAAAAGACATATTTGGGCGGCTCATTTGAGCCACGCTTGATACAGACGCAATTTTTTTCCCTTCTCGTTTCTTTTTTTCGGCCCTCGGTTTTCGTTTCTTTTTTTATTCTTTTATTTTCTTCTACCCTATCGCTATGGTAATAAGTGTGGTTTTTTTTTTCTTTAATTGTCGGCCTTTTGAATATTACTAATAATGACTCCATTTATTGGTGGTTATTACTGCATTGTTTATTCCGCCTTTAACGGGCTGTCACTTTTCTTTTTACAAGGTTGAATACAATACTGTATATGGAAAAAAAAAAATCGCCACGCAACCATGAGGCTGTCAACAGGGAAGAGCATCCTATTGCAGATTTTCATTTGCTATTGGTTTTTCTTATCTAATCCTAAAAGATCAAATTAGATCAGTTCAATTCAGAAAACAAACCAACTCTAAACATTCGTGTATTTTGTGGACCGGTTTTTTTGTTAAATTAGATCTCCGAGTCTGACACCTAGTTGTCTAGGCTAAATTAGAAAAATACTAAACAGAAGCCACAAAAAAAGAACCTTTCAGCAATCTTGATGCTAGGTTGATCATAATTTAAATATTTCCCATAATCCCCTCTACTTCCTCTTTTCTTTCCTCCCGTCTTCTTTCTCTCTTTCAATTCCTATAAACTCCATAGCTTTTTAAAGCCAAGACCATCCAGTCCTAACTACATCCTCATTTTCTTTTTTTTTTTAAAAAAAAATAAAACATAATCCAAGATTAAAGACGCAGTGCTTATCTTGAAAATTTTTTTCTAAAAAAAAAAAAAAGAAAGACTCACTCACTACTAAAATGTCTGAATTAAAACCAGTATCAAGTGGTTCGGCCATTCTGGCAAATGTCATTTCCAACAATGCCAATGCTTTAAACAACTTTGGTTTGGAAAACGAAGACTTTGATGAGTTCTTCGATGTTCCATTGGAAGAATTCTTGCACCATGCTAGATTGCAGAGAGAATTGGAAAAATCCCCAGATTACGGTGAAGCCGCACCAACAGTTCCTTTGTTCGAGGTTATCAGAACCAAGCTCTTGAATAAACCTCCAAAAAATGCAGCACCAACGCAGGAATTGATTGAAAATGAACAGGATTCAAATGCAAGTGACACCAAGGACTTGGACACCGAAAAAATGGACACCGAAAAATCGTTCGATCTTGTCTCAGAACCAATCTACACCTCTAAAGAAAACGCCAACAGAATGTTAAGAATCGCCTCTTGGGGTTCCGTTTTCTACTTGATTACCACAGATATCTTGGGTCCTACTTCGGCTCCATACGCAATTGCTCAGTTGGGTTACGTCCCAGGTGCTTTGCTTTATTTCCTTTTTGGTATTTGTGCCGCCTACTGTGGTGCGTTATTATGGAAAGATTTCCTTCTCTTGGACTCCATTAAGTATCCATTAAGAAACTACGGTGATATTGTTGGTAGAATTTTCGGTGCTAAAACCAGATACGCAATTGACTTCTTCCAATCTGTTCAATTGTTCTGTAACGTTGCAGTTATTATTTTAGGTAACGGTCAAGGTCTTTCGCAAATTGCCAAAGGTAAAGGTTGTTATACCGTTTTGATTTTTGTCTGGGCAGTTGCTGGTGCAATCATTGGTCAAATTAAAAGTTTAGCCAAATTCGGTTTCTTGGCAAATGCTGCCATTTGGATGAATGTCTTCGTTATCATTGCAACCATGGCTTGTGTTGCAAAATTTGCTCCAAATTTTGTTGCTGCCTTGGAATCCAACGGTGTTGAAAAAGGTGCAGTCATCACCAAAGTTGTTATCAGTGGTGCTGGTAAAACTATGTTCCAAGCCCAACTTAACGCTTGTATGAACATTGTTTACTCTTATGGTGGTGCTTTGGTCTTCATTGAATTCATGGCAGAAATGAAGCGTCCTTTTGATTTCTGGAAAGGTATGGCTTGTGCACAACTTTTCATCTTCACGGTTTACTTGATCTTTGCCATGGTTGTCTACCGCTACCAAGGTCAATTCGTTATCAACCCTGCAAACCAAGGTATTTCAAACTATGGCTGGCAAACCACTACCAACGTTATCAACTTAGTTTCAGCTTTAATTGCTGCTGGTCTTTATGGTAACGTCGGTATTAAGATTTTATACACTTCGGTCTTCCAAAGATTCTTCAAGTGGCCTGCTTTAGACTCCAAACTTGGTCGTTGGATTTGGACTGTTTTCGTCTGTATTTACTGGGCAGTTGCCTTTGTCTTTGCAGCTGCAATTCCAAATTTCTCCTCCCTTGTCTCTTTGATTGGTGCTGTCTGTATCTTGCAATTCAGTTACACTTTCCCATTCATTATGCAATTTGGTTTAGATATTCAATTGGGTGCCTTGGCTGGTGACGGTGAATACGATTACGTTAACAAAGTCACTCATAGAGTGGATTCTTGGAAAAACTTATCAAGATGGACAAGAGGTTACAAACAAAAATGGTTTGCAAACACTTGCCACATCATTTTGTTCCTTGCATCTGCTGCAACTGCAGCTTTGGGTATCTATGCTTCTTCCATGTCATTAAAGGAAGCTTTCGAATCTGGTACCACCACTTCGTTCACTTGTAAATCTACAGTTGCTTGATTTCAACAGACTTCTATACATTTACTGTCCAGTATTTTGAACTGGCTAATTCAATAAATTTAAATTTTCTATAATAATATGTATACTAATAGATTAATACTTAATGAAATAAAAAACAAATTAAAAAAATTGAAAGAAGAGGGGTGGGTCGAATATTTAAGTCCGGAGATGGAAACAAAAACACAAACTAAACTGTGAACCCAAGAATCTACTTTTATTAACCCAGTTTGATCAAACTTCTTTTGATAGCTGACCATATAGAACTATCTTCATCCATTCCCGAATATGTACGAAAATCAGCTATTGATTGTCGCAGTTTAAGATCGTTGCGTTCAATTCTTTTCAAGCTCTTAATAACCCCAACAAATTTATTTCCTGTCTTGTTTGTATTCCCATTATCACTATTTGATGTTGTGCTTGCATCATAACTTAAATCGTTGAAAAAAATCACATTTTGAAACTGTCTATATTCTGTTGTTTCAACTTGTTCATTATCATCTTCATTGCTCATTACTGTGGTATCTAACATTATTTGTATTGTGTTGTCTGTGTCTTCTATGGATGTATATCGTGCCAATGGCTGTAAGGTAAAAGGTGATTTGCTCTCGGTATTATATTCTGTGAAACCATCTTCATCCTTGTTATTGTTACTGTTATTGTGATCCGAACTTGCGGTCGCAGGTTTGAGAGTGTCTGCATGAATACAATCTTCACATTTTATCTCACTGGGTTTCATCTGTAATGCATTTTGTAGATAAAGATCACTGCTGCTCTCTTTAAACACCAGAATATTACACGCGTGGCATCTAATTGTGTTGTATTGTTTCTCCCTTCCATTCAGCTCATTATAAATCGACTGAATATATAAATCTGTGCTATGTTCAAAATATTGCCTGTTTGGGGTGTCGTTATTGGACTCAAGGTTCTGTTTCGTCCATTTGTCATTATCGTTTTTCAGTTGAACTTCAGAAAGTTTCTGGGATTTGCAGTTTGAGATGGAGGACTGAGCTATTTCTTTTGGTTGAGCTTTGCTCCCCTGCCCCTTTTCTAGAACCAATCTATAATCGTAAAATGGGCTTTGGTAATCTAGTGATGAAGGCGGAGTCGTTACTTTGGATGATCCCATGATATCTTTTAAAACAAACGAGTCAGCAACGGATGACTTTTGATTTTCATTGGCGAAATCCACTTCTTTAGTTGTGATATCAATTACTCCATGTAATGCCTTTTCGTTTAAACTCGACATGGTCTTAGACTTGTATAAGAATCTCCTCGGATCGCATCCCTTACCTTTATCTTCACTAGGATGTGCATTTACCCTACCGGCGGTGTAGGTAATTGGTGATATCACTGGTGCAAGATGAATGTTTTTTGGTTTTCTTTCGTTATCCATTGCAGCTTGGGGTTGAGTTTCATGCATCTTATCCACACTCGAAAGCAACGAGCTATTTTCGGTATTCATCTTCGGCAAAGGAAACGATGTCAATGTACTACTATCTAGCAGATCCAATTTGGACTGTTTGTGCTGAATGGAATATGGAAAGGAAACAGTGCTTTTCCTGCTTGTTTGACTATACGTAGTGTTTCCATCCATTATTTTGTCATCCGGTACTTAATTTTCATGCACTACTATGTCTGATTATCGTATGAAAAGTTGGAACGATTGATGGAAATATCTTGCTCAGAGGTCCACAGATATAAAAAGTAACAGGATTCTAAAATCACTTCCCGATCAGACACGTAATGTCTCCCCAGGTAACATATATATGTCAAAATATACATACATTTACATATGTATATTTGTTTTTGTTTGTTGTTAGTTGAAACAAAACACCCGAATGAGGAAAAAATAAATTTCCATCTGTGTGTGTTTTGCTCCATTTCTGTGACGAAAAGCTGTCGGTTAAATCTTGCTCTATTTTTGGCGCCTGACTCTCTGTAGTGTTTTTGTTTTATCAGAATTGAGTAATAATATCAGGTATAGAAAATACACCAAGGGTACCAGTTTCATCAGTCCTTTTATTTGATTAGTTTGGGGCATTCGAACTATAATATTATTGCATATACATATCTTAACTTTTACATGGCTTAACTTGGATGTACGCTGTTTCTATATATATATATAGTAAATTGTGTTTAAAGGCTATAAACTTAATATATACATATATAGATCCACAGATGGGTATGTATGTTGTAATAGTAAAATTTCAGGTGACCAAACAAACCAAAAATCGTGGTTGTTTCAAACAACGGAAAAAACCGACTGTTTCTGGACGATAACGATAGCATGTTTTTGTTTTCAGATTTAAACTTGAACAGATTGCATGCTCTAGTATTTGTCCTGTTATACCCACCAAGCGAAATTCATTAAAATAAGAAATGTGCCTGTTATAAGAAAAACAATACCAATAGGCTTCCATAGGTTAGGAAAGTTGCCTGTTTGGAATGTGCACCTCCTTCGTAACTGAAACTTTGAACAGTTTGGGAGAAAGTTTCAGTAGAGGAGGATAGCGGAAGAGTTTTCCACTTTGATGACACACCGATAATTGAAGAACAGGTGGAACATGTGCCAGTAGTTGCAGAGTTGTTTAATTGGGCGCTTTTGGTGCCCGATAATGGACAATAGGTAGTATATATGGTTACCAAATCATTACTTGTACTTGTGACAATTGTTAATCCGGTTGTTTCAGTCAATACTTCACATTTGTTTAAGGAGCAAGTTGTGGTGATTATTGTGGTAGCATTAACAGTCGACGCTAGTATTGATGTTGGTTGTGATTTTAACAAATTTGTAGTCGGTGAAGGTACCTTGGCAGAAGTTGTAGGTAGAATGAACAAAGACATTGACGTTTTTACTAAAGTTGTGGAGTTTTCCACTGTTGTTGAGGATTGGGAATTCCAACCGTTGAAAGTTTGAGATAAAATTGAATCAAAAGAAGTATCGATTAAAAGAGACGAAGGAACATACTTTTCATTGCATGTGGTACATTCAGTGTTATTTGTTTCAGAAGTTGTAGTTATTATACTTCCAAAAGAAGATGATATACTACTTATTGTATAGTCGGTTTTTGTTGACATTAATGTTGACACCCGAGTGGACAAAATAGATGTTCTGCTAGCGGTAGAATTTGATTTCGGACAGTCGAAGCTCGGTACAATACCGTTGGATACAGTGACAACTGTGGTGGTGGTAGCATCAACATATGTGGTTTGCGAAGCACTGTTGTAAAATGAGCCAGTCAATCCTGATGGCATCAAACATGAGGTGGTAACAACAAAAATAGATGAGTCGCCAATATGAATCACAGTGGTACCGGTGGTGCATGTAGCCATGCCGGTGAAGCTGAGGCAGTCGGTGATGAGAGTAGTGATGGCTGTTGGGGTTGGTGTGGATGATGATGAGAATGGTAGTGTAAATGATTGTGTAAAAGAAGAGGAAACGGATGGTGCAGAGGATGGTGCAGATGATGGTGCAGATGATGGTGCAGAGGATGGTGCAGATGATGGTGCAGATGATGGTGCAGAGGATGGTGCAGAGGATAGTACAGAGGATGGTGCAGAGGATGGCACAGAGGATCGTGCAGAGGATGGCACAGAGAATGGTGTTAATGATGATGTTGATGATGATGTTGTTGATGATTCTGCAGATGATGGTGCGGATGTTGATGTAGATATTGAAGTAGATGATGTTGATGATAATGGAGAGGATTGTGTGGACAGTGGTGTTGATGATGGTGCAGAGGATGGCGTATATAATGAAGTTGATGATGGTGCAACCGGTGAGGTAGGGGATGATGTAGATAATGAAGTAGATGATGCTGAAGAAGATGCAAAGGACGGTGCAGAAGATGTAGCAGAAGATGTAGCAGATGATGGTGCAGATGATGGTGCAGATGATGGTGCAGATGATGGTGCAGATGATGGTGCAGATGATGGTGCAGAGGATGGTACAAAAGATGATGTTGATGATAGTACAGAAGATGGTGCAGAGGATGGTGCAGAGGATGGTACAAAAGATGATGTTGATGATAGTACAGAAGATAGTGTAGATGATGATGTAGATATTGAAGTAGATGATGTTGATGATAATGCAGATGATTCTGTGGACAATGGTGTTGATGATGGCATAGATGATGCTGTTGACGATGATGTTGAGAATGATGTAGATATTTGTATAGATGAAGTTGAAGAAGAAGCAACGGAAGGTACCAAAGATGGTGCAGATGACGATGCAGATGATGGTGATGTAAAGGAAGCAGAGGAGGAAGCCGAAGAGTACAAAGAAGAAGATGTTATAGACGTTGATGTTGAGGATGAGATAGAAACAGGTGCAGACGATGCAGACGATGGTGCAGATGATGGTACCAAATTTGATGTTTTTAAAGATGAACTTGGTTTTTGACAGTCAAAACTTGGTACAATACCGTTGGATACAGTGACAACTGTGGTGGTGGTAGCATCAACATATGTGGTTTGCGAAGCACTGTTGTAAAATGAGCCAGTCAATCCTGATGGCATCAAACATGAGGTGGTAACAACAAAAATAGATGAGTCGCCAATAGGAATCACAGTGGTACCGGTGGTGCATGTAGCCATGCCGGTGAAGCTGAGGCAGTCGGTGATGAGAGTAGTGATGGCTGTTGGGGTTGGTGTGGATGATGGTGAGAATGGTAGTGTGGATGATTGTGTAAAAGAAGAGGAAACAGATGGTGCAGAGGATGGCGCAGATGATGGTGCAGATGATGGTGCAGAGGATGGTACAGATGATGATGTAGGGGATGAGGCTGGAGAAGAAGCAAGGGAAGACGCAGAAGATGATACCGACGAAGATGTTGCAGTATCAGTCAAGGGGCAATACGTAACAATATAGGTAGGCTCACCATTTACAGTGGAAACCATTGTAGTTTTGTAACTCTGAATTGTTATTGGAACATATGAAATAGTTTGATAAGTTGAAATAGTTGTTGGTACTCCATTAATTGTAGTAGTGATGAAAATACGGGTTTCAGGAAAACTTGTAGTATCACAGTCATTATTTTGACAAATTGTAGTTGGAATCCAAGTATAGTCCGTACTTGCTGTTGCTGCAAGTTTATAAACTGTTGCGTTTAAAATTTTGTAGGTATTGACTCCATTCTTCCGAATTACCAGATTAAAGTTAACAGAAAATACCCCGTATAATGGATAATCCACTGTGGGAGATAGATATCTAACAAAATTTCCGGTACTGGGATTGGCGGTGAGTTTGGCAGCAGCTTGAAAAATTGTATCATGACTTAAATCAACATCAGAGGCTGGAAATGGAGTACAATCGGTATCAGAAGAACATTGCAAAAAGGAGCTTCCTGATGAGTCCCAAAGATATGCGGTTGATTCTGTGGAAACCGGCCAAACGTAATCATAGCCGTTATAGCTTTCAGGAATGTCAATCTGAATTCTGTTATCAGATGTAACTCTAATTCTAATATTGTCTGGCGGAAAACTATCTTCACGTTTGGAGAGTTGTTTGTTGTATAAACCTTGCTTCAAATCTGTTGTATGTTTGTCATTAGTTGTTGCAACAACTGCCGCTGAAAGCAAAACACATTGTAAAATATAGTTTAGTAGCATCTCTTTCAATCTTTGATAAAAGTATTGCTGTTTTTAGTTGATAAGATCAAAAGATCAAAAGTTTGGAACCTTAATTCAGATATTTAAGACATTACTAAGGGTAGTGTTAATAGCTCAGGCAAATTTAATGGATAACAGAAGGAAATACTCCAATTTATATACTCAATGATCAGAATGATCCGACAGTAAACTTTAGGCAAAACCTACATTGGTAAAAATGAACCAGAGAAAAAAAATAACATCTTGGCGAATATTGTTTCATATGCATGTACTGAATTGCCAAAACTCCCGTAAATGAGGAGAGTTATTGTAATTCCAGATTTAAAACAGTTGGAAAAAGAAGAAAGTAAAATAGCAATACAAAAGAACTACGGAGAAAACATGCAGATGTTATTACCCTTTTAGGTAAGCAAAGGTTGATAGTTCTGACATTCCGGAGAAAAACCGAAAACTAATTGCATCTTTGATAAATGACAACATGAAATTTCTTTACGGTGGTTCACAAACTTTCCTTTACAGTCCGAAATAGGAAAATGTTTCAAAAAAAGAAGAAATTCATGCTTAAGCAACAAGAACCAAGCACATTGTTTATGAAGCTGTTGGTGAAAGCTCCAATACGACAAAATTAGAACCGGACTTTTAGATGTGCTTTTTTGAAATTAGGCCTAGCATAAACGAACTCCCTATTGTCTAGCTCTACTTGGAAGACTCTATAAAAAATAGCGTGATACCTTCAAAAGACAAGTATCTTTAATTTGCAATTGACTGAAAGGGGGAGCAGAAAAATGGCACTAATAATCTCTTCGTATCTTCTTGTTTTTTTCAAAAAAAAGCAAAAATGATATAATTAACATACTCAACTGTAATGAACTTCAAAATTTGAAAAACTCCCTATATAACAACATATTGTATTCTTTTCTAATAGATGATGGGGATATTAAATTATAAATATGTATAGATAAAATGAGAAATTAGCTTAATATGATTGAAGTTCTTTATTAGTCATTTCTAATCTAATCCAGTTACTCAAACAGTTTTGGTCATAAACATCCTCAGGAGCAAAATAACCAGAATCTTCTGGAGCGATACATTTATCAGAGTTCGGAATATTCTTATAAGGAGAATGATGATAGCCAATATCTCTGAACCAGTGAATTTTTGATCTGTCCGCAAACAAACCTAAGCCAACAGAATGAACTGGAGCATCACCCCATCTCTCGTAATAGAAACCACCAGCTTCATCTAGCGCATCCATCCACTTTGAATAAGCTTCACCTCTGTAAAAGTCCATATCACCTATTTCGAAATTTGACCAGAAATGGCAGGTTGAATAACCGCCGGTAATTTTGTTATAATCCGGATGTTGCACGTTCTCTGTTAACCAACCGAATGCACCGTTTGGATGAACATATTGTGGGTTTTTTTCAAGAAACTTAAGAGTGACTGGCCATAAAGTTTCAACAGTTAAGGGATTATCATACAAGGAGATAGTGAAACCATAAGTTTTATTATTATCTTCCATGAATTTGAATAAATCATAATCGATTGAACAATAGTAATCAGTTGCTGGTTCAAATCTCCAATACCATCTGAATTGCTTTAATCTATCCAATTTGTAAAAGTAACCTGAATTGAACCTACACATATTGTGATATGACACTTTATCGATATATTGAACACCCTGTTCCTTCAACTTACCAATCTTTTCCTTTTCTATCTCGGGATCAATATTATCTGGCTTATTCCAAATTTCCGGTGGAATAACTTCGAAATAACAGTCACTGACTGTGTGTCGCTTAATGGTTTCTTTGAATTCATCAGTGAACGGTTCATCATTAATAAAAGTGTAAGGATAATGGAACTTATGATTCCAGTTGTTTTCCAACTGTCTTAAAGTGTAAACAATGTCTTCTAATTCTTGATTTCTAACCAAAGTCAACAATGTTGCGTTAGCTCTTGGATATTCGTCTTTTGAGAGAACCTTACTGCCGCCATTCGAGTCGCTGAAATCGTTATAAGTCAATTTGGAAAACTTTGGTTCTGTTATTCTCTTGGAATACACCTCTCTGAAGAAATCCATATTTTCCATCACGATGTTATCTTCGATGTTCTCCAGCGGCTTTTTGTTGAAAGTCAAAGCTTTCTGGACCTGTTCCCAGGTCATTGGTTCGCCATTGTTCGATGATGATTCGCTTGTCACTGATTCGTCCATTAGCTTCTTATTGTACTTGATGCCATAATCTTCGTTTCCATTGAATAAATCGTTGGCATCAAAACTAGCTATATCAGTATTTGATAATGAAATGAAATATACAATTACGAAAAGCGTAATTGTAACCATCAACCATCTGATTGAACTTCTCATTTTGTCGAAAAGTTAATAAGTAGTGTGCGTTGTGTCTCCCGCTTGGCGTACTACCTAAGTACAAATGGTAATGTTGGCTTGAGTAAAAGAAGGCAGAATATGGTACAGACAAGAACCAACAAAAAAAGATTTTTTCAACACCAGAAATAAAGATTATCAAAATTGCACGTAAACAAACAGCCAAAACAGAAGAAAGGAACAACACTTAAAGGTGGTTGAAAAACCCAAAATTGACCATCGATACCACCACATTCAACAATAGAAGAACTTCAAAAATGTGACAACAAGAAAGGGAGAAGAAAAAACGCGTATTAAAAAAATAGAAAAAGGAATATTAAATTAATCGAAAATCAAAACTGACAATAAAAATAGAAATAAAAATAAAAATAAAAGAAAAAAATAACAATACACCCAAACCATTTGTGCAACAACCATTTTGTTGTGTTTGGAAAATAAAAACAAAAAATCCAATATCACGACAATGGTTCTGTCATGACTAAGATGTTGAGGTACCACACAGACACTGTCGTGTTAGAGCTTGAAAAATTTAAAACATCCGCGAATTTTTATCTTTCTAGATTCCTCACTATATGTTAGTTTGCCCACAGGTACATATAATAAGATATGAAAATCACTAGTTGGGGCAATGGAAGGCAAACGTATTGCCTATATTGGTCAATACACCAATTATGGTGTGTTATCACTGCTATTCTATTACAACATTGTGGGTCATTAGTACATGTATAGTAATCAATTAAAGAAATCTTAGGCAACAGAGAACTGGCTATGTTTAAACTATCCACTACATTGTATGGTCATGATGATGATGTGAAATCGTTGACCTTTTTAGATAATAACTCGATTGTGTCAGGATCAAGAGATTCAACCGTTCGAATTTGGAATAGGGTTGACAATGGATCGAAAGATTTTAATAGCTCAATCATAAATTATAAGTCAAATAGATTTGTCAACTCCCTAGCGATTTGTAGGTCAAGTTCAAGAACATTGATTGCAAGTGCCGGTAACGAGAATATAATCCACTTAACGGGTCCAGATGCTATATTCACCGGAATCAATGAAAACAACACATTTTCGTTGTTAGGACACACGGCAAATGTCTGTTGTCTCGATACCCATCAGAATCTGCTCTTAAGCTCGTCGTGGGATTGCACCGCTAAAGTCTGGAACATAGAAAACGGTGAACTTCTCTACGACTTAAAAGGCCATGAAAACTCTGTTTGGTGTGCCAAATTCTTGGATGCTAACCAAATTTTGACATGTGGCGCAGATAGAACGATTCGAAAGTGGGTCGGCACGAAGCAGGTCAAATGTTTCATTGCCCATGATGATGTTATACGAGACCTGGTGCTATTGCCAAACGGAGACTTTGCGTCCTGTTCGAACGATCTGACAATCAAAATTTGGGATGGCGCCACGTTTCAAAATAAAGCAATTCTATCGGGCCATCAAAGCTTTATTTACTCACTGGATATTCTTTCAAACGGTGACCTTGTCAGTTGTGGCGAAGACAGATCGATTAGAGTCTGGAGAAATAACCAATGTATCCAGGTGATTACGTTGCCTTGTATCTCAATTTGGAAAATTCTCGTTTTACCAAATGATGATATAGTTAGTGCATCCTCAGATTCGGTGATAAGAATATTTTCAAGAGATGCAGGCAGATCCGCAACTGAAAATGAAACACTAAAGTTTCAAAAAGAAGTTGAAAATTCTTCAATAAGTGAATCAACTTTATCAAATGTTAATAAAGAATCAATCCCGGGTATTGAAGCGTTGAAGTCGAATGAACCAAAACTGGAGGGTGATACCAAATTGATCAAGTCAGATGCGAACACAATTGATTTGTACCAATGGACCAACAATAATTGGATAAAAATTGGGCAAATGGTTCAAGGAAGCTCTTCGGATAAGAAACAGTTTTACAATGGCAGCTACTATGATTATGTTTTCAATATTGATGTGGAGGACGGTAAACCGCCTTTAAAACTACCTGTTAATATTAATGAAAACCCTTATGAAATAGCTGAGAAGTTTTTGGCAACTTATAATTTACCTTACTCCTATTTACAGCAAATTGTAGACTTCATAATGGCGAATGCGCAGGGCATTTCATTAGATGGCAATTCTGCAGCAGCAAACACGAATCAGGACCCGAAAATCATTCCGCAGACCACCTATTTATCATTTGAAAAATTGGATGTGATCAAATTTATAAGTGCGTTCCAAAAGCTGAATAATCAACAATCGGTTGATAATCAAGTTTCGGATAATTTAGAAACTCTATTAAACTGTGAGGATTACAACAGAGTCCATAAAGTTGCGCTGGACATAATTGAAAATTGGAACGACAGCTCAAAACTATTGGGATTCGATATGCTGAGAGCAGTTATTACGAAAATCCAGCCAAGTGAAGAACTATTCCCGATTGTAAGAAGAGGTTTAGAGAGTACGGGCACTACTCCAAAAATTCAGATGATGACCATCAGAATATTGGTCAACACTTTTAAAGCGAAAGGCTGGGGTGAGCAGGTGATGCTTGATGAAGGTATCTTTGATATTATCTTCACCGACTATCTATTTGAAAATCTACTAAAGGATCAAACGTTCCTACCAATCACCGTTGCGACTTTAATTTTGAACTATGCCGTGTTGGTTAATAAGTTTCAACTGGTGAAATTACACGATAAGATGTTGCCTATTATCAGAAAGCTGCTTACTGTTTCCAACATTCTCAACAACAACGAAGCTGCATTCAGATTACTCGTCTCGATTGGAACATTGGACTATGTCAAATCTATTGCCGATAAGCCACTGTTAGTCGCATCTTTTGACAATATGGAGGATGAACGATTTGTGCTTTTGAAGAAAGAATTAGAATAAGGGGACCGAAGACAGTCCGGGCATTTTTCTGAATATCAACTTAGTGTATAAATAAAATGTATATAGATAAAATGTATATCATCTGTCTAAAATTTGGTGTTTTGCCCGGTCATACCAGGCTATGCCAATATCTAGTCTTTTAAAATTGGGTGTTCAGCCACCTCGGCAACAAATCTGGAAACATTGCTGTACTCTTTCAGGGAGACGCCCAAGTGGGCAATTGTAGCTAGGACTGTATATGCGAAAATATCACCCATTAGGACTTTATCGCCCGCAAGATACTTGGAATTTGCCAGTTCGCCGTCCAGATACTTCAAGTTGGCAGCAATGCCCTCCAGTGTTGCTGATTTTTCGTCCTCGGCCTTGGCAAACCAGTACTTGATCATTGAAGTTGCCAAAGTGGTGTTAGCAAAGGACTCCCATCTGGTGCTGGATGCTTTCTCCTCGGGACTAACGCCCAGAATCTCCTTTTTATCCGAGCTGAGCACCAAGTACTCTACAATTGCCATCAGCTCGGTCAGCTTGAACCCGCTTGGTGATTCGAACGCTGGTGCCTGGCCCAATGGGAACTTGTCTTTATAGTTTTCAACGTCTTTCATTGGAATGAAGGAGACGTCCAGACCCAGGTATTTGGCAAGTCCTGGAAGCCACGAGCTTCTTGGTGAGATTGGTAGTGTGTAAATGGTACCGAACGACATTATTGAGCAGTTTTATGTGTTGAATTGAATGTTTCTTAATTCAGTGAAAAAACCTCGGGGGCACACAGGAATTAATAGGAGATGAAGAAGGAAGAATTAGGAAGGAGAAAGAAATACGATGCCAGGAAGAAAGAAACACGATGCCAAGAAACCACACAGTGTATGACTGTATGACAAATACTGCACGGGTGTAAGCCGGAATTTAAAGCGGTGCCCTTTCCTAGCTGAAAACCTGTTGGTTTTCGGAGGGCTCAACAAATCACAAAAAAAAACAAAAAAAAGGTGGGGGTACCGAAAAGAGGACATGTGTGTAGGAAAACAATTGCTGCTTAGTAATCAAGAGAAGATGACTTTTGGTTCTCCTTTGGTATTTGTCTGTCTAACTCAGAAAGTGTAGGTGATGTACTTCAAGACCTTGCGGGCCGGCTTCATGGGTAACTATATTCATATTCATCTGTCTGTTTTTATATATGTATATATATATATAGATAGAGGTACTTATGGAAGAAGAGTTTTACGGTATACGTCTAAACCGGAGACTCCGGAGAAAACTAGAGGGGTGAGGGCTCAGCGATGTCCTGTATTCTTCTAATTTTGTATGGGATGTTCCTTTTTTCATAGAGAAATGGAGGTCGACGTACTATTCGTGCCATCCCAGGTGGAATCTGCGGCACAGATTAGAGAAAAGACTTATTCTTTTCTGTTGATCGGGTGATCTTTGAGGCTGTCAAGGAACCTCGTGAGATGTCTGTATCCACTCACATCAACGCCTAGCTCGCGGATCTTGGAAACAACCGTATAGGTGAATATATCGCCACAGAGAATACTATCCCCGGTCAGGTACTTGGTGGCCGTGAGGTTGGAATCGAGGTATTCCAAGTCTTTGCGGATGGTTTCCATGGCGGCCTCCCGCTGGACGCTGGTTTTGCTGAACCATAACTGAGCCATCGAGTCGATCAAGTTGGAGTTCGCAAACGAAAACCACCTTGTGGATAAGGCCTTCTCCCGCGGAGTGACTCCCAGGAACTCGGGCTTGGAGGAGTTGAGAACCATGTATTCGACAATGGCCATGAGTTCGGTGAGCTGGAAGCCCGATGGCGATTCGTAGGTCGGAGCCCTGTTGAGGGGGAACTTTTCCCGGAAGTCCTTGGCGGCGTCTCTTTCAACGAAGGTGACGTCCAAACCAAGATACTTGGCCAACGATGGGAGCCATAAACTTCTTGGGTAGACGGAAATGGTATATATAGTTCCGAAAGACATCTGGTGTTTGATTGTTGGTGCAGTCAACGAGGGGGGGTGTTTGACAAATTGATCCTTTGGTGTATAATAAATATATATATATATATGTAAATGTATATGTATATACAGCATAAGAAAACTAAAGTAATTTTGTAGGAGGATACTGCTATATATATAGATATACATAACCTACTGGTGGTTTTCCTTTTCCCCGCTTTCCAGCAGAAAATCACAAGTTGAATGTTTGAAGCTGACTCCCAGTATGAATAACCATATTCCTGCAATTCACAAGGTGGGGTGCCGCCCAACACTTGTTGAAGTCAAGATAAAATTAGTAATCAATAGTTGGGACAACGAAAAATTAAAACACGTTATATTCTGGTTCAGCGGAATCTAGTGGTGAAACGAAAACACAAATTTTCCACCCCATATGGAACTGATTAATAATCCAAAAAAAAAGGGATCCCGATAACTACCTATACTCCGGCTAATTAGAACATCATTATTTCAGTGGATGCTGGGTGAAAACTGTTGAACTATAATAAAACTTCAAATTTGGTTCTGCAACCGACGTGTGATGGCACAGATATTTTGAAATTAATGAAGATGAATATGATCTTAAAACGTAGTCTTGCCACCCCAGTATTCGTACGTACTATATGCAGGAACATAGATACGAATATGCAGGTGCCTCAACATGACGAAAAAAACAAGTTTTAAACTTTGGCTCTAACCCTTTTGAAGACCCGTACCCCTGAATTAGGTGGCTAAAGCAGCACGTCCCCTCTGTTTTTGTCCGAGACAGAACCACTTGTAGTTGTGTATAGTCGGCAATTCGGAGCAAGTAAAGGCCTCCTTGTAAAATACCAGGGCCTTCTACTCAACAACTAGAATCAACTCCGGTGATTTAGTAGAATACCGAAAAGATTTGAGCCACCTACTGTGAGAATAATTCTTCATGAAGACTAGAATAGGAGCAAAACCCAACACTGGTTGTGTTTCTTTAATTACATAGCGAGTTGCATACTCCATCAGAACTATTAGGCTTTTTGTTCTAGAACAAGAATTTCGTTTGACAAGTTAACAGTTTATATTAGGTACGACACACCCAGCGGTATTTTTTATAAAATGATTGGCAGGACTAATAGCCCTAAAAAGTACATGCTGATATAGTTATAGCACTTTGCAACCAGATCACTCTGTTTAACAACATTCAAATTCAAGAATCGGTTGCAATGGTGGTATGTTTTTTAAAGAGGTAATGCAGTGTTATTGCTGATAAAATCACTCTTCTAATGTGCTCTCATAAACAACACCAACCGCTGAAAACAGACCATGTTTTCTTTGCTTCAATTGCGTTCTAACCAACGGAGGCTTTCGTTTCACATCTAGTTTTGAATAAAGACAGATATAGTTATAGATATACGAGTCAGAAGTCTAGACAGATATAGTTATAAATACACGAGTCAGAAGTCTAGACAGATATAGTTATAAATACACGAGTCAGAAGTCTAGACAGATATAGTTATAAATACACGAGTCAGAAGTCTAGACATACACTATATAATTTTTTTGTCTCTAAATTGTTGAACAACGTGACTGTAAACCGCATCAACCGGTTCATTGCAATTGATCTTAATCACTTTATCCTGGTCGTCGAAATATTCAACAACGGGCATACTTGTTTGAATGAAGGTTGTGAATCTTTTCTTGATACTTTCAATATTATCATCGGATCTACCAGAGGTTTTACCTCTATTCAGTAATCTTTGTAACATGATTTCTTCAGGACATTCGAAATAAAGAACCAGCTTACCATCTGTGATGGTTTTTTCAAAACTGATTGCTTGGTCCATTTTTCTTGGAAAACCGTCAACCAAAAAGTTTCTTGCGCCCGTTTTGTATTCGTCGACGATGGCATTTTTCAGCAAATTGATAGTGATCTCTTGTGGAACAATCAACCCCTCCTTAATATAATGGTCGATCAACTCCCCAAATTCACTACCAGGAGTGCTCTTCTCCTTACGCAATAAGTCCCCGGCACTGAGATGGACAAAACCATAGTCTTTTACCAGTTTTGCACACTGCGTGCCTTTTCCTGAGCCTGGTCCACCTAGAACAAATATCACATTGATTGAGTCGGGATAGTCTTTGGATGGGAATAGCGCACTGCCAGTGACCGTTGAAGTTGTTGGGTCGACTGCTGCAGTTGGTGGTTTGCTGTTGTTGCCTATGTTATAATAAGTCAATCCAATTGCTAACGAACCCAAAAGTGCCAATGGTACAAAATGATTGGTTTTACCTCCACTACCCCCGCTCGTTGAGTAAAAACGTTTGCATATTGGAGTTTTTGGAACCAAACGTGGTGATCTTATGAAAACTCTACTGAACATCCTTGATCTGCTGAAAAAAAGAAGCTTCTTGTTTGAAGAAAGCTTGCAAAGTAAAGTGCCTTTTGTTTCTTGCTTTCCTTTCTCAGAGTTGACATCTCATGTTTTTTAAAGTATCATCCAATTCTAAGCTACATTTCTTACTCGACGCGAATTTCAACTTCAGAGAAAGGATGCCTATTTTATAAAAGAATAAATAGAATTTAGAATGTAAAATATAATTATATAAATATAAGTATAAATATAACTAGAAGTAAGAATAAAAACATCAAGGGGATAAACAACTCTGTGAATAAAATGTTGAACTTCTGTTCACTTCATTTCTGTATTGGACAAGATGCAGTGAAAAGGATCGCATTGAATCAGCTGAGAGGCCTAAAACTGACTGTTTTATTTGGATTTGAATATGGATTTGGATTTGAGTTTGGATTTTGGGCTTGCTGCTATTTTTTGTCCTAGCAATTAAAATTAAAATTATATTTTTATTTTTTTAAAAAAAAATTGTATCGTATCATCATTTAAATAAATAATATATCAAAAAATAAATGTAAAGAAGTTTCATTTTTTTCTAAACAGTTAGAATAGATCAAGATAAAGTGAGCTAATTTTAGTTGAATCAGATTAAATTAATTTAGACTAACGGCGTTTACCATCTCATACTGGACATATCATTTCTTAATCTGTTGTAATCGAATAATGCTTCAATTTGACCGTTACCTGCAACAGCGATGTCTTGATCATAGAGGTATTTTTGAGCCCAGGATGTAAGAGCGGATGGAGTAACAGCATCAACATTAGCAGCAACTTCTTGTTCAGATGGAACGTAACCCAAAGCGAAAGCTTGAGTTGCTAATGATTCAGCTTGTTTGACTGGACATGAAGCTGGGGTTAATAATCTCAATTTCAATTCACCCTTTGCCTTTGCAAATTCGATTTCGTTGACAGTACCGGTGGAGAATCTGTTCCAGTTCTTCAATGCAAAGTGGATGGTTTCATCGTAGTTGCAGACGTTGTGAGATGCGAAATAACCACCCCATAAACCGATGTCGGAGTAAGCTAATTGGAAATGGTCGAAAGAGTCAATCAAGTGGTTTTCTTCCAGGAATTGAGCCAAAGTGGAACCGACGAATGGGGAGAATGGGGAAGCGGCACCTGCATAGGCACCATTGATTTGAGCGGCGACCAAACCGGTGTAGTAAGCAGCGGAATCGGAGATACCTGGGGTCTTGACGGAGATTGCAGCATGTGCTTGTGGCAAGGTGTCATCTCTTAATCTGACATCAGAACCCAAGAAAGAGGTTGGTTCAAATGGGGTCTTGGCACCGACTGGGACAGATAAGTCAGCTGCAAATTTGGTCAATGCTTCGTGGGTGATTTCGTCACCAACTGCAACAATTGCTAAATTGGAAGAGACAAAGTTCTTGGCCAAATAGTTCTTAAGATCTTCGGATTGTAAAATTTCAAGGGAGTCGGATTTACCGTATCTTGGCAAAGCCAATGAGGTACCTTGGAAGGCGGTACCGATCATGTGTTCGATGACCATGTCCTTTGGAGAGTTTTCGAATGCATCTGCAATAGCAATTGACTTGGCCTTTTGGTCAGCAATCTTGACCTCTTCGTTGACAATTGATTCAAGTTTGGAAACGGTATCCTTAATGGATGCTAAAGCACCGACTGAGTTTCCCTTTGGGTAGGTGGCAGACAGAAGGCCAGTGACTTCTTTTTGATTGGAGGAGTAGTATTTGACACCTTCGACCTTGAGAGCATCGGAAGCAGAGGTGGAGGAGGTGACCAAGTTACCTAACAAGGAAGAGATACCAGAATTGTATGCATTTTCGGATCTCGAACCTGAGTTGAGGTATAAACCAACTGAGGCTTTTGCGCCTGCAGAAGGTCTGGTAACAACAGTGATACCATTACCAAGCTTGGAGACAGCTGTTTTGGTTAATTGTCTTGAAGAAGATGAAAAGAATCTCTTTGAAAGCATTGTTATTTAATGTGTTTTTGTTCTATAGTAAGAGAATTTGATTTCTGGATTCTGGAGGCCGAAAAGGAGAGAATACAGAAATGAAACAAATGATGGATCCAACCAGAGGAAGTGAAAGAGACAAATTCCAAATTAGAGGAAAAATTCAAGGCAGATAAGAGGCGAAAGAATCGTAACACAAACCAGTACGTGAAGGTAAACGTACAAGAATTAGGAGGATAATCGTACACAAAATGACCGAAATGTGTATATGGCTTGTTAAGAAAATTCACTCTAGGTTGAACAAACCTGTTACTACCAAATCCTGACAACGCTGTAGGTTGAACGTGAGGGAAGATATTGGCCAATGAGGATGAAGAGAATGGAAAGAGTGGATTTGATTTTTTGTTTTTTTTCTGAACTTTCTCACATAGTTCTTGGAGACACGTCGATCGACGCAAATAGGAGGGACTTTTTTGTGGAACAAAAAGAAAACAAGAAAAAAACACCTTTGCGTCGATCGTCTGCCAATTGGCAAATGTACTCCGCGTCGATCGACGCCAGAGTTTTACAGGGCGTTGTTATTTTTTCAAGTTTTTCATGAATGTGCGAAAAAAAATCAGCAAATAGTGGTGAAAATTGATCGATGGTAATACCAGCTTGTATGGACATAGTATTTTCATGTGTGTTACTCAGGGAGAGCGTGGAGGGGTCTAAAGAAGCGTCCCTGTTTGCAAGTATATCTCTACAGATACCGTGGGCAAAATCTACACAAACGGATATATAAATATACACAGATACCAAGGATGTCGGCCGTCAAAGATCTTGCGAAAAGTCTGGTTACCAGAAGTAAGCCAATGAAGAGATTCCCTCAGCCAGTGAGTTTGCCATCATCGTTTGTGAACACGAGGGTTATGAGAGACCACTTCAAAAGACAGATGTTTGAACAACATGAAGTCACGTCCAGAGCACTCAAATTCATTGCCAGAAACTCCTCGTTGCCGCAAAAAGTCAGACTGGAGGCTCAGTTGCAACTGAACGCACTGCCAAACTACACCAGGGCCAACCAATTGAAGGGAAGATGTGTCGATTCGGGTAGAGGTAAGGGTGTCATCCGGGCGTTCAGACTCTGTAGATACCAGTTCAGAATGCAGGCGCTCCAAGGTCTCCTTCCTGGTGTCAGAAAGGGTGTCTGGTGAGGCTGCTGCAAACAGGATGCTGCTCTGTTTCCCAACCCCTGTTCCCCTTTTTTCGCATGTACATACACATATATAAGTACACTCCGTTGTATATTTCCTATAGATCGTGAGTAGGTCATATTGAACCAGATATATCTCGCCCGTGTCGCTGGGGTCGGACGGGGCCAGATCCAGTCTGGCAGAGCCCAACCCCGCCCTGCTGGCGGTCACCGAACTACACTTGGCCCCAGTGGACGTGATGTCAAGTCAGCCGACGTCGATCAATGCTACGGCGTGCCCAACCGGCCCACGCCGTCGTGCTGCGTGTGCTTTGCGAGTAATGGATTCGAGGGAATGGATGCGTATTAAGCAGTTATTTAAAATAGGCAATAGATGAGCCAGAGCTCAATGGAGAATAAAAAGAGAAGAGGCAGTATGCTCAAAAATAACACTGTGGCACTGCAGAAAAAGGGTATTGTGATTAGTAAAGAGAGAAAAGTTGGCGAATCTTCAGATGTTTTTGGAGGCAGGACATTCAGACGCTGGCGGGATGGCGCTGAGTCTATCAGCGCCAGAGAAACCGGCCGATGTCTGCTTCAAACGGAGGGTTCACGAGCTGCCTGGAGGCCCGTTTCAAGCGACCGCAGCAACGGCATGCGGGCCTTCTTCCACGACGCTCTCAGTTGTATGCCACCTTTCTAGCGTCGTCACCAAAAAACTTGTTTTCCGCCTCGGACTCTGGACATGGCTCTGGTTTGCCGGACGACACCATGATGTTGAATCTGGCCTTCAAGCTTTCTGGGTCTTTCTTGATGATGAATTCTCTGTATTCGGCAAACGTTTTGAACGAGCCGTAGGCGGTGGCTTCCGACGCCTCCTTCAAGAGGTGGTTTGCGGCGTTGCAGGATCTCAGACTGGTGGAGAACAATCTGGCGGTTTGTCTGGCAGTGGAAAAGGACATTTTCGATCGGTTGGTCGGTGTGGACAGTAGGGTGTATGTGTGTGTGTGAATGTGTTTAATCGCAGGGGCGTTGAACAGATTCGGTGTTTAGATGTGTGCAATAGTAAATCCGAGGTTTCTAGTATGAAAAAGAAAGGGATTCGTTTTTTGTTTCTGGTTTCGAAGGGGGGATACCTACAGTATTTAAATATGAAAAAAAAAAACGATTCAAAAATGCTGCATGTGTTCTTATAGAATCGGTATTATGAAGAGCAATTAATAATATACCATCATATTACCAAAAATCACATTACATGATTTGATACAAATGATAACATTAAGATTGAAAAAAAAAAAAAAAACACATGTTATATATTATACTGTCTATATGACACAATGGAATGACGTGGTTTCTGGAAGATACTGCTCCTTGTAATTGGTACTATCCACAAGTCAACCGTGAGGAGGAAACTGTCACTTTGCAGATAACCCCCTATTATCGTTGTGGAAGCAGCTACGGAAAGTAAAAAGGTCATGCACCACTCTTATCTCGTAGAATTCCGTTTGGAGGCTGCCGATTGTTCGATGTCCCGCGTTTGTACGGCGTCCAAGCGTTTGTACTCCGCTTTCTTGGATCGTTTTATTTTTCCATTGTTTGGGTGGGTTTCTGACTCTGTGGCGTTTTTTGGCGGGTGAAAGATATATATGGGTGTATGTACTGTACCGGAAGAGAGCAAAGCAGAAGAAAGCAAGAGTGAAAAATTGGAGGCTGGATTGTTGCTTTGTGAATGGGCTACTGTTGTGGTGGTTGTTGCTTTTTTTTTTTTTTTTGCTGCGGAGAGGGGTCGATCGTCCTGGTCACGTGTTGCGGCCGTGGGTGGTTGATTTCTACGGGATGGCGATATCATATATACAAGATGGGTTCATGAATCGACATCTATAGATCTCCACAGCAGAAGATACCACAATAGACGCCAGAACACACGGCAATTGCCCCAATGGAGAATGAGAACCTGGGCTCGAAATACGACAGACAGCTGCGTCTATGGGACTCAAGTGGCCAGTCGTCCCTACGCCGAAGCAAGATTTGCGTGGTCAATGTTAGTTCGTGCATCACCGAAACAGTGAAAAACCTGATACTGCCAGGGGTTGGGTCGGTGTGCATCGTCGACGCCGCCGGCGTCGACGACAAGGACGTGTCAACCAACTTCTTTGTGGCCCCCGACAGCAGGGGCATCTCGAAATCGGAGGCGGTGTCGACGGCTTTGCAGGAGTTGAACCCCGACGTGGAGGTGTGGTTCAAGAAAGACACGCCGCTGAGTGGCGTGCTGGAGCTGGAGGACGCCTTCTGGACGCAGTTCAACTGTGTCATCTACGGCTCGAACAACGCCGTGGCCACAGTCTCGGCCAAAGGCGTGGAAAGGCGTCTCGCAGACCGTCTGTGGGGCTTGCATATCCCGTTGATCAGAATTTCCTCGGTGGGGTTCTACGCCTACTTGACCATTCAAGTGGAAGAACAGACCATTGTTGAAACACATGAAAATGTAAACAACCTGATCGACCTCAGGCTGGACCAGCCCTGGCCCGAATTGCAGCAGTATCTGGCTTCAGTTGTCTTGCCGTCTGATAATCCGGAGTATCATAAAATTCCTTATAGCGTTATACTCGCCAAATTGTACCAATCCTTGCAAAACGAAGGCGGCGGAACAGTCAAGCCTTCGGCGGTCAGAAATGCAATAAAAGGCATGTATAGAACGGGCGATGAGCCCAATTTGGATGAAGCGTACACCAAGGCGTATCTGGTGATGAAAAGGTCAAGTGACGTTTCTTCCGACTTACTGAAACTTTTACAGGACAGAAGAACAACTCACTTGCACGAAAGAAGCACGCTGTTTTGGATCATGTGCAACGCCCTCAAGCAGTTCTATGATGAGTTCCATATATTGCCATTAAGTGGAATCCTTCCCGATATGGAGTCGGACACAGCTGAATACATCAAATTGAAACGTCTATACGAGTCAAAGTTCCAGTCAGACAAGCAATATATCAAAGAAAAAGTTCTGAATATTCTAAAAGGTTTAGATCGGCCTGTTGAAACGCTGGATGAAAATCAGTTGACCTTGTTTGTGAGAAACTGTAAATTTTTGAAAGTCATAGATGCTGACAACCAGTCAAATATGAAATCCAAAGTTCTGGAAGTTTGCAAATCCACAGACAGGGTGGAATCGGAAAATGCCTTGATCTATCTTGCATTCATCGTTCTTGAGACTTACGTTTCGGAATATAAAAAATACCCAAACATTAACGATAGGTCGGATTTAAGAAATACTGCAATCTCGATGCTGTGCAATGATCATGAGGTGAGGTCTTTTCCAGAAGGCTTGGATAAAGTCCTGGATGAATTCTGTAGAGCCAATGGTCACGAACTGCACAACATCTCAGCGGCAATGGGAGGGATAGCAGCCCAAGAGGTCATTAAAATATTAACGAAGCAGTACGTTCCAATGGATAATTGCCTTACGTTAGATGGAATATCCGGTAAAACCCATTGCTTAAAATTATAAATGGCCATATACATTGCCAACCGCAGCTTAACAAGCCAATACTACTTGTTATGTTATACCTATTCAACCCGGGGAAAGTTATTATGGATCCAAAATCATAGGCTCAATGGAGACAAATATTCACTCTGCATATAGCTTACTCAGTCTCTGTCCAATTGTACACAACTACCCACTTTCATTCCATTTATAATATGGTTAGTTCCAATGCACCACAACGTCACATATTTCGGTTTGCCTGGTGATCGCACTGTACAGTTTCTGCAATGATTAGATTGATATTTTATCGGATTTTAAAGTGCTGATAAATCCGATATACAAAAACTGGTTCGGCCCGTTATTGAGTAACTCTCGTCAATTTTTGGTATATCCTGGTTTCAGTTGGATATTCTGGTTTCAAACATTACTTCGGAACTTACAGCTGCATATTCTGGTGCATCTCGAATATCGAAATGGTTCATTAAACACGAAGCTACACCCTTAATTATGTATCGTATCAACACCGAAAATATGTAATCAGTTACTAACTGTAGTCGTACTTGGTATATAAAACCCAAAGCCGTATAACATGAATCGTTTCGTGCATTTATTTTTCATTTTCATCCTCGTTCCGATATCGTTCCGCCACAAAGAGTGAAATCTGGTGTTTCTATCTGTAGTAGTTACACCTTTTCTTGTTGCAAGCTGACTATCTTCTTGGATGCCCAAGATATGTACTTTCAATTACCAAGACTGTGAACAAGATGCAATATTCGAATGAGATAGGGTTTCAGAAAACAGATTTTTCGAAATGGAGACTTAGAACTACCAAATTGGGCGCCCAAAGATGGGAATACATTTCCGAAAGTGACGATTTGAATGATCCACAGAGTAATCTAACAAAGTATCTTTTGAATCAACCGGATTTTCAAGCACCTGATGTAATAACTTCTCCACAATCGATACTTGACGCAACTAAGAATGGAGCCACCTTCTTCGAGGCAATTCAAGATGAAAATTCCGGTTGTTGGCCAGTGCAGTATAAAGGACCAATGTTCATGACCATCGGTTATGTTGCTTGTCATTATTTCACTAAGACCCCTGTACCAGAACATCAAAAAATAGAAATCGTTAGGTACATTATAAATACCGCTCATCCTGTGGATGGTGGATGGGGTTTACATGAAGTTGATAAGTCGACCTGTTTTGGTACCACAATTAACTATGTGATTTTAAGATTACTTGGTTTACCCGCCAACCACCCAGTATGCTTGAAAGCCCGCAAGACGTTACATAAGCTCGGAGGCGCCATTGGAAACCCACACTGGGGTAAAGCTTGGTTGGCAGTCTTGAACTTGTACAAATGGGAGGGGGTAAATCCGGCACCAACGGAATTATTTGCATTACCTTACTGGGTTCCCATTCATCCAATGAAATGGTGGGTTCACACAAGAGCAATTTACATTCCCTTGGGTTACTTATCAACTGCAGAAATCCAATGTGAGTTGGACCCGTTGTTAGAAGAAATAAGAAGTGAAATTTTCACCAAACCGTACGATTCAATTAAATTTAGCAACAACAGAAACAAAGTCTGTGGTGTGGATTTGTATTATCCACATACTTCACTGCTCAATGGTTTAAACAACATCATGGTGTTTTATGAAAAATACCTAAGACCCAAATGGTTAATGGATTATTGTAATAAAAAGGCCTATGATTTGATTCTTAAGGAACTGGAAAATACTAAGGATTTGGGTATTGCACCTGTCAGTGCCGCCTTTGAAACAATTGTCTTATACACTGTTCAAGGTAAGTCGGGAGAAGAGTTCAAAAAGAGTTTTGAAAGAATGCAGGAAGTTTTGTTTTTATCACCTTTAGGTTTAACAGTTATGGGTACCAACGGATCACAAGTTTGGGATTGTGCATTCTTCATTCAATATTTTTTTGTTGCCGGATTGGCAGAACTGCCAGAATATCATGATGTGATTGTGAGGTCCTTTGAATTTTTGATTAGATCGCAATTTGACACAGAATGTGTTGGTGGATCTTTTAGAGACAAAAGAAAGGGTGCTTGGCCGTTTTCTACTAAAGAGCAGGGTTACACGGTTTCTGACTGTACTGCCGAATCCATTAAAGCGATAATCATGGTTATGAATTCCAAGTCCTTTGACGATGTTCATGACAGATATGATATCACAAAATTACACGATGCAATTGACGTTCTTCTAAGTTTGCAAAATGTTGGAAGTTTTGAATTCGGTTCATTTTCAACATATGAAAAAATCAAAGCAACTCCTTTGTTGGAATTGATTAATCCTGCGGAGGTTTTTGGAAACATCATGGTTGAATACCCATACGTTGAATGCACTGACTCCTCTGTTTTGGGTCTGGCATATTTTCATAAATATTCTTCATACAAAAAGGATGAAATAAAACTTTCAATTAAAAGAGCCACTGATTATATTATAAATTCACAACAACCTGATGGTTCTTGGTATGGCTGTTGGGGTATTTGCTTTACTTATGCCGGAATGTTTGCATTGGAAGCACTAGCAGAGATAAATTTGGATTACTCAAACAGTTTTGTCGTTCAAAGAGGTTGTGACTTTTTAGTGTCCCGACAATTACCTGATGGAGGTTGGGGTGAATCGATGAAGAGTTCTGAAACTCATACCTATGTTTCTACACGCAAATCACTAGTGGTGCAAACCTCGTGGGCTTTAATTGGTTTATTATTGGCAGATTATCCAGATAAAACTGTTCTTCGTAAAGCTGTTGATTTACTTCTCCAAAGACAGCACGAGACTGGTGAATGGAAGTTTGAACAGGTAGAGGGTGTATTCAATCATTCATGTGCTATTGAGTACCCTAACTATAAATTTTTATTCCCTATTAAAGCCTTAGGTTTGTATGTTCAAAAGTATGGTAATGAAAGTATATAATCTATTTAATATTATACATGTAATGATTTTGGAAAACTTTTCAGTGGTCTATTTCTTATGAGATTGGCATATTCTTTTTTCTCTTCTGATCTTTTGGGTATTACCAATTAGATTTTCAACGTATGATGAAAAGAGTTCGTTGTCTTCTTTTACAACTTTAGTTCTCTGGTTCCATATTGACATTAGCTCAAGAAGCTCTTTTTTTATTCCGGTCAATTTTTTCAAATATTCAAGATCACTGGAACCAGTATCTTTAATCAGATTATGTGCCTCAGATAGTGTCACAGAAGTATTATTCAATTTGGCCGCATACTCCGGACCTTTGATGTCGATATTCAAATTCTCAAAATCGGGCACTTGTTTCAACAGTTTTCCAAAAATGGAATCTGCTGGACTGCTTTTCAAAGATTCATATAGACTCTTCAACTCTGCACTATTGTTCTCGGAGGATTTATTTTTATGGTTTGGGGTCACAGTGTTGGTAGTACACTGTGGTATATCAAGATTAAGTCGTACTTGCTCATAAATTATACTGTTCTTCCATATAAGCAAGGATAAAAAGGAATCGTCATCGGCTGTAAGCCTTTCAAATATTTGATCAGCTCTTTCGTTTAGTTCAAATGGTACATCGCTAGGCTTATCAATATGCATACTTGACTTCGCAAAGATGTTATCAACTAATGCACCAAAATACTCCTTTTTCGCCATGTAATCTCCGTCAAATTTCAGAATTCTTTTAGAGGGTGGGTGTTCAGTTGACGTTGTACTTTGTATATGATTGTCTTGCGTATTATCATCCACTTCTTCGAAATCGCCAAAATCATCATCTGAGTCCTCGGACAAAGCGCAAACCTTGGAATCATCTTCAACAATACTGCAGATATCATGTTCCACTTCCTGTTCCGCATTCATTTTCAATGCTCAGTTTTTAGATCTTGGAGAAGCCCTAAAACTAATGTGAATAGAATGCATCAGAAGAGAACGTTTGATTCGAGTTTCAGATTATAATAGTGTAGATACAATAGAATAAGTTCTCGCATTTAGTGATTCAATAAGCGCGGTGGTAATTTTTCAACCCGTATATGTAAACACAAGAGTATGATATTTCAACATCACGATGTCACGATGTTACAATACTGGACAATAGACAGGACGGAAGGCAGCATTTGATTACCTAGTGAAAGGTCAGTTGCAGATTGTGGCTGACAGCAAGGGCAAGTTGAAGAAAAAACTAGGCAATAAAAAGTACAAAAATACTCAAATATAAATCAAATTCAATTACATAACGTCAACAAACTATTTATCATGTTTTCTCTTGAATAAATCAAATGCCTTCCCACCGATTTTGCCTGCAGTGCCAAAAACTTTACCTGCTCCATCAACACCGGTTCCCAGTACTTTACCAGCACCATCAACAGCAAGAGCTGAAGGGTTTGGAAGTGGCTTTTCAGCACTCACCAAGGTGTGGTATTCTGGTTTGAAACCCATTTTAACATATAATGTACCGGCAGAGGCACCGTTATCAGCAACCAATGGGATTTCGTAGTCGGTCATTCCGCCTGAGAAAGGATCGATACCTTTAAGTGCAAAATGATAATCACCAATACTATCATCTTGTTCAACACCAAAGTCCCAATCGCTAACTTTAAAGCGCAAAACCGATTGAACACGAGAATCAATATCCACGGTAGTCGTTTCATTCCATACTGGTTCAAGCGTCTTCTTCTTTGTTTTGGATTTGTAGAAATCTTTACCATTCAAATACAGCTTAACAAATGGGTCTGATTTACCATTGGAATCCATGGACAACAAATCAACAGCATTGATAATCTCAATAGTCAAAGTACCGGAATTACCAATGGAATCTGCAGCTGGTAGTGATTGTAACATAGCAGGCAAAAACTTGGTGGTGAATTGAATGGAATTGCCGCCTGTAATCTTCAGAGAAGTTGTCTTAGCATAACTGTTTTGTAGGAGAGACAATGTAGGGACGGTGATTTCGTTACCTGTCGTTTTGTTGAAAGTCTGTCTTGGCTTTTCGGCAATTCTGAACGTGACTACAGAATATTTCTGGAGTTCCTTAATGAAATAATCAAAAGTTGACCTGATATCACTCTGTGGAGTGATTTGACTTTCGTATGATGCATGACCTTGCTTGTCAAAGAAAACTTGGAAATAGCCACGAGTTGCAAATTTCGTACCTAGAATAGTAACAAGTAAAACACCCGAATTGTAATCTGATAAATCATCAACAGACAACACTTTCTTAGGGGCGGAATCAATGACTAAATGGGCCATGTCAACAACCCTGGCTTTATCTTCCTTTTTGTTATTACCCTTATCTGTATTTTCGCTGGCATCTATCATCTCCTGCAATTTTCTGGCTTCCTCTTGATCTTGTGCAAATTCCTCAGGAGTGGAAACTGGAATTGTAGGATAGAAGGATAACGAATATGTGGCACTACCCCTCGCACCCTTTCTTCTGTGAAATAGCACACCTTCCTTCAGGTCACCCAACGTCTCAATAGGTTCACCCTTGTCATTATAGTCAATAAATTCGTTCAACCTAAGTTGGAAAGAACCAAGAGTTCTATCCTGGGTATGTCTTTCAACATCCATACCTTCGATTGTAATCCTTTGATTAACGGACGAAATTGGAATATAAATTGATTGATAGTATTTAGGATGTGTTGTTGATAGCATTGTCAAAGTTCTGCCTTTTTGGATACCATTGAGTAAAACTCTGAAATAAGGATCGATCACGCCGATTTTTTCCAAGTTGAGTAAGTCGTCAGCTTGTTTAATGTAAACTCTCAAAATACCAACTGGTTCTGTGTAACCGATTGCACCCGCAACACCTGAAATCTCAACAGAATTCCAATTACAGGAGATGTTAACTTCTCCGATACCTGAATTCATTGTAAACCAACTGTTTCCAACATAGGAAGCATCAATGATGTCAACTAAACGTAAAGTAGTTGAACCAATGACAGTATTTTCCTTCGTTTTTTCTCTTAAAATAACACGTACCTTACACTTTGATCTATCATAAATAATATCTTCAAAACTACTATTCCATGTTGCTTCTGACGAGTTTTTAGCAACTGAAGATTCAAGTTTCTTTTCACCCAAAACATAAACTTGTGCATAAATAGACTTCTTTTCTTCTTCGTTTGCAGTATAGTCTCTAGCTCCTAGAAGGGTCAAAGTGGCAACACCAGTGTTGAAGTCAGGTGGTGGGCTGAACGAACCATCAGGAAGTTTAGAACCTTGAAGAGATTTCATCAATTTGATATCAAAGTTAAAAGTTCCTGAAGGATAGTTGTTTCTCAAAATTGGAATTGAGACATTCTTAAGTTCGCATTTAGACATTAATTCATCCAAATCGAACAATGCTGCACCCATGAACTTATCTTTTCTACCGTCAGACATATTTTCATCATACAATTTAATTGCTAGAGGGTCAGATGAGGAACTTAAAATGATTCTAATCGTCTCATTATATGTTGGGTTGCATGTGTCATAAACGATTTTCGTTTTGGCTGAAACACTTCCATTAAATCCAAAGGTAAAATAAGGATCGATAGTATTATTAAACGTATCAGCGCCCTGTAAATCAGAAGCATTCTTAACATTGATTTCTAAAACACCAAGGGCACCGGAGACACCGTTACCTGCTAGCAGTTGTTCCAAATTCAATTGGAAGGACAAAGGTGAAAACAGCATTGGGCCCAGATATTTTCTTGTCATTTCTCTGATTAACAAATAGAGACCGGGAATGTTGAAAAGCTCAAAACCGAAAATGCTATCACTTCCGACCGGCTTTGCAATGAAGTCAAACTTTGGAGTTTCCGGTAAGGAAACGTTCACAGTTTGAATGTGGGGGAAATTGGTCATCATTCTCAGTCTGACTCTTGCGTTGGCTTTGAATGAAAAATCGCTGACCAAAATGGGGATGGTAAACCCAAACATTTTGACCTTCAGAAGAATCTCCTGGTTGACCTTATTTTTCATCTGCTTGGCGGTGGAATCCTCCAGTGCATTGGGGATCAGAGAGACGGTCCAATCCATGACGGTGACGTCATTGGCGGTTCTTTCCAAGGTTCTGACTTTGTCGATTCTTGGTGGTTTGGTACCCAACGTGAGGGAGTGGATCCAGATCTGTTTGATGAAAGCCGGAATTGCATCCATGCTGGCCATCATAGGGTTGACCATTTCGGTGATTTGTTGGGAGATGGATGGTTCCAAATAGACCCAATATTTGTCCAAAAAGATGTTCAGCCAGTCTAGGGTTTCAAAGTCATCTTCGATTGCCTTCACGGAGAATTCTCTCTGTGCCTTGAGCCTCAGCGTCAAGCGGTATTTCCTGATGGACGACCGATAGTAAAGGGCAAAGACAAAGGTGATGATGAAGATGACCCCGAGTCCAAACTTGAATTTTCCAGCCAAGAAACACAAGAACGACGCCGCCAGAATCGATGCCACCCCATGGTACCATTCACCGTACAGCGATTCTGGTAGATACTGGTCCAGAGTGGTTGCTCTCGTCAAGAGATCCATGATTTCATCAAGTGGCGATAGGGCATACGATTGGTCATACCCTGCGACTTCTTTCCATCCTCTGAATGACGCCGGGTGTTCGGTTCTCTTGCCCTTCTCTTTCTCCTCCATTGCCGCCCGCAACTTCTTGCCAATGGACTTGCTCACAGACGCTCCAATGTTCAGAGTCTGCGGCTTGCCTGCCTTCTTCTCCTCTGGCGTAGGAGTGACTGTTTGCTCCTTTCTCAGTGGCGATGGTTTGTTTATTTTGGTCGGAGGCGTCTCAGACCGTGGCTTGACAGCAGAATTGACCTGTGTATTTGACATCTTTGTCAATGCTTGCGTCTTGGTATCCTGCAAGTTAGAAGCCCGTTTCTTTCCTAACAAAAGTCCAAGAGAAAGCCAGCCAAGCAAGCAAAAGAAGAATAGACAGCAAGTCGTATGAGAACAATATATGCAAGGGGGGAAAGTTTATGGAATAAACAAACAAATGCTTCGCTCATTGGCGTTCCTTTCTTTCTTTCCCTCTTGTTGTTGTTGTTTTTTTCATGTTCTCGCAAGAAACGATAGAACGATGAAAGACTGATGATAGGCTGTAGCAAAAAGGTTCCGAGGAGTTGACTGTATGACGAAGAGGTGAAACTTTGTAGATAAATTGGATTAAGCTTCGAAAAGAAGGAGGGAGGACAGAAAAAAGGAGTATAATATCGGTTCGAATCAAATGGAAAAGTTGGATAAGACAGTACTATTGTTACAAGAGACATTGGATGGTCTCAACGCTTCCGTGAATTCGATCCACAAAGAGACGAGAAATGTGAAGACGTTGACGCAAACCCTGCAAACCAAGGTACTATTTGATGTTTTGCCCGAGAGATTGATACTGCAGAAGCCGTTGAAGATACGTAAAATGGTGAAACCAATGATTGAGAAGGACAGAAGCACGTTGGCCGCTATTCTAGACAGGTACAAGAAGAAGAAACAGGTGCTGGAACAACAGTCGAAAATTATGAAGCTGAAGTTGGAAACCATCAACGGCTGATTGAGACAAATGGCCCGATTCTGGGCGGTTCTATAAGAATCGTGGGATTGTCTTATATAGAGATAGACAGGCAGACAGACGTAGTGGTGCATATGTATGCCTCTGTAATGATAAATGGTGTATTATAGTAATAAAAAGAGGGTATTGGCATTGTGCAGCTTGCGACTATACGTAGATGTTGGAAAGATTATCACGGACACGGAACATGGTTTTTTCTATACTTTCCAGTTTCACACTGGCAGAGAGGAGCACGGGGTCAGAGGTCACCACTTCGCATTTATCCTGGATCTGCACAACAAAGGGCCTGTTGTCGTCGTCAACAAAGGTCATGGATTGCTCGAGATAGCTGTTGGCGCTTCTGATCAAGGTGGAAATGGATGGGTTGGAGCTGAACGCAAACATATTCTTGAACGAATCGCCCAGACCTGTGTTTTCATGTGGTTCCTCGGGATGTGATTTTCTCCATTGCAGATATTTGGAGTATTCGTCAACGATGATCTGGTTCATGGGAATCTCCCGCTTCTTGGAAATCTCCTTGCGAACAACGTCGGCAAAGGAAAGCCTGTTGGTGGCATCAATAATGGCGTTCCAGGGCTTTTGTTCCACAGGAGCTAGACTCTTGAAATCGATAATCAACTCCCCGTCGTTCACAAGGACGTCAAGCGCCCCTGTTTTCGGAAACGCCGGCTCAAAAGACCCCCCGGGTAGCCTGTGATAGGGGAAGATGTATGCCGCATTCGGTGTTGACAAAGATTCACGGGCAAGCTTGATATGGGAACACGCCTGCTCCACGTACCTGACAAAAAGGTCCGGATCATTGCCATTCCGCATGTTCTCAACAATCTTATCCAGACTGGAAATGGCATTTTCCATCGCATCATGGCAGTCCAATAGTTGGCACACAACCATGTAGTGGGATGGCTTCATTTTGAATTCGAACTTCTTCCCGCCATTGAAATGTGGAGTATTGATCACCATGTGTAAGTCCACTATTTTGAAGTTACGCCTAGTCAATGTTCCCTTCACAACTTCCGATTTGTGAGATGACAACGGCAATTTGTATGTTGTATCATCGGCTTCATCGAAATTTCGGAGACAATATTTAAGCACATCCTGTATTGTATCCAGCTGATTAGAGATGAACTCTGACATGTACCAGCGTACTTCCTTCTGTGTTTGCTCCTTCGTTAGAACTTGTATTTGTTCCTCCGTGAGTTTATCACGTGTATATATCTGGGTTGACATGGCTGCAGGCAGCTATCTCGCTGGCTGTTACTGGTTATGTCCTCTTTCCTAGAAGCCATCATCGAAAGAATGAACAAGGCCAAAGAACATCTCTTTATTATGTATTGTCTGTTCTTTTCGCATTGTGTGCATAATAAAAAAAAAGACATTTTGCCATTTTTTATCATGTTTGCAAGCATGGAGGCTCTGTTTTGCCTTCTAGTGATCTCTGTAATAACCACCAGTGGCTAATTTAAGAATCATCAAGAGGGAATTAAAATAATGAAAAGGCACAGAAGTGGATCTCCTGATAAAGACGTTTCCGATAACATCTTGAACTCACGTCCCATTACTTCTTTGCCCTTTCATCCTAACAGCTTCTTGATTCCAACTCAAATCGCTGCCCCCTTGATTCTTCCCTACGACACCACAGTACCTTCTGAAACGATTGTTTTTTCACAAAATGATGTTAACAATAGTAATGATGATGAATTTTTTGGATCGGAAATGTGGAAGCTCGAAGATCCAGACTTGAAATACGTTAAGTTTAATAAACCGTATCTTTATCAGGGAAAACTGAACACGTCAGATGCAATTCCAAATGAATGGCATGAAAAATACCCAATTCTACAAAATATTTCGCCCGTTCAAAAGAGTGATTATTTAAAATTGAACTTCAATTCCGAAACACCAGAACTGATCACCTCACTCAATAACAAAGACAGCAGTCTGGTAGATAAAGTCGTTGACATGTTTGACCTTGATTACAAAATTGAATCAAACAAAACACCAGATATTCCCAAGTACAAGTTTTTTGGTGATGAAAAAAAACCAGAATTCAAGTATGATACCAAAGTAACCCAATCTGTACTTTTATCACATGTTAAAAACGAGTTCTCCCAACTTGTGGAAACTATAAACAGGATCGATCAGCTGGACGATTATGAGGATGATACGGATTTATTTAATGAGTACGAATACATTGGATTGACCAGGAAGAACATACTACGTGCAGAAATCTTGACCTCGATGAAGTCAAAGCTAAATGATTTGGTACGAACGAATGTATATGAATCGGTAGATCAAAGTATCTACCACGTTTTATTTGACCATTGCATTGAGATAGTTAAAGAAGCTTTGCTTCTGGACTGGGAAAATTTGCAAAATTCAACAGATGATAGAATAATAGCCGAATGTCGAAATTTTGCAGCTTCGGTGATGATAGCATCCTCGATTGTCATACTCCTATACACTAATCATTATACAGAAAAATTAATACAAAATCAGAAAGGATTAACTTGTGTCATGGATTTTATTTCTATCATCGGAAACTTGGTTAAGAAATTGTATATCCAGGAACATTTTACAGAATTACCTGATTTTTCTATACCATTTGTGAAACATTTCTCCACATTACTAGTTACGCTAAAAACTGATTTTCCCAAATTGGTGATAGACGAATCATTACTCACAAGGCTTGAATATATTTCATTTGACATTGTTTTTACGGAAATCATTTTCAGTAAAGAACGTTCAAATTTAAACGAAGCATTGGAAGGATTGAGGGCTGATTTTGCCAACCTCTTGATATCAATTTACATGAAATACCAAGATCAAAGACTGTTTTTGTTTAATGAGATAATGGAAAATTTAAACACTTTGAATCCTTTAAAATCCAAAGCAAAAACCTATTTGTTAGACAACGGAGTCTCAGTTCAGCTAGTTTCATACTTGATTTTAAGCTTTATCCAATGTCATAATCAATATGGTGATAATTTTGAATTCTCCAAATGGGAATTTTTAAATATTGACCACAAAACAAAGGCCAAATCCGTGCAGTTCAATGAAATGAATGATTATTACTGGAACTCCATTGAACATCAGTCAAAATCGATGGAAGCTGCAGTAAATAATTTTATAACCTCTTTTCTTCAGAAAATCATCTCAACTTACTCTCCTAACGTCAAAAAAATAGTTGAAAATATATTTGCAGATATGTTTAACATGATGGAACTATTGGAATTTCCGTCATGTCCTATAATTCTGGATAGATTTGTGACGATTGGGCTTCAAATTTACCATTCTGCAGAAATATCAAATATTGGTGCACATGGTCTCATTTTTGAATTGATCGGTTTGACAGCTTCAAAGATTCTGAACATCAAACAATACAACGATATGCATGTATTTCGCCTTCTAAACATGGATAGACAGTCTTTTAAAGCAATGTCAGATAACTATTTGGTTCTGTTGAAATATTTAAAGTTTTCTTGTTTGTATGATTATGCGGATAGATCATTTAAATTTTTATCCTTGGTATTTTTGAAAAACTTGAAAAAGTGGGAAAGAGAGACCGATTTGATTATTAAATCTGAAAAGAATCGAATCATTGGGGAAACTTTGAAATCTAAGAGGCTGCTACTTAAAGAAATTAAAGCCACTATTGTTGAGGTCATGGAAATGCCTTACCAAGATAAAGCATATATTAATTGTGAAAGTCCAACTGATGCTGAAATAGCAACTATTTATAGAGAGGTTTTACTTTTTTCAGATTTAATACAACGTTATGATGATATTCTAGCCCATATTCTCAATTCTTTAAAAAATCCAAAAATTAAAGGTCGAACTTTAGCTATAAAAAATTTGGCTTTATTGATTAACAAAAACCCGGAACTACTACAGGATAAAAGTTTGAGAATTGTTATTAAGCAAAGATTGACAGAATCATCTGCTACTGTCATTGATGCTTCCTTGGATTTGGTGGTGAAAATATTAGAAACCAATCCCGAATTTGTTACTGAATATTATAAAATAATTGCACAAAGAGCTGATGATGTGAGTACAAACGTGAAAAAGAAATCGATCCATCTGATAAAACTTATGTATCCAAGTACAAATAATATTCATATTAAAGTCAGGTTATGTCAGGCATTGTTGTCTCAGTTGGATGATGAAAATGATAAAATTGTTTATTTAGCAAGCTTTACTTTATGCGAACTATTATTTTTGAACCTAAATAATAATGCAAACATTCAAAAGCAAAGTATGGATGTTGTTGCTGCTCGTACTATATCAGACGAAACTATATCTGTTTTATGTGGTTTAGTCACATCGGGAACTAACACATGGGATCAATTTGAAAGGTTTTTCAATGAGAAAGTCATATATCAGAGTGCATTTAATAAACCTGTGAGGCATGAACTGAAACTATCTTTAAATCATTTAGTGGAGGTGATGTTGGCGTTAATGACGGACTCAGGCTTGAATGCTGAAAATAACCAAAAGTTATTTAACAGGGTTGAATCAAAAATGGCGGTTTTATCAACCTTTGTAAAGTACGATCAAACACTTATTTCACAACATCAACTTATTTCAATACAGCCATATATTATAAATGACTACAAATCTGGGGGTAGCTGTTTTTATGCTTTACAAATTTTAAACTTTGCTTTAGATCATTTCAAAACGTTAAATAAATCATTTGTTGAGTCTTGTAAGAGCTCGTTAATGGAACGACTAACAAAGTTCAATTCAAAAGAGTTAGACCAAGCGATTCAATGTGTTTGGAAGTTATTTTGCATTGATGGTAACACAATGGCTGTGTCTAAAGCTTGTATATCTTCTTTGAAATTGTTGCTGAAACAAATTACCCAATTGCAAAGTTCTGATGAAACATTTAAACTAGATCCCTCAGTTCCAAGATTGTTGTATTTAATCGGCACTTTTGGTGAATATTGTGACTTTGAGCATGATCGACGAATGTTTTTAGACGCAAAATTGGGACTCCGAAGTGGAGAGCCAATCTCCGTGTTTCTGCTGAAATATATCTTGAAATTTTGTGAATTCTCAATTAATAAGCCTGTTAGGAAAGTTGCAATCAAAAATGCTCTGAATATTTGTATTTCATATCCAAAACTTTTTTTTTCGACTCCCGTTATGGCATTAATAGACTCTTCTTTTAAAAAGAAGGATGTGGCAATTATAAATATTATCGTCGGATCCTTTCTAAAATTCTTGGAAAATGAAGAAATTAAGATGATAAAAAAAAATGGTTTGGAGATCAAACGGTCTGGCTCGGTCAAACTTGATATTGCAATTTTTCATGGCTATTCTCTAGAATATATAAACGATGGCATTTGTTCAACCTTGGTCCAAAAATATTTGAATGATATATTAAAAACATGCTTGGATAATGACATTGACAATTCGTTAAATTCAATAAATTTTTTGAAAATGGTAGTTAAATTTGGTTTCTCAAATCCCAAAACATGTTTCCCGATTATTGCTGCTTTAGAATGTTCTAAGCTGAGATATGTTAAACATTTAGCTCTTGCGCTTCACAAATTTTTATTTGATAAGTTTGAATCTTTAATCGAATCCACATATTCAGAGGCTATAAAAACTGTCGTTGTGTACACTAGCAATATATACAATCCCTATGAAATGGAGAAATGTTGCTTTTTTTTGAATTCATTTTACAGAATAGTGAAGGAAAGAAAAAGTACTCAAAGGCTGGAAAAGTTTACTAATGCTATTTTAAGAGCAGTTGGAAACGTTAGTATGTATAAATTTGGAAAAATGGATACGGCCGATCTCAAAACAGTTCAAAATCAGATTATATTTTTAGCTATAAATATTAATGAGGTAGAATATTCAAGCAATTTTGAAATATTAACAATTATAAATACCATTGAAAAAGTTATACTAAGTGAAGAAAATATATTCGGTGATCAGTTCAATTTATTGATGGATATGTTTGATGATGGTGATGATACCGATGAAAAATTTAAATATATAGTGATGGCTAGAATTCTATTATGTTTGAATTCTCTTGTCAAATGTATGATTACCAACTATTCTATTTCTCCAGATTTGCTTCTAAAATTTCAAGAAAGTAGTGACAAAAAGTCCTTTCGTACTGCTGCAACTAGATCCCAATCAAACAAATTTTTTGCAGGTGAAATCAAGGATTTACTAACTAAAAATAAAACTAATCAGCTAACTTTACTACATAATAAATTATTAGAATTCAATAAGAAATAATATATTTTCTATTCATGTTAATTATATAATACGTATCAAATAAATTTTTTATGTTAATCAAGTAATGACAAGCGGAGTTTCAAATATTGGATATAAACCATGGTTGAAAATCTTCTCTGTTAGATATATAATCTCTTATTACCTGTTTTTTCAAATCGTTCAACTTACCTTCCTTGCAAAATTCTTTTAACGATTCTGGTTGACATGTATAAAGACCTGGGATTTCATTTAATATCTTAAACGCACTTTGAATTTGATCTAACTGTTCTCTTACCCATTTATTTGATACTTCAGCTTCTTCGCATTCTGCGGTGCCATATGAATTATATGTATCTGTTTCTTCTATTTTTATATTGTTGAAGATTAGGATATACTGTGCAAGATCGTGAGTGAGAAGTGTAAAGCCATCAATTGTAACCTTCAAATGGCTTAAATGAGATATTAATAAAGACAAAAAGTAACTGGATATTTTACTTATGAATCTGACCTTTAAAATAGGATCAAATGTAAGTTCATTAAGAGCTCCGTGCAAAACAGCTTCAAGAAATGCAGTCATCAATTCAGACGTTTGGGTTCTGTCAGACTCACTGAAAACACAGTAATCTGTGAGAGGTTGTTTCGACAAAATTGTATTCATTCTCGTTTTAATTATTTCAATAGTATCCTTAAGAATTATATTGATACCAATTTCAACATCCTGTAAAAATGCATTAAAAGAATCACTCAATAGAGCAGAATCGTATTCGTTTGAAACTAATGGATAGAATGATTTCTTAACAACAGTTGAAAACAAATAAACTTGAACGAAGATGTTGTAGAATTGGTTTAGGAAACTCAAGTCAATATCGGTATTCGTAGAGCGGTTAAATACACTCTTGTTTTTCATTTGGGAATCAACATAATTATCGTATAATGACTCTAGTCCTAGTGCTAGATACGATGGACCAATCTTATAAAGCAGCAGTTTGAAAAGTTCCACGGTATAAGTATTAATTTGGGAAGGCACTAATTCGACAGATCTAGTTAAAGATTCCAAAACCAATTTATATATGTTTTCGGTAACTTGAATCGAAACTACTGACTTATTTGCATCTGTGACAATAGCATCTGGAACAGAATTTTTAAACAAAGTATTTGTCTCTGCGTTGGATGTACTGCTTGATGACTTGTATCTATCGAATATAGAGTATTTTTCGTTGAGTTTGATGAAACCCGTTATTCCTGTAATTTTTTTGATTCTTTTTGAGCTTGGAACAAAATGCTTTGCATTTTTTACTTTGTCCCTTAATATACGTGAATCTGGTAAGTATAAATCGATATTTTTATCAGCAGATTGAGGTCTAGAGGGTAGCTGTTCATTCTGTAAAACAGAATCAGGGCCTGTTTCAGCGTACGGATTAGACTCCTCTCTAAGAGATAGTCTATTCACATTTTCATGTATATCCTCATCTTCTTCTTGCTGTTTGGCTTGCTCGATTTTTAATGTAAGTTTCTTTTCTTTCAATGAATCTTTATTGGCCACCTCAAAAGGATCTATTAAAACATCTATCAAAGATTCTAGATTTTCTTTTTCTATTCTAAAATAAGCGTTATCTGCAGTAAACTTGCTAAATAAGGAATTGTAAATTTTATTAAAGATGAATAATTCAATATCTTTATCAAGCAAAGCAGATCTTAATTGTAACAAGGTAGTTTGATTAACAGCATTGGAAAACATGTGAAGTATTTTCAAATAACAGAGTTTGCTTTTAGTAGTTGCCACAGCAACTAAAAATTTTAATCTTGGTTGGATGATATCCTGAACTATTTTAAGAACTAGCGATGTTAGAGCCTGTTTGGCATTTTCTTGAAAAATTGTCAAGATGGAATCGATCTCTGAAATTATAGTATCTCTTACGGTTTCTAACAAGCCAATAGACACGCTATCTAACATATTGTGCGTGCTGTTTGGGTCAGCTAATTCCTCCCAGTAAGAATTGCCCACATCATGTCTAATATTATCCTTCATCTGAGCAAAAATTGGATGGCTGTTGACAAAGAAATCGACAATATTAACACCATTGTTGTAAACAAATAGTGTCTTGGTGATATTTTGTAAACGCTGGAAATTTTTAGATTGGTAATATGTATTGAATGACTCGAGCTGGTCATTTTCAAAGGTTGTTGCAAATTCCAAAATCAAAGTTTTGGCTTTCTCAGCGTTAGGTAATTGCGAATCATCGGCAAGCTTGTCTGCCAGCTTTTTTAATTGCGACAAAATCGTTGCTAATTCGATTGTATTTGCGTGTTTTCTATCGGCAAGCAGCTCCAGAGGTGGCTTTCCGTGGATATAAAAATGATTATAGCATTTCATTAGAAAAATGATATTTGTGGAATTATCCTTCAAGGTATTTGCCAGTCTTAATTTTTCTCCTAAAGGATCTATTTTGGACGTATGCAATTTCTCCACCGTCAGTAACAAATCGTTAAACTCGCCTTTCAAATTGCTAGCTGTGGAAGACTTATCGATAACATTCTGGTAGTGATCACGTTCTCTCTGACCCGTATTTTTTTCAAAGATTTCCTTTTTTTTATCACATTCCTCAACCAATGATAGCAATTTATCTTGAACACTTTTCAAAGAGCTTATATATGGAACTGGATCAATATATCGAACTTTATTGTTGTTGGTGTGAATGAAGGTGTCATCGTTTTTCTCGTCAGAGAGCTTGGATATCTTGTTGATAAATTCCACAGGTGATACATCTGAAGAAAAACTCTCAAGTGTGATTTTATTGGTATTGATGAATCCAAACGACATGATCTGCTCAATTGGTAGGTGGGAAAAGATCAAAGATAACGCAATTGATAAAACAACAGGGCAGTTCCTTCATAATAGTTACTCTCTCTCCGGTGTTTCTATATTGAATACCACACTCATCCTCAACTTCAACAATTTAACTGGTGCACGGGATTAGGAGTTGTGTTTTTTACATACAGCGAGAAAGGTCTATGAAGGCTCAGCTGCTCAATCAATCCTGAGGATTCAAGTTGTCGTGTTTATAAAGAACGCTTTTGTTCCACTTGGTTGATACAATGAAGGATATTATGGAAAATGATTTTAACAAAAGATGGTTAAAACCATTTGATAAGCTTATAGCAGTTTTTTCGTAAAAGAAAACAACAACCTTGAATAAAAGGATTTCACATGTTTGGTTTTCCCAATTGAAACTAAAACTTTAAAACTTTTTGGAGAGCCGATTTTTGCAGAAATGCCTTTTTAAAATATCAATAAATTCTGAGAATTCACCGGCTTCTATGTGTCGACAATTATGTGATGATAAAGAAACACACAACATAAACAACATAAACGACAGTACGACTTTTAAGTTAAAAAGACAAAGTCCTACAAACGGTACGACAATATGGATGTCGTAAATGTCACAAGTGATGCTATACGAAGGGGATATCTTGTCGTTCCGAATTTGATAAAAGGCACTGCTTGTTGAAGGAAAGTTTTCGGTTTAGAGACGCCACAGAGCCTTTTCCCTGTTTTTCTACAGAAGAATTTACCACCAATCAGCAAGAAGCAACAAAGATGTCAACTCTCTTATACATTTTGTGTGGCATAATTGCCTATATCTTATACAACCATTTTGTGAGAGAACTAAGGGAAATCGATCCGGGATTATTGAAAATCCAAACATCAGTATCGGAAACTAGACAATTATGTGAATCGTCTGTCTATAGATCCATCGACGTGCCACATGGTGTCAGTGTCACTAGAGGCTTGAGCTTGCAAAGTGGTTATAAAATTCGGGATGGCTGTTTGAAGGACATTTGGTATCTAGGCTTAACCAACAGAAAACACGATCTCCATCAAAAAAAAATCGTGCTGGGTGAAAAATCCTATGATATTGGTGAAGTTAATGCTATAATTCATGCTGTGGCAACAAGATTAAGGGAAATCAGTGATGCGTCAACCATAGCGATTTTTGGTGATTTGATGGAAAACCCCGAGTTGTTGTTTGTCGTGTGGTCATGTTTTTTCATCAGTGATAAGAAACTAGTTTTTTATAATAACAAAGATGAATTTGGTTTTAAACACGAAAACCCAATCCCGACAATTGTTTCTGCGGATAGTTGTGTTGATTTTATTCCAAATGGTTTATTTGAAAATGTTGTTAATATTGCTTTGCCATCAACAACAAAAGGTTGTTCCAATGCATTCACTGATGTGATTGCTATTCCCGATGTGGTCGAAAATTCTTTAGTTTATAACTATGATCCTGACGTTGACTTTGCCCATGTGAAGAATCAGCTCTATTCGGAAATTATAAACGGAAATGAAGTTAAATACTACCAATTGAATTTTGTTTCTGCAGTTGCTTCCAAGCTAATGTCCATACCATCCTCACAGTCATGGGGAGATAATGATTCTTTGTTGATATCCTATTCCAATCAAAAATTTACTAACAACAATATCATATTTGGAACGTGTTGTGGTATCCTCTCCACTATTGATAGTATCAAACTAATTGGCCCAAAAAATCTTTCTAATCTGTCCAGTCTTGCAAAATACTCTCCAACCATATTATGTACCGACTCTCATCTTTTGAAAAGAATCTGCAGCAATAACAGGAAAACTTTTTGGCAGAGTTTCAAGCTGCAACGTTCAGAATATTTCAACTCGTTAGGGTATTTTAATTCCTTTGGTAAAATCGAAAAAAGATTAAATTTGAAAGTTGCATATATCTGTCAGTTAACACCAGCTTCTTCCTCGTTTATTTGTAACTTCTGCAAATCAGTTTTGGGATGTCGGATTGTTAGAGAAGTTTATACAACATTTTCCATTGGTCCTATTTTAAAGACTAATTTGTATGATTATCGAATCATCCAGAATAATTCGATGCCATTATTGGGTGTCCCGGCAAATTCCGTCGAACTTAAGACCATCAATTCCACCGAAAATGCAAAGAACGGCAAATTATATGTAAGAGGTATGTCTGTGGGCAAAGGTGAAGGACTTGAAACGACAGGAGAATTTTGGATTTATACTGGCATTGTGGGTGCCTTTGGTAAGGATTGTTGTTTTTACGGTAACCTTTAACAATTTAAAGCTGCTTTTGAAGGCGCAAAAGCATCCACATTAATGAACAAATGAAAAACATAGATTACATAACTAAGATTTTGATTCTTTGATTCAAATTAATTGATGGTAGTTCTGCCTTTATTTATATATGTTGTCTAATAGCTGTAATCAAAATCGATGATCTGAAGATTTGAATCATTTGACTGAAAAAATTCAACGTCGATAGTCGTACACTGCATTTTACACAATCCACTATATAGAAAGTTGTTATTGTGAGAAAAAAAAAAAGGCCGGTATAAAATAATACATCGGATGGGAACCTAAATAAGAGATTTGATCTAAAGTAAGTCCTAATTGAAGCAAAACCCCTTGAGCAGCAACTGTAGAGACTTGAAGCCCCTTTGAGGTGAATCATACGCCTTCTACATTTTGCCCAAAGATCTCCCAATATATATATATATTCAAACGGAAATTGAAGCAATCTCAGTTGAGCATTTAGTTATCATGGAAAATAGCCCCGATCCACAGCACACACATCAATTTGGTATTTCCGAAATGCAACCAACGATTGAAATTCCAGACCTTTCAATACCCGATAACTTTGACACCTATTTGGGCCCACAAGTAAATATTCCAAACGTGCAAAATATACAAAATTCTATAAAGCAAGATGCGTTTGATTTGGATTTAATTGACAAACAGTCTCAAATGAATAATATGAATATTAGTAATAACAATTATGATATAGGTAACATGCATAATGACAGAACCAACGACATCAATAATAATCAAAACACTACTTCTGCAGTCATAAATAACCCTCAAAATCTCTCATATACCGAGGGAGATTCCTATGGCCAGTTGAATATGAACTTTAAATTAGGTGGGCCGTCAGTAGATGTTGCTCAGACGCCCGTGACCCGTTCCCTTCCGAGGTTTTCAAGTGACTTTCAGATAGAACAATCTCCGATGACTATAAGAAAGGGCCATGCTCCAAGTTATACATTAAATATAGTTGTCAGGCAATTTACCAAATACGCTGAAAGGAAATTAAATTTATGCTTAAACAGTTCGCCTCTGAATCAAGAACCTAACATTGTTGAAATACTATCAGAAGGCGTGGATCCGGCTTTTGATAGAATCATATCATCTTTGGGTTATATTGCAAGAAAAACTCCGAAAAGAGTAACAGATGCTGTTATGCACTGGCGACGTGGGAAGTCAGAATTAAGAGAAATGGCAAGAAGTGTGCTAGAAAAAGATGTAACCGAATACCAAAATTTCATCTCAAAAAATAAGCTTTCTAATAATCATCACAAGAAAACATTTTCAAGAACAAGAAATTCCCTAGATATGAAAAGTGTACCCTCAAATGAAAAATCGGTGAAAACATTAGAAGCACAAGTGCAAAAATCTGAAATTACATTCACTCAAGCAGATCGTCAATTTACAATCAGTACATTCATTCTATGGAGGGTTTTAATTGAAGTTATAAAACAAACACCTTCGTCCACATTGATGGAGGATACTGGACTTGAAGAAATCATGTATAACTATCTGAGGAGTATTGATCCATATTTGGTTAGTCATTCTTTAATACATTCTGCAAATTGGAATTTGTTATCTGAATTAATTGGTCAGATGTCAGAAAAGTCTTTTTTGAGTGTCAGTGATCGTTTTATTGCAGACTTAGAAAAATTTCCAACGGGATATACCACAGGCCAGCCATTTTCTGAGGCAAATTTGAATCTATTAATCCATGGTATGAGGTATTTGCAATTTTCAAATTCATCTTTAGAACGGTTTGAAGAAGGTGCTGATTTTATTAAGAGTATAGCCAAGTTTTTTTTTAAATGTGAAAACGAAAATATATTTCTCTCATACTGTGATGTTATAAACCAATTACTTTTATCTTTAGCGGGAACTTTGACAGCTGAAGTTAACCACCCGACATGGGTAGATGCAATTAAAGTTATTTATTCAAAAAGTCTTTCAATTGCCAATTCCCCTTCAATTAAATATTGGGGGAGTGCTACAACGTTATCTGTAACAGCTTTATCTGTAGCCCCTAAAGAAATGTTTGAAAAGAAATGGAAAAATATAGTTGATATTATAACGAAAAAATTAAAACCTAAAGCTTCCGCATCTGACAAACTTACTGTGATCACATGCGTTTCTAGGTTGACATGGGCTTATTTATTTAGGTATTCAGACACATTAAATTCCAAGACGAGAACCATCGAGACTTTAGCAAATTTGCTGTTTTTAAATATTCAAAAAAAGCAGCAGTGGTTGACAGAGGATGCGTTACTTATTCAAACTGCGGTTCAGTTTTTCAGAGCTCTAGCTTGCTCTCAACTAAATTTCACTTTGGAAAATATATTTATTCCATTTTTGAAATCGTCATTTAATAACTTTAATTTTGAAATTACCAGCCACGAAAAGTTAATTCTTTGTATTAGATCTTATTGTTGCATTCTGTCAGACCATCAAAACCATGAGAAACCTCCTTATCCAACTGATGATGTCATTCAAAATTCGCTTGATCCATTAGAAAGCAGTAATCTGACAGCTGGTGATGTATTTGAACGTGAGTCTTCAAATTCTCAAGTTCATGAAGAAATTTCTACGATTTTCATTAAAGTTCTATTTCTTTTGGAATCACAAGTTGGTTGCAAAACATTGGATTTTTCATCAACTGCTAATTCTGCACCTACGACCCCTTCTTCCGCCACAAGTTCCACAAGTTTTCATCAACGAATTTCGAGTTTAACATATTTTCATGCAGGTGAAGATATGTCCAATAAAAATAGTGAATTATTTACCACGTTAATTACAAGTATCTCATGGTGTGCCAACTCCACCAATCCAATTCAGTACAGAAAAATTATTGAATTGTTGGTTAAGAATTGCGTTCACGAAAATGAAACAACAGCTCAATTTTGTATAGATGCACTCAAAATACTGATTTGTAAGAAAAATCCAGGTGTTGTACTTACCACATTTGCTACAATAGCATTTTGTTTAGATGAAAAGGCTTCTAATTTGTTTGATCCTGAATATTTATCATCGGATAATTATATTAAGTTGTTAGAAGTCTATTTAGAAGTTCTGCAATCTTGGTTAGAATCTTTGACAGAAACTGAAGAACAAGAAACTGATGAGAAGGCAAATACAATGTATAACGTCAACCATGGCTTTGTCCAGGAAGAAATACATGAAACCAAAAAATTTGAATCTTTAGAACTGAAGAATATGGCTACTTTAATAGATGATGTCGAGGGCAATGCTTTATTCTTTTTGTTCAGCCATGATTTCAGGATCAGATTTTTGGGTTGTCAAATATTGAGGATGATTACTCAATTTGACGAAGCTATATATTACCTCTCGACAGATGATATGGATTCTTCAAAAGGACATAGCAGACTACCGTCCAAGTTTGCAGCTGAATCAGGAACAAGAATTATTGAAGTTTTAGGCAGCTTGAGTTTTGTTGATTTAGCTAAGCACAAGAAAGCGCAATTCAGTGAACCTGAATTAAAAAGATACACCAAATTTGTCAACGCAGATAAGAAAAATTCAATTATCAAACTAGCGGAAAGCAACCATGGTGTTGATGCAGCCCTGTGGTTTAAAATTTTTGAAGGTGTACTAGAACTACTCGTGAAGATGTGCCCGATTCAAGTGGCCATTGCCAGATCTCATAGCTGTATTAGACTAGTTCAATTTTATGACCACATAGTAAGAATAAACAACGAGGGCACACTGGGTCCAGACAATGCCGTGGTATGGGATTATATGCTCTATTTGAAGATTGTATGTGTATCTCTAACTTCAACTAATGAACAGCGACTACATATACCAGACTTAAAAGCTACACAACAACAGTCATCAACTTCAATTTATTCGCCTCTAGTGAGGAGCCATTCCAGAAAAAGATCTCAACAGCTATTTACAGTTCAACATCAAAAAATTACTAGTGCTAAATCAATTTTTAGAATGGTAATTCCGTTGCTAACAACATCTAATGCTAGATTAAGAGATGCGTTGGTTGAGGGGTTAAGTTGTATAAACGTCAACATATTCAAAACATTTATTGAAAGCATCGATTCTTCGATTGAAAGGTGGGAAAACCCATCAACAGCTAAATTTTCGGGTGATATGTTTTTGAAGCAAGAAATTTGCTGTATTCTTAGTAAAGTTATTTACAGGTTTTCCACATCAAATCAAGATTATTTAGAAGAATCGACAATTCAGAAACTTACATTATTACTGTCCAACATGCTAGCTATATTAGTTAATAGTAATTGTCAAACGAACTTCAGATATCAAAGATTGAGGAAATATTTTTGTAATATTCTTGAAACTTTGCAGACTGATTTTTTGAAATTAGGTGAGGCCGAGAAGTGGTTTAGTTTTGGATTCAGAAAGAAGAGCTTTCAATTTATGTTAGAATGGACAGGTTATGGTGATAAAAGTTCCATCTTTGCAGAAAGATATAGCTTAATGAGAAAGGCTATATCTGCTGAAGATGATAAATTGAATTTACAAGCTTCACTAGAAATTCAAAAACATCAATTGCAGTTGAATTCTATCAGCTGTATTTCATCTCTTTTTGGCTGTTCCATTTTTGAAAATAATGACTCGTTTGATTTAGGAAGTATTTTTGGTTGGTTGGATTCCCTTTTTAAAACACATAATGAACAAATAAGTAGACTGGCAAGAGACGCACTATTGGATATTCTGTTGGTTAATGGTAATGCAAGTCAAATGCTTGAGCTAATAATTAAGAAATGTTACACACATGATTCTGCATTAGGTAATTATTTCATTACATTGACAGATGCATTGACCAAGGGTGTGAATTTTGAATATGAAATATATCTTTTACTTTCTTTGGCTTTGTTTTCATCTGGATCTGATAATTATAATGTTAGATCATCAGCTGCCGTTTTACTGGAATTCATTGAAAAGAAATTCTATAATACCAATAACGTGGTCAATTATGTTGATGGTGTTTGCTGCCGATCACGAATCATCTATAAAAGAACAGTTTTTCAACTTTCAACGTATTTTGCTACCTCCCACCCTGAAGAGAAATTTAGAATGATTTCAGAATTAACTATGTTGTTTAATTTAGTTGGCTCCATTCCAAGACGTGACTTAGTTGCAGTTTTACTACCATGGGTTCAGACTGTTGATTTAAATTTGGAAGTCGATTCTGAAGATAGAAATAATTATTTGGTTGTTTTATCAAACTTTTTCAATATTACCATGAAATATAGCCATAAAATTCAAAATGAGCTTGAAGCATTATGGGTTGCGCTAGGAACTGGCAACATCGAAAAAGGGGAAGGTGTGAAAACAATATATGACTATATTATTGCCAATTCTTTATCGCTGAAAAATTTATCATTTATTGAATGCTCAAGGCAGGTTATTGTTTCAATATCTACCGTGCCGGGAAAATTCAATTTAATTGATTCCCTAATTTCCAATATTGAACCGAAATCTATGATTCCGTTTGAGCCCGAAGTGAGTGGAATTTTAATATCTGAGATAGAAAAACAGTCATTTCCAGGCTTACCATACGTAGCCAAACTCTCAAAAATAATTCAAAAAAATTCATCGACTACATTGCCTGCTTTTTCATTAGGTGAATTATCGATTATCTTTTTAGCTGATTTGATTTTGATTCCGAATGAAAAGATTACAGAAAACTTACCCTTATTATTACATCTTTCAATTGCTCTATTGGATCATCAACTTTTTGTTGTTCAAGATCAAGCAGCTGCTTTAATTATTCACTTACTTCATGAATATGGTGATGCCACCAGTGAAATTGGACAAAAAGTCGTTGGCATTTTAAGAAATTCTGATCATTCGACTAATTTATGGGTCTATAATGATTTAACATCCAACAAAAACAGTGGCAGAGTTCCAGATTCTATGGACACATTAGTGAGAGATATACTAAAAGTTTTTGAAGCCAAGATCCCTACTATCCAAAAAGACTGGAGTATAATGGCCATTCATTGGGCTACAACATGTAAAGTAATGCACATAGCTTCAAGGTCATTTCAAGTTTTTAGATGTTTGATTTCATTTTTAGATCAATCTATGTTGAGAGATATGCTTTCCTGTTTGACAAATACTATTTCTGATGAAAATCTTGGTATTCAAGGATTTTCAATGCAGATTTTAATGACACTAAACGCAATCACTTCGGAATTATACAGCGAGCAACTGATCGCATTCCCTCAGTTGTTTTGGTCTGCTGTTGCATCATTAACTACTATTCATGAAAGTGAGTTTATTGAAGTTTTGTCCATTCTTACCAAATTTATTTCTAAAATTGATTTTAACTCACCTGACACGGTTAACTGTTTAAGTGCTACATTGCCACCTAAATGGGAGGGTAAATTTGAAGGTTTACAAAAAATTATCATGATTGGGTTGAGATCTTCAAACGCTTATGAGCCAACATTGAAAATGATGTCTAAATTGAATCAATTGGAAAATAGTCAAATCATTGGTGAGGGTAGGCATAGAGTTTTGCTAGTTTTGCTAGCTAACATGCCGAGGTTTTTACATGCACATACCACGAAGAGATTTTCTGATGACATTATTAATGCGGGGAATTGTTTGAGTGAAATGGCAGACAAGAATGAAATTATTGGATTATCAAGAATCGTTGATTCATTGGTCAAAAGAAGGTTTAGAAACAAGGAAGACTTTTTAAGTCAAATTGTTAACATTTTGAAACGTTTCTTTTTCCCGCAATATGCTGCTGAAACCTTGACATTTTTGTTGGGATTATTATTCAATAAAGTTGGATGGGTGAAGATTGAAATTATGGACTTATTAAAACATGTTTTCCGAGTTGTTGATCTAAGTAGTCATGAATTTAATGGAGTAGGTGCTGATTTGATAGCACCATTGCTCAGATTACTTTTAACAGATTATGTTGATCAGGCTTTAGAAGTTTTGGATGAAGCGTCATCAATATCAGCATCGCCGTTTGACAAACATTATTTAATGATGTCTGCTGGTGATTCAACTATGAGAAAAGATTATGATAAGATTGTGACTTTGTTTGGTATCCCAGAGGAGAGTGGATGGGCCGTGCCAATGCCCAGCGTGAGCACTGCTATTACTAGAAACAACGTCCACTCTGTGTATCTAACATGCATTCCAAAATCGGAAGAGGCTGCAAGTAACGAGGAGAGTGTTGAACGTGATGCAAACGTGGTTGATGATGGTTTGATCAGTGGTTTGGATGCTAACAAGTTGAATAATATGACGGAAATTCACAATGTTCATGGAGAAAATAACGACGGAAGTGGAATTTCCAGTGACTTTGACAGGAAGTTACAACTAGCAGAAGCACCATTCTTATCTGCTGAATCACAGTATGTTCAATATAATCCATTGCCGCCAGAATTACAGCAACAAGTCAATCGTCAACATCAGCATCAGCAACAAGAACAATTTCACAGCGATAACGTTTCACTGACAGATAAGGATTCTTTGAGTAATATGCTTGCGACATTAGAAACATTGGATTCGTTTTTTACCAAAGACGAAAGCAATGATATGCAGAATAATTTTGGACATAAATATAGCAGTTCAGTTGATACCAGATCTACCACCAACACGACCACGACGGCCAATACCACCGATAAAACTGCATGGAGATATGAATTTGAGGCTGCTTCGCCGAGACTGGAACAAGCTGGGCACCTCGATTCCACTGCGTCATTTCGGACATTATTAGCCGATGTTACTTCGCCTACGAGTGAAAGATTGCTATCGCCTAGATATAATAGATACAGCGGTGGACCCAGTATAACAAACGCTTCTCTTAATAACTTGAGCGGCAACAGCATTCTGAACAATACTGGGAAGAAATCGTACATCAACGAGAGCAACGACAACAACAGCAAACGTAATCATAACAAGCGTGGCATACTTGATGCCATCACAAGCACGGCCACCGCTTCTCCTTCTACCCCCACTACTGCAAGCAGCAGTAGTAACGATGTTGCCGGTGATGCTGGTCATAGCCCCGGCGATAGGGGCACTGCGGTGTTCAGCAGAAGCGACCGTTACAACAGCAGCGAGCCTCTGGATTTTTGTGATAGCAGCATTCTTACCGCCAGCCAAGGCAAAGGAAAGAAGAGCAGGAAAAATTCCTTTCATGGTGCTGTTGAACCCTTGAAGTTGGCAAGAGACCTGACCAAGGACGTTGTTCTGTCCGGTAATCCGTTACTGTCTGAGGCCAACAACGAAGGGGACGAATGCGACAACCGGTTTGCCTTCGACCTGTTGAGGCAGACCACCAAAACGAGGAGGAGATCGGCCAGGATGGCCACTTCCTACGGGGCCGACAATGGAGGTAGTTTGTTGCTGAAAAATAGCCCCATTTCTCCCCGCAATCCCCGGTCGCCACGCCATTCATTGACCGCCTACAACAAGGGCAGATTCAGAAACTACCACACTTACAGGCACTCTGGCCGCCCATACAGCCCCCCAACAGATGCACTCAACAGCCCAAGCTTTGAACACTAGTTCTATGCATCTCTGCTGACGACTATATACTGTAATAGCTCTATTGTATAATAAAACATATGGAATATGACCGGCTGGCGTGCTCACCGCCCCTTGAAGGATCTGCGAGCGATCAATCCGTGGGATCGTCGCTGCCTGTAAGGGCACTTCAAATTGCCTTTTTCTGATACCAGATTGTGCCCGTCGGATCACAGCGGTTACAAATTTTTGTAATTAATCAGTGGATGTGCGTGTGTGTAAACACATGAGGTGAACAGAGAAACATCAACAACAGGCTGCCATCCCCCCCGTTCTTCCTTCAAATGATTTCTTGCCTATGGATATAGTCTTTATGCTGGAAAGCGTTTGTTTACTACTCGTGTAGATATGGACTCGTGAAAATAGCATCTATTTATTATGTACGCCGTGAAAAGATTTTATCATTTTTTTATTTTGGGTTTGGTTTTAGTATGAAGTTTAATTTTTAATTTTTCCTTCTCTTTTCTTTAGCTTGATTTCACACTGCTTTCTCCTTGGGGTTGTTCCGGGATCTCGAACTAGCGGTCGAGAGGTCGAGAGTTAAGCCTGCTTTAGGATCAACACCGCACTACTGTGCTTTGGATCAATTAGCTAGCCACTTGCAAGGTGTATATTGGTTGAAGGCTTTGCATCTTCACCGTACGAGCACATATTCACTTAGAACAAGAGAAGCGTGGTGCAATGGATACATACTTTACATGTCACGTCAAGCCACTTTTGGGAGAGCAGCTGCTTCATTTCATCGAGCAGCTGGAAACGGATCAGACGTACATTCCAGACAACCACTCCGAGTGCTGGAACGAGACAAGACCCAGACTAGTTCGACTACTGAGAAACATAATAGGCGACCTGTTCAAGGCTTACGAGCCCGAAGATGCATGTGCCAAGAGAGGCAAGTATTTGAAGACCGAACCGAGCTCAGACTCCGACACAACCGACACCAATATGACGCTCACGGGACCCAGCGTAAAAGCGGATGGCATGGAAGCAATCGAGAAGTTACTGCATTCCATAGGGCGTAGGTTAAACACCCGATTCCCAACCTCCCCGCCATTCACAATTATCCATTTTGTCCACACCATGGTATTCCTGAGGAACACGATCCCGCCACCTTTGCCAGAGGATCAAGCGTTTCAATATAACGGCTTGAAAACATACAGAAAAATCATGAAAAATCTAGTGCTAGAAACGGAAACAGAAACCACAGTGGAAAACCCCAACTATCAACCACAGCAACCACCAAGACACACGAAAGATGCCGGCCTAGAGTCCGACATGGATACAACACACGACGTTGATGAGACAATAATAGAAGAACAAATCAGTGGGGTGTGGTATTCTCGAAATCGGGTCCATGCTCTGCAGTATTTGCGTGCTCTTTTGGAAATCGTATCGGTTGAAAGCACAATCCAGCAGCTGCAGACCGACATGCAAACGTACGGCTCAAGCTACACCATTCAAAACAGGAACGAACAAGCATTGGGACAAAAGAGTGGACAAACCATGGTCAAAATGGAGAGGATTGATTGGTACGACCCATCCATGCTCAAACCCAAGACAGGATAAGAGAGACGACAGTGTGCAATGGCCAACATGGCAGATATTAGTGAAGAGGAGTGTATAATAGCCAACACGGCATATCAGTGTTGTAGGGTTTAGGGTGATAACGTGGCACACCACCCACCGGACCAATTAATTTGTCATATTTATTTTGGTTTTTTAAACATGATATATAAGACTGTAGAATAGAAGTATAATTTATATAAAAGGTACTTTGATGCCTTTTAAAAAATTCAAATTCAAACCTCAACACGCTTATTTAGCGTTAGAGTTCATCTTTCTCTTACCACCTGGGGTAACAGCAGCATTGACGAATCTGTTGGTGTACAATAATCTCTTGTATGCTCTACCCTTTGGCTTCTTTGGCTTTTCAGTCTTATCGACCTTTGGAGTTTGAGACTTAACTTTACCTGCTCTCGCAAGGGAACCGTGAACTTTACCCTAGAAAAAAAGAAAAATAGCAATGTCAGATAGTTTCCAACAAACACAATGTTAGTATTCTGATTGAGAAAGCAATAATGACCGTTTGACCATGGTGGGTTGACTCGAACGACAGATTCTTAGCCGTGGCGGCGCCCTGACTGGATATTCAACTTGTCATGACATGGGGGGTACTATTATAGAGAAAATTCTCATGGATGAATAAACATGTAAAGCTGTCATTCTCTGTGTTCTCAACGTCTCAATATCTACATGTGTGTGATAGATTCGTTTCCATTTTCCTATTTCAATGCTTGAATAATAGATCAATCCAATTATCACTTCGTCCTTTTTTTTTCTCTCCATACATCTTATGTCGACTTCTGCAAGAGCAGGCTTCAACTCCGTTTTCATTGGACACTGTGGTTCCGTCCACCAGTCTTGTTCTTGATTTTCTTGCTATGCTTCAGAGTTGTCTTCTGCAAGTTTCTCCCATCTTCTCATACTGGACATTCTGTTTCTCATGTATCTCTTTTTTCCCTGTCCATCTGTCAAGTCGGTATCTCTCAAATCTTCGTTCATGAACATTTACATACCATTTTGTATATTTAAGTGACTTGGTGTGCTAGTAGATCTTTCTTGAAGTGCACACGGTAAGGTGGCAAATCTAGAGAAACAGGGATTAGCACTAATATTTCTCCTTAGTCCTGTTCCAGAGTAGGGGCAAGCAGCGAATGTGGCAGAGGTGTGCAACTGTGAGTGAGTGTAAGAGGGGATTTCACAAAAAAAAAAAAGAGTTCAAAACGCGTGCGTCAATAAAGAGTTTTTGGAAAAAGGGTTGAACAAACCCTGAGGCAGCGCACGTGATCACAGAGACCGATTTTTAAAGTCAAGCAATTTTCATTATAACGTTACTACGATGCCAAGTTAGATATGATGTTCTAGGAACATCAAGGGGACAAGGCTCTGGGTGGTCCTGCTCGGACGATGAATACCGGACCAATGATGCCAGTCAGAATTTGTAGGAATAAACAAATGCCAGCACATAGATGGTTATGGCGCCAAGGAAGATCAGCAGACTGAAAGCCAATCCGCTCTCAAACTCGTCATGCCTGCTGAACAGAAGCTGGAACAGACGCAAGTACCGCACACCGCCAAACACCAACGTGGCCAAGGCAAGACTGAAGACAAGGGCCCCGATTGGTTTCGAGAACCGGTTGACTGGGTGGAGAATCGCCATGAGCTCGTTGTATATGGCCATGCGGGCCGTCCCCTCCCTCTCCGGGTCCACGTGGAGCCCCTCCAAGGGGGCAATGACGACGTATTTGGCCAACTGTAGCAAGATGAGCCCGAAGAGCACAAAGTTGAGCCCCGTCCGGATGTACGCCAAGAGTGTCCGTTCATTGGCCAGGTGGTCTCTGGCCGGATTCCCGCCCCGAGACGGCTTCCCGCTTTTTATCACCAGCTTGAAGATGTCGTTGTTCTTGAAACTTTCCCTACCCGGGTCCTGCACCCGGCCGGCAGCACCCGGGCCGCCCTCTTTCTTTGCGGTCACATCCATTTACCTCTCTTCTCCTGCACTACATCCAGCCGCTAAATCGCTGTGGTCTGTCTCCCGTGTTCCTCAGGTTGGATTTCCCTTATCAAGATGGATCGAGGAGAAGCAACAATGTAGCTTTTCTACAGACCCAAAGCGAGAAAAACAAAAAATATGAGATTTCCAACGGCTGCAACGCTGGCGGCTGAATCAGGCGCTAGTACATATCTACAAGTATTAGTATGAGCAAAACATTTCATCACTTCGTCATTACACAGCGGGGAGAGCTAGCTATGCTTTCTTCTTGATATTGGTCATTTCGTCAAGCATGACAGGGCCGTGGAAGTCGTTGTCCTCGATCCTATCGATACACCACTGGGCCACCACCTTGGTGGACACACTTGGTCTTATAATCCCGTCCAACGAGTTGAATAGGAGGTTTCTGTTGACGGCGTTCAACACGTCCAACGCGTCCTTCATGGCGCCACGGAGCGACCTCTTGGCGCCGTTCTCCTCGGAGGGGTCATACATGAAGCCCGGCCTTAAAAAAATGGGTCTGATGTCCGGCTGCAGCTGGTACAACTCGTACTCCGCCGCCCTCTTGCTCTCGATGTACCCCGAGGGGATTCCCGGGAACCCTCTGTCTGCGGAGATGTAGGCAAACGCCGGCCGAGTCCGATTCACCTCAACCAATGCGTCGGCCAACACGAGCGCACTTTCCGTGTTGTACCTGGCGTACGTCTTGTCTATCACCACGCTGCCCGTCACGTCTGGGTTTTTCTGCATCGGATTGGCCGTTTTGAACAACCCCCCAACCGCATTTAGCACCCCGTCGCTCGACCCAACGACCTTCTTGTACGAGTCGTTCTCCAGCAGGATACCGATCGAATGCACAACCCCCCTGCAGTCCTTCAGTTCTTCCTTGTACGTCTCCGGCCGGAACACGTTTCCCTTCCGCCACTCCACCTTCTCCATCCAGCCCGAGTCCTCGTTTGCGTACGGACTGGGCTTTCTGCCCGATCCCGTGATCGACGTCACGGCATAGCCTCTATTGATGGCGTTTTCACAGATCCTTTTTCCTAGAAACCCCGTGCCGCCAAAGACAACGATTTTCTTTGCAATTGCACTCATTCTGCTTTCTGTAGGACCAATTCTGAGTTTTGCTGTCCTAGTTTGCCCGTGGTGGCGCCTTGTTTGCCAAGAGGGCAAACAGTCGTCTGCCGGCCCCACATAACCTCATGGCGATACCCCCTAACAATGCAACTGTCACGTCAGAATCCGCAAAGTGCTCCCCAAATTTCCGGCGTCGATCGACCGGCCAATTACCCGGTCGTCCAGCAGCGAAAACGAGAAGAGGAGACACAAAAAAAATTAAACAAGAGGCACGCACAAATTTTTCCATCGTTGTGTGGTGTTGGGAGGTTTCCATCCCGCTTCTCACCTTCAACCTGTCAGTGAATGTGTTTGTAGAGTTTTTTTTCCTCAATAGTGGTTTTTCATATCTCAGAAGAAGGAAATGGTGTTTTCCTGTTGAAATATATCCTTCTATTTTACTTCAGCTCATATACATATACACAAACAAAATGGTACGTATGAAGTATACGATATTTGAGCAGCTAGACATGTCTGTCGTCAGAATTGAACAGAAGAAGCAGACGCCAAATAAATGGGATCTCCACTGATGGCGAATATGCAGACTGTGTTCGAAGGAACATGCCGTCGAGCTTCGACGTCTATGGCAGAAAGCAGCAGCGGCAGACCTTCTGGCGCAGAGAGTCGGCTCAATATGATATGATGGACACATTTCCTGAATGAATGAACTTTATACTAACAAGACGATGAGTTACCTCCCCGCCACTCATGCCGATTATTATCACTACAGGATAGCAAGACTCCAGTTACTTTAGCTAAGGTTATCAAGGTTCTCGGTAGAACCGGTTCCAGAGGTGGTGTCACCCAAGTCAGAGTTGAATTCTTAGATGACACTTCCAGAACCATTGTCAGAAACGTCAAGGGTCCAGTCAGAGAAAACGACATCTTATGTTTGATGGAATCCGAAAGAGAAGCAAGAAGATTAAGATAAGTTCTCCTCTGTTTTATGCGTCTTTCTTTACTTTCCTCTTACAGTTTAAACAATTCATAAATCTTGGATAACGGTTATACACCATTATTAGTTGCGAAATTAATCTTTAACATCATTTAGTTAATTCTATACTTTCTGTTTATCTGTCCAATATTAATAAAACCTCTTATAACCGAACCAATCATCTCGGTATCGTGATTCATCATGTTCTTTAGATGTGGTGGCTTGTAACGTATGTTCCATGTAGAGACGGGAAAAGTAGAAAAAAAGAGACCATTCCGCAGTCACAGGAGGGACGCACCCCTCACACCACCCTGTAGACATGGGTCTCCCCACAGGTGTCCCAGCATGGATGCGCCTCTTTTTGGTCTGTCCATATTGGGAAATTCGAAATTTCAAGGTGTATTAAAAGATGATCTATGTTCTATACATGGCTCTGCTGTTTCTTGCAGCTTGCTCCTTCAAACCCCCCGCAGCCAGTGGCCTTCTCTATTTACCACCACCTAAGAAGCTACCCATCATATCTTGTAACAGGTTTGCCTTCTTTTGGATGAACGATATGTTATAGTATAGAATTGCTATTTCGTTTATTCTTTCAAACAGCCCCTCATACGACTTCAACACCGGTTGGTAACGTTTCAAAATCAAGGAGAAAATATTCGAATCTTCTGCCGATCCTCTTTTGACCAACGCCAGCAACATTTGTAGGAAGTTGGTCAGTTTGAGACAGTTCTTCATGTGTTCATCTTCGACCGGTGCCGACCCATTGTCGATGTCAAAAACGACCAATCCATCGATGTTTTCAGAGCCGTACGCAGGCTCATCCTCTTGAAACCGTTTCAACATTGTCTCCAGGGCGGTTTCAGCAAAGCCGATGTTTTTGATCGACAAGTATGGTATAACAGCTCTGGCCAAGTACAGGCCAAAATCAGCCGGTTTGTTTTCCGCCTTGTATGTGTTGTACTCCAAATCCAAAATCAAATTCAGTGCCCTCTCATCTTCCGCCAGGAACAGGAATTTTTCACTTTGGTTCACGAGTGCTGGATTGCAGCTGTGGATTAACTTCGAGCCCAACAGAAAGTTGAGTTTTGGCAGACCGATTGCGTTTCCAACCTTGCCGTTTATGAATTTACTTGTTTCCTTGGCCAAGTTCTGTAGATTAGCGTCGGTGTCCGGAAATATCGATAGTATGCTTGTCATCTTATTCACGTCATCCTTTTCGAATTGCTCAATGCTTTTACCCTCATCTTGGAATAACTCAATCATGTATAGATAGAGATCCGCCGCCTCATCATACTGCTTATTTTCCAGAAGAATCATCGTGCTTTGATATAGCAACGAAACTGCGGCATCGAAGTTCTTCGAGTGGACATATCTATTGGTGATCGATCGGATCGTTTGTTGTGCCTCATAGTACGATCCATTGTTGATTCTTTCTCTGAATCTAGCAAGAGATTTCTTCAACTTATTTTCTATCGCCACGGAGGACATCTTCTGGATTGTCTAGACTATAACGGCCCAATGCTCTCTCAGCAACAACTTGCTCAAACCTAGGTACAGGCAGGATGTCAGATGCAGAGGTATTCATCAAGAAACCCACCTCCCTAATTGTTGCCACCCGTCTCTGTTTGCAACCTGACATATTTGATTTCCTCCTTTTTTTTTGTGAAGCAAAAAGGGTGTGTGCGACCTGATGCAAAATCTCACGTCAGACATAAATAAAGCTCCAGAGGTCAATGAAAACACGCCAAATTGACATTGAGCCCCGTAGCTGAATAGTAGTTCACCTTGCACGCTCGTAACCCTACGGATATCCATTGAGTCGTATTTGGGTGTCATGTCAGATGGTTTTAAAAGAAGTACAAGCTTTCTCAATAAGCCGATGAGGAGTTTATCCCATCCGCTGTCGTCATCGCCCACATCGTATGGATGTGACGATGAAGCAGTTCCACACTCTAAAAGCAGCTCGAAGGGACAGACGCAAATCACACCACCGAAGAATACTACATTCAAAAACACACACACGGTACGATCGGATGTAGACACATTACTTCCTAAGGCGAAAAGGATGAAACAACTAGTAAAAGGTAAATCGGTGATCAATTCTCTGGGGCCCACAAGCTGTAACCAGCGACACAACTTGAACGGCGGCAAACCAACCGGCCCCAAATTACGGGGGGAAGGTCGATCGAAAAAGGATCAGAGTATCCATATCCACCAGCTGGGAGATTTGGAATCAGATCTGTTGTGCTTCAGCCAGGAAAAAGACGAGACCGACGCCCTGATGCAAGAGTTTGATGTTGACGAGTTGAACGAGAAGTCCAAGCTCTTGGAGTCCCAGGTGGATTCGTATCTTGACGCCAAAATCAAGAGGGACAAGACGAGGGCCGGAGTGAAGGAGAGCTCGAGTGCGTCCCGGTACCTATGCAAACCGCTTGAAAGTCCCGCCTCCACCGTGCTGGACTCCCCTGCCCTCAAAGACAGCGTGGATGCCATTGGTTTGCTCGGTCGGGACGGTGGTGAATTAGACAGGCTGGAGACCGGCCGAGGCAGCCACATGCTGGAGGACTTGATTGGGAATGAGGAGAGAGTGAAGGCCACTCGGGAGAAGTACAGGGTCTCCAAGCCGCATGTCCGGGCCTCGGTCATTCAGTCCACAAGCGACGTTCGGAAGGTGGTAGACCAGTACCGGCATGTGATCAACGATATTCTCGAAGGCCAGATCGGCTCATATTTCTACAACGAAGCCAAGAAGCTGCAGCAACGGTCGCAGCTGCGCAGCATCAGGGACGACGAGATCCGCAACCTGCCCAAACACACATACTACGGCTACATCGGGGCCGTCCGGGGGTTTCATCTGGGAAAGGGGCTTGAGAACGACGATGCGATTTTCTCTCTGCTGAAGAGCAAGGCCAGGTACAGCACGGTGATCCAGTTCTACGGCGTTGCCAACTTCATCCAGTACGTTCTTGTGCCCGAGATCATTGCCCACATAACGCTGGACTGCGGGCGCTTGCAAGACATGGACGCCGCATACGACGAGATGGAGGATTGCAACGATTACGGGATGTATGTCACCAACAGCATTCCTCTTGAGCAGGAGGACGCCGAGGAGGGTGAACCAGGCACGGAAATGCAGGGTGCAGCGCAGCTGGCCCATGGCAGCCAAGACACGCCCGCTGACGAGGTGGGCTCCGACGCCAGTGATGCCACGGATCTCAGCATACCCAGGCCCGACCCCGCCAACGCCGCTGATGACATCGACCTGATCTTCGGCATAGAGTCTTGATCCAGCTCCGTCTCCGTTTTCCACACTTAAGCATAACCGCCAACAATACGCCGCGGTCACGTGACCGTCTCCGTTTTCCACAATTAAGCATAACCGCCAACAATACGACGCGGTCACGTGACCGTCTCCGATTGTGTGGAACGAAAAAGAAGAACAAAGAAAAAAATTTCTTTTGCCCCTTTTCGACAGTGGAAAATTTTTCAACGACCGAAAGGAGAAAAAAGGGGAGTAAGGAAGTGTGTAGAAGTCAATAAATACCTGCAGAAAGCCAGACTTCGAGGACAATCGGGTGGCGTCGTTTGCTGAGCATGGCGACAGCGGAAGGTTTGGAGCTGGTGGTTGTGAATTTGCCTTTCGAAGTCGGCTCCTTTCCTTCTTGATTCTCTCTCAATCTTCCCAAGGCATCCTTAGAGAGTAGTCACCTATCAGATAGATCAAAACCATGTCCTCGTTTCCAAGAACCTGTTACAAGTGTGGATTAGCTGGCCACAAGGCTGAAGACTGCGACCAAGCAGAAAGATTATGTTACAACTGTAAACAGCCAAGCCACGAGTCCAAGGACTGTCCATTGCCAAAACAAACGGTGCAAAAGCAATGCTACAACTGTAAAGAAATCGGCCACGTCCAGTCGGAATGTTCCCTGCCAATCAAGTCTCACCAAAAGTGTTTCTCGTGCGGCAGATTTGGCCACATCTCAAAGGACTGTCGTGCTGCTCCAAAGCTGTCCTGCTACAAGTGTGGCGGTGCCAACCACTTTGCCAAGGACTGCCACGCGGATGGTCCTAAATGCTACAACTGTGGCTTGACCGGCCACATCTCTAAGGCCTGCGACCGTGCTGCAGCAGGCGAGTCCGCTTCAAAGGTTTGTTACAACTGTAACGAGGCCGGTCACATTTCAAGAAATTGTCCAACCGTCCACTAAGCCAGAGGTCGGGTTGCCCGAGTGATGGATGGATCAAGGATGGCCGGCGAATTTGAAATTTCCCGTCCATTTCCTTTTCCTCTTCACTCCTAGTTTATTATTATTATTGTGGTGGGGAAGTTTACATTTTTCACAATGTAAGACTTAGTCAGAGAAGTCGTGTGTGTATGAAGCAGTTGTTTTCTTTTTACGCTTTTCTTCAATTCTCTTGTTTTTTTTTTTAAAACCCATTTAATATTCATTTTGTTTTATTTTACTTAAAAAAGAACCGGTAATTTTTAACCTAGAGTAGATCGAACACGGCAGATGAAATAGCAAGACAAAAAAAATATGAAATGGAAATTCAAGAAAGAAAAATATAATCAAAACAAAACGACAATATTGAATGTAAACTGGAGATTGAAAAAAAAAAAATAAAAATAAAACAATCCCGGTACGTTCACTGGTCCCAAGGTCACCAATTTAATCGATAAACTAGCCAAATATACCCAGAGTCGATTATTTCTGTCCGTGAATATTCTTATAGATCGCATCACCCATCAAACAAACGTCCTTCATTTCTTTGAAATCATGGACTCTTACGATATCAGCCCCAAACCCAATTCCCGCAGTAATGGATGCACTAGTACCATTCATTCTTTCTGCAGCAGTCTCTTTACCAGTGATAGTACCAATAAACTTCTTTCTCGAAGGTCCTAGTAACACGGGCATGTAATCAAAACTTATAAACTCTTTGGTCTCTATGTTATACTGCTTGTATTTTTTGAAAAACGGCAAATTCCTAATAATACTCAAATTCTCATTCAAATTCTTGGCAAATCCTAATCCCGGATCCAAAATAATTTGCCATCTTTTAATACCCCTGGAATTCATTTTGGAAATTAACCTAGAGAGCTCCTTGGAAACCTCTGTCACAATTATATCTTCCTTGGTCTTTCTTTCGTTGTAGATCCTGATATTTTCACCATCCTCGGTTTGCTGGTAATCGACCAGCTTTGCCATGTTCTTGATGTCACCTCGGGTGTGATTAATGACATATGGCACATTATATTTAGCAACAACATCGTACATTTCTTCGTCAAAAGTACCGGCACTAATATCGTTGATTATGTCGGCCCCGTATTTAATCGCCTCTTCTGCAACTTTTGCTCTGTAGGTGTCAATGCTGATAATCACCGTCTCACCGTATTTCTTTTTTATTTCCTTAACAACAGGCAGAACACGATCCAATTCTTCTTCCAGAGATGCCTGCTTTGAGCCAGGTCTTGTAGAACACCCGCCAATATCAATTATATCCACGTTATTCGCCACCATTTCATCCACCTTTTCCATTGTCCTGGCAATGTCTAAGTTATGCTTTGATCCATCACTAAAGGAGTCTGGCGTGATGTTCAAAATAGCCATGAGCTGCGTCGGTGTTTTAGAACGATAAAGATCATACTCCAGATATCTAAATTTCAAGGATGTGTTCTTATCCTCCTCCAACATTGGGAATCTAGTGGGCAATGGAATTAGTGAAATAAGATCTGTTGATTCTTGAAGGTCATTGTAGGATGGTAATTCTGCCATCAACTGTTGCAAATGGTCATAGATAGGTTCTGCAGTTACCGGATGGGTGAAATCGGGTGGTAGTAGTTCACATAATGGAACAAGAACAAAAGAACGTTCATTCATTCTGATGTGGGGAATATTTAGCACGTCCGTATTAACAATCAATGAATCGTACAATATGATATCGAGGTCGATTGTTCTCGGTCCGTTATCAAAATGCTTCACTCTTTTCAGGGAAGCGTACTCAATATCTTTCAAGACTTTCAGCAGCTCTTCTGGCGACAAGGTGGTTGAGATTTTCAAACAGCCATTGATGAAATCAGGTTGATCGAGATAATACATTGGTTTGGATTTATACAGTGACGACGTCTGCAGCAGTTGGATTTGTTCGTTTGAACTGAGCTCTTCGATTGCTTGAAGAATATTATGGAGTTGATGTCCTTGATTAGAGCCAAATGCCAAAAATACAATGTGATTGGTGATTGCATTTTTATTGTGGTCGATCTGGGTTTCTCTGTTCAGGTTTGGAATGACAAACTTATCCGTTGTTATATCGCTGGAGTTGAATTGCACAAACTCGGAACCCATATCTCCCATTTCCTTTTCATTTCTCCTGGAAGAAACACCGACTTGGGCGAAGTCAATGATGTCCGTCTTAAGAACTCCAACGTTGCAATCCACTGTGGTTGGAACCAGGCTGTAGATCAGCTTGTTGACGTTGAGCACCAAAGCTTCAACCGTCTTGAAGTTCGAATTTTCAACGTAGGTGGACACAGCTTTGCCCACCTGTTGGATGTCTGGTTCCGAACTGTTCAAATCGAGATCGATGTCGATGGCCAGCTTGACGGGCTGTTTCTGGAACCTTTCGAAAGTGAAGATGCCGATTATTGCCGACACCGACAACTCTTTCAACGAGATGCGATCGGCTCCCTGGGGTGCTGCCTTTTCTCCGTTTGGCCTTCTATGCAGGGAGACTTCCGACACAAAGTTTTCCTCCTCGGACGACAACGTCATGGCGGCACAGGAACATGGTTGTTGCAGGGCCACGCTCTCCATCAGCGCTTTGCCCAACGCTATCACGGAGGGATAGCTTTTTTTCTCGTTGGCCTTTTCCGCCTCTTTGAAGTTCCGACACACCACCGCATAGTTGATCGAGTACTTCAAGTCATCCGTATTGCTTGCCTCTTCGAAACTGGTAGTGAACTCGGTACTAATGGATAGGTGTTTCACCGCGTCCTTCACAATCGCAGCATACTGGAGATCCTTCACCATCACCGTGTCATTTTGGCCTTCTGCCTTCGGCCCGTCGATCACTTTCGTTTCTGTGCACATCCTTCTTTCTCTCGTGTGCTGAAACGGTGCAGAGAACTGGTGCTGGACTTGAGGACGGAGATATCTGTTTCCTATGGAAAGAAAGGCTCTAGGTTTCTTCAGAAACGACACCTTGAAAAACTAACTGGTTATTAGGGTATAAAAAAACCCTTTAGCTCCAGTATTCTATCCCTATTGGCAAATTCAGATCCCCTTTTCTATAAACCATTGGCTGCAAAGGTTGATTTTTTTTCAGATGTCAGAATTGAAAAAAAAAAGAAAAAAAAGAAAACCGGAAAAATAGAATCGTGAATGTGGCGCATGCCTCCCCGGGTGGCGCATGCAATTCTGACTTTCTTTTTCTCCTCACAAGAAACAGGGAATCATCGTATTCCTGTTATACGATGGAGGCGTCACGTTATTCCTAGGGAAGAAGAAGATGCTGATCGGGAAGGACAGACAGTTGGGCAACAACAACTAGCAGGATCAGGAGAGCCAATCGATCAGAAAAATAGAATGTTAAGGAGATATTTTGCAACCGTTGCCAAGGCGGCTACCAAGACGGGTGCCAACCCCTCAATGGAAACAGCAGACATTGTTATTATTGGAGGCGGCCCGGCCGGGTTGAGCTTGGCGTCGGCCATTAAAAGCTCCCCACTTTTGCAAGATTTGAAGTGCACAATGGTGGAGGGCGGCAAGCTGGTGGAGGGGCTGGAGCAGTTCTACTCGTCTCCGCCCGAGTTCATCGACAAGAGGGTGGTGAGCATCACGCCCACGTCGATGCAGTTTCTCAAGCAGATCGGCGGGTGGGACTTTGTGAAGGAGGAGAGAATCGAAACCTACGACAACATCCACACCTACGACGGGGTCTCCGGGGCCAAGATGGAGTTCGACTCGCCGGAAATAGCAACGATGATCGAAAACGTCAACATCCAATCGATGCTTTACCAGAGAATCAAACAGCTCAACGAGCAGCACCCGGACAGCCGGCTGCAGATTCTGGACGACACGAAGGTGGTGGACATCGTCGAGGACAGGGACAACGAGTGGCCCGTGCTGACGCTGAACAACGGCAATCGCATCAAGACGAGACTCCTCGTTGGCTGCGACGGCTACAACTCGCCCGCCAGAAAGTTTGCCCAGATCGAGTCCCGTGGCTGGGCGTACAACCGGTGGGGAAACGTGGCTACATGTAAATACAAGGACAGCGAGTTCCGCTTCCCAACGGGATGGCAGAGGTTTCTGCCAACCGGCACGCTGGCGTTCTTGCCCTTGCCAAACAACTGGTGCAGCCTGGTGTGGGCGGTTCCGCCGGAGATCTCGGCCATCTTGGCGAAGCTGGACGACAAGCAGTTCACCATGATGCTGAACGCCGCCGCCAAGCTGGCGCCGGAGGAACTGGACTACCTCTACAAGATGGCCGACAGCGAGCAGGAGAACGGGCAGCTGGTTGGCGAAATCGAGTGGCGCCTGGAGCTCTTCAACAAGAAGCTGCTCACGTCCGGGTCCAGCGAGGACTATCCGCTCGAAATCGACCACATTGTTCCCGGAAGCAGGGCCAAGTTCCCGCTCAAGCTCTCTAACGCCGACACCTACGTTGAAGAACGGGTTGCCTTGGTCGGCGACGCCGCCCACACCACCAACCCGTTGGCCGGCCAGGGCCTGAACATGGGCCAGGCCGACGTCAAGAGCCTGGTCAAGACTCTCGAGCGGGCACGCAAGAGGGGTCTGGACATCGGCGCCAAAATCGCCCTAGAACCGTACTGGTCTGAAAGGGCCATCCCTAACCATGTGATGCTTGGCATTGTTGATAAGATCCACAAGATCTACTCCACAGACTTCGCACCTATTGTTTGGGCAAGGAGCCTCGGCGTCAACGTCTTGAATTCTCTTCCTTTTGTCAAGGACCTGATGGTCCAGCAGATCAGCCATAAGGACGACAAATAGATACTTGTATAGTCTTCGTAAATATCTAAAGATAAGCTTAATGATTGGAGATAGCTGGGATTTCCCAATGGAAAATAGGCAGTGGAAAATCGAATACCGCGGGTTGCCCCATCCGGTTAAAACAAACCCTCCGGTATGGAAAAATTTGCCTTAAACGGGTAATAATAAGCGATAGGTTCCACATGCTCTTGGAATGGTTTAAAAGTGTGCAAGTTTCTCCTATTTCACATCGATCAACATTTTGTCTTGTCTTGTTCTTCCTTCTATCTCTTTCCTCTCATGGTATTTTATCATTCGACTTGAACAAGAACCGATTTACTCAGGAATTATCCACAAGATCGTATACCAAGAAACCAAAAAAATGTCAACTGTTGGAAAGGTATGTTGGGAAACAATATTTGCCTTCATCAAGCGGTCCTAAAGTTTAATTCATACTAACATATATCAACTCCTATATTTATACATGGACTGCATGTGCTTTGTGTCTCTTTGGGGACCTCGGCCATCTGCGTTTCTGTATTGTGGCGTTGTTTCTTGTTTGCACTAGACCATTACTTGTGAAGCAGCCGTCGCTTGGGCTCCAAAGACCGATCTATCAATTGAAACCATCGAAGTCGAAGCCCCAAAGGCACACGAAGTTAGAGTCAAGGTGGACTACACCGGTGTCTGTCACACCGACGCATACACCTTGTCAGGCCAAGACTCGGAAGGTGTTTTCCCAGTCATTTTCGGTCACGAAGGTGCCGGTATTGTCGAATCCGTCGGTGAAGGCGTCACCAACGTCAAGCCAGGAGACCACGTCGTTTTGTTGTACACTCCAGAATGTGGTGAATGTAAGTTCTGTAAATCAGGCAAGACCAACTTGTGTGGTAAGATCAGAGCTACCCAAGGTAAGGGTTTGATGCCAGATGGAACTTCCAGATTCAAGTGTAAGGGTAAGTCCTTGTACCACTACATGGGATGCTCCTCATTTGCACAATACACCGTCGTTGCCGACATCTCCGTCGTTGCCGTCGATCCAAAGGCTCCAATGGACAGAACCTGTTTGTTGGGTTGTGGTATCACCACTGGTTATGGTGCAGCCGTCAACACCGCCAAGGTTTCCGAAGGTGACACCGTTGCCGTCTTCGGTATCGGTTGTATCGGTTTGTCCGTCATCCAAGGTGCCGTCGAAAAGAAGGCTTCCAAGATCATTGCCATCGATATCAACGACAAGAAGAAGGAATGGGCTGAAAAGTTCGGCGCAACCGACTTCATCAACCCAATGAAGGACTTGAAGGAAGGCGAAACCATTGTCTCCAAGTTGGTTGAAATGACCGACGGTGGTTTGGACTTCACCTTCGACTGTACCGGTAACGTCCAAGTTATGAGAAATGCATTGGAAGCATGTCACAAAGGTTGGGGTACCTCCATTGTTATTGGTGTTGCCGCAGCAGGTAAGGAAATCTCCACCAGACCATTCCAATTGGTTACTGGTAGAAACTGGAGAGGTTGTGCGTTCGGTGGTGTCAAGGGTAGAACCGAGATGCCAGGATTGGTGGAAAAATACGTTGACGGTAAATTAAAGGTTGACGAGTTCATCACACACAGACATCCATTGGAAAAAATCAACCAAGCCTTCCATGACATGCATGATGGTGATTGTATCAGAGCTGTCATCAAGATGGACAACTGACTATGCCATGGTAAAGAATCACGTTTGTAAGTAAAGTATTCAATAACTTCATTTAATCAACAGGCGTGATGTGCATGCTTGCTCTTTACTTACATTTTACAGCAACTTCCGTGTTCTAAGTGATATTTATATAAATAAAACTTAAAATAGTATATATATTAATACACTTGTGTATCTATAAAGCATTAATCAACGAAAAACAAAATCGTGGAAGAGTGTTGAGAGTGGTTTAGTTATCCCCCCAACAGCATTTCTTTTTGTTAGAACCGCAAAGTCTTTAAAAAGACACTATATTTGTTTCATATTAGCAATGGTTCATACAAATTTGTACTCTGACTTATATTATATAGAGAAGTTCAAGCCAATAGGCTTTTAACTTCAGTTAAATTATATTTTATTAAAGTATTTTTTCACTTATTTTCATTTTCACTTATTTTCATTTTCACTTATTTTCATTTTCACTTATTTTCATTTTCTTTTTTTTTCATTTTCATTTTCATTTTTTTTCATTTTCATTTTTTTTCATTTTTATTTTTACTTTTATTTTTATTTTTACTTTTATTTTTTCATTTTTTTTCCACTCTTTTGTCTTTTTTTCACTTTTTTTGGGTTTTTAAAATTTTCATTCTCAACACTCGACATTTATTTACTGTGAAGCGTTACACATATAAACCCAGTTGTATGTGTTCTTCTGAAAGGAGAATACCTCTTCTGATTCCTGGAAGACTAACATATCAACAGCGAAGCCAAACCAATAACCGATGTCTTATCAAGCTGGTCGTCCTGAAAACGTTCTCAGACGTGCTGAGGACCTGATTGCAATCAATCAACCTGATGTTGCCCTTCAAAACTTATACACCTTCATCACTGCTAAGAGAACAAAGCATATTGAACCAAGCAATCCACAGCTATTGGAAATTTTCAAGTTATTCATTTCTCTTGGAGTCAACAACAGACTCTCCAAGGATATCAAAGATGCCTTCTACCAATACAAGAAGATGATCCAAGGTGTTCCATCGTCAGTTGGTTACGAAAATTTTGAACAGCTTACATCATACTTCTTGACTGTCGCCAATTCCAAATTAGACGAAGCCCAATCCAAGGCTAACGTTGCAGCCGAAGTTGCAATCGAAGAAAATGTTGCATCTGCTGCTGCAGCCCAAAAGGTTTTTGACACCCTTGAAGACGCCGAAGTTGAAGATGAGGAAGCAGAGGCATTCACTTTCAACGTGTCGCCAGAAAACATTCTTTTGTCTTCCGTCACAACCGATGACAGTACGGACAGATCCAACAAGGAGTTCTTTTTGCCATGGTTGAAATTTGTCTGGGAATCCTATAGAACTGTTCTTGAGTTGTTGAAAGGCAACAGCAAATTAGTAAACTCGTACTGTCAAGTCATTTTCCAAGCTTTCCAATTTTGTGTTAAGTACGAAAGAAAATCCGAGTTCAAGAGACTTTGTGAAATCTTGAAAACTCATTTACTTGTCATCACCAAGGAAGATTACGAAGACTCCATTAATCTATCAAACTCTGATACCTTACAAAAGTTCTTGGATACTAGATTCCAACAATTGAACACTGCGGTCAAATTAGAGTTATGGAAAGAATCCTTCAAAAGTATCGAAGACGTCCATAGTTTGATGAGATACTCAAAGAGAGCATTGAAGCCAATTTCATTGGTCAATTACTACAACAATTTGGCAAAAATTTTCCAAGTCTCAAACGATTACGTTTACTCTACTGCTTCAAGACAAAAATTGTTTGAATTGATTATTCAGTCACCTTTTATTACCGATGCAGAGCTGAAGGAAAATGCCAGTATCTATTTGATCTCGTCATTATCCATTCCTCTTTTGGAAAATTTGAATGATTCTTTCTCCATCCAAAACGGCTTAATCGATAACGAGTTCTACAAGAGAAAGAATAACAAATTAACTTCTTTATTGAACTTACAATTGGTCCCAACTCGTGATTCTCTGTTAGCATCAGCAACTTTGAAATCCGTTTTGAATTATGCTGATTCGACTGTCGTGGAATTGTACAATTTGTTAGAAAAATCCTTCAATCCTTTGACTTTCCATTCATCAGCAAACGAAGTTTTGAATAAAATTGCGCAAAACGACAAATACTCTCCATTCATCAAACCACTTAAGGAAGTTATTGTTTCCAAGATTATCGCTAAAGCTTCAACTCTCTATGACTCCATTAAATTTGATTTCTTATTCAAACTTGTCACTTTTGAAAATCCAATCTTTAACTACGATGAATTCACTTTCGAAGACATCTTGATTAATGGACAATACTCCAAGTTGATTAAATTAGATATTGAAATTGACGATCATGCAGGTGTAGTCAACTTTGTTGATAACTTATATACCACTCCAGCATGTCATGTCAACTCACGTTTATTTGATTTGGAAAAGGCTTTATCATCAGCAATCAATTTGATCAACGTTGAACAATACGAGTCGTCAAAGAAGGAGCTTCAAGACAGACTTTCCAAGGCAGCCAATGAGAATTTCGAAGCTGAAAGGGAGAACATTTTGCATACATCTGAATTGATCCTCAAGCGTGAAGAAGAATTACGTGAAGCTAAATTAAATGAAAAACTCGCAAATGAAAAGGCCAAGGCCGAGGAAGCGTTGAAGCAAAAGCGTGCCGAGGAAGAGCGTCTTCAACAAGATGCTGAGAAGCGTGAGGCCGATAAGACCAAGAAGACTATGTTGTACATTCAAATGGAGAACAAGAAGAACATTGTTAAAGAAATCAACGCAGCAGGTATCATCAATATTAAATTTGAAGACGTCAAAGATCTTTCTGAAGATGAAATTCGTATGTTGCAAATCAAGAAACTTGATGAGGAAAGCAAGAAGCTTCAAGAGCAGACTGATGCAATTGTTAAAAGAGCAGATTACATTGAAAGAGCCCAAAGACAGTACGAAATTCCATTGCTTCAGAAAGAGCTGGACCAAGAAGTTTCTAAGCAGAGAAGTGAATATGATGCTTTGAGGGAAAAGAACCTTGAACAAGCAAAGCAAGCCCACGAAGCTGCCTTGAAGATCAAGGAGAGACTGTCTGCCTTTGTTCCGGAATTCGAAGAATACGCTGCTGCTCTTAATGAAATAAACAAGGCTCAAAACGACGAAAACGCCAAGAAGGCCAAGGAGGCGTTTGAGGCTGCTAAGAAGGCAAGAATTGAACAGTTCATTGCCGATAAGAAGAGAGAGTATTATGAAGCTAAGAAAAGGGAGCAAGAAGAAGAAAAGGCAAGACAGGACGCCGAACTTGCGAGAGAAACTCAATTGAAGGCCAGAGCAGAGGCTGCAAAGGCCAGAGAAGAAGCTGCCAGAGCCAGGGAGGAAGCATTCAGAGCCAGACAAGAAGCTGCTAGACCTGTTGACCCTGAAAGAAAGCTGTACGAGGAATTGAAGGCTAAGAGCAAGATGACAATGTCTGAGAAGATGAAGCTGAAGATCTTGGTGGCTAAATTCGAAAAATAGGTGTATATTTGGGATCTCGTTTCCTAACCTTTATGTAATTTCGTTTCTTTCTACATATATACAAGTAATTAAACTACGTCACAGAACAAAACACATTGAAATACAAATACCACTCTGATTATTTGGTGTGTTTCTATGCTGTAAAGCGATTGAAAAGAACTTGAACGAGAAAAGTGTGAACAAGGCATAAGAACTTCGCGTTGCTGCAAACTTCTGCCTTGTTGGTGTTTGGTGATCTTATTTTTAGTACTGGAGTCAACACTGAACACATGTTTTCTCTTGAATACAAGCTCTGGTGTAGCTAATATTCAGTTGCTCTTTTGCCACAAACGTAAATTGACGTTCCTAAGCTTTTCCTTTTTTGACTTAGCTTTCCTTCAGCAATTTGAATACTCTCCCGTTCGTTAGACATTCACTTTTATATCTTAAACGACGAGTTACATAGGTATACAGATAGATAGAGAGAACACACATATATAGAAACGATACAATGACTTTTTTTGATGATATGAAAACCTCTTTCAAGGATGTTCCACATCCAGATAACGAGATCTCGACATTGGAGTTCTTGGAAGCCTCGGAATCTCTGGTCAAATTGTTTGATCTGTTAGGTTCTTCTGCGTTCAGTGTTGTCCAGTCAGATATGTCGGGAAACATCAACAAGGTTTCATCGAAGTTTTTATCGGACCCTGTTAATTGTGGAACATTGCAAAAACTGATCTTGACCGAAGTGAAAGAAGGTGGTAAAAAGACAGCTACTCAAGGGTTGTTGTGGTTGACTCGTGGTCTACAATTCACAGCCGTGGCAATGAGGAAATGTATCCAGAATCAAGATTGGGAGTTATCCAAATGTTTTGAAAACGCATACAGTGAAACATTGAGTAAATTCCACTCCTTTTTGATCAAACCGATCTTCAAGGTTGCAATGAAGGCCTGTCCATATAGAAGCGATTTTTTTGCAAAGTTGGGTGATGATTTGGCCAAAGTGAATACACAATTAGAAGCTTGGGTTGCTTCGTTAGAAGAAGTAGTTGACCAAATCATGAAATTTTTCGAAAGTGGTAACTATGGTAAAGGTCTATAAGCATATATAAATACAGCATAGTGCAGCACAAGCATAGGTGTTTATATTTAGATTTATAATTAATTGTGATATTCGTATTTCAGATGATTCAAACCAGTTTACATGTGGGTTTTGTTCAGAAAATTATGATACCACGTAGGGTCGTAATAATAGTAGTTATAGTTATAGTTATAGTTATAGTAGTTATAGATGAAAAAATATGTGAAAAAAAAGATGAAAATGAATTAGTAAAACATAAGTATTTATTACGTATTGATTTTTTATTTTTTTTTAAATGAAAAAAAAATCAAGATATTGAAAAAACAAAAACAATTAACAACCTGTGCCCCATATAATATAATATAATATAATACAATAAGTTAAAACTTTTTTTGAAAAATGTCTTAAATGATCTGAATAATCAAACTATTGCATTAATTATAATAAGGAGAATAAGATTGCAAACATGGTACCAAAGACTGGGGTACTTCTTAATGCAATAGCATCGCCCTTGGAAGTGGAGGAGATGGAAGAGACAGAATTGGTTGCAGAAGATGATGAGTCTTCGGTAGCAGTGGAAGATGAATCACTGGATTTAGTCTTTGAATCAGATTCAGAGCTTGAACTTTTAGCGGATGAAGTTGAGGAAGAGGACTTCTTAGTCTTAGCCTTACATTCAAAAGAACCTTGAATACCACCGTTCTTAGATAACTTCTTGAAAGGAGCACAATCAGCATAACCTGTAGTTTCTAAATCAAAGGCACCTCTGACGGTTTTCAAAGCCTTCATGGTACAGTTATCGAAGTCACCCTTAAGAACAACGGCACCTTCAACAGATTTGATGGCATCGATGTTGTCAATAGAGAGTAAGTCGGTATTGTTGACAATAACCAAACCACCACCAATGGAGGTGACATTGGAGAAGTCGATATGGTTCAAGTTATCGTTGTTTTCAATGGTTAAATCACCACCAATGGAGGTGATCAATGGGAAAGATAATTCATCGAATGAGGATTCAAAGAAACCAGCAGACTTGTTGACTGCAGTGATGGAATCCATGGAAATAGAAGAGACAGAGTAGAAAGTAAGGTTGTTAGCCCAGACTAAATCGTTGAAAGAGACTTCTGCATCTTGGTTGTTGAAAGCAATAGTCAAAGCATTGGAAACGGTTTCAATGTTGGAATCGATAGTTTCAATGTTCAAGTTGTTGTTGATGTTGAAGGATTCAACGTTGGTTGGGTTCAAACCGGTCAAAGCAGACAATTGAGTGTCGGAGATCAAGATGGAGTTACAATCGGTGACTTCAGACAAACCGGTTTGAACTAAGTTTGGCAAAGTGACCCAGTTGATAGCACCAACAGATGACAATGAGCCAAAGGAAAGGGAACTCAAGACATACAAGCTGTGGAGTTTCAAGGAACCGGTGATGGTGGTGACGGAATCAGCAGCAAAGAATTGCAAGTTGGAGGAGTTGTAGACCTGCAAGTCACCGTAGATGGCCTTGACGTTAGCAATGGAGGCAGAGCCCAAGTCACCGGTAATGACGATGTCACCCTGGACGGCTTCACAGCCTGCCAACTTGTCCAAGTCTGACTGTGCTGTTGCGGTGAAGGCGCTTTTGAATGAACAACCGGAGGCAACAGAGATGGAGGTGGTACTAGCCAATGTGGCCTGTAAGGATGTAGTGTCGGCGACATCTTGAGAAGCGAATGCTGAGGTAGCCAATGCTAATGCTGAAAATAATGTATTGAACTTCATTGTTGATGATGAGCTGTATGTATTTTGATTTTTGTGGTACTGGTATATGACTAATACGAGAGAGGAATGGTTTTCCTTATTCTTCTGAGTCTATGAGAGATTCCTAAGAATGTTACTTATGCAAAGAAATGGATAATATCTGGCTAAACTGGTGTCCTTTTTGAATTTGGAAAAACCGGCAAAAGGATATATCAACGTTTAGTAGAATTAGTTTTGAATGTTGGTGATGGTAGAAGAAAAGCCGAGATGTTTTCTTTGAGTGTACCTTGTTATTAGTGACAACGATTGAATAAGTGAAGTCAAAAGAACGTCAGAAATGTGGAAGAAGTTATCTGCTGAAGAGGAGAAAAGGGTGTAAACAATAACAGAAAAGAAAATAGTGTTGAAAAGAATCCAGGAAGACTTAGGAGGTCAGAATGCAAGGGATATGGAACAGTAGAGTAAGGTCCAAGAGAAAGGATTCAGAGCTAAAATATGGAATTGGGTCAACAGAACACTATGTAAATATTCCAAGAATTGCAAGAGTATAACAGAAACAAAATAAATAAGAAATTAACGAAAAGCAGAACAGAGACAACAGACAGGATTATTTCAAAGGAAAAAAAAATTCATAAAATAATAATACAAACAAATAAATGGATGGATGCTGAAATTTGAAATGGAGTAAACAGTATTGCTATAAATAAGACAAAAGAAAACAGACACGCAACACGGAAACAGGACAAGGAAATTACTACAAACTGCGCAACGACAACAAACAAACAAAGTGCTCGTATGTCATTGGTCCACCAGGGTGCGTAGGAATCTTCGAGAACGAAAGGGGAATGGAGTGTAGCTGAGTGAAAGGGGGGCTGGGTTTTTATTTTTCTGTTTTTTATTATATACACCACCATATATATAACAACAACAACAATACAGGTTAAGATTGTTGTTTGTTTTTGTTTTAAAAAATGGTATTGTTTGGGTTGTTATTATTTTGCATTGTACCGAATCTGGTCAAAATTATCAAACACGGATTAAGTTTGGTAAGTATTATTTAAGGGATTTGATTCGATCAAATCAATATATAAATATATATCTATATAAGTTGGTTATAAGCCATTTAATCATCAGCACATTATTTTTTAGGCTTGTTTGTCGCGTATTAGATCATTTCGGATTTTCTATTATAGTTGAAAATTATTTACTATTGTGGCTAGTCTCTTGATCTGTATTATTATTTATTTTTTGCTCAATCTGTGGGTTTGTTATTGTTGCGTAGTATTGCGTAGCGTTGTGTTGTAGTTTGTTAGACCTGGAAATTTTGCACCATATACATGTATTCCTATTTACATGTGCCAAAGACATCAAATGTGGTTGTGTGGCGTGCCTTGGACCTAGTAATAAGCATGACAAAGAAGTTGTTGCATGATCGTATTTACCAATCATCTGAGGAAACAACAAAAGGATATCAATACCCACAAATATCCTTTTTGGTTTTTCTTACATAGTACTGCCAATTTTACTTTTCGAAACCATATATGACACTGAGGATGGACGATCGACCCTCGGGACTGCGGCATCCGGCTTTGGAAATAGAGCCAGGCCGGGTCGATCGACCCTCCGGATTGCTCCATTCGGCTTTGGTAATAGAGCCAGGCCGGGTCGATCGACCGGCAGTGTTTCTTTTATGCCTTTCCTCTCATGGCAATTGTACGAATTAGTAAATTAGATGTGAAAATTGGATTTACAATACCCTTTTTTATTTTCTCTCCTGCGTCTGATAGCATTATTTTGCTATCTGATATGTCAAGTTCCCCTTTGCTCTGGAAGTGTGCCCCTTTTTTGCCTGTATAGGTCCAAGCAGATCCTGTTCTACAAATCAACCCTCTAATCCAATCCGGACCCAACTGACAAATCAACCACCAAATCTAACCCGGACTCAACCCGCAAATTGGCCCGCCAATCCAACCCGAACCCAACTCGCAAACTGTCCACTGAATCCTGCTCGTACTTAATCGGCACATCCACTAACTAGTTCAATTCAATTCGTTTGCCCCTCCAAATCCATCATGTTAGAGTCGTTGGTGGCTAATATCCTCAACAGAACCTTGGGTGCCTACGTGCAGAACTTCGATCGCAATCAATTGAATATCGGTATCTGGTCGGGCGATGTCACCTTGTCAAATTTGAAACTAAAGCCGGAATCCTTTGATAAGCTGGATTTGCCAATTGATTTGAAATGTGGCCATTTGGGAACGTTGACAATGCAGATACCTTGGTCAAATTTGAAATCAAAACCAGTCAAGATCGTCATTGAAGACTGCTACATTTTGGCGTGTGCAAAATTGCCAGGCTCCACCAATAAAAACGATGAATTCGAAAAAGACCTGAGAATCAAAAAGCACAAATTGGATACTCTGGAATTGTTGTCGGAACAGGCAGATTTAACCTCGAATGATGATGACAATGCTAATAAAAACAATTTGAAAAATCAATCTTTCACAGACTCCTTGGTCTCCAAAATTGTTGACAATTTGCAGGTTACAATCAAAAACATTCATATCAGATATGAAGATTTTGATTGTTATACAAAAGTGCCTTATTCGTTTGGTTTGACATTGCAGGAATTGTCAGCTGTCAGTACAGATGAAAATTGGATAGCCAACTTTATTGAAAATATTTCCAGTATCTCAAGAAAATTGTTGGTTCTAAAATCACTAACAATCTATTTGGATACATCGTTGAATGATACAACAAAAATTTATTCAAACGATTACACTGAAGAAAAAATGTTGGATGAACTTAAGAACTATATTAAGTTTACTTCAAATGATAGTGGGAGCAATAATGATGGGAGCTCACAAAATACTGTTGAATATTTATTGCAACCAGTTTCTGGTACAGGTCATTTAACCTTGAACAAACTAGGTTCAACCGATGGCTTGCCTCGTTATAACTTGGATTTGTTTTTCCAAGAATTTAGGTTGAATTTAAATAGATTACAGTATTGTAATATATTGGATACTACAACACAAATGAATTATTATAAAAAAACCTTGAAATTCAAAATAAATGCACCAGCCTGCACCATCGAGGAGGACCCTTATAAATGGCTACAATTCTCGTTCCAAACAGTTTTCAATGAAATCCATGAAAGAAATTATAAAAAAACATGGAATTATATCAAATTGAGAAGAGATCAAAGGAAAAAATATATACCATTGTGGAAAAAATATTTGGTTGACAAGAATTCTTTAACCGTTGATGAAAAAGAATGTTTAAAGCAATTGGAAATTGATTGTTCCTTTGAAGACTTGAAGTTTTACAGGTCATTGGCAAAATTACAATATAAAAAGGAATTCAAATCAGTGCCAAAAGCAAATGCAGCTTATAATTCAAATAAAAATTCAAATGGTTGGTTCAGCTCCTGGTGGAAAAGTGGTAGTAACGATGAAAATGAAGATGCAGGTAAAAATGACATTGACATTGCCGATGTCAATATTGCTAATTCAGATGCCGGTGACCAAATAGAGATTACAAATGAACAGCTAGATGAATTTTACGACGCAATTGAATTCGATGAATCAAAGGTCTTATCTGATACTTTAGATATACCAAGAGAAATTGTTAAATTGAAAATTGATTGTAAATTGAAAACCGGCTCTTTCATAATTAAAAGCGATAAAGATTCGAATAATCTAGCCGAGTTTGTATCTCAGGGTTGTCATGTTGAATTTTTACAACGAAAAGATTCATATTTCATTGGTTTTAAATTGAATAAATTTTCAGTCGAAGATGGCGCAAACGATACTCTTTATAAACATATAGTTAGTGTCAAGCAGATACAATCAACATCAACGTCAAATTTAAATTCAGCTTCAGATGTAAACGATCCATTATTTTCTGAAGATCCTTTTTTTCAGGTATCTTTTGAAAATAATCCGTTGAATGGTTCAGCAGATTCTGAGTTACTTGCCAAGTTGAACAGTATGACAATTTTCCATAATACAAGGTTTTTAGAGTCCATTCATAAATTTTTTAAACCTCCAAAGGCACACGTCGACACAATCGGAAGTTTAATGAATGCTGCAGAATCAACCATTCAAGATTTCACAAAACAAACTAAAATCGGTTTACAATATGCATTTGAAGAACATAAAACAATGAACTGTCAAATGGATCTTCAGGCTCCTTTGGTTATCTTACCTATTGACCCAACGAAATGGGACTCACCTGTTGGTATATTAGATGCAGGTCATATTAGTATAGTTAGTGATTTAATTAGTAAGGATAAATATCAAGAAATCAAAAATGAGCAAAAGGATACTTATACTGAGAATGATTGGAACACTCTGAATACTTATATGTATGACAAATATAATCTTTCATTACAAGATGCCCAAATTTTAATTGGGCCGAATATAAAATCGACAATTCAACAGCTTCATACAGATGATGAGAAAGATGCACTGATTTTAGACCAACTTAATATGAAATTTATAATTGAATTATCAATAATACCAACGTTCTATGATTTACCAAAAATGAAAATTAGCGGTGATGTTCCAAAATTTATGGCAATGTTGAGTGATTATCAATATAAAATATTTTTGGAATTATTATCGGTCTCATTTCCAAATTTTAATGATACTATGGGCAATAACAATATTGATGATAATATTTATAATGATGAGGATTTTTCAAATTATCAAAACTTGTTACCAGAATCACATGTTGATACGGATAATGACGTTGAAGATTTACTAAGATCAACCGCTTCTTTAACAAATAATCCTCAACCGTTCGATGATTCATCCCCTGCTTTAAATCAACATTCAATTGAGTTTAATTTCACAATGGATTTGATTAAGCTATCATTGAAGAGGTGTTCAGATACAACTACGTTTGAAGCAGAAACTTTGGTAGACTTGATTGGTGAAAAATTGCAATTAGACTTTTATAGCACCCAGAGAGAAATGCATGTTGATTTATTGTTGGCTGATCTGTTTGTAAATGATTATATTGAATCATCAGCTGTTGACGATTTTAAAAAAATCATTGGATCAAAGAGCAAAACATCTTCTTCGTCCTCTTCTTCAACTGACAATTTGTTTGCTGTTAATTACACAAGGTCTTTGAGAATGGCCTATTTCAAAGGAGAAAAGATCGAATGTTACGATCAAGATATTAAACTCGATATTTCTGATTTTCAAGTGGTTATAACCAGAAAGTCTCTATTAACTTTATTAAATTATTCATTGAATACATTCACTGATCCATTGGCACCAGAAATTCCGTCAGATAAGTTGCGACATAATAGTGAGGAAAATGTTAATGCTCCCGCTCATATAAATGTTGATATCAGTATGAAAAGTATAAGTATGATTCTGAACGATGATGGAATTAAGTTGGCAACTCTAATATTGGAACGAGCAGATATTTCTGTGTTTATGCTACCTGATAGTATGAAAGTTAGTGCAAAATTAGGTGGACTAAACTTGATTGATAATGATACTCATAATGGTAGAGAATTAATTCGCATTCAAGGCGATGACTTGGCAGACCTATATTATGAAACTTATGATCCAGAAACAAACAATTTACCTTACAGCTCACAATTTAAATTTGAGACACGCTCAATTGTTGTCATGTTCATTGAAGACTCATTTGCCAGAATTTATGGCTTTTTAAATCAATTTCAAAAAATGAAATATATATATGATACAGCTCGAGATGCTGCATTAAATCAGGCTAAGAATGTAGAATATCCTAATAAAATAAAGTTTGATATTTTAATTCGTGCTCCAATCTTTGTTTTTCCCAAATCAGTTGATCCAGCTAATGATTTGTTTAATACTATTACCGTCAATCTTGGAGAAATTCACACTTTCAATAATTTCACAAAGATTGAAAATGATCAATCTAAAAAGGACGATGCTAGTGAGTCGGATATTTATTTGAATATTATGAAGGCAGGGTTAACAAACACAAAAATCTGTTCAAGTTTTATTGTAAATGATGGCGAGTATCAAAATTTAGAAATTATTGATAAATTAGATATTAATTTTGATATTGATTATTATGATGGCAATGGTATTAAGCGTCCATCAATGATTGTGAATGGTGATTGTATAGGCAATGAAACTAAACTAACGGAATTACAAACTTTTAATCTAATCCAAATTTTTCAGAGTTTCCCAAGAATTTTTAGAGATGATGGTGTTAATAATAAAAGTATTGAAGACATTGAAAATGACGCAAATAATGCCAATATGCTTATTATGAGGGATACAAATTTGAAAAATGGATATAAACACCAATTGAGCGGAGATGATAATATCAGAAATGAAGAGCTAGATTCTGTTCCAAATAAAGCTGATGGGGTGTTCATGGATTTTACATTTAATATTCCGGAAATTAGTTTGCTATTATATAATAACACGTGCCATGAAGTCGATATTTCACATAAAGCATTATCACAATTTTCCCTGAATGATTTAGGGGTTAAATTTCAGCTTTATAGTAATGGTGACTTGGATTCAGATTTACATATCAAATCAGTTACAGTAAAAGATGTTAGATCTTCAACTAAAAATGTCTTTACTAATATTATTCCCGAGGTTGAACATACTGTATATCAGTTTATGGGTAATTTCAAACTAATTGAAGGTGTTACTACCATAGATTTGGCCATAGACAGTCCACAAATAATATTAGCTTTGGATTATTTATTTGCATTAAAGTCTTTTGCAGATTTTGCCACTCACACTCCAAATACTATCGTTGATCAATATTTTGAAAATTATCAAACAGTAGATGAAAAACTCGACACTCCAAAAAATTCTCATGACACTGAAGTTGACACGATAGAAACCTCTGATGATAACTCTTTTAACTATAATATTAACATTGTTGATCCATCTGTTGTGTTGTTAGCGAATTCAGAAAGTAAAGATTCCGAAGCTGTTATTTTCAAAATCAATCAACTATTAATCTCCGTTTCAGATATCACTAGCCTAAAAGCAAGCGGAATCGGAATGTTTTTGAAGAAAATGTCCTTAGAAGATGAAAGTAAATTGAGAATCTTAGATGATTTTTCATTTGATTTTGTATTAGATTCACGTGGTTCGAATAAATCTTCATATCTTACTAGAATTGAATCAAACATTGAACCGTTACTATTAAGATTATCTTTGCGTGACATTTCTTTGGCTATAGATGTATTTAATAAAGCTTCAGAAATGTATAGTTCTGCCGGTAAAATTAATAGTGATGGGACTCAGAATGAAATACATCACTTGCATGGAGGAACATCACTTGCTGGTGACTTAAGTAAAAAGGTTTCTAAATATGCTCCCTCTATCATATCGACAATTTCTAAATTATCTGATAAAGCACATAAATCAGATTCTTTAATAATTACTAAGGGTGAAAGGCTTAAGCTTAATATTCAAGGTTTTAGAATGGTTTTGATTGGTGATGTTCATGAGCTGCCAATATTAGATTTTGATGTTAGTCAATTCGAGATTAATGCAAGAAATTGGTCAACTGAATTAGAAGCAGATACTCAAATCAAATCATTATTAAACATTTTCAATTATTCATTATCACAATGGGAACCGCTTTTAGAACCATGGCTATTTGCTGTTCACATTGAAAGGTCATCGCAACAAAAGCTACTTGCCAATTTTGTATCCAGAGAAATTGCCGAATTTACTGTTACATCAAGGTCGATTGCTACACTATCCCATTTTGCTAATTTACTCACGGAAAAAGCAGAACTAAAGCCAAGGGGAAAAGACTCTCCATATAGAATTATCAATCAAACAGGTTATGATTTGAATATTTGGATTGATGATGGAACTGACGTCAAAAAACAGTTATCACTGCTCAGAGATCAGGAAACTTTGCCATGGACGTTCGAAGATTGGAGACAGGTTCGTGAATCTCTCACAATACAGACAAATTTACATTATATTGGTGTAGAATTCATTGATTCAATATATGATCCTCTGCGAAAATTATCCCTGAAATCTGAAGGTGAGGAGGTTATTATGTTGACTCCAATTTTGAACAATCAATATCATAATAGAATGGCATGCGAAATTATTTTGGCAGAAGATAAAGTAAAAGAAGTAATTCTCAGATCTACAGTTTCCGTTGAAAATTTCACTCGAACTCCGATCCATGTTGGTATTGGAAATTATGACGGAGATTTTGTTGTTGACAGAGAAATTATCATACCATGTGGAGAAAAATTAGCATTACCTATTGATTTTGTTTATACTGGAAAGTTGGCTGTTCGTCCAGCAACAACATCAGAAATATTTGGTTGGTCGATTGCTAAGATTCAAGGGGAAACTAGCAGTATCAGAATGACATGGGAAAACATAAGGGATAACGATCTTTTGCTCCAATGTCCAAGAATTGAAGAAAATGGACCTGCAGATTACTATTACTTTAAGGCACACGCAAGTTATGCAACTGATGAAATACTTAACCAGTTGTATCCTCATATGAATATTTTGATTTCTCCGCCTTTAGTTCTTGAAAATTTGTTGCCATTTGATGTAGAGTGGATACTTTTTCAAAAAGGGCCTAAAAAGTGGAATGATATTTTGAAACAGGGGGAAAAACGACCAATTCATGTTGTTAATATGAACTACAGTGCTGTTCTTAAAGTCAAAGTGTTGGGATCAAAATATGCCGTTTCCAGTGCATCCATAGTGAATACCCCAAATAATATGACTTCGGTTGATAAAGAAATTAACTTGAAGAGTGAGGACGGACAGAGATTAAGCTTAAGATTGTTTTATTCATCTGATTTAAAATATGGTACGAAAGTTTCCATTTACTCGCCATATTTGTTTGTAAATAGAACTGGTAAAGATCTTTACATTATGGACAAATTCAATACTTTATGTTGCAAAAAGAGAAAGGAGACTGAAGACAATAAGGAAGAATATCCAGATATGTTTTCCTTTGGTATTGAAAATGATGCCTTTGGATTTTTGAGAGGTAATTTAGAAACGAATACAATTCAACTCAGGATCGGTGATTCTTATGCAAGTGAAAGTTTTAGCATTGATAAAATTGGACAATCTTTTGAAATTCGAGTTGGGTTGAAAACGAAGAATTTTGAAAATGATGTTGGTGTTCATATAGCCGAAGGATTGGGTATTTATAATTTGACAAAAGTGATTGTAATAACTCCAAGATACATTATTAGAAATAATTTAGGTCTGCCGATATTAGTTGGCCTTTTAGGCAGCTCCAATACAATAAATATTGAATCCAGTGATTCGTCACCAATATATGATCTTCCAACATATGGGGATAAACAAATAACAATTGGGTTCAAGAGTGGTAAGCAAAATATGTCCGCTCCTCTTGTTATTACGAATGTTGGTGAAATATATCTTCGTGTGAAAAAACTTGACTCGGAAGTTCATATGTTATTACGAGTTGTTATTAGTACTGAAAACGGTGCAATTTTTATCAATGTTTTAGATGCTAAAAATTTATGGCCTTACTCGATTAGAAATTTCAGTGACCAGGAGTTTTTTATTTATCAAGCAGATCCATATATTGACCCAGATGGTAACAGAATATCTGATGTCCCATTTTGTCCGATCTTCTACAAAATTCCACCAAAGAGCGTTATGCCGTATGCCTGGGATTTTCCAGCTGCACAAGTTAAGGAGTTAATTTTAAGAGTGGGTGAGAGAGAAAGGTTCATTCAACTAGCAGAAATTGGATCACTGATGCCGATGCGTATTAAAAACCAAAATGGTGGTACGCATATATTTGATTTAAATGTCATTGCAGATGGTCCTGTTCAGGCCCTGATGATATCCGACTATGATCCAAGGACAAGTATGTATCAGTTAAAACAAAGTAGGGCTTCGACGTCTTCGTTAGCAAAAGATGAATTTGAAACCAATATCAAAGATGAAAACTATTATACTTCCGTGGTGTTTAATTTTGAAGGTGTTGGTATTTCCTTAGTTAATACAAAAGTTAATTATCAGGAGTTATGTTATATGACAATAAGGGGTATTGAATTTCATTATAATGAATCTGACCTCTATCAAACGGCAAGTGTTAAAACCAAATGGCTACAAATCGATAATCAACTATACTCTTGCATATATCCTGTTATTTTATACCCAACAGTTATTCCTAAGTCTAGCTTTGATTTGAACAAGCATCCTGCATTTTCCGCATCTGTTGCTCGCTTGAAGGATACAAGTCATGGTGTGAACTATATCAAATTTGCAACAGTTTTATTGCAAGAATTGTCATTGCAAGTTGATGAAGACTTTTTGTGGGCCTTGTTAGACTTTTCCAAAATACCAGGAGCGTCATGGAATTCTGGTGTAAAAAATCAACTTTGGGATAAAAGTTTACAAATTCCAGAACCTCCAACAATTAGATCCACCGAAGATTTATATTTTGAAGCGTTGCATTTACAGCCGCTACAATTCAACGTTTCCTTTGTGCGTACAGAAAGAGTCAATGCCGAAGATACTATGTTGACTCAGAATGCCTTATCAGTTGCCACAGATATTCTCACTATGGCAATTGGTAATATCAATGATGCACCAGTAAGATTATCAGCTCTATTATTGGAAAATATCAGAACTCCTGTTCCATATTTAATCCAGAATATAAGCGAACATTATAAGCAAGCTTTCCTTTATCAGCTATACAAGGTGTTAGGGTCTGTTGATGTTTTAGGTAATCCAGTTGGTTTATTCAATAACATCAGTTCGGGTGTCATGGATATTTTTTATGAACCATATCAAGGATATATTATGACAGATAGACCACAAGAGCTAGGAATTGGATTGGCCAAAGGTAGTTTAAGCTTTTTAAAGAAATCCGTTTTTGGTGTCAGCGACAGTGTTTCAAGGTTCACTAATTCTGTCGCAAAAGGATTAACTGTTGCTTCCATGGATAAAAACTTTCAAGAGAAAAGGAGACTGGCAAGACAAGGCAGCACTAGACCAAATCATCCAGTTGATGGTCTTTCAATTGGCGCAACATCATTTTTCAATGGCGTATCTAGTGGTATTACAGGATTGGCGACTGCGCCAATTGAAGGAGCAACACGTGAAGGTACGGCCGGATTTTTCAAGGGGCTTGGTAAAGGGTTGTTAGGTTTACCAACCAAAACGGCCACTGGCGTTTTGGATCTAGCTAATAATATTAGTGAAAGTATCAAGACTACGACATCGGTTTTTGATGGTGATGATATTGAAAAGGTCAGACTACCGAGATTTATTCCCTATGACGGTGCTATTATCCAATATTCTAAGAAAGATGCGCAGGGCCAATATTGGTTGAAAAAATGTAACAATGGTGTTTTTGCGAATGATCAATATCTAGCCCATATTGTTTTACAAGGAGGGGATCGTGTGTGCATTATAAGTTTAAGCAGAATTGCAATCATAAAAGTTTTTGATTTGACAGTCGACTGGCAAATCAAATTAGAAAATATTCAAAATATTACTTTGGAGAAAACAGGTATTCGTATCAAAACCAAACAGGTGAACGAACCATCCAAGTTCATTGCACTTCCTGACAAAAGCGATAAGAGATTTATCTATGGCCAAATTGCAATTGCCGTGAATGAATATAACAAGCATTGTATAGTTGCATTATAGAGTTCATTTGTTTTTTGTTTTATATTCGTAAACAATTATATTGTCAATATATTTCATTTTATTTATAATGCTATTTTTTTCTCGGTGAAGAGGTTTATTTGGACGCATTAGTGAAACAAGTGTCTTCTGAAGTTCCAAATTTCTTCTTCAATGATCTGAAGAATTTTGCGCCAGATTCTGACCCAAATCCTTCGGTTTTAACTTCTCTGGGAGTTACAAAACCGTCTCTTAGCTTAATATCGAGATCACCGCTACTATTCAACAGGAAAGTACCGTTTGGCAAAGACATTTGCTGTGCTGTGAATGGAGTTGGACTAGCTTGACAGTTTGTAAACACCACTCTTTTGAGCGTTGTGCCGCCGTTTGCACCGCCGGATTTCTTTCTGGAAACAGCCTTTTTGAAAGAATATAGAGGTCCCAAAGTGTTTTCTCTGCGAATGATATCATGAACAGAATGGATACTCCAATCGATTTGACGTTCTGAACTCGTAACTTTGGCGGCATAGGAAAACGGCAATTCAGGGCTCAAGACACGATAGGTAGGTGAGGATTTGTCGTACAAGCCCTGTTCCAGTATTGTTTTCAGCAGTTGGCCGCCTACCTTCGAAAGCTTTTCTGTCAAAGACATGAGTGATTCACCCTGCTGGACTGTGTATTCCTGTCGGAGGAGTACATCACCTTTGTCGAATTCCGAGGGGTGTAAAGTCTGGACGGAGACGCCTGTCGTTGGGTCGTTGTTCAAGAGAGCACGCTGCAGCGGTGCCGGTCCGGAGTATTTGGGTAGGATCGAGGGATGCACGTTCAGACCCCCGTGTTTCAGGGTCGAAAGGAACGACACCGGGATGAGTTTACCATAGGAGACGGCGATGCACAAGTCGTAGTGTGTTTTCTTGGCTATTTCCGTGAAGTCCGTTTTTTTTTCGGCACGAAGCAACGTCAGGGCGTTTTCCTGGGCAAAGGATGCTATTGGGGCGTCTCTCAGCTGTTTGAGGCCACGTCCCGATGGTTTCGGGTTTCTGGTGATGACGTCGAGTTGGTCGATGATGCCCGTCCTTGCGGGGCGGTAGAGTGGAAGGATCTGTTTCAAGCAGTTGATGCTGAACAGATCTGAGCCAAAGAATGCCACCTTGAGCATTTCCCGTTAGAATGGTTCGGTTTTGTGCAATATGGCGATGCCTGTGACGTGACGTGTCTCTTTCTTCATCGTGCTCACATGTAGTTAGAGGTATCTAAGAACTGCACAATAGACGTATATGGAAAATTTTGGAGGCGGGGCGGAGTGCCATTCATGTTGAGGATCCGTGAGCGGTGCCAATGGAAAAATTCAGTTTGGTCCGGCGTTCCACTGTGCACACCCTGCAGTTGTTGGCCATGGGGTGGATCATGTGGTTCTGGGTGCTACGTTAAGGAATAATGAGTAGCGGCGGAAGAGGCGAACTGCATAAAAGAGAGAGAGAAACCAACAAAGCCGGAGGCAGAGGCAGAGGGGGGGCCAAGGCCCGGGGAGGAGGTGGACGTGGACGTGGGCGTGGACGTGGGCGGGCGCCCGCTTCGGAGAGGCAAGCTCTTAGGGGTGACGACGTATGTGCTGGTGTTGCCACCACAAGTTTGTCCCCTGCTGTGCCTGGGCCGGGTGGCGGTTCGGATGCCGCTGCCGACGCCGACACCAACGCCCATGCTGAGGTGCTGAGACGTCGCAAAGAGCGGTTTGCACAAGACGCCGGGGGCGGGCCTGGCTACGGGCTGATCAGCAGAGGGGACGACCTGACGCTGAAAAACGACGCCGGCGCACGGGAGCGTCTTCTGGAAGAAACGATGCGGAGGGTCCGGCGCTTTCTGGCGGCCCCCGACAACGATCCCGGCGAGAGGGACGCCATCGCACTGGCGTTCAGAAAGCTGCGGGAGTGTGTTGTTGCCACGGGTGGCGGCGGGCCCAACGGGCCCGACGGGGCGCACCGTTTTGCACGCACGGTGTACATGGAGTCCATTGACTTTAGTGTCCGCTGCGGTGGCGGCGGCGGCGGGGCCCTCGAGATGTACCTGCCCGCGCTGCAACAGGCGGTGGGGCATCTTGATGCGTGGACCTTTTCGCCTGCCGAGAGGGACTATCTTGTCGGGGCGATGGGCTTGCATCTGGCGTTTGCTGAAAACGAGGTGGAGGGCGCGCTGCGTTTTCTGGCGCACGCATATGGCGTTGACGGGCCAGGGACCAACGGGGCGGCCGTGGAGGCCGCCGTGGAGGCCTGGGCCGCCGGAGACTTTGTTGCGGCCGCACGCCATTGTGGAGCGTGCGAGGGCGCGCTCGGACGGTTTGCCGCCCGGTTTGCAACGCGGGCCCAGGACTTGTTTAAGGCGCAGGCCGGCGTCGCGTATCGTGGGAGGGAACGGGAGCAGTTCCAGCAGCATGGGTTCTGGGAGTAGACGACGTCGGCGTCGGCGTCGGCGACGCCGACTGGTTGCGAGAACGAGGAAAATGCAGAACTAAAAAAACGAGAATGAGGCTCTGAAGGAGTTCTCCTACGGGCAAGTACGGGGTGCTAAAACCGCTGCAGACGGAGGCGTCGGCTTGCCCTGTTTCTTGTTGCCCTGTTCTGTTTGAAGCCGCCTACGTGGGAGAGCGGAAGAAGCGTACCAGAGAAGCACTCTTCATTAGACGGTTGGCAACATCCAATACACGGAACAAGAGAGAGGGAAAGACACACATCACCAATGAGCGATCCTATATCCATCCAAGACATCGAGGCAGGAAATGTGGACATCGAAGAGGTCTTTGCGTATCTCGATAGCCTGCACACGGTGCTAGAAAATATACGGTACGAGATGAACATGTACATGACGACGCTGGGTACGATGGACGAAATGACACGGCCCCAGGCGGTGTATAGGGAGATGAGTGATCGGATCATGACGCTGAAGACGCAGTTCTCTCTGTTTTTCCATGACTACAAGCGGGTGTTGCCCATGGTGCGCTACTTCAAGATAAAGCACGGCATGAGCCCCGATGACAGCATCAAGATAACCCCCCACCGGGTGCCGGTGGATGCCAAGCTCATCAACGAGATCAAGGCGGCCGACGTGGATGTGTTGCTGTCTGGCACCCTGGTGTCCAACGTGTCCACTCCTTCCGTGCCTGCGGCAAACACCTCGACAACAAATACGCCAGGCAACCCGGGTCCGGCAACCGCAGCAAATCCTCCCGCAAGAAAGGGGGCCGTGAAAACCGCCAAGAAAAAAAGTAGTATTAAAAAATAGGCTCTTGGGCCCTTCTTTCCATCCATCTAACGGCCGTTATAGTAGTGTAACAACAGCGGTACTTCAAGCTCATGGCACTCCAGAGACATGGAAATTCATCAGTGTGGTAGCATAATCCCCTGTAGAGTAGACATGATGATGGTGTTCAAGCGAGTGGATCCCATAAATAGAGAAAAAGAAAAAAAAAAAAGAAAAAGGTATTGGCTACTCTCCTCCCCCCACGCTCGTGACTCACAGGCGTGTGTGAGATAGTAACAGAAGAAAATGCTGGCCTGAAAAATATATATACGGGAGTTGTTCCTTGGGTGGTTGAGGATGTGGCCATCAGACGGTCCAGGAGTGGAAACATCCCAGTCTCAGACAAACATACGTGACCACAGTTACCAAGATGTCTACCGATTTAAGAAACGCCTTCATAAAGGCCAAGCAACAAGGCCGGAACGCCCTTGTTACATTTGTCACCGCATACTTTCCTAGCGAACAAGATACTATTGCAATTTTGAAAGGACTCCAGGATGGTGGTGCCGACGTGATTGAACTTGGTATTCCGTTCTCCGACCCGATTGCAGACGGACCAACGATCCAAGTCGCCAACACCAAGGCCATTGAAAACGGCTGCACGGTGCAAAAGTGCTTGGACTTGGTGAAAGAAGCAAGGGCCAAGGGTGTCAGCATCCCGATTGTTCTCATGGGCTACTATAACCCAATTCTGAAGTACGGTGAAGAAGACCTCGTGAAGGCCTCCAAGGAAGCCGGTGCGAATGGATTCATCGTCGTTGATCTACCACCGGAAGAAGCAGTCAAGTTCAGAAACATCTGTTCCACAGAGGGACTCTCCTACATTCCTTTGGTGGCGCCATCAACAACAGACGACAGACTGAAATTGCTCGGAGAAATCGCCGATTCCTTCATCTACGTGGTCTCCCGTATGGGTACAACCGGTGCCGGCGTCTCCGTCACCGCGTCAGTGGGCCCATTGTGTGACCACGTGAGAAAGTTCACTGGCGAAACCCCTCTTGCTGTCGGTTTCGGTGTTTCGACAAGAGAGCACTATTTGAATGTTGGTAAGCACTCTGATGGTGTTGTCATCGGCTCCAAAATCATAAACCTGATCGAAAGTGCTCCTGCAGGTCAAAAGGGCGAGGTGGCCAAAACTTTCGTTGAGTCTATCTTGACCGGTGATGGTACCAACACAGTTTCCGACTCGAAATTATCTGCAACCCCTGAGGTTGTTGAAAAACCATCCTTCAACGAAGTTCACAAACATAACCCTAATTTCGGTAAGTTTGGCGGTCAGTACGTCCCAGAATCTTTACATGCGTGCTTAAGAGAATTGGAACAAGCTTTCGAAGATGCAATTGCAGACCCAACGTTCTGGGACGAATTCCACGCTCTATACGACTATATCGGCAGACCATCAAGCTTGCATGAAGCAGAAAGATTGACAGAATATGCAGGCGGTGCTAAGATCTGGTTAAAGAGAGAAGATTTGAATCACACCGGTTCTCATAAAATTAACAATGCATTGGCTCAAGTTTTGATTGCAAAAAGACTAGGCAAGTCTAACATCATTGCAGAAACTGGTGCTGGACAGCACGGTGTCGCAACTGCAACTGCCTGTGCTAAATTTGGTATGACATGTACCGTTTATATGGGTGCAGAAGACGTCAGAAGACAAGCTTTGAATGTTTTCAGAATGAGAATCTTGGGTGCAAATGTTGTTGCTGTCGAAAACGGTACCAAAACTTTGAGAGATGCCACTTCTGAGGCGTTCAGAAACTGGGTTTCTAACTTAAAAACTACTTACTATGTTGTCGGTTCCGCTATCGGCCCACACCCATATCCAACTTTGGTCAGAACCTTCCAGTCCGTTATTGGTCAAGAAATGAAGGAACAATTTAAAGCCAAGAACAACGGTAAATTGCCTGATTTGATTGTCGCTTGTGTTGGTGGTGGTTCAAACTCTACGGGTACTTTTTCGCCATTCGAAAATGACTTAGGTGTCGACTTATTAGGTTGTGAAGCCGGTGGTAGTGGTATTGATACCGAGTATCACTCTGCTACGTTAACGGTAGGTGAACCGGGTGTTTTCCATGGTGTGAAAACTTACGTGTTGCAGTCTCAAGATGGTCAAGTCCATGATACTCACTCTGTTTCTGCTGGATTGGATTATCCAGGTGTTGGTCCTGAGTTGGCAGCTTGGAAAGACAGTGGTAGAGTGAAATTCATTGCTGTCACAGATGCACAAGCCTTGGAAGGTTTCAGACTTTTATCACAATACGAAGGTATTATTCCGGCATTGGAATCATCACATGCCATTTACGGTGCAGTCCAGGCTGCAAAGAAAATGTCGAGAGATAAAAACGTTGTTATTACTGTCTCGGGTAGAGGTGATAAGGATGTTCAAAGTGTTGCTGAGGTCCTTCCAAAGTTGGGTCCAGAAATTGACTGGAATTTACGTTTCGAATCTTTTGAAGACGCTTCAAAATAGTTGGATATCTGAAAATCTTGGTTGTCTATATATTGCTGTGTAATTAGCTATATATATACATTGTATTTACTTAAAAATAGGTTATCATTTGAACTACCTGACAGTAGACCATATTTGTCTAAATAGGAGCGTCATGTTAGACGCTAATTTCTGAAATATATAACATGTTTGTTTTTTTTTTTTTACAGTTCTGTCTAGATCTGAAATCCCGTTTTCTAGTAAACACCCCATCATGGCCTCTATAATAGATTTATTCTACAGCACCTTGCACAAGTATATCATATTTTCATGCTACCCTGTGTACCAGATATAGGAATTTGTGAAACTTTTGGGACCTCTACCGTTGGAAAAATTGATCTTAGAAATATACAAAATGGTTCCATAGAATTTGACTCTTCACTAAAATATTCGGATACTATTTCTAAACTCTCTTACGTCCCTGACAGCAAAAAGGTTATATGGAACAAAGTGTTCCAAAGGCGTCTAGCTGAAGGATCTAAAAAAGAGGAAAAACTTCCGAGTAATAATGATGACACTCTATGTAACATCCAATTGAAAGACAAAGCATCATATGTTGATGAATCGAGTATATCATTAGCTGGAAAATTCAATAAAAGCAATAATTTGTTTTCCAAAGAAGATTTTTTTGACCCTTGTATCGGAAGAATGAGTGAAATATTTGAATCAAACAACAAGATATTTTTTGCAGTATCCATTGGAATAAATAATGACACTCTTGCATTTGGTTGTATAAATGAATCTTGGAGAAAGAAAAAGCTGCTGACGCTGGAACAGAAAGAGTTGATATTACAAAGCAATAATGCAGAACAACACCAGAAAAGTCGAAGGTCAAATTCTGTAAAATTCAGCTGGGTTCATTCGATACATATAAAGTCAGAAATTATGCAAATTAGTATTCATACATTAAATAAGTCAAACAGTTTGGTATTGGTACGGTGCAGTGATGTTGTTTATGTTTTGAGATTCGGTATTGTTAATGATTCTTATTCTTTGAATAAGTTATTTACTTTTAGAAAAGGCACCAAATGGAGCCAACTTTCTCATTGTAATATATATGTTTCTTCTACTGTGATCAAGCTTGTTGTTGTCGATATGTGTGGTAAGTTTTCCGTTTTTGAATCAAAAAATACTGCGAAGATAGAATTCAACAAAGTGAAACTAAAATTTGAATCATTTTACGATCCCGCTGAACTTTCCAATTTCAAAAAATCAGAATGGATTGATGAAAACAGACTGATATTATTCTCAAGAACACAGTTGCATGAGTACAGACTAGCTGCCCTTAAGGAAGAAAAATTTTTTTGTCGTATATCTGCCGGGATATGGTCAAAGCTATTGGATGTGGTACCCAGCATTAGAAATAATTCAATGCTTTACATATTAACTACAAAAGAGATCATACTAGTCGATGTGTCGAAAAGTTTCAAAAGGAAATTTGCGTGGAAACATTATTTTACTGATTTAGATACCTCGTTATATTTGACGATAGCCAAGAATCCAAAAAGTGAGACAGAAACATGCATAGTGGCATCAAGACAAGTGAGCATAAAATATGCACTAACTGTTGATATCAATTGTTGTATTATCCTGAATAATCCGTATTTGATTTTATCCGATACAAATGAAGTATCACTATCTATTAGCATAGGCTTGTTGGCCCAAAACTGTGAATTATATGTTCTACTTGAAAAATCCAATAATTTAGAAATAGCATTGTCTTTACTCCACAAAACTACTGAGTTTGATGACCGAAAAGATATAGTTTTACCCATTAAATACCCAACAGGAGATGTTATTGGTGATGTTCCAAATCTTTTGATTGAAAACAACGCTGCAGGTAAACTATACAACGGAGTGTCACGTTTTTATAAATTTGAAGACAGACATTCTCCTGTTCCGATGGACGTCACAGAGAAAATATATGATGAAATTGAAAATTTCATGAAAACTGATATTCCACATATAACTCTACACACATTGGTTGACAATATTCATATACCGAGAAATATTAAAAACATATCAAAAATTGTGGAATATATAATCAAAAATGACCAGGAAGGAGAATTAAGTTTTAAGATCAATCATAGTTCCGGGATATACGACCTAACCCCATTTGAAAAGGAAGATGCAAACATGGAAAGTTTGCAAAAGTATATAAGAAATATTTTAGCCTTTTTTCACGTGTTTTCAGACGAAGAACTTTCGACTAATGCTGCATTTTACTTATTTTTAAGTTCTGTTGAAATATGGAAAACAAATATCAGTAGATATGACGATATGATGGATCAAGAGTTGAAAAGTAGTTTGTCAAATATTCCTGATAAATATAAAAACATGATTAATTCGTTTGAAACCGATTTTAAATACGCAGGAATATACGATTTTGATGAAGATGGTGAGGGATATCAAACCACAGGTGAATCAAATATGAATGTTGTACCTTCGGTATCTATTTCGCAAGGTCCACCAGTGATTTCTACTTCACAGAAAAGACAGAGGGGTAAGAAGTCAAGAGTAAGTTCATCTGTGGGAAAATCTGGCTTCAGTTCTCAACTCAAATTACAATTCCAGTCACAATCTCAACTACAATCACAAACATCACAAATACCATTACGGACGCAATCAAACTCCCAGTCTTTTGATTCAATAAGTCAAAAATTCTCGCAAACTTCCACTGGTGGAGGGTTCAGCCAATCACAATCCCTATCTCAACATAAACCAAAGCGTAAGAAAAGAAATACGGGATTTTAATTACATTTTAGTCCTTATGTGGGCAATAATGCATGTATGTCTGTGGTTGTTTATTCATTAAGAATATTTGGAATAGTTGTCAAGATTTTTATTACTCGGTATTGTATCTGCTTTAGGATATAAGAGCGAAAAATTGGACATATTCATGATGAAGTTAAAAACCATATAAATATGGCAGTATTTCACTTATGATAAGATCGAATTGTTGGATTATAAAATTAAACACGAGGTTATACTTATTGTGATGATGACAGAACAAGAAAGAGTTACTGTGACTTAAAATGGAGACACAAGAAGATATCCTGAATGAGAAAAACGCAATTGCGGAAACATGTGAACCAAGAAATAACATGTCAAAAATACTATTACCGGCAATACCAAATGAAGCTTCAACAGGAGCACCACCTGATGGTGGGTTGCAAGCATGGCTTGTTGTTTCTGCTGCTTCATGTATAATGTCGATGTCTTTTGGAATGTGTAACACCTTCGGCGTGTATCAAACATACTATGAGCAGAAATATCACAATACACCCTCTAATGTTTTATCTATCATTGGAGCGCTACAAGCTGGATTGACTATGTTGATGGCTGTTCCTTCGACAACATGTGTGTATTATGTCGGACCACAAGTGATGGTAGCGATTGGTGGGATGATGGCGTGTCTCTCATTTATGTTTTTGTCCATCACTAAAACTGTGGCTGAAGTGTTCATTGTTCAAGGATTGATGTTCGGTATGGGGTCTGGCATAATGTACATTCATTCCACTGCTGTCACATTTCAATACTTTGATAAAAGAAAGGGTTTGGCGCAAGGTGTCATCACTGCGGCGTCAAGTTTAGGAGGTGTCTACTGGCCAATTGCAATTCGTAATCTTATTGCAAAAGTTGGCTTTGGGTGGGCAAATAGAATCATTGGTTTCTTATATCTTCCTATGGTTGTTATTTCCGTTCTGTTTCTAAAACCCCGAGTTGCAGTGAAAAAGAGATCGCCGGGCGAAAATATTCTCCGCTTAAAATTTAATGTGTTGTTGAACTCGAAATATATGGCTATAAATTTTGCGTGGTTTCTCTATGGACTCTCCCTTTTTCCGGGTCTTTTTTACATAGATTTATTTTGCATCAGGGGAAATATCAATAAACAGTTTCAGTTATATTCGGTTGCTATTATCAATTCGTGTTCTTGCGTTTTTAGAGTTATTCCCGGATTTTATGCTGATAAGGTTGGACGTATTAACTTACTAATTCCGGCATTGTTTTTATCTGGAATTTTTCCACTGTGTATGTGGCTTCCTGCCAGTCGTGAAACACCTCCGGGCAACGGTTTGACGATTTCATTTATTGTTCTATGGGCTTCTGCATCAGCTGTCCCCATTGCCATTTTTCCTCCAGTGATCGGGCAGCTGTTTCGTGGGAACGAGATGTATTCGTACCTATCTTTTTTCTTGGTTTTTGGCGGTATTGGGTGTTTTTTAGGTCCGGTAATTGGGGGAACTTTTATTCCAAAAGGCACTGTGGCAAATACTGATGGGTTTGACAAGTTGGCGATTTTTGTTGGCGTACTCTGTTTGGGATCTACATCGATAATGATGGCCGTTCGTTTTTGCTACGCAAAACCAAGAGAGAAAATCTAATGGTCGTTTGCGATATAAGATTTTAATCAACTTCCGCAATTATTTAGTGTGATATATAGTAATGGATACATAAAAAAAGGATGTTAATGCTGAATCATTCTGTTTAACTATCCTAGTAAAAAAGAAGACACTATATAGAAAAGTGAACATGGACGAGAGGTCTTACTGTTATGCATATGTATCATCGGTATCAACAGGCGCAATCTGTTGATTGTTTTGGTTGAGAAGGACATTTGCAAGCAAGGGCTTCACAATGGCCGCACGAACAACCCCCTGCACACGCACACTTTGTTGTTGGACATAAGCATCTGTTCTTATCTTGGGAGCAAGAACCACATTTGCATTCACCTTTGCATTGGCATTTCTTTGGGCAGCAACACTTGGTAACGTCTTCTTGAATAGGAGTGGTGTCATCGCAGTGACAAGAACTCTTGGTTTCAACTGAAACTTGTTTTGGAGATGAGCAAGGACAAGACATGTTTTTGTAGTTGTTTGATATATAGTAGATAGGTTGTGTATCAATTAGTATTGATGGTTCGATGATTATAGAGAGGAAGAAAATATTTACAACTTTATTCTACAGAGATGGATACAGATGGTAAATGGGAGGGAGTGCTGTTGGTATTTATAATCAAACGTTGTTTCAAAAGAATATGGATGTACAGAAAAAATGGCAAAAACATCTCTTCTACAAACCTAATAATAGGAGTGAAAAATGTGTCAGATCAATTTGGCAATATTTCCTCACCCAAGACGCAAAAACCTCTCAATAATTGATCATCACCCAATTTAGGCAAAAGTTTCTCACCTTTGATCCTTATCACTCTCTTTAGAATTCTGTTACATTGTTGTGATGAGAATACCAAGATTAGGTCACCAAGATATGATTATTGGTGGAGAAGAATCTTCTGGATATCAATGTAATGCATTGGATGATTGATTGCGGCGTATTTGCCTCTATATATGCAAGTCAATATATCTGGTTTCCTTTTCACATGTTCAGTAATTCTAGAGATAGGGATGTTGGATATAGGGACTTCAACTGCCTTTGTACATCTGTTGCTGTTTAGTAAGCTTCAACAACATCGTGTACGATGTGTTGATCTTGGTCACCCGTATCAGCTACGTGTATATAGTAATTTACAAACTTCAAGAGCGTGACTAAAAGATATTGCTAGCTATCCAACTTTTTTAGAAAATTTATAACATTTCTGTTTTTTTTCAAAGACAGTTTATTATTCATTTTCAGTCTGCTAGGATATGCTTTTAGATCTCTACCTGCATGTATCACATATATGATAATTTATTGCATTTGAAACCAATACAGTGATAATACAGCCCAGGGCCTTTGGGGATGCCGGTTGAGCCAATTTGTGACTAGGTTACAATCGTTTGGGGCCAAGTCGGTCTAAAGAATAGCGGTGTCACCACGACACGTTTTATTGTTGTGCTTGGATTATTTTATTATTTTATTATTTTATTATTTTATATTTTTATATTTTTATTTTTTTATATTTTTATTTTTTTATATTTTTATTTTTTTATTTTTTTATTTTTTTATTTTTTTATTTTTTTATTTTTTTTTGATTTATCAATACCTTCGGCGTGCCTTGAAAGAGGCATACGCCAAACCTCTTACAGAAACGTGCATTTCACTTGTGATAATTGATAGGGATCTTGTATTCTAATGACGTTGTTGCCGGGTTAGCTTGTTATCCATCCATGAACCACTGGACATTACACAATGTTGATTATCAATTGGATCGTTTGTGTGTTGTTTGCAGGGCTAACATTGTCAGCTAATGTTGAAGATGAAATCCAAACTCTGGCCGATGAATACAAACGAATTAACGAGCAATCCTTGAATTGGGGACCATATCGTTCCAACTTATATCTCGGTATTCGTCCACGTATACCGGATTCCATTTTGACGGGACTGCTGTGGTTCCCGGCAGAAACGTTTCATGGCGTTATGTTGGCAAAACACGCATGTGATCAAAAACATGATATGAAACATTTTGGTTGGACCAGATATGACCCACGTTACGGTGGTCTCGAGAAGATATTTGATAATGACTCGAAGCTAGAACTGTCTGCAGAATTTGTCAAGACCGATGATGGCTTGAATTGGGCTCTTCGAATTAAAGGTAAGACAGCACGACCAGATTCGGTGAATTCTGTGGTCTTTTATGCTGGCCTCCAAGATGCAGGAACTTTGGAGTTGGAAAACGAGTTCTACGAGGACACCAACAATATTGTCGAAGGAGACATAACATTAAATGGTGAAATGGACAAATTAGGTGGCGCTTTCACCATTCAAATTGTGGACGACGAAAGCAACGAAATGCCAGTTAGTAACACGTTAAACTACGATTCCAGCTACAACCCCTCCTTAACCCATTATCTATCATTGACAGTTCCAGATACTGAGGTGTGGAAGGCAAGTGAGATCTTCTGGACTTTGATCAAATTCAACGTGGAAGAGCTTGAAAGCTTGAATAAGAAAGCATATGAGTTTTCTCCAATAGAGCTCTTTCAACTGAGAAATGCGGCAGGATTCCAGGGTAATTTGCATTTTGTCCAAAAAACATTTGTTGGTGATTTCCAATACGACGTGATATTTAATGTTGACGACTCCGAGCAAAAAATTGATCATCTTACAGTTGCTGAAAAAATTGAAAAAACACATAAAGTCATAGATGAAAAGTTCACTAAAAAGTTTCAACTGAATGCACCATTTAATAGCGTGGAGTATGTTGATTTTGCAAAGGAGCTTCTATCACAGCTTATGGGTGGTATAATTTATTTAAATGGCGACCAATTGGTTGATAGAAATGCAGTGGTTGACGATGTCAACTTTTTGAATTCACATTTACAAGGTTCTAGTGAAGGGCCTTACGAGTTATTTACATGTGTTCCAAGTAGACCGTTTTTTCCAAGAGGTTTCTATTGGGATGAGGGATTTCATCTATTACCAATTTTGGAATACGATTCCGATTTGGCGTTGGAAATTGTCAAGAGTTGGTTTTCTTTGATTGACGACAATGGGTGGATAGCAAGAGAACAAATTTTGGGTGCTGAAGCAAGAACAAAGGTTCCAGAAGAATTTACAGTTCAAAACCCAAATATTGCAAATCCTCCTACTTTGATGTTGATTTTCAGCGAACTCCTTGATACTGCCAAAAAGCTGCATCTAGAACAGGAAAACAACATGGATACACTTGATACTTCTGACTGGTTTTTGGATGGTAAAATCAAGGAGTTGTTAGGTGATTTGCATATGGAGAGACCAGAACTTATGATTGACTATGCTCAAGAAATTTACTCCAAGTTGCAAAAGCATTATGAATGGTTCAGAGAAACACAAAGAGGTAATGTTGAAGATTTGGGCAGAGATTATCCAAACAACGCAGAAGTTTACCGTTGGAAGGGAAGAACTAAAGATCATTGCTTACCCAGCGGTATCGACGACTACCCACGTTGTGAAGCGGATATTGGAGAATTAAACGTTGACTTAATTTCATGGATCGGTGTAATGACAAGGTCTATGTACAAAATAGCACAACTACTCGACAAACACGAAGACGCTGTTACATACAAACAAAGATATGATGACATCATTACCAATATAAATGAAATCCACTGGTCTGAAACGGATCAGCTTTACTGTGATGTTGCCGTTGATGATGAAGACGAAGATATCTTTGAGTGCCATGAAGGCTATATTACCATGATGCCATTTATGCATCGTCTTGTGTCAAATACTGATACTGAGAAACTGAAGAGTATCATTGAAGGTTTGCGGGACCCTAATAGATTATGGTCTGACTATGGTATCAGATCATTGACGAAACAGGATTCAAAATTCCACAAAGGCGAAGATTATTGGAGAGGGCACATTTGGATAAACATCAACTATTTGACTCTGGAATCTTTGTATTACTATGGTAGCCAACAAGATGTTGATCCCGAAGTTAGAAAGCTGGCCAACGAGACTTACATTCAATTGAGGCAAAATGTGGTCTCTAATGTTTTCAACGAATATAAGAGAACAGGATATGCTTGGGAACAATATAACGAAGAAACTGGAAGTGGTCAAAGAACACGCCATTTCTTAGGTTGGACTTCTCTAGTTATTCTAATGATGAAAATGCCAAGAGAAATTTTGTAGCTCTGTGTAAATGACTTTTTCTTAGTTAAAATAGAGGAGCAATAAAAGAATGTGAGAAGAACATCATACTTTTCTAATGTGCTGAGCCCACTTTTCTTTACAACTGCCGTTTTCTACGGTTACAGTAACTTTGAATATATATATTCATACAGAAAGACCAGCACACATTAGTACACACCACCATGGCGACCAAGAAGAAAGCTGAGAAGTTAGATGCTGAGACAGGTATGTTGGAATTTGTTTGAGAGCATACGGCCATACTTATTACTAACATTTTTTACTTCTCTAGCAAAAAATATGGTGGCAGAATATATGAGAAAAGAGTATAGGCCATATGCAATCAGTGATCTTGTTCTGAATCTACATAACAAAATAAACAAAGTATCTATGGCCAAAATTCTGGATGAACTTGTTGATGAAAACACAGTAATTACCAAAAGATACGGAAAGTTGAGTTTCTACTGCTGTTCAGAGCGCAAATGCGAGGCCAATGATAAGCCTATTACTCTTGAGATGTTACGAGAATTGGATAATGAAATCGATATACTAAAAAAAGATAGTGGTGAATTGATTTGTGGTAAGTTGACTCTTTCCTGTTTTTTATTTTTTATTCTACTTTTTATTTCTGAAGAAAAAATCCTTGATTCGAAATACTAATGAATAACCACGTAATATAGCCATATCTGAATTAAAACATCAATTGACAGACATCGAGCTTGAAAACAAAATCGAAGCTTTAACACTTGAAAATAAAATGCTTTTGGAACAAATCAAATTCCAAGAAAGCCAAACAAGCAATAACTTGCAAAGCACTGGAATGGAACACCAGATTGAAATCACAACTATTGAACTGGAGGAAAAAAAAGCTGAAAAGAAGTATAGAAAGATGAAAAAAATTGTATGTTGGTTAAAAGATTGGTGTTCATAGTCCAAATCAAGCGAAAACAAATACTAACACCAGCATTACATTACTTATAGCATGACAATATTCTCGAGACGTTGAGAGAGGGTATAGATAATTTTGAGCAGGAATTGGTAAGTCATCGTTGGTAGATTAATCGGTACGATATTGGGCGAATACTAACAAATCAACCATTAGTATAGGAGAATCTCGGAGTTGAGAGGATCCCTAAACTTTCATTTCTTAACCCTCATACGCGCACGTGACAGACTCCAGGGCTTAATCATTTTAGAAATATAAATTTCCCATTTTTATTATTTTTCGTAATAGACGCACTTTCCTGAAAATTTCGAGTTGCTGGTGCTGAGGCATGTTGTACGTCGTTAGAGGTGTGAGAGGATATTGAAAAAAAAAGATTGGATTTGCAGTTACATCTATATCATGAAATGAAAAAAATGTTTCTAAGTAGGATTTGTAAAGAGTTGCTAAAATTCCTTTTGATTTGGTAACCAAAACAATCTTTAAAAATGGCTCCAAAAGGTAAGAAGGTTGCTCCAGCACCATTAGCATCAAAGGGTTCAAAGACTGCATCAGCAAAGAACCCATTATTTGAATCTACTCCAAAGAACTTTGGTTTGGGTCAAGCAATTCAACCAAAGAAGAACTTATCAAGATACGTTAAGTGGCCAGAATATGTTAGACTTCAAAGACAAAAGAAGATCTTATCATTGAGATTGAAGGTTCCTCCAGCTATTGCACAATTCTCCAACACCTTGGACAAGAACACTGCAGCTGAAACTTTCAAATTATTGAACAAATACAGACCAGAAACCACTGCTGAAAAGAAGGAAAGATTAACCAAAGAAGCAGCTGCTATTGCAGAAGGTAAGAAGAAGGAAGATGTTTCCGAAAAGCCTTACGTTGTCAAGTACGGTTTGAACCACGTTGTTGGTTTGATTGAAAACAAGAAAGCTAAATTAGTTTTAATTGCCAACGATGTTGACCCAATTGAATTAGTTGTTTTCTTACCAGCTTTATGTCACAAGATGGGTGTTCCATACGCCATTGTCAAGGGTAAGGCTAGATTAGGTACTTTAGTTCACCAAAAGACCGCAGCTGTTGCTGCTTTAGTTGATGTCAAGGCTGAAGATGAAGCTTCTTTAGCTAAATTGGTTTCAACCATCAATGCCAACTACACCGACAAATACGACGACGCCAAGAGACACTGGGGTGGTGGTATTATGGGTGCTAAGGCTCAAGCTAAGATTGCCAAGAAAGCCAAGGCTCTTGCTGCAGCTGCTGTTGCATCTAAGAAATAAGTTTGTTACTTTATCTAGTTGTTTATAAAAATTCCACATATATCTTATATTATACTAATAAAGTAAAACCTAATTTACGGATTACAAACAGGCAATGACAACCTCCAGGACCGGAGACGTGAATGGATTGAGGTTGAGTAAGTTTTATTATCAATTTATTAATAACAAATAAATAAATAGTATAGGTTTGACTTATACATAAAAATGCCAGAATAGTTCATAAGGTAAAGATTTTTTTTATAAGCTTTAGAGATATATAAATAAGAAACAACAAAATAAATTCAATCAACTTGAACGGGACAAGCGTGTCTAATCTATTTTAATTTGGAGAATAATTTAGGAGCAGCACATTCGGAAAGAGCATGTTGTAAGTGGAAGAATTCTTCAACACAGTCTTCCTTGTAGGCTTTGTCTTCATAACCTGGTTCTTCTTGTTCTTTGGTGACTCTTTCGACACATTCTTCGTAATGGTGAAGAAATGGTTTGACTGATGGGAGTTCTGCACATTCTTTTTTGAGAGCATCGTATTGGTCTTCGCCTTCTTCTTCGTCTTCATCATCTTCGTCTTCATCGTCGTCTTCTTCTTCTTCTTCTTCTTCAACTTCTGCGACTTCTTCGACTTCAACGGATTCGACAACTTCTTCAGCTGGCTGTAGGAGGAAAAGGATCAAGAACAAAAGTCACGTGGGGACTTTTTTTGGGAGGAAATATGTGTTAGTATGGTGATCAAAAAGGGAGGAAACATGTATCGATCGTCAAGACATCAATCTACAGCGGCTGGAGATATACGAAAAAGTCTATTGATGGCTGCTAATCTTCTACGTCTGTATCAGTTTTCCTCGATAGCTAATATTTTCTCTTCAAATTGCAACTTCGACCAAAACGGTGTATGCAACATGAGCCGATTGGACGGAAGATTTCGACGTCTTTCAAGAATGGCATCCAAGGATTTCGACGTCTCACGAAGACTTCTTTCTTTTTTTCTTGATTCTCCTGCAGCAATTCCACAATGTTTTGGGTTTCGGGCTAGCTGTGACTCAACTGTTTCTAGTATAAATCCTGACCAGTGAGGCTAACGATACTGACGATGTTTCATTTTGCAATAGGTATTCCGTGGTGGAAGGAACGTCATACATACTTCTTCTGCGTAAGCAACGGTTGGGACGATTGCGTTGATCAATTCGGTGACAAATGACATGGCTGCGTATGTTCTATATTGGTTGGATCGTACAAAAATACAATTAAGTCGGCAAGACAAGAGGTTTTTTAATGGCGAACTTCTTCCAACTTCAACTTCAACTTCAAACAACAAAATGGTCTACTATGGGTACACCCTCATACAGTGCCACAATAATGTGTGCATACCAATAGTACCAGCTATTCACCTCTTGCGTATAATGTGCACCAGCTTTTTCTCTATAGGCCCGCGTCCAGAGATTAAGTAAGCCAATTTGGAAAATTGGGAATTCCGGCTCTTTCATTGGCTGAATGCGCCTGGCGACGATCGACGCCAGAATTACCGAAAACGTGTTTTATATTGCGTCGGTCGACGCACCGGTATTTTTTTCTGTAGAGCGCCTATACTTGATTGCGTCGGTCGACGCTTGGGTTTTTTTCATTTTCCCTCCCTGCTATTTTCAAAATCCTCAGAAGGGCAAAACCGAGACTCGCACAGCATACCACGGCGTAACAAAGAACTCCATCTCCGTGAAAAAAAAAGAGAGGAGGCGGAAAGTGGGGTCTATCCGAGGAGGGGGTGTTTTTCCCGTTTGGGGCTAAAAGGGCACAAGGAACACCCAATTTCATCGAGAGACCACTGTCCTGATGGATGGTTCTGGTCTTTTTTCCCTCTCGTTCCTCTTCAATGCATATTTGCAAGCGCTGCAAGCGCTGCAGGCCTTCACCCTGTTCCCAATTTCATCCACTAGTGGATCTGTATATCCGGGACCGTCTTTCTCCCGTCACCGTGCGATGGTTCTGATAATAGGATCCAGGAGTGGATCGTAATCAACAGACCAGAGATTGAATCAATACCAAAAAAAATTAAAAAGCGCGGCAATTCATTTGCTCGTATACCAGATTCGTCGATGCCTGTGAAGAGATCGGCCAACGGCGCCGATCGGAATTGACAAGTGGCCACCTGCTGCACCGACAAGCTGCACAATTGTGGATACACAAGCTGGAATAGAATGGAATGAATAAACCATGTATACCAACGAGCTCCCTACAATAATTCGCTATCTCTATCCACATATCTCTATATCTGTACATTTGCCCGATTGTCTGCCCATCCCCTGGCTCCGTTCTACATGACCGTCCTGGGCTTTGGGCTGGCTTTTCCCGTCCGGATATTTGAGCGCATTTTGGCGCATGCGCAGCATAGTAACTGATGGCCAGACACCTTGTAGTGGACGGTACAGGAAGCAGACTCTTCTGCTGGTTGTTTGGTGCTGGCCAGACACCTTGTAGTGGACGGTACAGGGAGCGGGCTCTTCTGCTGGTTGTTTGGTGCTGGCCAGACACCTTGTAGTGGACGGTACAGGGAGCGGGCTCTTCTGCTGGTTGTTTGGTGCTGGCCCTACCGCAGTGCCGGGGGAAGCAATCTTCACAGCGATGGCAGCCGTAGTAAGAGCACCTGTGGCAGTGGCAGTGGCAGTGGCAGTACTGGTGAGAGTCATGCACAGCACCGTCCGGCCTTCTGTGCAGGCCAAGTCACAGACCGCACCCATGCCACAGAGAGAGTCTCAACTTCCCTCTCTCCGAGAACCGTCTCCGCCCCCGCACAGGCCCGTGGGACCACGGGCCTGCTGTCCACCCACGCCCGCCTCGCGCCGCCCTTCTCCTTGTCGGACCCCCCTGCGGGCCGGCCGTCCCCCTCGCCCTGGGAACCCGGTGCTCCCTCCAGCCCGGCGCCTCTCGCTTTTCCCCACGCCCCAGACCCCCGTGTCCACGGGGATCGGGTAACAATGTGCACATTATTACCTGATTCGGCCACAGCCTATTGCTCCATAATCACTCATGGCATCCACTCATTGGGTATTTTTCTCTTTATGTGTGTGTGATTGAGTGATATATAGGGGATGTAGTGTGTGGTTGTGTGTGGTTGGCCCGTTGGCGGCCAATTCCAGCACTTGTTCATCCTGTTTGAGTGCATTACCTTTAGGTCGATCCAATTGCCACCTGCAACTGCTTCCAGACCCCTGGGATTCCACACCATTCCCTTCCACCTCTCCTCCCAACCAGCGTTGGCGGGTTATTTTTCATCAACACATCCTTCTCTGCTCTGCTGGATCCTCTCTGCGCTTTCTCTTGCCTCTGCTGCTCTGGTGCCACACCCTCCGTCTCCATAGCACTCGGTCCTCTTGCACGTTCTTTTTTTCTCGTCCTGTCTTCTGTTGTCTAGCACGCTGCCCAACCGCACCCTGCTGACCCAATAGACTAAGCTCGACTCGACACACCGTATCCGTCCAACTACACAGCTGAGCCAGGAACTTGCCGCTTCCCAGCTTCACCACTCTCGTCAATCCAAACAGACCAGACCACTCAGGTATATCCCTGGTACACCAGACCAATATATCCACAGACACAGACACCGGCGCATCCAATTAGCCACACAGATCGATTCTCCCCTTGCATTCCGGGTGTTGAATACTATCTACGTTTTCCCCACTTTGCCTGACACGAATCGTACACTTTGGCCGCACACCGGACCCGATTCCACCCATTGACCTGTACCACCAAACCTCGTGCTCTCTCGACACCAAGCCCGGATAGCCTAGCTTGCCCATTGATCAGACACGCCGAAACAATGACTGTGGAAAATCACGCAGCCCACGAACCGGCACAACTTCAAAGCTCCCCGGCGTCAGATAGGTTGAAGCACAGAGCCAAACAGGCTTCGAGCCCAGAAAACTCGGGCCTGACCGCAAAACCCATTGCCAACAGACCCACGGAGAACACCGCAAAAACCGAAACCCCAGGCTCTGTCAATAACGAAAATACCACTTTAAATAATGATAACGAAAACGACCACGACCACGACCACGATAATAGCACGGAAAACAAAAACGAGGAGCCGGGAGAAGGTGAGCATGCCGACACCGCTGATGAACCCCAGGACATTATCCCGGACAGAATTTTTGTCGGCAATTTGCCCTACGAGGTGACCGAAGACGAGGTCAGAAACCTCACTCCGGAGTTCGAGGTGGTTTCCGTCGAAATCCCACGGAAAAACTTCTTCAACAGATCGTTGAATGAAATAGTCCTGCAGTCCAAAGGTTACGGGTTCATCACCTACACAAACCCCGACGACGCCAAAACCGCCATTGGCTCGATTGTTGGCAAATTGATCTCCGGAAGAGAAATCTACGCCAAGTACGCCCTACCCCAGAATAAGAATAAATTCAAGCTCTCAAATGCGAACAATCACAACAACAATAACAACAACAACCCACACAACAACCCACATGCACAATTTCACAATAATTTCAAGAAGGGTGGATATTATATGAACAACAACTTCAACACACACTATAGAAATGGTACCCCACCAGCCAATTTCTATTATCCGCCACCGGCATTGCCCAACGGCAATATGTATCCAATGGCACCAATGCAAGATGTGTACTTCAAACCAACTCCGCAGGCGTTTTTTTCAAATTTAAACAGTGACAACATCAAACCCTTCTTTCCAACTCCAGTTAACTTTCAACCGATAAGCCAGATACAGAATTTCAATAAATCCAAAGAGGAAAAGCAGAAAAAACTTGAAAAAGGGGTCCCTTCAACAACCACAATTTTTGTTGGCAATTTGGAACGGAATGTGACGGTCGACGAATTGCGGAATTTCATGATCGATTTGAACCCGCAGTCGGTTAAAGTACCACGCAAGACTTTACCAAATGACGTTTATAGAATGCTGAAGGCAAGTGGCGTGCAAATTCAAAATAAAGGTATTGCATTTGTCAAGTTTGAAAATGAAGAAAACCAAAAGAAGGCAATTGAGTCGTTCAATGGCAAATTCTGGAACGGTAAAAAATTAAACGTCACCGTTGCAATCAACACAAGTGACGATGACAATGAAGGAGGCGATGATGAAGTCGACGGCGACGCTGATGATCTTGCAGACTCTGCGCAGTCAGAAGCAGACGTTGAAGTTGAACTCAAGGAAGATGCCGAACCGGTAGCTGTTGATGACGATGAAGAGGATGAAGATGATGTTGAAATCGAGGTTGTCGTTTCTGACCCAGCTAATGAATAGCCAAGCTTCTGCTTTCCTTTTTCCTTGATAAGAAAGAACCTCTATTGATTTTAATTGTTCATCGTCGTTTACTTTACCTTTACATGTAATAGACATTCCACATATTTAATTTACGGTGTATAGTTATAAAATTAACATGGCCTATATCTATGTTTGCTCTTTGTGTTTATGAAACTCGTTATAGGCACATATGAAGTTATGTACGTACCTACGTACATAAAAGCAAATATGGTATATCCTTAATGTCTGTACTGATCATAAAGTAAATCTTATCTCACTTATTCAATTCATGCAGCTATTTCTTCTTTTTTTTTTTTTGACCCAATAACCGCTTCTAAAATGATGTGCTTTCTGTTGTTTCAAAGACAAAACTTCTCTTACAGTTTACTATTTTATGCGAACCTATGGCTCAAGTAAAACATGTAAAGATAAATGCTGCTACGACTGCATTTGCAAGCTACAATCCAGTATTTATATTAGCATTAGATGAACTACCACCCTTTTGCTTTGTGGTGTAACTTCGTGAATACCTTTGATTCGTTTTCTCCTGGATGAAGAGACACCGAATTGGTTCCGACAGACCATCAAAGACTGCAGATGGCGTAAACATAATGTTTGATAGCTTGAATCATGTAAATTAGACAGGAGAACACTAATATATAACACAAAGTATTTGTGACTGCTATTTCCAAGGTTGAGGCATATAATTTCTATTTTTCATACGTGCCCCCTTACACCTCACAATAAATTTTTTAAAAAATATGATGCGCGTCCAACTCTGAACCGTCTTTTTTCCTCCGAATGTGGATACTGAGTGGTCGCTACACTGTGTGTAGTAGGGATGTGTATGTGTCTGAGTGAGACTGTGTTAATTGAATATACCTACCGTAAATTGTGAGATGTGATACAAATGAAGAACGAAAAACCTGAATTCCCTTTACTTTGCTAACCGTAACTAGTCAAAAATGGGTATGTATACAAGCTATATTCTAGGCATCAGGATGGGCACAAACCATGTTGTTGTTATAAACTTAAATTGTGAAATACTTGGGATGGAAATAAAAACCAGGATCTGAAATATTAATTTGATGAAAAAAACAAAGAGATTGAAGGCATACCATAAAACATAGGAAACGATAGTTATAATCAGACAGTTTTCATGGAGGCAAACAAGTATTTTATTTGAACAAACAAGAAGCAAATATATTTTTCAATCTGTATATGAAGAAGTCTTTCATAAATATTGCATGTTTGAACAGTGATTCTTTCAGATCACCACCCAAAGAAATCATAATGAGAGGCAAGATTTGCGACGACCGAGCTGTAACTAACATTTAATTTCGATTCAAAACTTCATTTGTATTATAGGTAGAGTTATTAGAAACCAAAGAAAGGGTGCAGGTTCCATTTTCACTGCTCACACCAGATTAAGAAAGGGTGCAGCAAAGTTAAGAACTTTAGATTATGCTGAAAGACACGGTTACATCAGAGGTGTCGTTAAGCAAATCATTCACGACCCAGGTAGAGGTGCACCATTAGCAAAGGTTTCCTTCAGAGATCCATACAGATACAAGTTAAGAGAAGAAACCTTCATTGCTAACGAAGGTGTCTACACCGGTCAATTCATCTACTGTGGTAAGAGTGCTTCTCTTAACATCGGTAACGTTTTGCCATTAGGTTCCTTGCCAGAAGGTACTATTGTTTCCAACGTTGAAGAAAAGGTTGGTGACAGAGGTGCTTTGGGTAGAACCTCAGGTAACTACGTCATCATCATTGGACACAACCCAGATGAAAACAAAACCAGAGTCAAGTTACCTTCCGGTGCCAAGAAGATCATTTCTTCTGACGCAAGAGGTGTCATCGGTGTCGTTGCCGGTGGTGGTAGAATTGACAAGCCATTATTGAAGGCTGGTAGAGCATTCCACAAATACAAGGTCAAGAGAAACTCATGGCCTAAGACCAGAGGTGTTGCTATGAACCCAGTTGATCACCCTCATGGTGGTGGTAACCATCAACATATTGGTAAGGCTTCTACTATTTCCAGAGGTGCAGTTGCTGGTCAAAAGATTGGTTTAATTGCTGCTAGAAGAACCGGTTTATTAAGAGGTTCTAAGGATAAGAACGATGATTAATGGTGATGTGATATATATTTCGTGGAACATATGTCGATGTTTTTTATAAACAAAAACTTAATAAAAAAGTTAAAACTACAGTAATCAAAACTTTACTATCCGATGAGTCAGACTAGCCACTGAAAATTAGAAAGTTATTCTACGTTTCACTTATCTTCAGGGATATGGCTTGGGACTAGATTTCTTACTATATGATAAAAGTCTGTTTTTTTTTCATTGCTTTACTATTTACTTCTATCCATAAAGAGATTATTTGAAATTCATAAAGAGTCAATAACTTTAATTATGGAATATGACAGTTTCTCTCTTCCATCTACAGTCATGACTCATTTGCTCTGCCTTATTTTATATTTTTGTCAAGATAACGCTAATAATACATCAGTAATAGCAAAATGATATAGATGATTTGGACTGATGCCTTGATGTGGAAGGGCACGTAGTATGTGACGTGATTAAACTGAAAAATTATCTCTTATCTACTGTATGAAGTTATGTGTAAGATCCAATCCGGATGAAAAATTTTACGTAATTTCGGATATAACTGTTTTTTTTATTTTTATTATTTCCTTTTACTTGATTTAGGATTTTTTATATAAAACTAGTTTTAGTGCCTCTTTCGATTTGCCACTTTACATCTCTTCACAGTCATACCCTTTTGCTACTTCTTTTGCCTTCTTTTTATTGGACCTTTTAATTGAGGAACTTGATAGTTATAGCTGGAAATGTCCAATACCACCTGCAGTGTGCTTTGGTCTGTGGACGATTTCACAAGTTGTTCCAGACATTTAATTCTGGAACTGGAAACCCCGTTGTATCTATTAATCTGTTCTGCTGCATTCATTGTGTACTATATCATTAAACATGATATTATTAATCAGCATTCATCTTCAGGTATACAACTGAAGCTCACCAAATCAAATAAACCATTGACAGACTCTACTACTGAGAATTATGGTTCAACCGAAAATGGTAGTAATGAATCTAATAATAAGCTCGATACTGATTCAGTACTTGATAAGCACTTCAATATGAAGTATATAACGTTGAATTCCGAAGATGGGGCAAAGATTACGACTAAAGTCACATTTAGATCTAACTTTGAACGTACAATGCTTGTGCTTCAAGAATTCATCTCCTTGTGTTTATTTGCATTATCTCTCTCCCCATTCTTAATTCCAAACTTACTAAAGGAATGGGATAATCAAACATCCATTCCATTGACCGATTCCATTTTTTGGCTCTACTTTTTGGTGTTGACGACAATTAGGTTAAGCTACTCATCTAGTGGATTACCTCTAAAATATCCAAATTTATGGTATCATACATTTAACTTAATTTTGTTCTATCTCTGCAGCTCTTTCTTTTTATTCAGATCTGCATTACTACATCATACATTAAACTCAACGTCAGAAAAATTTTACATTATCCAATTCGTCCTAGTTGTTTCGTTATTTTTAATTCAGGGTAGTGATAAATTTACTGATAGACCGGTCACAGTTTATTTAACTGAAGGTTTGGAGCCATCTTCTGAGTCTCAATCAAGTTTTTTCAGCACTACATCGTACTCTTGGTTAAATCCAATGATTATGAAGGCTCAGAAAGAAACACCAACAATGAATGATATTTGGAGTTTAAAACTTGAGGATAATTCGTATCCTTCCTTGATGAAATTCCATAAAATCAAATGGCATACAAGATTTGCAGTCAATTTATTCTATCAATTTCGTAAATTGTTTTTTTATCAATCAGTAATAACATCACTTGAAGCGGTTTTGATATTTTTTCCTTCGATGTTACTAAAACAAATCTTAGAATACGTCCAATCTCCAGATACTGAATCTGCTAGTCTTGCTTGGTTGTTAGTCATCTTAATGGTATTCAGTGCTCCTATTACATCAGCACTTTCAAGCCGTGGTTTATTCTTAGGTAGAAGAATCTGTACCAGAATGAGAGCAATTCTTATTGGTGAAGTTTATTCCAAAGCTTTGAGAAGGAAGCTTAATACTACATCTAAAGATGTGGATGAAAAAGAGGTGAAAACTTCAGATCCTGATGGACCAAATAGTACCTCTGACACTCCATCACTTGCCGAATCTAATAACGATGATGCCAAATCTGGAACAGAAACCCGTGATTTGGGTTCGATTATTAACTTAATTGCAGTTGACGCCTTTAAGGTTTCTGAAATTTGTGGTTATTTGCACTACTTTGTGAATTCTTTTGTGATGACAGTCATAGCAATAACAATCCTTTATAGTTTATTAGGTTGGGCTGCTTGGGCGGGTGCTTTCACAATTATTATTTTAATGCCATTGAGTTATAAATTGAGTATGCTATTAGGTGACTACCAAAAAGCTATGTTGAAAATTACTGATAAAAGAATTCAAAAGTTGAATGAAGCTTTTCAAAATATTAGAATCATTAAATACTTTGCTTGGGAATCTAAATTTGCTGAACAAATTTTACAAGTCAGAGAAGAAGAATTACAAATTCTTTTCAAAAGATGTTTGGTTTGGATTGTTGCCTCTTTTGTTTGGTTCCTCACTCCAACTGCTGTTTGTTTAGTTGCATTTTATTGTTATACAATTATTGAAGGTAAGCCATTGACGACACCAATTGCATTCACTTCCTTGTCACTTTTTAATTTATTACGCACGCCTCTTGATCAATTTGCCGACATGTTATCTTTTGTTATTCAATCTAAAGTATCATTGGAAAGAATTGAATCCTTTTTAGATGAAGCTGAAACCACTAAATATAAACAATTAGCACTCCCAAAAGATAAAGATTCTCCAGATGTAGGTTTTCAAAATGCATCATTTTCCTGGTCTATGGGTGGTGCAAATGATTTCAAATTAAGAGATTTAAATGTTTCTTTCAAGAAAAATAAGTTAAATGTGATTATTGGACCAACTGGTTCCGGTAAATCTTCATTACTTCATGCACTCTTGGGTGAAATGTCTTTATTAGAAGGAAAAGTATTTTTACCCGGTGCCGCTCCAAGGGATGATTTAATTGTTGATGCACAAACTGGATTAACTGAATCCGTTGCATATTGTTCACAAACTGCTTGGTTACTCAACGGTACTGTCAGAGAAAATATTTTATTTGCAAGCCCATATGATGAAAAACGTTATACTGATACAATCGAAGCTTGTGGTTTAAAAAGGGATTTCGAAATTTTGGCTGCAGGTGATAAAACTGAAATTGGCGAAAAGGGTATTACCCTGTCCGGTGGTCAAAAACAGCGTGTCTCTTTAGCAAGAGCATTATATTCGAATGCAGCTTATGTTTTATTAGATGATTGTTTATCTGCTGTGGATTCCCATACTGCTGTGCATATTTATGAAAAATGTATTACCGGTGTCTTGATGAAAAACCGTACTTGTATATTGGTTTCTCACAATATTTCCCTGACAATTAAAGAAGCTTCATATGTTATTGTCATGGAGAACGGTAGGGTTAAGACTCAAGGTGACGTTGAAACGCTTCTTAAAGAAAATGTGTTCGATGAAGAGACTACAGCTTCTGTTGTTCAGTCTCGTACGACATCCTCAGCCAATCTAGCAGAACTGAATGAAGTTGATACTCCTTCTAACCACGCACACTTGCTAAACTCAACAATTGGCGCAATAGCGTCTGATATGAATGCAGATCAATTAGATTGTGAGCCGAACGAGGACGGTGCCAAAATTGATGCATCGGGTAAATTAATTGAAGAGGAAACCAAATCCGATGGATCAGTTTCGTGGGCAGTCTACAAAACTTATATTGATTTATTTGGGAACAAATATCTTATGATCATGTTAGGTATTGTTTTTGTTTTCACCCAGTTGATTAATGTTTATCAATCCTATTGGTTGAGACTTTGGTCAATGATTGAAAATGAAAGAAATGATGTTGCCGTTACAGTTATTTCAAATATCCAGTTAAAGGTCTACGGAAAGTCTGACTTTGCTTGGTCAAACATTGTTAGCATTGCCAAATCAATTGATTGGAACAAACCTATTTTCAAAACACAGTATAATGATTTCGATGTTTCAGAATTTACTGCACTTCATTCAACTATGTATTATCTTGTGATTTATTCATTGATTGGCCTTCTCTTTTCGGCGTTTGGTTCTCTCAGAGTTATTTTAGTTTATTATGGTGGTTTAGGTGTTTCTCGTAAGATTTTTGAGATTTTATTATTGAAAGTTTTAAGGGCAGAAACTAGATTTTTTGATTCTACTCCAATTGGTCGTATTATGAATAGATTTTCCAAAGATATTGAAGGGATTGATCAAGAATTGGCGCCATATGCAGAAGCCTTTGTTGTTTCTTTTATTGGTTGTGTCAGTATTATTGTTCTAATTACTTTTATTACACCCCTCTTTTTGGTATTTGGTGTCTTTGTTTCAATTATGTTTTATTATGTTGGTGTTTTGTATTTAGAATTATCCAGAGAATTGAAACGTTTTGAATCGGTTACTAGATCACCAATTAATCAACACTTTACAGAAACTTTAACTGGTGTGACTACTATTCGAGCATATGGTGATGAAAGAAGGTTTATTATTCAAAATTTGAAAAAAATCGATGATAATAACAGACCCTTCTTCTTTGTTTGGGTGAACAACAGATGGATGTCATTCCGAGCACAAGTCATTGGTTCTTTGATTGTTGCAATGTCGTCAGCATTGTCAGTCTTATCTGCAAGACATATTGATGCGGGATTAGCCGGTATTTCTTTGTCATTTGCTGCATCATTCGCTAACTCAGCGCTATGGTTATTACGTTGCTATGCCGATGTTGAAATCAATATCAATGCTGTGGAAAGAGTGCAAGAATATATCACTGATGTTAAAGAAGAAGATGCAACTAGTACCGAAAATGATCCACCAGCGTCATGGCCTGAAAGTGGTGAAATTTCTGTTGAAGACTTAGCATTGAGATATGCACCTAACTTACCTCTTGTTATCAAAGGCATTTCATTCCACGTGAAAGCAGGTGAAAAGGTCGGTGTTGTTGGTAGAACAGGTGCAGGTAAATCGACCATTATTACCAGTTTCTTCAGATTTGTTAAACCTGATACAGGTAAAATCTTGATTGATGGTGTTGATATTGGAAAGATTGGTTTGGACTCCTTGAGAAGGGGTTTGGCGATTATTCCGCAAGAGCCAACACTATTCACAGGTACATTAAGATCGAACTTGGACATGTTTAACGAAAGTAAAGATATTGAGATCTATGAGTCTTTAAGACGTGTCGGTTTAATCTCTAGAGATGAATACAGTAATTTAAAGATTCTACTTGAAAGCGGCCAGTCTTTAGATTCATACATGGCTCGAAATGAAAACAGTGAGGAAAATGCAAACAAATTCACTAATCTAGAGGCTGAGGTGTCAGAAAATGGTGAAAATCTATCACAAGGTGAGAGACAGTTGGTTTGTTTGGCGAGATCGTTGTTGAAACATCCTAAAATATTATTATTAGATGAGGCAACCGCATCTATTGATTATGAAACTGATGCAATGATTCAAAATACAATCAGGGAAGAATTTTCCAGTAGTACAATCTTAACCATTGCCCATCGTTTGAAGACTATCATTGATTACGATAAGATTTTGGTTTTGGACCATGGGAATGTTAAGGAATATGACCACCCTTACACTTTAATCACAGACGAAACGTCTCAATTCAGATCTATGTGTCAAGATACAGGTGAGTTTGATGACCTTGTCCGTTTGGCCAAGGAAGCCTATGATTCCACCCATAAATAGTTTAAGATATCTATTTATTTACATTTACTATACCTTTACAAGTATTTATTATTACCCTCATATATATATATATATATATAGTTCAAATTATTAGCAAGAAGATTAAACAAAGACATAATTCCCATAAAAGCTCAACGAGTTGAAAAAATAGCATAATTATATGATACTGCGAATTGCGATATGATTGTTTATGTTTTTCCTGAAGGGGAAATTTTGAACTATTGTTAAATGGGTATTTTTTCTAGAGTAAAGATGTTCGTTTCAAAAATATATATGATATATCATCGGTTCAAAACAGAAAGAACAATTAGTCTGCCTGAATATATCATAATTCCAGCTCTGCTTTTTTAACTATTATTAGATCACTTCATGTTAATAAGTTTTTTTTCCTCTTGTTAGTTTTCTAGTTATTTTATATTTTCAGGTACAAGTCAATTGGTAAAACAACTATAACAACTCTCTCTGAAATTAGATCATATCAAATAAATAGTGATAATGTCTGATCCATTGAGATCAAATCCTTTCAGTGTGTTGCAATCGCCAGTGAAAAAACCAGATGAAGTATACACTCCTTCAGGTTCCCCTAGGAGAAATTCACCTTCTAAGGCAGCATTGAAATACTCTCCAGCGGTGTCCTTCAGAAGAGACCAAGGGGGGTTTGTTGACAGTGCCATTGGACGTAATTTTATTCAAAGAGCAGATGAGTCGCCGTTAAGAAACGCAACAGCCAGAAAATTGTTCACCGAACAAGAGTCTCCAAAACGGAAGGCCGCTTTAACAACAATAATTGATCCTTTTAATGATACCGAAAATGAAGAGAGTGATGAAAACGATATCATTAGCCATTATTCCATTTTTAACAGAAACCACAACGACTTGAAAAGATCCGTCAACTCCAATAAAACCGAATTAGAAACCCCAAAACCAGTTTTTTCAACGAGTTCTTTTGCAGCTGCAGGTGGCGACACCAATTCGTTAGAAGGTTCCTTGGGTGACATTCCGATGTTAACCCCAAGTTCGTCGGCTAAGCATTCGATTCCCGTTCAGCAATCTGCAAATCCGAGAATCACTTCAGCAGGCTCAGATTCAACTGCTTTTTCGGCTATGGGCTCGGAAATTAGCAAGAAGCAAAGTATAGTATCATCATATTTTTCATCAGATCAGTCTACAATTGATGTTCCCATGGATAAGAATTTCGAATATCCAGACGGGGAAAATCCAAGAAGTTCACAACTTGCATCTTCGGATTACTTTGATAAGAATTTGATGGATAATGCACCACTAATTCAACCACGCAGAAATAAATACCACAATAAGCAAACAGTGTTTAGATCGAGAACTGGTAATCTTGTTTTAGATACTCCGGTTCCCGGTCTATTGCACGACTTACTACCCTTAAAAAACAGTGATGAATTTGATTACATGAAGTATTCAGCGGTCACATCTGATCCTGATGATTTTGTTGAAGATGGATTTACATTAAGGTCAATTGAACTAGAAAGAGAAACAGAAATTGTTGTGTGTATCACAATGTACAATGAGGATGAAGTTGCTTTAACTAGAACTTTGCATGCTGTTTTTAAAAATATTGCTTACTTGAATAAGAGAAAAAGAAGTTCGACCTGGGGTCCAGATTCTTGGAAAAAAGTGGTAGTTTGTATTGTTTCCGATGGTAGAAATAAAGTCAGCCCGGGTATTTTGGAAGTTTTAGGTACGATGGGTGTTTTCCAAGAAGGAATTGCAAAATCTTTTGTGAACCAAAAGGAAGTTAAAGCACATTTATTTGAGTATACTGCGCAAGTTTCAGTCAATGAAGATCTTAAAATTGTTGGTGGTAAGGAATCAACACCTGTTCAGATGGTTTTCTGTCTAAAGGAAAAGAATGCAAAGAAAATTAATTCTCATAGATGGTTATTTAATGCAATTTGTCCAGTATTAAATCCAAACGTATGTGTTTTGTTGGATGTCGGTACGAGACCAAATGAAAGTGCAGTGTATAATTTATGGAAGGCATTTGACTTGGATTCTAACGTTGCCGGTGCTGCAGGTGAAATTGTCGCCATGAAGGGTAAATTCTGGTCAAAACTTATCAATCCATTAGTTGCATCACAAAATTTTGAATACAAGATGTCCAACATTTTGGATAAACCCTGTGAATCAGTATTTGGTTACATAAGTGTTCTGCCTGGTGCATTATCAGCATATAGATATTCAGCATTAAAAAATCATCCTGATGGTACCGGCCCATTGAAGGCATACTTTCAAGGCGAAACTCAAGATAGTGCAGACATGGAAAATATTTTCTCTGCAAATATGTATTTAGCTGAAGATAGAATTTTGGCTTGGGAACTAGTTGCTAAAAAGGGAGCTCAATGGGTTTTGAAATATTGTAAAGATGCTAAAGGTGAAACAGATGTTCCAGAGACACTTTCTGAGTTTGTTCTTCAAAGGAGACGTTGGTTAAATGGTGCGTTCTTTGCTGCATTATATTCTTTAAAGCAATCATCACAAATTTTGCAAACTGATCATTCAGCATTAAGAAAATTCTTCTTCTACATTGAATTTTTTTATCAAGGATTGACATTACTTTTCAGTTTCTTTTCCATTGCAAATTTCTATATAACGTTTTATTACTTGGCCGGTTCATTAATCACAATTGGTGGTACTGGAGGTAAAGTATTCTTTGAAATTATGAATTACATTTGTATATGTACCTTACTGGCAATGTTGGTTATTTCCATGGGTAATAAACCAACTGGAGCTCCAATGTTATTTTGGATTTGTGTCATTTTGTTGACATTTTGTGGGGTATATGCAATTATTTCTGGTTTCTATTTCCTTGGATTAATGATTAAAGATCATAATACAGGTGCCATTGGTGGGTTGAGTTTTGCTTCAATTTGTGTGTCTTTGGCTTCAACCTATGGATTGTACGTATTAATGTCAATTTTATATCTTGATCCATGGCATATTCTCTCTTCTTCACTTCAATATTTCCTCATGCTACCCGCCTACACATGTTTGCTACAAATCTATGCATTCTGTAATACGCATGATGTCTCCTGGGGTACAAAGGGTGATACTGAAGTGACCCAATCTTTGGGCTCTGCAATAATTGAAACTGATGAAAAAGGTCAACAATTCATTAAGACTGGTATTTTGGAACAGCAAGATATTGATTCAATGTATAGTGAAGTTGTACTAAAGCTGAAAGAAAGAAGAAAGAAACCAATTGATATGAGAGGTAAAGATGCCAAAGATGGCGGTAAGAAAAAGAAAGAAATTAGTAAAGAAGATTATTACAGAGATGTTAGATCAAGAGTTGTTTTATTTTGGGTTATTGCAAATGTAATTTTGGTTATGACCATCACACAAATTTGGACAGCAAAATCAATTGGATCGAACAAATATTTGGCTTTCATTCTGTGGTCCGTTTTTGGATTTAGTTGCTTCAGATTTTTAGGATCCGGTAGTTATTTACTTCATTTGATTATAAGAAAAATAATTGTTAGTAAGCACAAGTGGGATATAAAGAAGGAAGATCAAGTTCCTCAAATGAATAAACTCCCAATGTGATTGGTGTTATATTCAAAAAAGAAAAAAAGAAAACATTCCAGTGAAATTATATTAATTGAAGTGGGGTGAAAAGAAAATTTCAGTATTTTTTAGTGATATCCTCCGAATTCTCCTTTCATTTTGTTGTTTATTGTTTATACATCTTGAGCTTAAGTTTTTTTTTTGTATTATTTATTTTAACTGCTTACTATTGTAAAGAAAATTACTTGCTGATCAACTTTATGAATACACTTTAGATATTTCAAATAGTTTGAACGATTGAACTTTACGAAAACCTTTATTTACTTGTCAATGCAGTGACTTGACAGTTTTTTCTGAGAAGTACTTATAAAAGTCAATAGAATATATAGAGATAGATAGATAGATAGATAGATAGATAGATAGATAGATAGAACAGAATATAAAAGAATATAATAGTGTATTAGACAATGAATACCTGAAACGTGTAAGATAAATGAAATTCAAATGAAAAGTAAGAAAGTAAATAAAAAAAAACAGAAATCGAAAAAAAATGGTACATAAAAGCATTAAAATTTTGAAAAAGTAGTTTAAAATATGTCACAGAAGAACTATAAAAAAGAGACTAAAAGTATTTGATGAAGAAAAATATCTGATATGAATCCACTGTAAAAATAAAAAAGTAAAAAATAGAATTGTAGCAGGGAATGTAGTTTTATAATAAATGGTATTTGATTAGTTCATTGAAGATTTCATATTTAGGACATGTTCCTTCAATCTTAGTAAATCATCATCATCAATAACGCCATTTTCACTCTTAACTGTGCCTGGAAGATCAAAATTAGTTCGGATTAAATTGGTTGTATTATTATTGAAAGCACTTGAAATTGAGCCAGTACCCTTACTACTAGGTGATTTTCTAAAAGCTCTTGAAAAATCACTTATTTTAGATTTGACAGTATTTGATTCAGCAGATATCGAGTTGTGTTGATTGTTTTTAAATTCTAGAATATTTGATACTGTATCATTAGTGACAGAAAATAAACTATCAACGTCAAAATCTGAATTCCCATTTTCCAAGTTTTTCTTAAGTGGATCAAGTGATGTTGTATCCAAAACACCCATAATCTTCATCAAATTGCCCTCTGACGGAATAGTTGGTAATAAATTTATATTCGGTTTAAAATTTGAAGACTTAAATGAATTTGCTTTACCGGTGCTGTTTTTGTTGCTGCTACTGCTGGTGTTGTTGTTGTTGTTATTAGCAGTAGTGTTGTTATTATTATTATTTGCCAAAATCATATGCATTTCTGAATCAACCTCTGAATCGACATCCGAACTTAAAATATGCGAAAGTATTTCATCATCAACACTATTAGAAATGCTCATGTTATCATCAACGGAGTTTCTATTAGAGAGCATTGTTGCATCTAAAGAGTTTTCTCTTGAAACAGGATATCCATTGGAACTAATGCTACCGGATAATCTTCTATCGATACCTCTAGATGAACGAATCCTTGAATCGGCTGATAACGATCTGCTCCTATTTAATGTTGTTCTGACTGGTTGGATTGCATAATCCATTATCCTTTTTTTAGCTGACGCAGTTATCTCACTAGAGCTATTATTCATTGGGAATGAACTTATATTGTTACTTGTTTGATTATGATAAGGACTGGTAGCTGAAGGAAAAAGTGAGGGCATACTGTCATTAGAAGAACATGATAATCTCCTTGATGATGATACAATTGATGACTCTCTTGATGTTAATGACATATTCGATGATAAAACACTAGACGTCGAAGTGGCAGATTTTCTTCTTTTGTTTGATGTGTTATCATCATTGGAGTAACATGAATCACCAGGCAAGTTAAAAGCATTCAAATCAAAATTCATCTGCTTATTCTGCTGCTGTTGTTGCTGTTGTTGTTGATTCAAACTCTTTGAGCTGTTTTGTAAAATTTTTTTATCAAATAATGAAGTGTTTTTTGGTCTATCCAAATCAACTGATGAAAACAATTTTAGTGTGTCTTCCTGAATTGAACTTGCATCAGAAAATGCATATAAAATATTTTCCTTGATGTAATTAACAAATATTGTAATTGCTGGATCGACATCTTTATAATTGATTAAAATCTGATACAACTGAATTAGTTTATAAATTTTTTGACAAACTGTTTTATCCTGATCACCTTTCAAACTTGTGATTGAGATCAACGTAACAAAATGAAAATTAAAACTATGCAAACAGAGACTCTCTGCAGCTTCAATTGAGACCTCATGTTTTTTATATGAAAATTTGGAATTATTAAAAGTTAAATCATACACCAGATTAATAAAGTCAATAAAATAGGAAGGATCAATGGCTTCATTAACGTTAACCAAAACTTTAAAATATAAATAATAAGATTTCAATTTATTGAAAACTACTGAGTTATCTTCGTTGTATAAATTTTCGACTGCCTTTTTCCAATCTGATAATCTTTTATCAATTTTACTTAAAACGTCAATTTTTTTATCCTGGACAAATTGCATTATATTCCAAGGTATTAATTTTAACAATTTAACTAAACATAGAGTAATTTTAATGTCATTATTGATTAGAACAATTGATTCTAGGCTTTCGGGTAGTAACTTTGGCTCATCATGATTGTAATTATTAGAATTTATTTCAAATTCATCATCCGCCAAAGGTATGTTGAAATAAATCTCTGATAATTTAATCAAGATTTTGTAATTCCAATAAAGTTTTAAGCGTTGCAAATCGGTCAGCTGCTTATTTTGAACTTTGTTTGAAATTAATAAATCAGTTGATTTATTAATATGCAAAGTATTGACCAAATTTGTATTCAAATTTATAACATCCAGCAAAAACTCTTTATGAGAATGTAAAGAATCTGTGTAATTTGGTAAATTATAATTTTCAAATTTAATCAAGTAATAAAAGAACAACAGTGATATTTCCAACTTATCTAAATTCGGTGATAGACAAAAATTGATATTCCTAAACATCATGATTAGATGTTTAACATTGATCAATTTAATTGATTCGTCCAATTGATTCAGGGCTGATTTATCAGGTAAAAATGCCGAAGATTGATTATTTTCATCGATTTTTGGTTGACAAAGTGTAAACTTTAAAATTAAAACGAGTTTAATTAAAACATCTTGATCTTTTGAATTAAATTCATAATATCTTTTTTTCACTTCGCCATTATCAATATAGGTTGAATTTTTTAGAGTATAAACATTAACAAATGTTAAATAATCATTGTAAAATAATTCAAAATCTAAAATTGGAATCAGCTTGTTATAATCATTGAAAAACAACCAGATCAAGTGATCCAAATTTTTATTTGAATCATTTGAAGAAAGTGAGGCATTGTGTGGAGATAGTTTTGAATCTAAATTAAACAACGGGAAAATCAACTTGTATAAAATCAAGTTCAAATATCTATTGAGATTCATATGATAATTTGTTAAATTTTTGAGGGCGCTTGGTGATAAATCATTCAAAGCCGAATTTGAGTTAAGATTAGATTGGGTGTGAGAGTTTGAGCTGACGGAAGAAACCGAAGCTGAGTGTGTCATTAAAGCCGCATTATTTGCATAACCTTTGAAAGGGTTTGATTTTAGATTGCTGAAAATTGATTCAAAAGGAGATTTTAAATTCTGATCCAAGATTAGCAAACCTGATTGATTTGTTTTGATCTGTTTGTGGAAATAATGGTCTTTTCGATTTAAATCTAAGGAATAGGACTTTAATTCTTTGGGAGTTGCCGAAGCCGATTTGTCGTTATAGATGTCACTGTTCAAGTTTTGATCCGTGGAATTATTTTGGTGGCTATATGATAAGGTATAAATCATGTCCGAGTCTATTGTCATTGAGTCAGTTCCACAACAGCGGCTGTTGGCCGGGTGTATTTCGTCATTGAGATCATGCCCCTTTTGTTTATTTGAGTTCTTGCTGTTATCTTTATCACTATTGTTGATAGCGGTGATGCTGTTACCATTGACGGTATTTTCATTCATGTTCTTGTTGCTATTATTATTATTCTTATTGGCTTCCAAATGGGCAATCTTTTGTTTCAGACTATTCAATTCCAGCAATAGCTGGTTTCTGTTTAACTCCACATCCAACAACTTCTTTTCGAGATTTTTTGTGTAACCTTTAGGAAAGGAGTTCCTTGTCAATTTGTCGGACACCACACACGGAAAACCATCTTTTTCACAGTTTGTACACTTTGGGTTATTTTCGGATTTTCCGCTGCATTTGATCTTCCTTGCCCTGCATCTGTCACAGGCCTGGGAGATCCGGGTTCTGCCATTCGATGGGATTTTGATGATGTTCCAATTTGTCGAGCCTGATGTTGGTGTCAAGATCCCGCTGTTTGAGTCCGTTGTGGGTGGTGTCGAGCTGGAGTTTAAATTGGGCGTTTCGCCCATCATGATGTCTTCTGTCATTGGGTCAAAACACGTCTTTCCGACGACAACCGGGTCTATGCGTGGGGTGGGCTGTACACTGGTGGCAAAAAAAAAGGGCAGCTGCAAACGGTCTAGCTGAGCCTTGTTGTCGTGATACCAACTGGGTAGTCTTTGCGGAGATTACTACCTAGACAAATGGGTGGGAAATGTGTCGGAGTGCAGAGTAGGGTTTATTTGAATATAGTGCTATGGGCGGCTTGGATTTGGTGGTGCCAAAAACAAGACGTTCTTGCAATAGGATGTTCTTGACAGACGATGGGAGGCGGAAATTCAGCCTACTTTTTCTTTCTTATACCAAAACAAAATCCGTGTCTCTTTCTCAAGTTTTCGGGGATGCACGGTGGAACTTGGTCGCTTGTTCTTCTGTTGTCGTGTGTGGGTGTGTGTCGGTCTACTCGGGATGTGCTCGATGGTGTCGACCTGCGTGTCCGAAACAAACGTTGAAAAACACACTAAACGACGTCTCCATGCTCTTGCAGAAAGAAGCCACAAAGGCAAACGGGGAAACGAGGCAACAATCGTATCCAATGTCCTGATGCCCATTAGTCAAAAACAGCCTGGCGCACGGAGGATCCGGGGTCATAGTGTGCAGGGGCGTTTCCCCACAAAAATTTGAAAAACTTCAAAGGTTATGTGTACACTGCGCGGTTAGCGAGAACAATAGATAAATTAAAAACTATCTTTCCGCACCTTATAGTCTGGCAATATAGCGAATTGTGCAATTGTGTGATGGATTATATTATGGAATTTTCTATTGTGTTCCATTTTCTGGTCATGAAATTTCTCGCCAAACCAGACAGCTCGGCTGGAGTCTGCGGCTGCACAGCCCAACACAACAAGAAGCCTGTTGTTGCCAAAAAGAGAGAAAAATCAAAAAAAATGGAAAAGAGGTCACGTGATGCGCTCCAAAATACCAGAACATTTATTGCATGTTGCAGAAGTACATGATTCTATACATATGTATATCTAACTATCTACGGATTTAGACGGAGACCCAGAATCACCGCACTAGTTAGCCACCCAGAGCAGATGTTCTTTCATGTCATTATTACAGAAAGCCTTCCTTTCCTCGGTTTCTCCTTTTCCAAAGTGTTTGTTGATATATTCGCAATCCAAGGATAGGTAGCAGATATAGTCATTCATGACTCTCCATATCTGTGTCTCGTACTCGTTTCCAAAGTAGGCGGTCTCGGAAATCAGCCTGATTCTATCCCCGTTTTCTTTTAACACAATGCCGTTCCGCAGAAGCTCGATCGGCTTCAAGGATGGGTTGTTGATGTTCAGAAATAGCGGGCTTCTTCTCTCACTGGACTTCTTCAGCCATTTCTGGTAGTTCTTCCACGTCAATCTGTCCTGACCCTTCTTGCCATACTTCTCTAGGTAGGCCTCGTACGAATAGTGGTCGATGATTGGATCGTACTGTAGCATCGAAACACCATGGAATTCGCCGTCATACCAATAGCCATTGCTATCAACGTTGGTATTGATGGAATAGTATTTGTTGTTTAACGCATGCGCTGCAGCACTGATGGTCTCCTTGCTGCCATGCATGGCGTTGGGCTTGCCGGTTAGTAGTAGGTAGTAGACGTTGTGGCCATTCAGATTATAGTATAGCGACAAAAGTAAGGTCGAAATGTGTTGCTTTTTGTTGATGATTAGTTCACTGGCATCGTTCTGCTTGAATGAGAGCGTGTTTTGCAAGTCATGGTAGTTCACTTTCCTCTGGATATCGTCTTTGCTCAGCTCAGATGATTGCTTGATCACGTCTTCCGTCAATGGCAACCCAAACTCCTTCGCTTTTTTATTACCAACTTTGATGTTCGCAATCTCGTAATATTCAACCAAGGTGGTTCTCAGGTCGTAATCACTCCAAACAAATAATCCATTGTCTTTATAGAGCTGTTTCTCAAAAACATTATGCTCCATTGGTTTCAGCATGACATTTTGCGGGGTCAAAAACAAAACGTTTTCAAAACTCGATAACAAAATTGAGAGTTCTCTTTTAATTAAATCAAAATTGTTCCAGATATACAGATCAATGCCTTCAATTTGTTGCAAATTCAAAATTTCTTCGATGATAACACACTTGGCACCGGATTGGGGTAAGTACTTGTCACAAATTTCACGGTCTTTCAAGTAGTCTTCCCGGGTTGGCAACAAAACTTCGATGGGTAGAACTCCCCCAGCTTTTCTGAAAAGTCTCGTGGAAACTAACGCTAGCCATGTCTCATCATTTTTATGACCACCAATGATGACTGCACCATCGCCGCTGGAAATTAAACCCTGCGTAACCAAGGATCCATCCTCGCCTTCAGTGTCTGTGCCACTTTTCAATTCACGTTTTTGATTCATAACTTTATCCTGCAAAAACGCAGTAACTTTAGAGTGCTTATCTTTCACCTCGGCAATCCATTTTGGAGGAATTGTTGCAAGAGTTTCTAGATATGACAGGGACAACAGGTTGTGTTCCATAGCCGGTGCTGTAAATTCTAACTGGTTCTCTTCCGCATTTAAGATTTTGGAGTCAGGTGCTAGACTGAAAAGTTGCTGGATGTAATCTTTGATTATCTTGGAGTTGTGTATATTTGCCTCGGACGAATGAGCTTTGGAATTAGAACCTACCAAAGTGTTTGTATTTGAGCCTGAGTTTGGATGAGAGAAATCGGGAAGTAAATTCTGACGTGATTTTGGTTTCTTGGATTCTAATCCTGAGAAGTTGGATGAAAACAAATATAGAAACAAGATCAAAGATATTGAAACCATAAGAAACGATGATTTCCTTTTGAAAAACCTGTTCAGGACGGTTCTAAAATAAACTAGTTGCGCCATACTGAATGTGTACTATAGCGATTATGATTGTTACCTTTGTTGTTATTATACTGTAAAAGCAAAATGGCAGTGTTTCGTTCCCAACAAAATGTTTATGATCTGGAAGTGAAATATGAGACTGAACAGAAAATAATTAAATTAAAGTGTAACTCAATGTGAAGCAAACCAATACGTTTTCTACTTCCAACGAAGAAAATCGGAAATTAAACGTAGTGACTAGATAAAGACAATATATTGAAGTAGAAGTGAATAGTTGAAAAAGAAAAAAAGTAGTAACAGATGTGCCAGCAATCAAATGACTAGTTATAAATATATACCTAGAGCTGTAGCAGTTACGAAAAGCTTTTCCTTGGTTTAAATATCTATGTCTAACTGGGATCGAAATCTAAAGGGACACGAGAAAAGTCAATCTGAGGAGTTAACGATGACGGTTAAAGAAATCAAATCAACACCAGATATAAATCGTTGTGAATTTATCCATATATGAGGACATTTAACAATTAAAAAAAATAATAAAAACATAAAAAATACCGATGTAAGCTGCCATCGGTAAATATAAAAACAAAACCCTCCAACAAAAAAAAACGCGTCATCTGGCAACTCCACAACAGTTGTAATGCTATGCTGCGACATGTATTGTGTCGTTTGAGCTGTCATTTTTAATCTTGTGTAAATATTTCTTTTTCTGGAAAAAAATAAAAAATTAGTTAAATTCATGTTAAAATATGATTTACAATATAAATTTTGTGGCGATAAGAGGGCAGCAAAAAGATGACGGCTCATTGACGATGATAGTGATGTATGTTTATACCGTACAACTGACATCCAAAAGAAAACTAGTAGGAATCGATCGTATCTGAACATGTGGACCTATCTGTTTGGGGCAGGAAAACAGAAGAAAGAATTACCTAAAAAGGCTATTGTTGACCTGAGAGAACATATCGCAACATTAAATAAAAAGAGTACTTATCTTGAATCACAAATAAAAGAACAAGAAAACAATGCCAGAAAATACGTTACAACTAACAAAAACTTGGCAAGACAGGCGTTGAAGAAGAAGAAGAAGCTGGAGGCGGACTTGGTCAAAATCGAGAATCAAATCGAATCATTGGAGACGCAGTTGACGGCCATCGAATCCGCAAACTTGAACTTGGAAACCATGAAGGCCATGAAACAAGGTGCTAAGGCAATCAAACAAATACATAATGACTTTGATATTGATAAGGTGGATGAAACGATGGATGATATCAGAGAACAAGTGGAAGTAAGTGAAGAAATTTCAGAAGCAATTTCAAGACCACTTGGAAATGATTATGTTGATGAGGATGAATTGGACGAAGAGTTGGCCGCACTGCAAGAGGAAGAAATAGAATCGAATTTAGTAAACACGCATAGAAACCAAGAGCAAAAAATAGCATCATCAAACCCAATACCACAGCAACAGCCTGCAGCAAGTAATGCTCACAAGATAAATCAAATGCCTTCGGCACCGACCAAGAAAGTTGAAACTCCACAACCTCAAGAGGAGGAGGACGAGGATGAACGTGCTTTAAGAGAATTGCAGGCTGAAATGGGTATGTAGGTCTATGAACACTTTGAATGCATTTATGCGCATTATTATTGTGATTGTAATTGCAGTTACAGCTACATCTCCACTATTACCTGCTCTTACCGTATTCTTTATTATCTTCATGAACACGTTGGTACATTTTGTTGAAATTTTGTATAGTTCTACATATCCATTAAATTGATAACATGTAATCTATGAAATACTACTATTACAAGCTCTATACCTAATATATTTCTAATAACATTTATCTCTGCATATGTACAATTCAACAAAAACGCCCCCTTTTCCACATTTGAATATCAGCTAATCATTCAAGGTAATTTGTCAGATATGTACATATCTTCAAGAATTTCTCTACTGGTTGCACCAATGCTTCTGTCCCTACAGAATAAAAGTAGTTTCCCAAGTTCTTTGACAACGATGTAATCTGCATTTGCTAATTTTGTACCAACCAAATTTAGTAATCCAACAATATTTCCAATACCATCAATATCACATAAAACATTGACCCATCTCATTAAGTCACCATAAAAATCTGCCCCAGTAGGGTTCGTAAACCACGTGTGTAATAAAATCCCTTCACTCTTTAAAGTAAACTGGTTTCTGATATTTTTCAAATATAAATAACCGTTGTTATTTTCATCATTATTTAAATTTAAATTTTTGAATTTATCTTTTGCGTACAAAAAACACCAAATAACCAAGAGCATATAACCTAATGAATAGCTTCTGAAGAATAGATCGGCATCGGGTAAATAATTATACTGGTATTCATAAGTCGAGTCTTGTGGTGATAAAAACATTTCAAACAAGGATAGATAGCATTGCACAATTGCCACTTCACAATGTCTCGTCTTTGACCATTCAATAACTCTATTTTTGATTGAATTTCTTTCTAGGGTAGAACTGGGTTTAACATTCATTCTCCACGGAGCACCTGAAACAATAAAAATATCATAATGAGATATTGACATGTAGATGTGAGCCAGATGGTATGATACACATTTGCATCGGGTATCTGATGTTGAAAATTGCGATGAATTGCCTAGTGAATTCAAATTATCGATGGCTGTTTTCGATGAACAGCATGAGGACCCCACGTCATTCCTCCAAATCGCAAATGCCGCTGTTAATAGATCTCTCCAATTTTCCGAAATTGTATTGGTGAATTTATCAAGACCAAAAAACAGCTGTAAATCTCTTTGTTGAATCTGAAATAATATGGCATTTAAGCCAGCTAACAAAATCTTTTTACCAAATGAATTTGTCCGTGCCGGTTTACCGTTCATTATATTTTTCAACACAATCAAAAATTGTTTTGGCCTATTGGACAATTTGTAATTTTTATTAAATTGGTTAAAGTTTGATTCCCATACAACGTCTTCAACTGGCATCGTCATTTGAATTTGATGTGAATAAATAAACATTTGATGGCCCATGCAAATTGCATCGATTGCATCCATATAAAAACACATAAATGTTGCCCTCTTCATTGATTCAATTTCGATCCACTTATACCAATTATCAGTCTCATCATTTCCCGACTCATTATTAAACTTTGTTGAAGCGCCACCCAAAGTCGGTGATCTCCTTAATAATTGAATAGTTGTACCATGATGTAAATGGGATCTTTCATGAAGTCTTCTATTTGAGCAATTTTTTTCATAAAATTCCAACATCAATAAACTTTGAATTATCCAGACTTCCGCAGGTGGTTGAAAAAAGGGTGATGCAAATAATAACCATCTCAATGGTTCAGTTATTGTATCTGATAAAATTTTTGGTTGCAGGATTTTTTTGTCATCTGGACATGTTATGTTGTCAACACACATAAATAATTTTGAGCCCAAAACCACCATCGCCAACAGCAACAAATTGGGTGCATCGGTTGAATTGAACGTTGGTCTGTGTAGCATTGGAAACCTTGGGTGAAAAAAATTCCAATACGTTTTTAAAGCCTTTTCAAATTTCAATTTTGTAAAGTCAACATTACCTTTTAATGCTGGTATTAAGGTTTCAAATTCTTTCATTTGATCGGGTGTTAATGTATATAGTAATACTTCGTCAAAATGGTAAGCTGAATTTTCACTGACTTGCTGGCCTTGCGAGTGTTGAAATGAATGCAAATTTTTATCAGAAGAATCATTTGTCGATGAGCTACCGTTCCCAACGCTCCTCTTTTTGTTGCTAGGATTACTTCTCTTGAAATTTGGTGAAGCCGAGTTTGAATTATGGTCTGGTGTTGAGCCAAAATATCCCGTACTTGATGAAGATGGTGAAAAATCATCTTGAACAATAAAAAAATTATGTGTATTATTATTCATGTGAAATTCGTTCAAATCTGACAAAAAATTATTGTTGTTGTTAACATCCTGGTTGTGATTGGCATTGTGGTAATAATCATTGTTATTATTAGCACTGTGGTTAATGTTATTAGCATTATTATTCAAATAACCGCTAGTACTGGAATTAATTGGATTAGTATTTGATTCGTGGAAATAGTTTTCTGAATTCTGAGATGGAACCTCCTGATTGCTGGATACCAAGCCTGGGTCTGTGAAAAGCCAACTAAATAGATTTGGTGCTGTAGGCGTGTTTGTGGGTACGGAATGAGCTGTGGCTGTGTTATTGGTGTAGTGGCTTTGGTTTTGGTCAGTTGGCTGTCTATTCTGTCTATATTCGATCGAAGGTTCGGTGATGGAATGTGGTTTATTCGCATTAGTTGGGGTATTTGAATTAAGATTAATTTGCGAGTGTTGTTTAACGATATCTTTGGCCGATATAGAGTTGGCTTCGGAGGCGCTTGCCGTAACCATATTTGAGTTTTTGAAGTTGATCTTTGTCGATTTTGAAGGTATCGAATTCGAATCACTCTTCAAGTTATTCGAAACAACCTTACTCAAAAATTCCGACGACTTTGTATTCAGCTTCTGTTTTTGGATTTTATTGTCGTGTCTTTTCAGATGCCTTATCAGCAAATCGTGTCTAACGAATGTTTTATCACAGCCTGGATAGTGGCACGTGAAGATGGTCTTTGGGTTATGGTTTAATTTATGACGGGACAAATGTTCCGATCTTTGAAAACTCTTATTGCAGTTTGGGTGTTGGCAGATGTAGGGGGGGCCGTTCAAAATTCTCTTCCTGCCTCGGGTTTTGCCTCTGGCGTGAAGCGTTGGGTCCGATGCACCGGTGCCATCGTTTGCGTCTGGTGTCTGGCCGGCCGAAGTTGTTGATTCTATTATATGGTCGATATGTTGTGGGTTCTGAGCCGGGGAGGAGTTGTGGTTATTTTCGCTCATATCATTGTTCATCAGCGTTGATAATCGAATGGAATTGGACATCTAAGACCCAAAATGCATGTACATCCAAATGAGGTTTTGTATATTTGGAGCAAGGGTATGGATATCTAGATCCCAACGTGTGGATGTATGTATATCAAGAACTGAAAAGGCCGAGATGAAAAAATAATCTTTCTTGTTTTTGTCTATGTCTGTGCCGCCTTTGATGTTATGTAGCAAGATCAGTATGTGTAACTAGTAAGATATCACGAGCCGCTTACTGGATCTGCCGATGTTATATACTTGCTTGTGGAGAATATTTCTTCAAATGAAAACGGGGAGATCTGCTTTTGAGAGGAAGAATGAAGTGCAACAAATTCAAATGGAAGAAAAGAGGATGTTATATAACAAGAGATGAGGTTTCGATCTGAAATACTAGTAAAAAGGAAGAAGTGATTGATTTTTTTTTTCCTCTTCTCTCTTGTTCGGAACCAGTTCTGGATTTATTTTGATGATTTCGTTCGGGTTATATATCGACCGGTGTATCTTCTGGTCTACCGTTGATATGACGTACGGTTTGTTCTACTCTTACGTGAGCAAACAAAGACTTGGGAAGAGCGATAGGGCAGAAGCAGAGCAGAAGACTGGTGTTTCCAAACACGAAAATAAAATAGGGTGGGATTTATTGTGGGTTTGGTGAGAATCTCTTAGAAATAGAGAGAATACAAAAGTAGGGGAAAAAAACAATGCACCCAGTTGTGTGTCGTCTACAGAAACTGTTGGCGTTCGTCTACTCCATCTGGTTCCATCTGGTTCTACTGTTTTGTTTGTTTCTCTGCCCTTCTTTTTCTGTAGAAGAAAACCAAAAAAAGGTCCGAAATTTTCGCCTAACAAAGTGGTTACGATCTGGCCTTAAAATGACAACCCAACTGTGCTGATATCACCATACGGCACGTCAGCACAGAGACAGAAATTAATTTAGAGTCCGTATCATGGCGGTTGGGTTTGGACAGGATATTATTGTTGTCTGCTTGTGTGCCAGAGGGGGGAAAGTCGGGTTTTTGTCGGGTTTTCTGATTTGCTGTTGTTTTTGCCTTGCTTAGCCTCTTTGGACCATTATTATTGTCTTCTGGTGGTGCTGGAGACGATGGACAGAGAAAACATCCCGCGGCGCTGCTATCCCACTGTCGCAACAGGCGGGTGGGATGCCAAACCCGGCTCAACTATGTAGCATCCGTTGGATGGTTCTAGCAACTTTGTTGTAGCACGGGTGTGGATTAGTTCCGTTCCGTGGTGAGCGATTGTGCTGTAGCCTCGATGGATTGAGATTTCCAGGCACAGTGCTTGGTGGGAAAGGGGGGTTCTTCCGAGAGCTTCCACGGCAGCCAGGCGCGGAGATCCAGTTCGACGAGATCGGGTTGTGGCTCCTCGAAGAGGAAACGGGGAGGAGAGGGGGTGAGATGGAAGAGGACGTTGTAGAGCCGCTCACCGTCGTCTTGCTCTTGGAGCCCGATAAGGGCCTGGGGTTCCGTAGCTCGTGTTGTGGTTGCGTTTGGGAAACAGCAGGGCACTGGACATGGAGCAACGAGAGCTGGTTTCCCGGTTCAAAAGAGACGGCTTGTTCGACTCCAAGAGGAGAGAATGGTTTGAGCGCTTCGAGACAGACGACGCTTCCTACCGCGAGCTGGGCGAGCTCATCGAAAAGGTGATCAAGCTGAAGATCAAGAAGGATCCCGACTTGCTGACCAAGAACAAAAGCAAGGTGTCGGCCTTGATCCAGACGGAGCTGGTGAAAAGACAGGTGGAAAAGGCCAAGCTGGAGCGGGAGTCGAAACCAGCACCGGCCGTGCCGTATGGGTCCGGCCTGGCGTGTGGCCCGGAATCGGAGCCAGAATGTGAGTCCGACCTGCTGGACCAGATCAACGAGATCCTGCACCGCTGCGCCCAGTCGATTGGGGAGAGTTGTCCGGTGAGTCTGGACGGCCCGACCGCCGGGCCGCCTGTGTGAGGCGGCGCAGCGGGCCCGTCCTGCTGTCCCAGCCTCGTGCACCCAGTTGCTCACGATCCTGCCGCCAATGGTACGCCCTTCTGGGGCCAGGTGTGTGTTCTTCGTCGTCTCTATGACCGATTGCGTAATCACTCCATCGGGAAAACATCCATCATCTCTGATGGCATTCCTCCGGCGTGTCACGTGACAGCCGCCTTTTTCTGGCGCTCCCGCACGGCCAAGTCTGATATAGTTTTTCATGAAAATTCTCTTACGTAGTAGCAATGTTGACGTTTTGGAGGTGAATAGAAAAAAAAAAAATACAGTGCCCGTATAACCACCAGGGTGGCCTTTTGGCCGCTCTTCATTTCTCCCCTATATAAGTGTACATGAATCTTCAAGCCCTAATGCCGGATTAAGGCGTACCTTGAGCTATAACTACTGTAGAGGTTATGGATCAATTTAACTTGCATGATTTCCAATCAGGTAGAAGCCAATTTCCAAACGATTGTTCTGGAGTTGACTTGATCATTTTGTTTGTTCTGGCGTTGGTGGTAGTCATAGCAAGAGCAGCTTTGGAGTGTGTTTATATTGTTGGAAATATTGACAGTACTAGAATATTCGTATTTTGTTAGACATGAAATTGTAATATTGTGACTGTGATATTCACTGCTGTTTCTACATAGGGAGATTTATTTTTCTACGCATCCATAGTTTCTGTTGATATTCTCTAGCTTGTTGGCTTGACACATCGTTTCAGATTGCTGAGGAGAAGAAAACCAAAGTAAAAGGGAGAATCATCAGTAGGAAAAGTATCTTGATTGACTCCGGCTTTTCCTCATATTTCCACTTCTATTGATTAGTTATAGAAAACACAGAAATAGAAACTGATACGTCGAAAAAAAAGGAGAAAGGAAAAACATAGATATAAGGGAAAAGAAAAAGGGGCTAGGCATAGATTGAATTTCCCTGGATCTTGTGTTGTTTTATTTTGATAAAGGTAGGGTTCCTTCGTTTATTCTGCCCTGATTCATTGAGATCCCAAAACAAAACAAAAATTCTTATTCACTAATATACCTTCTCCACTACAGTACAATTTGTATTCTCACCTGTAATTAGCCCAAAAGTTAAATTGAATTTTATAACTATAGCAACATCCCACTAGATCATGATACCAGAGACTGAACAGACGGATAGGATGGAAAAACTCAAACATCAGTCCTCCTTGCCAAATGAATTGTCAGCGGAAAATTGCTACACGGATCCTGAAGTTTTCAATCAGTTTCTGCAATGCTGTTTTGATCCAAGGCATTTGCATCAAACCTCCAACCTGACTATGGATTCGTTAAATCTGGATCAGATGAATGCCAATGTGAACATGAATATGAACATGAGCATGAACATGCCTCTCGACCTAGACTTGCAGTTACCTGATTCCGCCAAAGATAAAAATGACAGTTCCACCATCGAAACTTCAAGTATCAAGACGAATCCAAGTCCCAATATGCCTCTCAATTTGGTGGACTCGTGCTGCTTGCCCATAGACTTGAATCCTTGCTGTGCACAGGAAAATCATCACGGACATCATCAGCATCCGCATCCCGAAGGTGAAATGTGTAATCATTCACATGGCAATTATGGAGCAGATCTCTCTGAAATGATAATTTTAAATAACTTCTTTTCAGCTTGTTGTGATGAGCACTCAAATACAAATGACTTGGAAACAAAATACCCATCAGCAGTTTCTCCGGTTCTACAGTCAAATCTAAAAACTGGCGATTTGAACAGCCCGGCAGTTATTTCAAAATCTTTCGCCACAACCGATAATATAAGTAGTCTGAGGGACTCTTTAAAATTCGAACAAAAGTCTCAGCACTCAAACCATCATCACCACTTGTTACACCTACATCATCATAATCCTGATAATGCAAAACAGTCTCATACACACGACATTATTTTTCATCACCACAATTCAAATAATTGTCAACATAATAATCACATAAATCATCACCACCATTTACATTTTGAAGACGAAATTAATGGCCAGAAAGTTAAACATGATTTCATATTACCGGACTGTGACGTGCCCAATTCTGCTTCCAAATCAGCTCCAAGTAAAGTAAAAGTCGAGCAAGATGAAGATGTTTTGACCGACTCACAACAGGGAGAATGCACAGATTTCTTAACATCGTCAATATGCAATATAGATTCATTTAACAATTTTAAACCATCACAGCTACCTCGATGTGACTCAAAGAATAATTGTGCCCACAATCATTCCCATAATCATCAACATCATTGTCACCATCAGAACTCACAGAGTCCCAACTGTAATAAAAATCTTCATAGCAACACAAACGCTGATAAACACAATTACTGCCAACTTAATTTCAAGCTACCATCCCAAAATTACTGCAAAGACACACAATCTTTAAGAAATTGTTGTGATCCATCGGCACAGGCACACCATTTTTTGCAACACCATTATCATAAATTTAATAATGGCCTACATCAACAACATTTTCATGAAAACCGTTCGAGTCATCCGAATGCTGAAGACTTGCTATCTTTGAAAACAGAGGAAAGCTATACCGATCTATCGGATTTCACGGACACTGATTTATTGACCTGTAAATGGAATAAATGTAATGAAAAATTTGATTCGGAGGATTTGGAGAAACACATCTATGAAAATCACCTACAAAACGTCAATTTATCCCCTGGTACTTATATGGATGATGACAATAATCGTCACAATATGAGTAATAGCAACAGAATCAATTCTTTGCAGTTACATTGTGAGTGGGATGACTGTGATTTTTTCACAACTGATGTCAATAAATTTTTGGAGCACGTTCCTGAACATACCGAAGTCATGAAAAGGCCACAAACATGTTCTGAATCTGAGAACAACGGTGACAATCATGACGAACCGATCCACAAGTGTTTGTGGAGAAATCCGATAACTGGTGAAATATGTGGTAATATTTTTCAGGGAACGGAAGGTTTGACTCAACATTTGATCGATGACCACATTTCTTCAGGTAAATCATCATATGTTTGCCACTGGGATGGTTGTAATAGATGTGGTAAAGAATTTTCACAGCGGCAAAAGATTATTAGGCATTTGAATACACACACAAAGCACAAACCATTTGAATGCGAAATTTGTCATAAGCGATTCTCTCTAGACCTAATGTTAAAACAACACATGAGGATCCACACCGGCGAAAAACCGTATAAATGTGATATTTGTGGAAAGACTTTCAAAACTTCGTCAAGTTTGACAATCCATTTAAGAATCCACAGTGGCGATAAACCGATGGTTTGCAAAATTTGCGGCAAAAGGTTCAACGAGTCGTCGAACTTGAATAAGCATATGAAGATTCACTTCAGAGAGCATAAATGTGAACATTGTATGAAAAGTTTTGATTCTATTACCAAATTTAATAGACATAAGTTATTATGTAAAAAGAGACCAAAAGTATAACTTGTAGAGAGTGGTGGAGATATCCCAATACAGTCAACCATCATTATTTTTCCCATTCCTACAACAGAATAGAAAAATTGGAGTAGAAGCAATGATTTACACATGTTTATATAATAGTCTGGAGATGCTATTATAAGGAGAAGACGAAGTATGGATTTCGTATAAATTGTTAACGAATATTTATATGTGTGTAGTTGTGTGTATATATATATAGAATACAAGACTCTAATAAGTCTATTTTGGTTAGAAAAATGAATCCACCGAACTTCCAAGATAGATTTTTAATTGGCTCTTTGTAGACGGAAGAACCTTGCACTTGACCATCTCTATTCCAGCCTTATCGTAAGCCTGGAAACGGTGACAACCACCAAATGCAAAATACTTCTTTTTTCCGTTGCTTGACACACAAAGTACGTCTATTGGTGGTAGCTCTCCAGCTACTATATCCTCTATCTTGCATGTGGTGGACTCTGTTGGGTGGCCATTCAACGTCATGACCATAGTATCGATCTTTTTACCATCTAACACAGGCATTATCGGTCTTATAATTTCCTTCAATGGGACATAGTCAATCTTACCAAAATTTCTGGTTTGTAACGACATTTTTTTCTGAACGAAACTGTTTTCTTGCCTGCTACAACAAACTCAAAGATGGTTGTCAATTGTGACTGCCCAAGGGCGAAACCACTTTCCTTTTATATTTCTTCGGACATGTTCTTTTCATATTTGTCATGTTTTTCATCTTATCAAATAAATAGCCAAATTCGAGACCCCATATACACCCGCCACTTTTGGAGAATTTGAACTTGACATGCGCCACATGTTCGTACCTTTCTGGATTTTTCTTGTTCTCTATTTGTTTATGTTTACGTTTTCTGTTAAACACCAGAAATGCCAGCTGTTTTCAGAAAATACTAAGAAGATAAAGGCTAGACAACTACTGGATAATCGGGACACTGATGTCTGAAGAAGATTACAAAGACTTGCCAATAGAAGAACTTTTGCAGCAAAAATTATGGAAGGCTCGTCAGTTTGGATACAATCAAATCAAAGAACTTGCAGAATCGAATATTGAAAATGAGGCCATAGTAGCATTGGTGAGCAATGCCGAAAAACTAAAGACATTGGTTGCTGATTCCAATGTTCTTTCACAAGAAAGTGGCATCGATGCCTTTTTGACAATTCTGAAAAAGTCGGAACCCGGTCTATGCGCAAGAACAAGAGACTTGATTGTTCCAACACTCGTTGAGAAAGGACTGACTTCATCCCGGCCAAATTCCAAAAAATACTCGACGGAATCGTTATTAGTGTATATCGAAAGGGATGCGCCAGGCAAGATCCTTGAGTTGATGATACCGACGTTAAGTGTTAAGTCTCCGAAACAGGTTGTGGCTACAATTAAAGCGGTCAATGAAATATATAAGGAATTCGGTTGTGCCGTTATAGATCCAAAACTGATGATAGATCACATTCCCAAGATGTTTGGAAACTCGGATAAAAATGTCAGAACCGAGGCAACTACGTTATCCGTCACATTGAGATCCTATATAGGTGATGCTTTTGATCAGGTGATATATCCAAAATTGAAGCCCATTCAGCAAAAAGATCTAACTGCGTTATTCAATAAAATTGAACCGGGAATCAAACCATCTCGATTGATATATACAGAGCAATTAAAATTGACAGCTAAGAACAATAGACACAGTGTCGCAGATGATGCGGACGTCGAAATGACAGAGACTTTGGAAGTTGTTGAACAGAAGCCTGAGTTTGATCCGTATGAATTAGAAGATCCAGTAGAAGTCTTGAGCAAACTTCCTCCTGATCTCTCTACTCGTGTATCCAGCAGTTCATGGAAAGAAAGAATTGAAGTCTTGCAAGAGATTGCACCCCTATTCAAAGTTGTCAAAATTGAAAATGATGATTATTCATACTTTGTCTCATTGATGGTTGGGTGCTTGAGAGATGTTAATTTACAGGTCGTGACATTAGCATGTGGCATATTAATTGATCTTACAAACGGACTGAAATCAAATTTTTCAAAATATGCAAATAGCATAATTGGTGCATTGCTTGAAAGAACAAAAGAAAAAAAAAAGAGTGTGCTTGATCTATTGAATAGTGTACTAGATCTTTCATTTAAATATGGTAATTTTCATGATATAATTGAACACTCAATTGAGTATATGACGCATATTGTTCCCCTGGTTAAAATCGAAACAATGCAATTCTTAATCCGATGTTTGAAAGAAACTGATGTGGCTCCTGATAAGCATGATATTGAATCGATTATAATGCCAGCCATTAAATTATTGCAGGACTCCCAACCTTCCGTTAGAAATGCAGCTTCTGAAGTGATAGGCGTACTGCTAAAATTATCTTCCACAGATCAGTCCAGAAAATACCTGGAGATGGTCGATAAACGTCATGTGAAGAAAGTTGAACAGATACGCAATTCGGCAGTTGTTAAAGCACCAGTTAAGGACAGAAGCACACCTGCTGTTAAGATAGAGAGAGAACAGATACCAGATTTGAAACATAATGCTACCTCATCACGTATGAAAGTGGATGAACGTCAACATGCATTGTCGCCGAACAGATCTTCGAGACCATCGATTCCATCTAAAAGAGCTGCAACTTCTCCATTAAAAGAAAATATTTCGAATTATAAGAATGCGCTCACCTCGAGGTCACTAAAGGCAACAAACAACACAAGTGGCTACGGATTATCGACGCCGCAATTGCAGGAATTAGAGACATTAAAAACGGAAAGGTTGGAGTGGTTAGAGATGAAGAGAGAACTCTTGTCAGAGCTGGAACTGGTTAAAAACAATAACGAGAGTTTGCTGAAGGAGGTGATGGCGTTGAATGGTAAGTTGGATGACTACAACAATAAGTTTACCACAATGAGTATGACATTGAAATCCAAAGATACACAGATATTCCGATTGCGAAGTGACTTGGAAAGCACGCAATCCAAAAATTCCCATCTGAATCAGAAAATGAGACTGTTAGAAAACCAGCTGGAGGCCTCGAGCAAAGGCAATGCCAAAATCGAAGCTGCAAAGAAATCTCCAGACGAATCAGACATCAATAGGAGAATATCGATTCTGAGCATCGACTCAAACACTGAAACTTCGACCCATGAGAGCAAAGCTCCAACTTTCAACAGTAGTGCGATCTACAATTTTGACAGTAACGATGACAGTTGGAAACGTGCAACGGCGGTAACTAATGATCTTAAAGCGAAGATCCAGAGAATGAAGGCACGTACACGCATGCTTGACCCTACTGATGATTGACTGACAGCTAATTGTATAGTGTTTGTAAGCTGTCAACTTCTATAAATGAAAAATGCCGATATACCTATCCGTAATAGGTAATCTAAGCGACACCGCTCGTTATTGCTTCTTTTTTTATTGTATATGAAGAATGAAATTTCCGGTTGAGGGGGATTGCTATAACTTGAGTCATCACTTCAACCCTTCATATATCAAATTCAGACCTGTACCTGGCAGAATTAGTAGATATAATATAGCAGTAGGAACAGACCAAACCATGTCGAGTAAAATTAAGATTTTGGTGCCAGTTAAGAGGGTTATTGATGCAGCACTTAAGCCAAGAATCAATAAAACAAACACAGGTGTTGAATCAACTGGTGTGAAATATAGTATCAATCCATTTGATGATATTGCTATTGAGGAGGCCTGCAAAATGAAGAAAACCTATAAGGGTAAGGTTGAATCCATTCATGCGGTCTCCATTGGTGCATCTAAGGCCAAGGATGTGTTGAGAACTGCCCTAGCAAAGGGTGTTGATACATCAACATTGGTGGCGGTTGAAGAAGAGGTGGAACCATTGGTTGTTTCCAAAATATTGAAGAGTTTTGTCGAAAGAGAAGGTTCTAACTTGGTCATTCTAGGTAAACAGGCGATTGATGATGACTCGAGTCAGGTTGGTCAAATGCTTGCCGGCTTGTTGGGATGGTCGCAAGCCACAAACGCAGCTAAAATTATCATAGGAGAAGATGGTGTAGTCGAAGTTGAAAGAGAAATCGACGGTGGTGTCGAAGTTGTCAAGGCTCCCCTCCCAATGGTTATAACTACAGATTTAAGATTGAACGAACCAAAGTTCGTCACGTTGCCAAAGATGATGAAGGCAAAAAAGAAGCCTTTAGAAGTCATCAAGCCAGAAGACTTGAATATCGAAATAAAGAATAGATTGAAGACTGTCTCTTTGGAGGAACCAGCGGCAAGAAAGGCTGGTGTTATGGTCAGTAACGTTGATGAATTGATCGCTAAGTTGAAGGATTTAAAAGCTCTATGAAGAATGCCGTGTGTTCTTTTTGGGCCAATGTTTATAATTCTTTTCTGTTTCCCTATTTATTTATGATTCGCCTGACGATAAAACATAAAATTCATCGTATTACTGTAACCAATATGTTTTACTGGTCGGATAAGAGTGGTGTTGGCAACCCAAATGTGTGAAAAGGAAAAACTTTTCATGACCCCACATTTTCCCCGGTGTGTGTGTGTGGGTGTATGTGTCGGGTGTTGCACATGCTCATTCTGCTCTGCTCCTGACGCTACATAGTCGTCCTTATCTGACAGAGTTGGTGCAATTGAAGCTGTTCTATATCACAAAATATACATTCCACAATGAACAAGTCTGCTACGGTGGTCGATAGAGCAATTGAGTTTATCCTCCCTCATCTGAAATCGAAAATAACTTCACAAAAAGCAAAACCGTTGGTATTAGGTGTTGAAGGTCCCCAGGGGTCGGGAAAGACGACAGCATCAACCCAAATACGAGAAAAATTATCTAATCGTTATCCAAACATTACTATTGTACAGTTTTCAATAGATGACTTTTACTTGACGTATGAGGAGCAACAGAGAGTCAATGAAAAATGTGCAGATAATGTGCTGTTACAAGGTAGAGGACTGCCTGGAACACACGATGTAACGCTACTTTATGAAATCATGGGTAAACTATTGAGCAATGATGCAGGTGTGTATCCCCTCTACATTCCAGTGTATGACAAATCGGCATATAACGGCAAAGGAGATAGATTGAGCAAGGATAAATGGACCAAAATTGAAAAAGCAGTTGATTTAGTTGTATTTGAAGGGTGGTTTAACGGATACACATCTATATCGAATAATCAAGAGTTGATTTCGAAATGGCATGGTATTAAAGATGTGCATGGAGAAACGTTTTGCAGGATTCAAGACTCCGACATCATCAGCATAAACAGGAATCTACTTGGGTATGACAAGATATGGAAGTTATTTGATTTATTTGTGTGTATAAAAACATCCAACATTAACAACGTTTATAAATGGAGACTGGAGCAGGAACATGAGCTGATTAAAATTAAAGGCACTGGTATGTCGGATATTGAGGTGGGGAATTTTGTTGCTAGATACATGCCCATTTACTATTTGTATTATGATCGACTCTGCATAGTTGAAAAACAGACCGAAAGTTTGGAGTTGCTCATTGACGAGTCCCGAACTCTACTGGAGAATGCATATTAAGTTAGCAATCAAAAATCAACTTCCTTGTTATGGTTGGTCCTCTGTTGTTTACGTTTCTATCTAGTTTTACTATTTTTCTGTTACTTCTTTTATACTTCCGATGTCTGACACTTGTTTTTTTCACCGATGGATCTTCCAATTGTGGTAGATAATCAACACTGGAACGCTCTACAATCTTGAGAGCTCCACCAGTAGATATTAACGATTGCAACTTTGCCAATTTGTCTTCAAAAACAGCATTCCTTGATTTTTGGGATGTAACAAACTTTTCAAACCTGGATTCTGTTGCTTTGAAAATAGCGGCTTGATATTGATATTCTTGGTTTTGATTTTTTTTTATCTTGTTTGACAAAGATGTTATTCTTTTATAGACTTGGTCTAATTCATCCGATATGGACAATTCAATAAAATTTTTGAGCTTGATGTCCTTCTCCGCAGCTCTGTTTTTGATTTCAAATATGTGCCTGTCAACTTTTTTCAACGACTCTGATAATTGGTTGGAGATTCTTGACAGTTTTTCCATTAACTCTATACTTGTTGTTCTGTAATCAATACTTTCTAACTCTAATTTACTGGCCCATACTAGCAATTCATTCCTATCAAATGTCTCATTTTCTTGTGCTGTTCTATCAAAGTCGCTTGAAATGTCTGTTGTGTCGTTATTCATTGTTCTATAGTAATCGTCTTGTATTTACCTTCTTGAAAGTAGAGTATTGAGTTTAAAAAACTGAGCCTTCTAAAAGAAAATATATCGGTCAGTGCCCTCACTGAGAGGTTGAGCGAGTATAGTAGAAATCTTTATTCCAGTCTCTATAATGGCAAAGATATTTTTTTTGCTAACCATTTCTTTTTGGTGTTTTTACATTGAATCCATTTCATCTTCTATTTATAATGGATATATGAAAGGTGACCATCATCGTTGTTAGCATATGTCTGTACTAAGAGAATTTGTTGGGACAAAAGTGAAGGTATTAACATCCGATGGACATGTTTTTATAGGGAATTTAGAAGGATATGATCAAAATACCAATGTTGTATTAACAAAGTCAAAGGAACGGGTATTTTCAATTGACAAAGAATCGGTGAGCCAGGCATGCGCAGGAGTAATAATCAGAGGTGACGATATAGTTGGTGTGGGTCTATTTGATGAAGAAATCGAGGATTCGACAGATTATTCTGGGATATTTGCTGCAAAATTGAAAGACTCGAAGAATGCCTTGAAAAGAGACGTCCGTTGAGAGAAGTTTATCATCGATTGCGGATAATAGACGAGTCAAGACCCTCTATTGGTTATCGCTGATGATTATGATTAGGATAGAGTTAAAAAGCAGGGAGTATATAAAAATATATAGAAGACACAATACTCTCATTTGGTTGCTTCTTTGACGGTTGGTATTCCCATCTGTTTCATCTTAATTGCCAACTCTAATAAATAATCGATAGCCTCGTTATATATTTTGGCCTTCCAGACAGTTTCACCCCAGACGTAAATACCATGTCTTCTGACCAGAACGGCGGTGGTTGAAGGATACTCTTCGATGGCCTTTCTCAGAGACGACTCGAGCTCTTCTTCTTTTTCTGTATTTTCGATGATTGGGATCACCAGTTTGTCGGAATACCACATGTTGCCGGCTTCGGTTATTTTGGGCAACGCCTTGATCTGTTCGATTGAGGAGATTTCAAACACTTTATCGAAGAGCAGGGTACACATCACCGCATTCTGAGAGTGGGTGTGGAGGCACGAGCCGGCGTTTCTGATCGTGTACGACGCCATGAACAAGGGGGTGCATGCTGATGGTTTCAAGGCCAAAGGTTTTCTGATATATTCCTTGGATTTGAACGACATCACAAACAGATTATCTGGGACCATCCGCTCCTTTTGGACACCACTTGGGGCCAAATAGATGTGATCATCATCTCTGATCGAGATGCCGCCACCCGTGCCCGTGACCCAACCGTTGTTGTAGAACATTTTACAGATTTCACAAATCAGATTTGCAGGGTGTTCCGGGTCTGCTGAGATCACCAGTGAGTCATTGCCACCTACAGGGGCTGGACAACAAGATCCGGCTGTCTCTTCCTTCTTGGATGGACCATTTGACGAACAGCACTTAGCTTCTTCCTTCTTGGATGAGCCATTTGACGAACAGCACTTAGCTTCTTCCTTCTTGGATGAGCCATTTGACGAACAGCACTTAGCTTCTTCCTTCTTGGAGGCGCAGCCACATTTGGACTCTGATGAAGAAGACGTCGATGTGGTGGAGATGGGGGTCGAGCCTGAACCTGTTTCCGAGGATGCACGTTTTGTACCACAAGAACAACCACCTGACTTGTTGGATCTGTTCAATCTATGAGATGAAAAGGTTCTTAAACTTGGCATTTTTCTTTGTGCGTCCAGGTTTTTTTCTTTTTCGTTAAAACAATATCCGTGAAGGAGAAGAAGACGTCTGGTACTACCTCAGGCAGTTCTGTGTTGGATTAACTGTATACCCATATTACATATGATATTAAGAACAACAAATCAACCTCTTCTATTCATGTGAAAAAAAAAATATGTCCATGTATAGATATGCATCATTGCTATTTTGAGATTTTATAGAATCACGTGCCATTTTTCTTTTTAATTAAACAAAAACTCCTGATCGAAAAGCCCAAATCAAAAACGAGATTAAAATTTAGTGATTTTTACATTTGAGAGGATTTTATTAATGACCCCAGACATAAAAATTTACAATCTTCAGACAACCATCGAATTATAAGATTTCTTAACTAAAATATGTCTACGTAATATAAGGCTTTTTCATCTATATCGTTGAGTAAAATCACAGGCCACTTCTTTCAACAGTTGGTTGTATAGTGTAGTGGTTATCACTTTCGGTTTTGATCCGGACAACCCCGGTTCGAATCCGGGTACGACCTAGAGTTGTATTATATTTTTTTTCTTTCGGCAGTCACACTATATATAGCGTAGTGTTTCAGTTATGGAAAAATTGAATTGTAACGTTTTCAATTTTTTTTTTCGGGGGTTTTATAATTTGTGGTATTTGTGTTTTTCTTTTTTTCTGTTTTTTGCTTTTTCTCACTTCTAGGAGCTGTATACATAATATATATATACACAGTATATGAGTGAAAAATTTCGATTCAGTTTCTAATCCCCAAGTTGCATTCAGAGATAATCTTTATTTTGATTTGATTTCCACGTATCTTCCATATAGGCAGGCTCATCGGTGGTGCTTTCAGAGTCGGTTCCTTTCATTATCCACTACAGAATACTAGAGTATAGTATAATACAACACATCACAAGACAGTACAGTACCGTATAGTATACTACTATCATTATTCTACCTCCATAATAATCATCCGATCTCCTTATATAGTACTTCTAGGACTTTTTTTTCCCTCTAGAAAGCAAACATGGAATCACAAATCCAACAGGCGGTGGAAATTGCTAATAGCCCAACAAGTGATGCAACTTTAAAGGAACAAGCATTATCTTTCATCTCCCAAATCAAATCTACAAACGACGTTTGGCAACCATGTCTCAACTTATTGCAACTTGAATCTTCAACCTCAAATGTAAAATTTTTTGCCCTCCAAATCATAGCTGAAAAATTGCCCTATTTGACCGACAATGAAAAAGTGTCCTTGAAAAATTTGGTTTTTGACTACGTGAACTATCTAATCTCAAACAATAAAGTCGAACCCGTCTTTCTCAGAAACGCCCTGTCCAAAGTCCTGGGTCTGATCTTCGTCTACTGTACGCTGAATTGTTACACAACCCTGATCAAAGATTTGTCCGCCTTGGCTTATAACTCAACAAATAATTCATTCAATGAGATCGGAATGGATTATTTCATCAGAACCTTGTTGGTCATTCATCAAGAAATTGGAGACCAACTGATCACACGGGACAACAGGTGTCAGGATCAAAATAACCTCTTGAAAGATTCCATCAGGGCAAACGACATGCTCAACTTGACCGATATCTGGAAAAAAAATCTGTTGTATTTCACAACAAATGCCGTGAACAAATCGCTATCCGACGAAATTATCAATAATACTATTCTATGCATTGGCTCATACGTCTCTTGGATCGAAATCAACTTGATTTTGGACGATCAATACATGTCCTTTCTATATCAGTTCTTAAGTTCAACGGACAATTCCAAAAGAAGAATCATAACCGCCAATACTTTTAATGAGATCTTGCACAAAAAAATGTCTTCAGTTAAAAAACTAGAACTGATCAACTTTTTGAATTTAGGTTCATTGCTGAATCAGTTGAATTTAAACACAAAAGTCATGGAATTTGATGTCTCCATGTCTCTGGCAAAATTAGTCAATCAAATCGGCGATGAAATAATCATCCTATTAGAAAATTCATCAAACAACGAGCTGTTGAATCCTGAGTTCAGAAACTTGGCCTTTTCAAAAATTTTGGAAATTTTCCCTTTGATTTTTGAGTTTTTGTCAAATGAGTTTGATGATATATCTTTAGAGGTTTTCCCATTCATCAGTAACTTTTTGCTGCTGTTGAAAAAGAATATTACAAACGAATCGGTCGATTTTTCATTATTGAACAATGACGAACTCCTAACAACATTGTTGAAAAATATCATACTAAAATTAAAATTCGATCCAGACGATGACGGTGACGATGATGACACTATCGAACAATTCAATGAAATTAGAAATAAATTGAACGTTTTCATCGATTCGATAGTTTTGTTGAATGAAACTTTATCATTGGATGTCCTGATTAATTGTATTAATGAATTTTTATTCTCCAAGATTGATCCAACAAACAACAATAACAATACTAGCTCCACTGTCACAGGTACGAATACTAATACTAATTCCATTACAAATGCGATAAACACAAACAGCAATACTGGCAACAATGCGGATATCGATTGGAGAACAATCGAGTTGGGTCTTTATGTTCTAACTTATTACAGTGACATGTTAAGAAATAACGTGATGAATCTCCCTAAAACAATGATCAACAATTCCAAACCATATTTTGTTTTCAATGAAATGTTATGCAAGGTTATTAATAATTCAAATGTCATATTAATTAGTCATCCATTGATTCAGTTACTATTCTTTGAATTATTATTAAAACATTATACTTTTTTCATTAATGGTAACATTCAGGTTGAAAATGTTGATAAAAATGACATTCTGATGAAGGTTTTGAATATTTTCATATCAAATTTCGGGGTGTTCAGTACAAATGAAAGGGTTAAATTCAGATCATGGTATTTATTTTATAGATTTCTCAAAATGACCAAACCGAAAATCAGCGATTATATAATCGAAGAATTAATCAAATCGTTGGTTCCTTTATTAACCTTCAGTTTCGACATAGTTTCGAATAAAAATAAGATATCAAATAATGAATCATTGACCAATTTGGATTTGTCATTAATTGAGGAGACTGGCTCATTTGAAAATCAATTGTATCTTTTTGAGAGTGTTGGATTATTAATTGCATCAGGTTCGAATGATGATGCAATGATTTCAATCTTAGAAAATGTTTTACAACCACTGTTTTCCAATATTGAGAATGGTATCAGCTTAATTACTCAATTAAATTTGAATCTACTGATCCAAGTCCACCATTCGATTATTGCGATGGGTAATATATTAAAAGGATTTGAAAATTTGAGAAAAGAAAAATTAACTAACATCAAATTTTTGAATATTCTGAACCAGATCTCCCAGGTTGTTGTGATTACACTGGAAAACTTCATTGATTTTAATATAATCAGAGAGTCAATTCAATTTTGTATTGTTAGATTATACATCATTTTAAACAACAACAATGATGCAAACAAGGAATTACTAAACACAATTTTATCCAAATTCATTTCGTTAATCATGATCAATTTTGATAAATTAAAAATATTAGAAATTATCAATTTCATCAATTTCATCTCGCAAATTTTACATCAAAGTTCAAGCAATGAGAATAATTATTTGCTACTAAATTCACTATTACCACCATTTTTTTCAAAAATATTTTATAGGATCGAAAGTGACAAGGGTAAGGTTAATGATGAGTTTTTGAAGAAAGAAGTTTTGGATTTGGAGAGGTCAACCCTATCGATGATCATTGCACTTTCGAATGATCATTTGAATTCGTTATTTTTAACCACCAACGAAAACAAGGAGATGTTGACAACCATCATCAATTTGATGTTAAACTACGCCTACAATTATACAACGAACGACTTATCAGTGGTCAAATTATCATTACTTGTGCTAAATATGTTATGCCAAGGTATTGGTAGTGGGCTTGTCATTGATCCACTGGACACCTTCAAAAATGATAACATCAAATTTGAACAGGTTGACGACCTTTTGATCAATAACTGTATTTTATTGGGCATCGAATTGGGATTAAAAGCTTCCATTTCCAATAAAAATCTGTTGAAGGATGCACAATTCAGAAATAATGTTACTTTGGAAGTATGCAGATTGCTGAAGGGAATTGCACACATAGGATATGAATACCCCGATGCCAATACAATACAAAAAAAGAAAACAGAGAACGCAACAAATGATCCAAAAGCTTCCCTGTCATTGCCTACTGGTTATAATGAGATGAAGTGCCAACAAATTTCCAATTCTTTAATTAACAGTCTGGGTTTCCCATCGGATCTGGCCACAGAGTTGGTTCAAAATCTTGTCACCAATACCGATAGACAGTTCATGAAATATTTAATTTCATTAATTGAAAAATTCTAATAGATATACATGTAAATTTACACACACACACACATATATATATATATAGAGATTGTACTACCTATATAAGATAAATCATAAATCAACTTATCACATTTATATCCTGAATAGGTAATTTAAACGAATTTTGACATTTTTTTTCCTGTTTTTGTATTTTATATTTTTTCTTAAAAAAGGAACGTACTACGGTAACCCCAAAAAAAGTAAAACGCATAATTTTTTTTTGGGCTCATCAGATTTTGATTATCTTATTTACTATGTGGATCATGTTTATACATGTCCACCCTCTTGTGTTCTTATCTTGTGGCTCATTATATTTACTTTCTTCTCTTTATATGTTACCGCATGCTTCCTGATTTTTTGTCTTCAACATCCCTTTAGTTTTATATTGTATAAATCCAACAACCACAACAATATCTCCTTGAGCACACATTGTATAGGGCTGGGACCATTTTTTAGTATGTCCTCAATAGATCAACATAGTTTGATTATCACAACTACAGAGGTCGACTCCTGTGAGCTCAAAGCCGCAACAGATAATGGAAATAATAATAATAAGAAAAATAATACTGAAACTATTGCTGCAAAAAACATTATATGGAATTCGAAATCCGTGGATTCGTTATCTCCAATCAAAGATGCCTTTCCAACGGAAAGTTCGAACTCTTTGTCATGCGATTACATAGAACCAAACAGTGAATATGGTTTGATAAGTTGCACAGATGTCACTTCTGAGACCACCACGGAGAAAAAAGCCACCTCACCATCTACGGTAATCAATAATCGATCACTGGATATGCCGAATATGGATTTGGAATCCTTATCAAACAATATGTCTAGGTCATTCAGTTCAGAAAATTCCTCCTGTTCCTTAACTTCCGACATACCACCTCCAACAAATTTGAAAAATAATCTGATATCGATACGCTCAACAAATGAAAACAGCATAAATAGTTTGAATGATGTTTTTGATGATGATGCAGAATATGATCTGAACGCCACAGTCAAAACCCAGCACGAGCGAAGACGCAGCTCGAAACGTGCAATGAGTTCATCGACTGATGAATGCTCAAAAGTGAAAACAAGAATGTGTTTGAGTGGCTCAAAGTGCCCGTCATGCACAAAACCAGAAGATATGAGCAATACTCAAGACATGAAAAATCGGGACGATACCGCCAGTACTTTATTGAAACTGAAAAAGACACTAAATACTGCACAATTTGAGAAGAAAAATCCATTTGACTATCAGGTTTCTTTTTTCTTAAATTACAAGTATGTACCATCATTAAAGCATTGTAAGCTTTTGTCAAATGATGAAGTGACATTCTTCTTATTAAATTCTTTCAATAAGAAATTGCCTGATGTCGAACAGATGTTTCCTTGGTTACACGGTATTCATAAGGCAAATTATGGGCAAATCAGCTTTTTAAGTAATAATTTAAATTCTAGTTTGCACTCAAAGCCAAAAGTTATTACATTTGAAAAACCCGCCTCCTTAGATGAAAACAACTATCTTGATGGGGATTACTCAGATGACGACGATGACGACGGATCTTCAGATGAAGAACTGAATGATGATGGAACCGACCATATATCGAAAATAACGAAAACTCCAAATACGAGATTCTTGGTACCAATACGATCGTGTAATACCAATGGTGAAATTTCCCCAAATTTTTCAAATATTATAAATGAGTCTGTTGGTTTAATTAAGGGTAGTATCTCAGCTGATGACATTTTAATTTCCTACTCGAATATTATAAATATTGAGGTTTATTTACAAGAGGTTTTGCCGAGTGAAGTGTTCAAATTTTATCATCCTGAAACAATTATAACCGATTGTATCATTACTAAATTGGTTCCAGTTTTCAGGAATATGGATCCCGAAATTGGTATTAACCTAAGAAATTTCCACATTCAAGCTTCTAAAATAAGCAATATTTCTGATTTTATTGTTTATTGCTTCAATAACCAAGATCATAGATTAAATATGAATCAAAATAGTGAAGAAGGTGATGATGCATTTATTAACAATAAATGCAAATGTTTGAATTTGTCAAGATTGTTACATATTGCTCAGATTGTTTATCAAAATCAGCATCCCGAAATTTTGAAAAAATGTAATAAAGATGAACTTTTGAATAATAAGAAATATAATACTTTTATTTTGGATAAGCCAAATGTTAAAGATTTGGAACGGTTTAATCTACTTTCAATTCCTCTGATGAATGAAGATTCATCAATCAAGAAGGACGATGAGCTATGTTGTAAGTATGATATTCAAGTTTTTAATAATTGGGATTCAAATTATTTATATAGAGAAAGGTTAGAGATTTCGAAAATGTCTACCGCAACTCCTCTTCCTGGCAATTTATGGCTAGGTAATATAACAGATTACGAATGTTTACAAATTCAGTTGAACAATTCGAAAAATATTAAAGTTGCAAGTAAAAATGACATTTTACATTTATTAAATAACCAAAAGAGCAATTCCTTATATTGTCAACCTGAAAACACAATTGTTAGATTAACAAAGGCCGATTTTGAAGGTAAGTTAAATTATGAAGAATCTGATAGATTGCTGATTACTTTTCCTTCTATAGTTTGGAAATTTTATATTAAATGTGTTGAAGGAGCAAAGATCCCAACCTTAGATCAGCTGAGATTAATTTATGATAATTACAAAGACTGCGATTTCATAAATATAGAATTCCCACCATCAGGTTCGGTTTCACTAGCTGATATGTCAGATGAAGAAATTTTATCAATTATTAATATTTGCAAATTTTGCTTTTTTATGATCACGGATAAGTTTCCAGGATTAATTTACTGTTCAGACGGCTATACCGAATCATCGCTATTAGCATTATGTTATTTAATGTACTCTGAAGATATTTGTTTAGACGAGGCGATTTTAAAGTTGCATGTTAATTATGGGCGCCCATTTTTCATTTTCAAAACAGACTATACCCTATTAACTAAACTGGAGACTATCATGAAAAAGTTTTCACCATTGAACCCCCTAAGAGAAGAAGAAACATCTACAAATTTTAAGTTTGAAGATAATACCAAATCCCTTAGGTCATTGTTGTTGTTAATACCAAAAGGAAAAAACTCTGTTGGCCAAGTTGGTAACACAAGTCATTTCAACAATAGGTATGGCACTGGTTCTAATTCGACATCATTTGTGACAAACACAGGTAGACATGTGGTTCAACTAAGAGGAGGTCAAAATCGATCCATGGGGTCGAGTAATTCGATGTTCAGCGGAAATTCGGTGCAGATGAATTCATACAATAATATATTAGGTAAACACTTACAAAATAGTAATATATTTAGACCTAAGCCGCAGATTGATGGTTGCTTTCAAGATGTTCATGGTTCATTACCATCAAGAATTTTAAACCATTTATATCTTGGGTCTTTAACTCATGCAACCAATATACCATTATTATCAAGGCTAGGTATTGATTATATTATTAGTGTCGGTGAAAAAATTTCATGGAGTGAGCTTTTCAAACATGAAAAGATAAGCAAAATAGGTGGGTGTGAAACTTTGAAATATAAAAAGGGACAATATGATGAAAATTCTGGGTATTTACTAAATGTTGAAAAAATGATGATTCTAAATAATATTAATGACGATGGAATTGGAACATTGATCTCAACAATTGACAAAACGTTAGAATTTATAGAGGAGTGCTATCAGAAGAAGAAGAAAGTTTTAGTTCATTGTCAAGTTGGAGTTTCAAGATCTGCAACTGTTTGTATTGCGGAAGTTATGAAACGTTTAAAATTATCATTACCAAGGGCGTATATGTACGTGAGAGTACGAAGACTCAATGTTATTATACAGCCAAATTTAAAATTGATGTATGAATTATTTAAATGGGAGGAGAATCATCTGTTACAAAATGTAAAAAATAAAAAGATATTAATGTTAGGTGATAGTTCCAACAAATCCATCAATTTAAGAAACGACAGTGTTTCTTCCACAGTTTCAATGACATCAGCGTCCACAACATTTACCAACACCATTATCAATGGCAATAATATTACAAACAATAGCAGTAAAAGGTCATCGATAAGCACAGCCAGAGGTAACAGCGTAAGCAGTTATTCTGGAAATGAGATTTTTTATGGCAAACCAATTGAAAGAATTTCTGAAATGGCTGAGCGTGGTACCTCAGTTATTCTAGAGTCTGAAAATGAAGAAAATGAAGAAAAGATGGAAGTTGACGATGATCCGTTATTTGTCGAGACCACAGAATATGATATCATAAGCAATTCAAAAGACTGTCTACGTGAAGTTGAATGGAGTGTTTTATGTCGTGAAATTTACAACTTAAACAAGGCATATATCAAATCTGGATGATAATTATCATGTAGATGATAAGCTGATAATTTGTTGTCATCTTCAAATGGAATGGTTTTTTCTTTGTTAATAAATAGTTTATTTGATAATAACATTTATATAATATATAAGATGTAAGAATGTAAGGGGTGCTTCAACAACTAAAGTCATCGACTAAAGAATTATTCTTTTTTCATAGCATTTGAGATAACTACGGCATATATGAAGAAGGTTGCACTCCACAAAGCCAATGAACCACAAGCTATTGAAACAATCGTATTCAAAATTGTTGTATAAACGATGTACAAAATTGGAGATCCCGAATCAACCAGATTTAATTTGTAAGTCAATTGATATATTGAAGTAGAAACCAAATAAATCCAAATGGAACTTGAACAATTCAAGAAAGTCCACCATTGCCAATTTATTTGAGAATTGCTTTTATTTAGTCTCAAAAATGTAGCAACTATACCAATTTCTGTCATTGCAATAGATAACAGGATCGCAGAAACAATCAAAAAGCCTAATATATAAGCTGAGGTACTCTCACTGAGAAATTTCATATAGACAAATCTTGATTCAATGAAAACTATACTGCATGGAAAAATACCGATGATTAACAAGGAGAAAGGAAATCTTAAATATAGTGGGTATTGTGATTTTCTCGAATATGGTTCATTTTTTGAATTTATATTTGAAGATATCTTTTTATTCAACAAATTTTTAAACAAATTGAAATTTCTTGATAGCAGGCCACCAATGACAGATATTGGAATTTGGAACAGAGTGTATATTGTAAATAACGATATAAACGTTGAAAATTTCATTGATCTTGGCGAGTCCTTTTCAAAAATCAGATAATTAGAGATTGTGATTGCAATCAAACAAATTGAAATGAGAAAACTACCCGAGAGACTCGAAATCAAAACTGTTCTTTTATAAGTTAGCTGAAGATTATTGAACAATTTGAACATTTGGATTGATGAGAAACCTGCAAAGAAACCACCTATAATCAAAATTGATAAAGTAGCGGATAGCAGGGTTGCTTCTTTACCAAATGTATGCCTAAAGAACAAGAGGGACAGTAGAGCAGAAACCAACAAAGTGAAAATTAGCTGGATACCGGAACCTGTGATGATACATAGGAATTCCAAATATTTTGGTCTGATGAACGAATTTTGAGCAATCAAATTGAAGTTTGTGGACGACGTGGAGGAAGAAGAGGAAGAAGTACTGAAAGTTGATAAGATGATGAATCCGACAATTAGGGAAACAAACGACAAAACAACAAGGGAGTTGATCAACGAGACCCAGTGTATTGTGTTTTTTTGCTTTGAGGATCTCAGCAAATTGCCCTCTGAGTCAATCAACGATGGATCGATATACAACTTCCAGCGGTCGTTGTAGTTGATCTCGCTATCTTCACGCCAATAGATGGAATATGTGAAATGGATCAATTGATTTTCTGCGTTTAGATCCAACTTGACGTTTTGGAAGTTTTTGGAGGCGCCCGGACAAATATAGTCATCCACCGACTTTGGGTAAACCTCGAAGCCGACAATGGAGAACCTATCGTTGTCTTCTCTGTGGTATCTGATCACCATCATGAGGTGATTATGCAAAAACGCGTCTTCTCCGTCCATGAAGCCCAAGGGGAAGCCAGGTATATAGTATTTTTTCTTTTCCTCCAAGGTTTCTGAGATGAACGTGGTGGAAGCCGGCAAAGAATCTATCAACCAGTGGGCAATGAAGTTGTTTTTGACCAAGTTATACGATTTTTTGATATTTCTTGAGTGCATGATTCTATCGCACAATCTCAAGCAGGGTTCGTCCTGGCCGAATTTCAACAAATAATCCGATTGCATCAGGTTGTCACCGCTCAGAATTTCAGAGAGACTCATGTGCACCGGCTTCACGCTGGAGCTGGGCGGACACACAAAGGGTAATTTGTAATACGAGTATGGGACGTTCGAAACCTGGGATATGGCTTTGTTCACAAGCAGATCCACCTCATCCCCGTTCTGGTATGTGTGTTTGGAGTGGCCAAACTTGGACAGGATGTTTGACAATGAGTTGGAAACCAACGACTCCGATAGGGCAAACGGTAGAAACAGGGCAACAAACAAGAGTGATTGCAGGATCTTCATTTTGGGTCCAGTCGTATTCTTTGAGTATCACCTATATGCGATTCGATTGGAACAGCTGCCGATGCTGGGGGGACGGTGTAGGGTGGGCAGATAAAGAAGACGTGCGTGTTGAGGAGTTGGTGAAGTGTGTTTGTTTTCCTCTTTCTTCTTTGGAGTGTGTTGCACATGATATAAATTTTTGTGTGCCTTATAGTTTTTAGTTTTTAATTGTTTGAAAGAAAAAAAACAAATCCCAAATCAAAGCCAAAAAAACCCGCGAATTGTTTTTTATTTTCTCGAATTTTCATTTTCCGGATTTGAAGAAAGGCAAAGTTTCTGATCTGGTTTATTGTGGTGGTTACTACTACCAGTGGTCTTAGTGTTCCCGGTATACATCTTTAACGTAACACTCATGTCATCATGCTTGAAAGAGAACGCCAGAACACGCGGACTTGGTGATTGACGTAGCGTGTGATAGGACTCTGGTTGCATCAACAACAATAAGGAAGAGCACGATATTGGGATACTGCTGGCGAGAGAGCGAGAGAGCAAGACACACGCACACACACATCTGCATATACATGGATTCTGAAGACAATGATAACACAAGGGCAACAGATATTGAAGCAGCTGAGAGAATATGAAGACGGCAAGAGAGATGGCAATGGGAGCGGGAGCATGGGCAAACACGTACCGGGACACGAGGACGAGCTGTTGAACTCGCAGCTGGAGTTGATGGGGTTGGCCCGGTCACCAGGCACAATCGAGGTGGCGAAGGGCGGCAGTTTGGCCGGGCCGGCGGGGGCAGACGAGACTGGCGCCGGCGGCGGAAGGCGACGTTCGGCCAGACACTACACGTACACGTCGTTGAAGATCCTGGCCCGGGAGCCCCGGTATTTTCCTCCGTTGAACTTTGGCGTGGTGGAGAGTGATCTGTACCGGAGCGGGCATCCGCAGAGCGTGAACTTCCCGTTTCTGGAGACGCTCCGCCTCAAGACCATCATCTACGTCGGCGACAAGACGAACAACTGGGAGTACTACGGCTGGATCAAGGGCCAGCAGGAGCGCAACCAGCAGATCGAGTTTCTGCACGTGCCCGTGAGCATCGAGGACGGGGACGAGATTGTCCACCAGCTCGAGACGATTCTCGCCGTCATCACGCACCGGGACAACTATCCCGTGCTGATCCACTCCAACAAGGGGAAACACCGGGTGGGTGTTGTTGTTGCCATCATACGTAAGTTGCTGCAGCGATGGGCCTTGGCCGCCGTGTACGACGAGTATGCACAGTACGCCAAGCAGGAGAGGGGCAAGGGCTCGCATGATCTGGGCGAAATGGAGTTTGTCGAGTTCTTCAACGGCCACATCCGACTCCCAGCCAGGGTGCCTGATGCCGATTCGGGGGAGGTTCCCAATTTCGTTGTTCTATGAAGGTTCCGCTGTACAGACAGGTCTGGCCGATCGACGCATGCGTTGTTTGGTTTTTCACACATGTCCCGAGATCACGTGATTTATATATTGACATACTCACACATCCACTCACACAGAGATGGAACCCGCTTTTTTCTTTTTTTTTTTCCTCTTCGTCTCGTCTGTTTTCCACCATTTGTATGTAAAACTGAAAAATCAAAGAAATGAGCTTTTTTTTTTTTTTTTTTTGACAAATATGTTTCGCGCCTTGATGACCCCACACATTTTTTTTTTTTTTTGACAGCTGTCCCCTACAAACCTATGTACACACATCCCCATGTATCTTTGCAAAGGGCTTGAATCTGTCATCTTGTGCAGGGCCTTTGGCCCTGTTGGCGCTCCGGTCGCGCCCAGCAGCTACAATGCTCTCTCCTGGGCGGCTGTCCCGCGCTGGGCATCTGGTGCTGCGAATTTGCTCGCTTTTCCTCCTTTAGTACAATGTCCTCGGCTTTGTCGCTCTGTCCAAGTGACAGCAGGGCGAAATGACAGCAGGGCAAAGTGACAGAAGGGCATTATTTATCTATCGCAAGTTGCGATCGGGGCCCATTATCGGGCCAATCAGAGGGCTGGCCGTTGAATCTGGCATGACTCGATTTGTCTTTTTTTTTTTTCTGTATGCTTCTTTTTTTTTCTCTGTTTTTTTTCCATCTTGTTCCGTTCTATGGCTTTTCTCTATGCTGTTCTTTCTTTCGTTAGCGACTTTTATTATGGATATCTTGTAACTGCTCACTATTATTGCTATTATTGCTCTCTAGGCTATAATGGTCAAACCTACAGTTCCTAAACAAAATTGGATTCTCTGTATATATATCAGGATATGATATAAAGAATAGGTTTTTCGTTATTTTTTTTTTTTTTTACTTTCGCCTCCTACTGTCTTATCCATCCTATTATGTGCCATCTTCTGAGAATGTTTAATAATATTCTACTCTATTCTGCTTTTTACCTTCTATTTAAGAGATTTAAAATCTACGTTTCTATTGTTCATGTTTTTTTTTTATTAGTCCTTTTACATTTTTTGATTATTACCCTTTCCAATTTTTTTCTTATTGTTACTTTTTACATTTTTTTTATTTTACATTTTTTTTCCTTATAATCCCTTTTTTTTTTCCTAACTGACATTATTACATATACTGTAATATATCCACATCGTATACATAAATTAACTGTTGTATTGTGTTTGAATCTTTCTTCCTAGAGTGTGTGGGGAGAGAGAGAAAGAGAGAGAAAGAGAGAGAGGTAACGAAATAAAGTCGGTTCACATCATCCCAGACATCTTTAAGAAATTGAACGTCCTTTGAATCGATCGAATTCCCCTGGAACTACATTCATCAGATATAGTACTGTGCATTATAACCTATTGGGCTTGGAAAAAAAAAGAGAAGATCCTAGCATTCAAAAGTACATTATACAAGTTTATACCCCTTGGAATCTTGTTTTGCAAAAAAGAGACAAGACACACACCTAATAGAATATCTTCACCGGCAGCAAGACACACCTAATAGAATATCTTCACCGGCAGCAAGACACATCTAATAGAATATCTTCACCGGCAGCAAGACACACTAATAGACCATTTCCACCCGCAGCAAGACACATCTAATCACACAAACAACCACCATTCCATAGACCGACAGACCCCATGCCTACCGTAATAGACACCCATGTATGGTCGGCACAGTACGATTTTGCCACGATTCTATCCCTGGTGATAGGAACTTGTCTGGTTTTGATCATGTGTTTCGGCTTGGCGTACCTCTACTCAGGCTTGGCCCGTAGAAAGTCGGCCCTTCACATGATCTTCTCCGTGTTCTTCATTCTTCTGATCTCCATCTTCCAGTGGTACTTTTGGGGCTATTCCTTGGCCTTTTCCTCAACAGCTACAAACAAATTCATAGGAAACTTGCACAACTTCGGCTACCAGAACCTGGAGACAAACTACGAGATCTCCAGCAGCATTGCCAACGACAACACAAGCGTCATCGTCATCCCAGAAATGGCGTTTGCCAATTTCCAGGGCATGTTTGCCTCCATCACTGCGTGCATTTACATTGGCGCAATTTGTGAACGTGGCCGTATATTGCCCTTCATACCCTTCACCTTTTGCTGGATGACTCTGGTCTACTGTCCCGTAACGTGCTGGATATGGAACTCCAACGGTTGGGCCTACAAATGGGGCGTTTTGGACTACGCCGGTGGTGGCCCCGTCGAAATCTTGTCGGGATTCTCGGGATTTGTCATCTCCTATTTCCTGGGCCCAAGAAAGGAACACCTCATGATCAACTTCCGTCCTCACAACGTTTCCATGGTAACCATTGGCACCATGTTGCTCTGGTTTGGTTGGTTGGGTTTCAACGGCTTGACTTGCGTGACCCCAAGTTTGAAGAGCGTCTACGCCATCATGAACTCGAATTTGTGTGCTGCCTTTGGCGGCTTCACCTGGGTGTTGTTGGATTTCTATCGCACAAATCACTGGTCTGCCGTGGGTCTCTGCTCCGGTATCATCTCCGGTCTAGTTGCTGCCACCCCGACCTCCGGTGTGATCCCGCTGTGGGCTTCCGTCATTCTGGGTATTCTCTCCGGCGCCATCTGTAATTTTGCCACCATTTTCAAGGTGTGGTTCCAAGTCGATGATGCATTGGATGTGTTGGCAGAACACGGCATTGCCGGGGTTTTGGGCTTGTTTTTCAATTCGATCTTTGCCGCTGACTACGTCATTGGATATGATGGCTACAGTGACCACCCGGGTGGTTGGATCAACCACAACTGGAAGCAGATGTACAAGCAGATTGCGTATATTGGCGCTGTCGTTGGCTACTGTTGCGTGGTGACTGCGCTGATCTGTATCGTCATTGATAAAATACCGTATTGCAAGCTAAGAGCCGACGAGGATGCGGAAGAAGCTGGTATGGATGAAGATCAGATTGGCGAGTTTGCGTACGATTATGTCGAAGTGAGAAGAAACTTCTTTGATGTCAACGGCTTCGAAGGCGTGCCCGATTCCGATACCCAAACCGAAGACCAAAACCAAATTCCTCTAGGAAAACTGGACGACGAAGGTACAGTCCATTGTAATGATTCTCCTTGCTAGGTTTCTTTTCATTCTGTCCCCTCATTTCGCATTTTGCATTGCATCGTTCATTACCGTAAATGATATATATATAGATGCATTCCTCTATTGCTTTACTAATCTAGTCTTCCATTTTCCTTTCTATTTCCTTATTTTATTTCCTTATTTCTTTTGCTTGACCGTTTCTTACCTTGTTGTATACACATATCTATATTTAATTTATTTCATTCCATGCTATCCATTACTCCGACACCCATTTCTCCCGGACTCACACGCTCCGAACCTTATCTCTACGCTATAACGAGCATGTTTTTCCCTCTTTCCGGTTTTCTTACATGGTGGTTTATTTTCTCCCAAAACGTGCTACAGGTAAATGAGAAAAAGAAAAATATTACACCATAGCGGACATCGTAATCAGATAGCATTCCAAACCCCTGCGCCTTTTCTGTCGATCGCAGGGTCATCTCCTCTTGTAGTACTTTCCTCTTCTTTTGACACCTTAAGCAGTATTTTTTTTGCTCCTTTGGGGTGAATAGACACACAACCGACGTATACTTCTATCAGAGCAGGAAAGGTGGAAGAGAACGCTATTGACGTGGACGAACAGAAACTCGAATGAACGAAAAACCGTCGTCAGGAATGGACGAAAAGAATATTAAAGGTGCCCAGCCAACGTTGATCGAATCCCCCGATTACAGAACATCGTGCCTGTCGACATTGAAATCCTTGTTTAGCATGGGAACCCACGAGACACTACCAAACGAAGATGAGATCAAACCAATCAAACTATTTTCCACATTCAACTCATCAGATAGACTTCTGAGACTGCGTAAGCTGATGAGGCTGAATAACCTAACCTGCTACATCATACCTTCCGAAGACGAACACCAGAGCGAGTACACTGCTGAAAAGGATCAGCGAAGATCCTTTATAAGTGGATTCACAGGCTCGTCCGGTATTGCCATTGTCACCTTGAACTCGGCCGCACTATCGACCGACTCGAGATACTTCCTGCAGGCCGAAGACCAACTGGACGGAAACTGGATACTTCTCAAACAGGGCGTGTCTGGCTATCCAGACTGGGTCTCCTGGATGATAGGCGAGTGTGTGTACGAAATGGACCAATTGAAGGAATCAGGGAATATTGGGATCGACCCAAGATTGGTTACATGGAAGTTGGGTAAAGACTTGATTGTTAAATGCCACGAGAACAATTTGAGTCTAGTGAACGATTTGGGTTATAACTTGGTCGATTCAATCAGGGGTAAATGCAAAACCAAAGTCGACCCGGTTTTCAAATTCGACTTGAAGTATTCTGGTTTACATGCAAACCAAAAGTTCCAACAGGTCCGAAGTATAATGAAAAGCGACAATTGTTTTGTTTACGTTTCAAATATGCTAGACTCCCTTGCCTGGTTGTTGAATTTGCGTGGTAATGACATTCTTTTCAATCCGGTGTTTTTTTCCTACATTGTAATTTATATGGACAGAATTATTCTCTACATCGACAAAAAAAAGATTTCGAAAGAGGTTGAAACTTATTTAGTGGATGAATTAAGTATAACCATCAGGTCCTACGATAGAATATGGGATGATTTGCCTGCAATTGAATGCGAAGATGAGAAAATCGGAAAAATATGTCTTGATCTGAATTCAAGTTACTCAATTTACATTAATATACCTTCAATTTACGATATCAAATTCAGATCAATTTTAACAGAACTCAAGGGAATTAAAAACGAAATTGAAATAGCCAATCTACGGGAATCTCAGATAATCGATAGTTTGGCAATTATCCGATTCTTTGGCTGGTTTTATAATAATTTCAATAAGTTTGAGTTGAACGAGTTGGATGTTGTTGATAAACTATTTGAATTCCGTAATCAATCCAAAAAATTCAAAGGGTTAAGTTTTGAGACAATTGCAGCCAGTGGGCCGAATGGTGCTATTGTTCACTATGAACCCACAAATGATAATTACAGCTCCATCAAAAAGAACAATATGCTATTGATTGATTCCGGTGGTCAATATTTTGAAGGCACAACAGACATTACCAGAACTATTTACGTCTTCAAAGATAAATTACCTACGGAGGAGCAGCGTCGTCTCTATACCTTAGTTTTGAAAGGCCATTTAAACATTGCGATGCTCAAATTTCCCAAGGGTACATCGTCATATTATATTGATAGTTTAGCAAGGCTACCGTTACGTAAGATTGGGTTGGATTATGGCCATGGTACAGGTCATGGGATTGACAATTACATTTGTGTCCATTCGGGTCCGTGTGGTTTGAGTCCTAGTCAAACGTCGTATAATTACAAGCCGTTAGAAGCCGGCAACTTTATATCGAATGAACCCGGCTATTATAAGGATGGGGAATTTGGAATCAGAATTGAGAGTGATGTGCTGGTTACAGAGTCAACCTATGGCAAGGATGTCCTGGAGTTCGACTATCTTACGAAAGTTCCTTTCTGTGTGGACCTGATTGACAAGGCGTATTTGGACAAGGAACAAATTGTGTGGATCAATAATTATCACGCAAGTATCTATGAAACCATGGAGCCTTATTTAGCGGATGACGAAAACGGCAGATGCTGGTTGAAAAAGGCTACAATGCCGCTATAGGACATGGTGAGTACCGGGTATATAGGGTATAGGATACGGGGTATAGGAGAAAAAGAGTACAGATTCCAAAATGTGTAGGATACGGACAAATCCGGCCAGCCTGGAGTACGAGAGGTTAGTCTTTTACAAATTAGTGTTCTTTTCATTAATCATTATATATCGTTATAGAGAGGTGTTTGGAAATAGGGTATAAAAAAAGATCGATCCAATAGGGTTTAATTGGATTTGATCAACACCACTTCGAGTGGGGAATCAAACTGTATTAAATTTTCACTCAGGTTGATATAATAATACTGACAGAGTATTGTATCGTATCTCAATTCCCAATCTGGGGGTAGGGACTGTTCTTCTAGTGAGTTATGGACGGTTTCGATGTAATCCGAGTTTTCATATTCCGAGTAGTTTGGGCTTAGGAATGTCGATGGCTGTGACAAAAAGGTGGGTGTGGATAAAGACGAAGGCGACGATGCGAGAGACGATGCTGGGGTCGACCTTGTTGATGACGATGCCCTTGTTTTGTTTGTCCATGTATCTGTGGTCGAGCGTCTTTTGGCTTTTGTGCTGGATTTTCTGGTTAGTCTTGAAAGGATACTTGGCGACCGTTTCAGTTTACTCGATGATGCTGGGGTGTCCGAGCTTTGTTGTTGTGAGCCGCTAGGCTGTTTCAGGTTTTGCTTTTGCTTTTGCTTTTGTTTTGTTTTGCCGAGACTAAACATGGCTAGCTGGGGTTTTGGACGTGGGACTGTTGCTGATGATGGAGACAAAAACTTCCTAGCACACACCGAAGGGGCTTGGTGAAAGAAAAAGGAGACAGTATGCAAGATCCAGGAAGGACAGAAGCATTTATATATATATATATAATACCCAAGCCTACGACGGACTTCGGGGATTCGGGTTCGGGAAACACAACATATATGTCATTGCTGGAATTAAAGATATATATATATATATATATATAAGACATTGATGTGCTTAATAATATTTTCGATGTATGAATCATTAATAATACATCAATAGCCCAAACAACAAATATCTGATATAACCGAGCCGTTAATTAGCTCAGTTTTTTGTTTTAGTGCCTATACTCGATGTGTTGAGATTCTAAAGCCTAAAACTTAAAGCCTAAATCCTCGAACCCCTGCTCGGCTAAGGTTTTATATCCTATTTCCACTACTGTTTGTTTTGAGGTAGCCTCGGTTTTTTTAGCTGGCGGATATAACGTGCAAGTCTCTTATTTGCGCGGAACTCAGGGACATGGGGGAGATATCAAGGGGGTTCTGGAGGTCTGAGGCGCCGATCGACGCCCCAATTGGTCTCTACCATCCAAGGGAGCGACGCGTCGATTTTGAACTTCCTGAGCTTCTCATGTCAGCTAGTTGTTAGACGGGGCAACTTTGGATCAAACGCGTGCCTCTTTTTTTTCTCCCCTTTTTTATTTTTTGTTTTATCTATTTAGCTATGTGTAGATACACATGTGTGATTGCATGTGGCTCATCCTGCTCATGCCTCTCTTTGCCTTCCTTTCGGCAGAGAAGGCCTCCATAGATATACCCAACTGAATATGCCGGCCAAAGGATGGAGAAAAGATGAACAGGAGTCTAATTTTGACACCGTGTTACTCAACGAAAATTTGTCCATCGACTCGTTTTTGTTCCCCAAATCAACCATCAATAAACTATCAAAACAGTCATTGACAGAGATCGATGCGAATGGAGATGGCAAACCCGTGAACTACCTGGTGGCAAAAGACTCGCAGACCGTGATCCAACGCTCGAGCGTCCTCTTCATCAATTTCATCTACCACCATGCAAAACAACTGGTCAAACTGCAAAATAGAAAGGTGGTCAATGCCGAAGATATATTGAACGCACTCACCCAAGTGGGCTTCTCGGATTTCTTGCCCAAACTGAACGACGATTTGCAAAAATTCAACGATAAAAAGGAGGCCAAAAAATTGGCAAAGTCGAAATTGAAAGCCGAGTCCCGTTCCAACCAGATCAGTATCAATTCAATCATAAACAGTAACGAAGACCCCGTAGATATTGATGCTGAGGAGGACAACGCCGGAGTGCAGAACAAGAGAATCAGATTAGACGGAAGTTCAACTGATGCTTCTGTAAGAATCGCAGAAGGAGCAGAAGAAGAAATGGGTACAGAGGAAGAAGAAGAAGACGACGAGGACGACAACGAGGAGGAAGACGAAGAGGAGGAGGACGACAATAGGGAAGAAGGAGAAGAGGACGAAGAAGCCGATATATTACATGAGACAGATGTACCGTCACACGCTCCAAGTCAAATAGAACTAGAACAGAAAGAACTTGAAGGCGAAAACCACGACGAAAACATGATACACGAAATAGAGTCCGATGATGAAAGCAATAACTGATGTTATGTAAAAAGAAAACCTACAGGTAAATAGTTGTATAAAATAAGATGACTTAAAAAGAGAAAACCAAAAGAGAGCTTTTCATTTGAAGGCAAAGGAAGAGAAAAGTACAGATCCACTTCACTCTGTTGGCTGACTTGGTTTAGCGGGATGGATGCATCTACTATAAAACGGCAAGCCACACTCAAGCCCCAGTAAGATATATCCAGCAATGAGTAGGATGAGTGAAACGATAATCACAAACTTAAAATTGGACCACAGCATTCTGTGCTTAACATTTGTCGTTCTCCTTCTGAATGAATTCGAGGTGGTATTTAAATTTGAGGTCTTATTGATCAATGTGTCTAGATTTTCACCTCGTTGCAAGATTTTGTCGATGTTTTCATTCATCAACTCCCGGACTTGAACAATTTCATCTTCCACAGACCCGTAATTTTGGATCAGTCTGTCAAGCTGCTGTTCTTCTTGATTTATAACCTCCTTCATTCGTATCTTGAATTCAAATCGTTTATTTATCTTATAATATTCGTTTATGTATTCATTGGATAGCTTTTCCAGCAAATTATGAACAAAGCTACTGATCAGTCTCTTGCTGCATAGGATAACAATCGTAATCAGATCATTGTTGCCCATCAATACTTTTTTATAATAAATCACCAATTGAGTATTCTTATCGTTGTTGATGGGTAAACTTTGCAGTAAGTTTATGTGGTCCATTCGGTCCTCTTGAATTTCGTTTATGTCTCCAAGATTCTGAGTTATCAATTCAACATAGTTCAAATTAAGTTTATTTGAGATGTTCGGATTATCGTATGTATAGATGGTTGTTGAATTAATACTCAAGTCACAGTGTATTATATTCATACTTTCGTCAAATCGTTGCCTCTCTGCTGGATTCTTCTTCTTATTGGACCTATCAGAGTGATTTCCATTATGACCAATATCTTGGCTCAACGGTTCTGCAGACATCTTTTTCTTATCTGTTTATGTGTCAAGCCACACACTTCCCCGAGATTATCAATTTCAAGCAGACCGATTAAAACTAGGTTTGCTTTTTGCTTGATTCGGTGTCGTGTTAAGCCAAATGCTGATCTTTAAATATAATAAAATCACACGGAGGACCGGTTGGGTGATTGGAAATTTCGAATGTGTCAATAATTCACTCATTATAATAGCTCTATCTAGTACTAATAATAACCAAAATATATAACAAACTCGCACAACCGTTTTTGGGTTGAATAAAAAAAGAAAAAAAAAAAAGAAACGAAAACAAAAGAAAAAAGAAGGAATAACAAAGAAAACAAGAATCAACAAATCTTCATGGTGCTTACCGATCTCCAAACAAATCTTCAATCCAAGCTGCTTGCATCAGCTGGTCCCTCCATTAAAGTGTGCCTACCATGATAGTACAGATCTGTAAAATCACTCACCATTAAAACATCAACTTCGCATCCATATATTTCTGTAATGATGTCAAGTTTGCATTGGACTTTTCCTGTTTTATTGGCCAACAATTTCGGAGATTCTCTCTTGATTGCATATAATTCATCCTTTTCTAAATCACACAATATCACAAACCAGGTCTCTCTCTGCGGCTTGGAAAACTTCGGTGCATAGATCTTAAAATCATTACGGAACATTGCATGGTCGTGAATCAATTCAAGTTCTAACTCTTTATAGTTGGTTTGTGCATGTATTTCAAATTTACCTGTGGCCAGTGTGCTTGCCACCTTGATGAACTCATCTCGCTTGCTTTTACTGACCCGTAATCTATCCATGATTTTGTGCATACTATTTCTATTATTCTTTATGTTCTTGAACTCTCTCCCTAATTTTTTGACTGAAATTTCACCTTCTTCAACAGGAGCTCTCCAATAACTGCCATCATTGTCATACATTTCATCATGGTTTTTAAGCTTTTTAACCTTCAATCCCGGCAATGTATAAACAAAGTTATCATCAAACCAACAACCTTGTTTTATGCATTGCATTAACTTGATAAAATTCAATGTCGTAGATAAAAATCTCATCTCCGAAGTTGCATCAATATAAGCTTGCAGAATACGTAAACTTTGGTCCAAAACCGATATGGTATCCTGGGAATAATCTGCAATTGGCAATTCAATTCTGCTCATATATGCCTGTAATAATAAAAATGCCTTAATATGGGGATCCCAGATAAATTCATACTCTTCCAAATCATCCGCAGGATATCTCATCTCTTGCGACATCTCCATATTTATTAATTCTTCTCCATGTCGAGTAGGCAATTCATCATACTCAGTAGCTTCACATAACCACTTCAAACAATCTCTGAAACTTGCATTTGGCGTGACCTGACTCAAAAGTTTACCGATAGTTTTATGCGATAAATAGTAATAAGATGAAATCTGTAAAAATGGTGTAGGGTCTAACTTGTTACCGGTTGAAACTAAACATTTCGATTCCGTTAAATTGTTGATGACTTTATCGATCAAGCCACTCAAATATAAACTGATGCCATCTTGGGAGACATCCTCAATTCCATAATATGTTGGATTATGATGTGCTCTTCGGTACAAAAACGTCCATGTTAAAAAGTCCATAGCATCTTGTCTTGTCTTGATTGTACCTGATGAAATTTCTGCACCAATATGATTATCCATAACTTTATGCAAAGATGACTCAACTGGAAACCCAACATTGAGAAAATGTTTATAAAATGTTTTTTTCGATTCTTTTGTAAATACCATTGCAGTACCACTCGTATCAAACGCTGGTCTACCAGCTCTACCCATCATTTGCAAAATATCTGTTAAATCCATATCCCTATAACCTTCGATTTTGGCATCAAAAAATTGGGTACCTTTAATAATAACCAAATGTGCCGGCAAGTTAACACCCCAAGCTAAGGTTGATGTTGCAATTAAAATCTGGATCTTATTTTGTTCAAAAAGTTTGTGAGAAATTTGTCGATCACTTTCAACCAAACCTGCATGATGTAAACCAATACCAAATTGTAATGACAATTTCAAGGTTTCGTCTTTGACTTTGTTAACATATGGAGTCAACTCATCTTCGTTCATTTTTAAAAATCTACGTGGGTTATCTTCCATACCACATAAATGTATTATATCCAAAGCAGTTAATCTTGTTTGACGTCTAGATGCAACGAAAATTAAAACAGGTTTTGTTGGTGAATGCTGCTTGATTGCCATAAATGCTGGTTTGTTCATTGTTTTCATCAATGGGCAGAATGCTAAATTATCAGGAAATCCATCAATATACATTTTTAATGGAACAGGTCTAACACTTTGAGGAAAATTGAATAATCCTTCTTTGACACCTAACCAACTTGCCATGTCCATTGCATTCGAAACTGCAGTGGACAATCCCAGCAATCTAATCGGTTTTTTTGTGAACGATGAAATGTAATTCATTCTACTCACAATAATTTCCAAAATTGGACCTCTATCACTTGCTAATAAATGAATTTCATCCATTATAATTAATGAAATTTGCTGAACGAATTTTCTAGTTTGCCAATTACGTGATATACCATCAAATTTTTCGGGAGTAGTAATAATTATGTCTGCTTCTCTAACTTCTTGAACTCCCGGTAACGAATCACCAGTTAATTCAACAATTTTATGACTTGTATTGGCACAAATTCTGGCTCTCCAGTCATCTACCCTTTCTCTAACTAATGCTTTCATCGGTGCAATATAAACTACTTTAGAGTTTGGAAATTCATTAAATGCATGCCAAATTGCTAATTCTGCAACAACAGTTTTACCCGAACCCGTTGGTGAACCAACAAAAACACTTGAATTAGTATTATATAATGTGTGAAATGTCATTGTTTGCATTGGATTGAAATATGAAAATTTGGCTTTATAAATTTTTTCAATTCCGGAGTTATGTAATGCTGTGATCGGTAAGGGCCGTAATTTCAATAACTGAGTTTTAACTGTATCGTTATGTGGTTTAATTAAATGCTTGAATGAAACTGCAACACTCGTTTCTGATCCAATCCAGACATCACTGATAATTCTAACAATAATTTGTGGCGGTGGTGGATCACTCAACGGAATCATAAAATCAATCTCATGTGGTGATCCAAAAGACTTTTTATTTAAAATGAACTTTTCAAAATGTAAAATGTTGGATTTTTCACTATCTTCAACTAAAATCCAAAAAAATAATGCATTTCCATGGGATTCAAAATTCCAAACAAAATCTGGTTCAATTGCTGCATGAATTCGCATCACGTTTGTGGTAATTGGAAAACATTCAATATCCAATAATAAGTAAGGGAAACGTCCAATTAGTTTATGTAATTTTGGACCCATCGATTTATTATGAACCAAATCACCTAACTCCGCTGGTGACATATCTCTAAGTGTATCCATAGAAGGTTTTTTTGCTTCAATCAATTTAATTATTTGTGGCTGCAATTGAAATTGATTCATTGGATGCTGAAATGGCCATAGTTGTTTGTCGACAGCTTTACAAATCTCAAGCATATGTCTTGTGAAAACACCCCATCTTCTATTAAGTCCCATAAAAAATAATGAACGACAGATTCTGGCAGCATTTTGAGCAATATACGCCATGTCTGATGATAGAGCGGAATCTTTAACAAATGCTTTAGAGATATAAGATTGTAACAAAACATTTGTCTTTTTTTGGGAGCTTTCTAATTTGGGTCCAATTTCACATACAATTTTCTCATTCTGTAACTCTTCTAATTCTTTGGCTTCTTCATCTCTGAATTTGACATTATCAAATTCTGAACTCATAGAAATAACACTTAAGACATCAGCCTCTGTGGCCTGTGAGCTAATCATTTGATTGAAAATTTCAACAGATTCATTTAGCAAATAAAAATCTGACGCAATTCTACCAATATCTTTTGGAATAAAGCCTGTTGACCTTTCATCAAAAACAATCATCTGCAATACGTGCAATTTTCGGGCCGCATCAATAATCATGCTTCTTCTTCTTTGAATTAATAGTGAATCTTGTGCTAGCTCCTGCCAATCAATACCATATGCAAAAGGGTTTTGCTTCATTCTAACATAAAGGTACGTGTATCCCAGCCATTGAACACCTTCTTCAACATTTGTTACAGTACCCAATGAAATTTCTGCGTTTAAGTTATCAACCAACTTTTTGGATAATTTAGATTCAATGGGATGTTGTTGTAACAAAAGCGAGATGTAGTGGTCTAATTTATCTGCTGTGGTACATAAAATACCAATACCATGTGCTTCAAATTGTGGTCTACCAGCTCTACCAAAAATTTGAATAACATCTGAAATTCCCAAATCTACAAAACCACCCTGCTTAGAATCATAAACTTGGGTTCCTTTAATAATAACCGCAGCCGCAGGCAAATTAACACCCCATGCCAATGTTGCAGTACACACCAAAACCTTAATTGCACCACCTAAAAACATCTTTTCGGTTATATTCCTATCGGCTCTGGTCATACCTGCATGATGAACACCAAAACCACCGACAAATAACTCTCTGGAATCTTTATTTCTATTTTTTGCCATTTCTCTTTCGAAATATTCATACTTTTCACTATCATTACAATCAAAATACGACTCATATGCTTGATCCCTTATCATTTTCATATATGTTCTTGCTGTTTTAACAGTATCTTTTCGTGAATGAACGAATACCATGATTTGATGGCCAAGCTTGATCATTTCCATCACCTTATCAAAAGAAACTTCATCTAGACCTTCTCGAGCTTGTTTGGACCCTGCCTTACCTCTTACTCCAACCAGTTGTTGTTCTAACGGAACAGGCCTGAACGACTGATCAAAGAAAAACATACCTACATTTCGGTTTACTCCTAAAAAGTCAGCGACATCCACAAAGTTTGGTAATGTCGCAGATAAACCAATAATACGAATCATAGACTGTGTACTTTCAACCTGCCTTAAAGTTCTTGCAACTAATGTTTCAATAACACTACCCCTGTCTTCATGAAGTAAATGCACTTCATCAATAATTAGCAATTTAACTTTTTCAACTAACTCAGTATCACCGTTAGATTTACGAGTGACAACGTCCCATTTTTCTGGTGTGGTGACTATAATTTGTGTGTTTAAAATTTCAGCCTTTGTTAGTTGCATATCACCAGTTAATTCTCGTACTTGAATCCCTAACCAAGCTAACTTTTTGGAGAATTTTTCCACAATTTCAGCAGCAAGTGCTTTTAATGGTGCAACATAAACAATTTTAAACTCATCATAATCGATATCGATTTTGACAGATTCAGAGTCCAAGCTGTCACTTTCTGAAATAAATTGTTTAATAGTGTGTAGAATTGTTAATAATGCGACATCGGTCTTACCTGCACCAGTAGGTGCACAAACCAACATATTTTCATTAGTATTGTAGCCAACATCATAGATTAAAGATTGCATGCGATTCAATGTTTTATAACCTTTAAAAGTACCCTGGCACAAGAAATCCAATTCTTTTATAGGTATAAAAATGTTAGGAGCTGATGAACTCCTCTTTTCACTCTTCGGAATAATAACTTCCTCGTATTTCTCATGGGATTCTCTTGTCGATCCGGCCGGTAAACTGTAGGTCTTTCCTGTGAATGATATCATGTTACCTGCATCATGAGCTCTAAAAACGTGGGGATACTGCATAACAGATTTATCTTTTGCCAGAGGTTGTTCACGAGCTCTTTTTGCATTCTCCGCAACTTTAGCTTTGATCTGATCAACAGTCATTAATTTATGATTTCTAGCAAGACTCGAATCTTTCTTGGACCTGGAGTTTACTTCTGAATCATATTGTTTAATCAATTCTTTTTTCGAAGTTAATAATCTGGTAATTAATTCTAGTTCTTCAAATCCCAAAATATCAAACAGAGCACCCTGTAGCCCTGCATCACTTTCTTCGGATTTAAGCAAATCAATGATGTTCTCATATAATTGAGTAGAATCTGTATCTGACACTTCTCCATCATTATGCTTACTATAAACTCGTTTGCACTCTTCCTTTATTTCATGTAATAGGAAATATCTTATAGATTCATCATCGCTATAATGAGAATCGTCACTATCTATTTCATCACTACCTTCGATAAAGTTGTTGTCGTCATCGAAAATCCCATCATCTCCCATCAATTCGTCATCAATGTTTTCAAATGCTTTTAATATGTAGTTGACGTTTCGATATACGTCAGATTTAACATTAGCAATAGTCTCTTCATTCAATAGATTAGAAGGCAACTTTAAGGCTTCCTCTTCTTTATCGACGTGAAATTCACTGAGTTTTTCACGTAAAGGATTCATAGCCTGCATATACGACCCCGTCGATGACACATTGTAAGTTGCCATTTTTGCCAATGATTGAGTAGTTTTATAAAATGACTTGATGTTGGGTATTTAATGCTTATGGTTTTTAAACAAATGATAACGTTGGAATATTGTAGTGTTGATAGTGGCAAAACTCAAGAGAATTCTAAAACGTAACATGAGGCCGAGGATGGATGAAGAAAAAATTCATGCAAATTTTGACTTTGATCCGTGATTTATATGGAAACATGATGTATTTAAAATAAAATTATTAAAAAATGTAGAGAAAGTATAGTAATGATCTGTCAAACATGTGAGATGGAATAAAAAAGTAAATATGTTTATATATGTGAAGATTATTTCTTCCTTTTCAGAAGAAAAACTAAATGTGAAATGATCAGAAAAACAGTAAAAAACACAAAAGATTGGGAAACAGTGAAAAATTCTAATTCTAAATAATCGCTGAAGAAGAAGAACTAATGAGTGAGAAGTAGTAAAATGAGTATTGTATACAATAGAAAAGTATCAATTGATTGACCGTGCATTTGGTTGATACTATAAGTCGAATTGTCCATTTACAAATTCATCATCGACATCCATATCCTCCTCCATTTCTTCTTCAATTTCACTGACTTCATCAACGACCTCTTCGTCCGGAGGTAAATTTGGATTACCTGGAATAAAAGAACCATACTGAGGTTTGTATGAACCTCTCCTTCCCATTGATGGGTTGAAATGATCAAACATGGTTGAGTCATCAACATAGGTAAAACCTTTAAAATTTTCTTGCACAGCTTGTGATAAAGGAGTCGATCCCATAATCAATTGTCTATTAATTGCAGAAGTGGATGCGTTCGTGAATTCAGGGTCAAAGTTTGATGTATCTAATTCATTTGCTATGTGTGGTACAAATGGTGGTGGGACCTTTTTATCTTTCAAATGATCCCAATCAATATCGTGAAAAAAGGGATGTGCTTTGAGTTCACGGGCATCATTGAGTGCACCCAATCTATGTTTTGGGTTTCTATTTAGTAAACCTTTAACAAACGATCTACCCTCAGCCGATAAGACTTCCTTTGGAAATCTAACTTTACCAAATGCAATATTTTTATACATTTGTTGGGTGTTTTCGGCATAAAATGGAGACCAACCACAACACATTTCAAAAATCAAAACACCCAAAGACCAAAAGTCCACCATTTTCGTGTAACCTGACTCATCAAGCAACACTTCTGGTGCCAAATACTCAGTTGTACCGCAAAAGGTATTTGTTGTACCATTACCAGTTAGATTTGCCTTCGACAAACCAAAATCACACAGTGCAATATGTCCATTTGCATCTAGTAGGATATTTTCAGGTTTCAAATCTCTGTAAACAATGTCATTATCATGCAAATGTTCCAACGCAAGGACCAACTCTGCAATATAGAATTTAGCCCGCTCTTCACTAAATCTTCCTTCCTTCTGTAGATGCCAAAACAATTCCCCACCACTCATGAAATCTGTCACTAGATATAAATCTGTAGGGGTTTGGAATGAAAACTTCAGACCAACAATGAATGGAGATTCAGTTGTTGCAGTTCTAACTAGAATATTTCTCTCGCCAATTGTATGAGCGATTTCCTTCTTTTTAACAATAACTTGTTTTGATAAAACTTTCATGGCATAAATTCTCTCTGAATCTTTCTTTTTAACTTGAAACACCTGGCCAAACGTACCTTTACCAAGAAGTCTCAATATTTCAAAATCATTAGGACCGTAGTGTCTTTTATGAATATTTGAATATTCCAATTTGAGTTTAATTTTACCTGTAATTGGTTCATTGGGTAATCTTGGTTGTAAGTCGTACCATTGTTCAATTCTTGAGTCATCGATTGTTTTTGGGGATATAGTCACATGACCCAGAAATGAACCATCGATTGCGGTATCATAAATCGAGACTTGTAATTGAGATTTTGCACCGATCACATCAAAAATGGCCGTATGGTTCCATATAGGATTTGCTGGATTATAATCGCCGGAAGATTTTGCCTTAGTCGAGTTTCCACCATTTTTTTGCTGTTGGAAATGTTGAGCATTTGGATCGTAACTTCCTGGACCTTTTGTGACGATTTCTGATGATTCGAATGTACACACGACGTAAGGTTGTGAATAACTGGATGTTAAATTTAGGCCACGGGCTTCGATGATATTTATACGAAGTTTACCTCTTTGGACGTTTTCCGACACGTCGCTTGCGTTTGACAAAGAATATCCTTGAGATCTATTCAAAAAAGGAGGCTGTTGCTGATGATGTTGTTGCTGTTGTTGCTGATGCTGATGCTGTTGTTGCTGATGCTGATGCTGTTGTTGCTGCTGATGTTGTTGTTGTTGCTGTTGTTGTTGTTGCTGATTATTATCACGAGCTATATTTTCAGGGTTGGATGCTTGAGTGTTGGGATTACTCAGTTGAGCAGTCAAATTGCTCTGTTGATGATCGAATTGAGTTATCGATCTATTCAATGCATGGTGATCTTTTATGGTTGTACCCATTGCATAGGATTTTTCGTTCAATCCAATTGTTGGAGTTGCATGTGGTAAAATCTCTGAAGGGAATCCACTAGCTGAAACCACCCGAGTTACTTGGCCATCATTAAAGGTCTGTTGTTGTTGTTGATGATGTTGTTGTACGGATGCTATGGAGTCCGGTGTTGTTGATTTTTGCCTGCCAAAACCAAACAAATTTTTGGCAAAATCAGACATTGTTTGTGCTATTATTTTTTTACTTTACGTCAATCTACTCCTGCTATTTTATTCTGTTTTGGTGTTTTCAAAAAGAGAAGAAAAAATAATATTAGATTATTTGCCTCACAAAATCAACTTGAGAGAGTGTAAAATTTTTAATGAAAACAGTAAAAGGGTTGATTGATAAGTAGAATTTCTTACCTTTTCAATTTGATTTCTGTCTGATAATGGTCAATTAAGCCTTTGGTGTTTCTGGGTTTTGCAGATTTCAAATGATAGGGGAAGGAAAAGAAAGAGAATTCAGGATAATAAAAATAAAAAATTCTATTGGAGTAATATAATGCTAAAGTAATAGAGAATCTTAATGTTAATATTAAATAATAATCGTAACAAATTGATATAAATAAGTAAATAAATAAATATATTAAAAAAAAAAAGGCAACGCTGACGTTTTTTTTTTTTTCTTTTTTTCAAATTTATTAAGATGATAATTAATTATTGGATAAATGATAATAAGTAATGGTTTTTCTTCATAACAGAAAAAATAAAAAACAAAAAAAACAGGTCTGTCTTGAAATCAATTGTCAGATCAACATATATTATTTATCTAGATCATAGGATCTTTGAATATCAATTGGGTCTAGAAAGAACAATTAAATAAATTGGAAATCTGCTTGTCTTTTCTTTTTTTTCTTTTTTTGTCCGATATAGCTGATTACAATTGATCGTTTTTTGTTATTTTTTAATTTTCTACTTTTTTAATTTCTAATTACTTATATTTTTTTACATTTTTACATTTTTACATTTTTACATTTTTACATTTTTACATTTTTACATTTTTACATTTTTACATTTTTACATTTTTACATTTTTACATTTTTACATTTTTACATTTTTACATCTTTACATCTTTGCATCTTTGCATTCTTTGATCCCTGAGTAGATGAGGGGAGGCAATAAGATCCCGTTCTAACAGGTGGCAATGACAGCAATTGAGCAATGCATCTCAAAAGACGTCTAGAAGATGGCACAAATATGGAAGAACATTCTCTATACATATCATCATAACAACAAAAAAAATTAACGATGACAAGAGGATAGATAATCCATAAGAAAGAGATGGTAATCACAATCAATACATATATATGTCTAACTTTATGAGGATAATACTTCTCAAACGAATACAACCACACGAATAATATGAGAACTCTTTTAGACAGCTTTTTTTTTTTTTTTTGAACATAATACCGTGCACCAAAATATACTGACAAATCGCATACGCATACCAAATGAAAAAAAAGGGAACCTAGCAATAGCAAAGTTCTTTCCTATTGCTCACTACAGATCGATATGGAATGCTGTTGATGAAATATTAGGATTTATACTAGGACACTAGACTCTAGTCGAAAATATCAAGCCACATTAGGAAATAGTTAAAATTAAGGTGCGGCAAATCCCTAACCTATTAGAGACACACAAACAGAAGAGAAAAAGGGGAGCGAGGGGACAACATAGAAAATCCTAGGCAGGAGAGGGAAAAAAAAGCAAGAACCGACGGAATGGTTCTCTATAGATAGATATATATATATGTACACCCACGGATATTGTGTGGGTCTCTGTTCCGGTGGGACTGTTTTCCGTGGGACTGTTTCTCGTGGGACTATTTTCTGTGGGGCTGTTTTTCTGTGGGTCTTTTTTCTGTGGGGCTGTTTTCTGTGGGTCTTTTTCCGGTGGGGTGGTTTTCCGGTGAGATTGTTTTCCGTGGGCTTGTTTTCCAGTGGGCCTGTTTCCACCCTGTGTGCCCCCCACTGGGTGTGCGTTCACGCCCCACACACGCCCAGACACCCTGCCCTCTGCGCGACACCTATTTTGTCATTTCCGGAACATGGATGCGCAAGTTGAGCACCCTCTTGTCTCCTATCATAACATACTTGTTGTCTGTTGTCACAGTGTCACTGTTGTGCAACAGCACGCTGTTTCTATACACCCAGATGGTGGTGCCCTTGCCAACCTCCAGTCCATTCACCTTGGTTACCCGGAAGGTGACCTCCCCCATGTTGTAGTTCTTTATGTACTCCCCGTCCCTGTTGATTTTGCCCGGAACCAGCTCCTCCAGCTGTATTCTCAACCCCTCAAGCTCCGCAAGATAGAGGTCGTCGGCCTGCGGCCCTTTCTTGTGCTGCGACCGGTTTGCCGTGAAACGGTAGATCGGAGCAATGCTGAAGGTGTTGTTCGAGGACATCAGCGCCTCCCACTCGTTGGTTGTTTGTTCGACGTTGCACACCGCATATGAACCCCGTTCCCCGTTCCCGCTGCCATACGTCCTGTAGAATGTATAGCCCAACTCCAGCCCCTCCCTTTCATACAAATACAATGGTCGCCTCAACGTCATCGCATATTCCCAATCAAGCCGATAGAAGTCACGGTCCTCGTTGAAAATGGCGGATTTCAACATCCCTTCTCCGGCATGGCTGTCATGTTTCTCGCAGATATCCAGCCTTAGATAATCGTCACTGTAGCTCAGATTGTCATCCTGAATCAAAGACTTGCTCAAAATATTGGCCATGTTCCGCTTTTCGATCTGGCTCAGCCCCACATATTCTTCCTCGCCGATTCTCAATGTGTTGCCATAGCTGTTACCCATTATCTCACCCGCCTCATTGCGTTCAAAAGCATACAGATTCCGTATACGATATACCATTGGATTCACCTTCTTCACGCCCTCATAGAAATACGTCTTCAACATGGAGAATTCTTTATTCAAATTGAAGCTTTCGCCCTTGAGGAACCTGCTCAGCATGTTTGCCGACTCCCCGCCTTCCTCTATAACCTCGTTCATTGCTCTTAACCCCTCCTTTTTGCTGGGATCAAACGTATGAAGCTTCCTGTCATACCAAAACGCATGCCCCTCCGTTGTGAATACGGTGTTCCCGCTTTGAACTTTATTATCCACATCAAAAAGCAAATACAGATATTTCAGCGTCTCGCTCAAGACAAAACTCTCCTGTCTATCTTGTCGTTGGTCATTAACAATATGAAGCAATCCACTAAACCCACATGGGGCAAGATAATACATCCTGAGCGCCTCCAAAAAGTCTTCTCCCAACCGAAGATAGAATACATCTTTGGTTGCCCTATACAGGTGATACGTGGACTCAATCAACTCCGGTCTCAATGGATACCACTCCAAGCCAACGGAATTTTTAACTAACACCTCATTGGTCAATTCTTCGTCCAACCCATATATTAAGTCTCCATCCTGATATGGCCTTTCTAAGTACTGGAAATATCCTTCTGATCTTAGCGGTAAATAATTCCATCTTTCTGGAACTGCCCTATAGTTGTTCCAGAGTTTGAAATAGATTTTGTGCAACTTAATTGCATTTTTCAAATCACCACCCAAAACTTGCAACCCCGGGAAAAATGCCGCCAAACTATCAATCCACTCGGTGACTTGCATCCCTGTATTGACGTCTAGATTTGTGAAAATTCCTATTCTGTTCTGCGAATGCGTGAGTAAGGCCTTGTACGAAGTTTTCCAGATATCGTAAAAAATGTCATCATCAAATAAAATTGCGTATTTGAGGGCATATTCATAAAACGAGTCAATGGACGCCCCAATACCGGTAATGGTGCCGGGAGATGATCTTGTCGTTGTGTCAAATGACATGGAAACTAAATCAAGGCTTGAACGCCTACCCCAAAAATCTAGCACGGCCCGTCTAGATATATCTTCAAATATGGTATCGTTTGTGAGTCTTGAGAGTAACGAAAACTCGAGCGTCAGTGACGTTATACCAGCCGTGCATTGTTCAGATTTCAATTTTGTCGAAAGATTGTGGGGTCCTTTTAATAGGTTCGTTCTTGGATAGTTGAAGGTGAAATATTTTTCCAAGTCGTCAGCACCAAAATTCATATCCTCTTTGATATGCGAAAATGTAACAACCAGCCTCTTCCCCAGATCGTACGCCAGATTCAAGAGAAACCCGTCATAGCCTTCAATTTTGAACCCACGGCGGGGATCAATTGCGTACAAATGGCTTGTTAGCAACGAACCCAGCAATCGGATATTGGTTTCAAAGACCTGAATTGTCGAGTCGATCGCAAAGTCCTTATAATTGTCCTTGATCAGCTGAACGTATTTTTCAAATCTTTCTTTGTCGCCCATAATGATAAAGTTGTCCATTGCGTCAAACAGCGTGACTGAAAAGTTCCCCAGAGCATCGTTCTTAACCGTGTTATATTGATTTTTCAAATCTCGTTTGTTGGGTTGGCAAGATAATGGACACACCTCATCATAGGGATATCCAAACTCCATGTATTTATCCCATGCATAGTTAAACAAATGGGCTGTTTCATTTTTTAATATTTCTAAATGTGTTTTACTGAACGTTGATTGGAAAATCTCCCGATTGGTATACTCTGATTTGTAAGTGTACTTCTCGAATTTCGAATCTGATGTACTTTTAGAAACAACAAGAGTTATATACGTGGAAAGTAGCCAGGATATAACTAGCATTGTATATCTCCAAAATGGTATCATGTGTTCCAAAGTATACACAGGCTTGATGTGAGTCTTTTGCAATAGTAGATTGATATTTGATCACAATGATTTGATTATCTATAGTGGGTATTCCAGGAGATCTTTTCAAACTATTCCGATGCAGAGAAATAGTCCCGCTCTTTAAACGCGGAGCGATTTTGGTGTCTACAGCGGCTTGAGGTCTGGCTGCAGTTCTCCACGTTGTTGTGGTCGTTGTTGCTCTTGTTGATGTCCTTGCGCCTCATCTTTTCACAAGGAAAGCATGTCATCCCAAATACATGCATGTACTACGGACTATTTCAAAAAGTATAATTGGAAATAATAGTGCGTTGAAGAGAAACCTCTACAATATTCGATTATGACAGAAGGAGTGCGCCGTTCGAAGAGAATTGCCTCTATCAAAGATGCATTAGAAGTCACTAGTAATCCAATTGCAGCTTCCACAGCATTAAAGCCAGAGAAAAAAACCATCAGTAAGGGGAAGGTCACGAAAAAGGAGACAAAACCTAAATCCGAGGGTGGTTCTAAAGGTGAAGCTGCACCAAAGTTAGCGGGCAAATCTACAAAATCTAGGTCTGCAAAGAAGGAAGATGCAATTCCTCTTGAGGATAAAGCTGATGGAGAAGATCACGTTGCAACAGCTGAACTAAAGGAGGGTGATACTTTACCAAAGAATATCCAGCTGGAGTTGCAAAACTCGGAAAAGATTGATCTTTTAGAATATGCAAAGAAGGCTCATATTTTGGTTATTTTTGCCTACCCAAGAGCCTCAACGCCAGGTTGCACAAGACAAGCCAAGGGGTTCAGAGATGAATATGAGGAACTGCACGGGGAACTGAACGCCTCCGTTCTAGGCTTGAGTGCCGATTCTGCCAAAGCGCAAACCGGCTTCAAAACTAAACAAAACCTGCCTTACGATCTTATATGTGACACCAAGAAAACGTTGATTTCTTTACTGGGTTGCAAAAAACAACCAAGTGGAATTATCAGATCACATTTTATTTTTGTCGACGGTGTCTTAAAGGTCAAAAAAGTGAAGGTTAGTCCAGAAGACAGTTTTACTGGAGCATTGAAACAAGTTAGAGAATTAAAATAGGATCGATGCATGTGTTTGGTAGAATAATGTGCTCGTTGATCAGAAGCATGTTGGAGTTTCTCTTTGTGTAATGAATGTATAACACGATTACTTGCTTTAAAATAGTTTCAGATTTCAAGATTAAACAAGGATATAACTTACAAATGGGCTTTAGATTAATTAGATATCTATTATATAGTAAACAGTTGTTCCAAATTTAAAAAAGAAGAAACTAGATTTTTGAAACTTTTTAAATGATGTATTTTATTTTGTTTTGCATTATATTATTCTTATGTATTAAATGTATAAAAACAAGATAAATTGGATGTTAGAGATGAAATAAAATTTCCAAGTTTCTTAACGGTTAGATTTAGCAACTCTTTCTAATTCATCCTTCTTCTTAATAGCGTAAGAAGTAGAAGAACCCTTAGCAGCGTTAACTAATTCTTCAGCTAAACATTCAGCAATGGTCTTGATGTTTCTGAAAGCAGCTTCTCTAGCACCGATGGTCAACAAAGCAATAGCTTGGTTAACTCTTCTCAATGGAGAGACATCGACGGCTTGTCTTCTGACGGCACCGGCGGAACCAATTCTGGTAGTGTCTTCTCTTGCACCGGTGTTAACAATGGCGTCGACGATAACTTGTAATGGGTTCAAGTCAGTCAAGACGTGGATGATGTCCATAGCGTGCTTGATGATTCTGACAGCCTTTAATTTCTTACCGTTGTTTCTACCGTTCATCATCAAAGAGTTGGTCAATCTTTCGATGATTGGACATTGTGCCTTTCTGAATCTCTTGGTTGCGTATCTACCTGCAGTGTGAGAAACGAAGACTGGTTGTCTGATTTGGACGTAGTCAGTTAAAGAGATATCCTTGACGGTGACATCTTCGAAAGACCATTTGTTGAAAAGCTTGATTTCAGCAGAACCTTCTTGAACATCCTTTGGGATTGGGGTTGCTAATTCAACATATTGAATTTCAACTGGTTCAGAAATGATTTCTTCTTCAAATTGTTGTTGTTCTTCGACGTCAGACATGGTATTGAATATAGAGTTGAGTACTAGAGAATGAAACAAATTCAAAAGAGTAAGGAACAGAAGAGGAGAAGCAGAGGATTTTTCCTGAAAATATTTCGTAGAAGATGAAATAATAGAAGTTCCGTATACAACTGTATCTCAAACCTGCAATTGATTTCATTATATACCAACTGTCTACCATCATAGTTTTTGACGTTCTCGATTGAAATTTGGAAAAAAAAAAAGGAAAAAATCAGAAAAATGAGAAAAAACCAGAAAAAACCGGCCCATTTCCCAGTCACAGTTGCCTATTCAAGTAATAAAAGGCTCACACCTCACATAAAAAGCGACGCGAACCAACATCCTCCATTGGCCCAAACAGGAAACCTAGCTCAAAAAAGGGGTTACCCGGACACCCCACCCGCATTTTCGCACTCCGGGTTTTATCTTCAGAATTTCCACCTTGTCCCGTTTGGGAAGTCAAAAGTCATTTCAGGGTTACCCGGACAAGTGCGCCTTTCTCGCGCCGGTTCCGGTTGCGTCGATCGACGCCAGCGGCTCGGCCGCCGGCCTTTTCTCGCTCTGTTGCAGAAGGTGCAGTTTTTATATTGCTGAGCCCTCTTTCCCTTTTTCTTTCGGTTTTTCTCTATTTCCTGTTTTTCTGGTTTTTTTCCCTTCTTCCATTTTCGAGGTTAACAGATTGCGGAGTAGACAGAGAAAATAGTATGACAGATCGAGAGGCAGAGAAAACACTATTTTTTCGGATGCGGAGAATAGGAAATACCCCACTATCGGACTTGGGTAGCATAGTAGATGACCTAAGGATTCCGATATTCCTTATATAGTCATTGTGTTGTCGTTTGATGTCCTCCAGGGTTTCGATGTCGAGACGCCTATTTAAAGAAGGAAAGGGAATGTCGACACGACTGAGTTGGTGCTATTGATAAGCAGTGTGTTGTTGCCATCGTGACACAAGACCATCCAACCAACAGTCAATTACACAAGAATGCCCCTAACATTTGAACGAGAAGAGTCTCTACCCAAACTACCGCTTCCAGAGCTTAAAAACTCGATTTTCAAAGCGTTGGAGGCCCTAAAACCAATCACGTCTGACTCGGATTTCGAAAGAATAGTCGGAAATGCCGAAAACTTCATCAACTCCAACCAGAGCCATGTTTTGCAGAGCCACTTGACAAAACTAGCCGAGTCAAATGATAACTATCTCAACAGCGACGGCATTTCCTCAACAACGTCCAACGTGTACGGGGATTTGAGAGGCCAGACCCTACCAAGAAACCCGTTCTTCATCCTTGAGGATGATCCTATGAAAAATTTTGCACCAAGCCAAGAATATAGGGCCGCCGTTCTAACAACCTCCACCTTGAGATTCATCGTTGCGTTGAAGCAGGGATTCTTGAAACCCGACTTCAATGCGGCCTCAAAACAACCCTTGACAATGTCGTCCTACCACAATCTCTTTGGCACAACCGTGGTGCCAGGCTTGAATAACGGTATAAGCTTGAAAAAAACGAAAAATTCCAAGCACATCATTTTCATGTCCCATGGCCAGTTTTACGCCTTGACCGTTCTATCTGAAAAGGATCAAATCTGGTTTTCCAAACACGAATTGTCGGCAATCATTAAAAAGATTATTCATGATTCAACTGTTGAAAAGACCAATTATAATGTCGGCCCATTCACAAGCGAATCAAAACTAGTGTGGAAGATGGCCAAATTGGCGTTGCTGAAATCAAATCCTGAACAGATGGAATTGATTGAAAGTGCATTGTTCATTGTTTCATTGGATCACGAGAAATTCGATATCAACAACGACACAAATGATAACAAAATCCAACTGGTAACCCACGGTACTTCCAAAATTGATAAAAACGGTTCCCAATATGGTACCTGTGTTAACAGGTATTATGATAAATTGAATTTGGTGGTGACAAAAAATGCTACAGCTGCTTGCATCTATCCAGCATCAATTATTGACGGTACAACCGTTTTGAGATTTATCAGTGATGTTTACACCGATTCAGTTTTGAGACTAGCTAGAATGATCAATGGTAAAAATTACACCTTATGGTCAGAGATAAATACTGTTCCAATTAATAGTGAAATTATCAAACCGCAATTCACCCATATCAAATTCAATTTACCAAACGATGTTGCAAATGGGTTGCATTTAGCCGAGTCTAGGTTGGGTGATATGATCAATCAGCATGAGTATGTTTCCAAAAAGATTAATTTTGGTAAACAGTACATTCGTGAAAAAATGAAGTTGCCAGTCGACTCGTTTGTCCAGATGTGTATTCAAATAACTTACTATGCGCTTTATGGCAAGTGTCCTTCAACCTATGAACCTGTTTCAACCAGAAAATTCCGGGATTCTAGAACTGAGCCTATTTGTATTCAAAATGAAGCGGTTTTAGATTTGTGCCAAGCGTTTATTTCTCAGACGTCTGACCAAACTAAATGGAAGCTGTTTTTGAATGCAATCGAAAAGCATAGAGAAAACGCCAAGAATGCATCAAATGGTTTAGGTTTTGAAAGGCATTTGAGCGCATTAAGATCTGCATTCATCCAGAGAAATCATTTGAATCAATTACATCCCGACTTGCCGCCAATTGATTCACATTCAATTCCAAGTTTTATTTTTGACCCTGCTTTGGAAAACTTATACAAGCCAGAAATAATTGCTGCCAATTGCGGTAATCCTGCATTGGATTATTTTGGGATTACACCTTCTATTCCTTCAGGTTTTGGTTTCGGTTACATTATTAAAGATGATTCTATTACACTTGTTGCGTCTTCTCAATGGAGGCAAACGGGTAGATTTTTGGATACACTTGAAAGAGTTTTCTCTTCAATAAAGGAAATGTGGAAATCGATTATTCTGAACAATAATGGTGCCGTTCATACCAGAGATAAGGATTTGCAATCTTACATATCTTCGATTCCAATGTCAATGGTCACTTCAAATAATTCTTCTTGGCTACCAAATTTGCCATCTCCATTTCCAACCAAATCCCCTGCTTCTGCAACTGACGCTTACATATTGGGTGGGTACGACTATTTTGATGTGGGAGAGTTGCACTCTAGATCAGCCCTGGCCTCAAAAGTTCAGAGTCGTTCTATTAGTAGAGTCAGCAGTCAAATAAATCTTGGAAAAAGTCCAAGTTTTAAAAACGTTAATTCTGCACATACAAATAAACCACCCACTGTTGGTCGTCTGTTAAGCCTTCAGTCAGATTTTTAAACAAATCAAAAACATAAATGAAAAAATAATGCCAATGCAAACCCACATGCTCTTTGGGATTTTAGTCTGGAGATGCATCCTTTAATTTCGGGTCTATATGATTTTTTATATCTTTTATATATAGACGCATTTTTTATACTATACGATATCATGATTAACCTGTTCAAGTTTTCTGATTTTTTCATCCAAGTGTTTGAAATCAATGGCTAAAATAACGTTTGCAAGAATGAGCAATGAACCTGATATTAAGAAGCACGCCCAGAGAGCACCACCTTGAGCAAAAAATCCTGTGAAATAAGGACTTATAGTTCTTGCAGCTTGTTTTCCGATATTCACGGTACCCATAACTTTTGATAACTCCATTGGCTGCACCAGTGATGTTAAAATAATCTGTCTTGGAACAACATCAAACGCAGTGGTCATTTGATTAAGTAGGTAAAGAACTGATGCAAAGGAAAAATTATATCCTAGCAAAGGTATCATCATAAAAAAAACCCCACATGGAATCTGCGTCAGCACTGATGATTTGATCGGTCCAAATCTTTTGGCGAACCATGCTGAAGGTACAGCCGATATTGCCATTGCGATACCTGAAAACCCGAATAATGCTCCCAAAAGGGCCGATGACGGTTCATACCTTTTCTTGAAGTAATAAACGGTCCATGCGTTAGTCATGAATCCACTGCCAAGGGAATCAATCATGAACGGCACAAGCAGCTTGAATAACATGGACTGTGTTTGTGGTGAGAGTCCTGTCACTGTAGCATGTTCAATTGTACCTTCGATTCTTGTTGATGGATCGGATTCGTTTGCTGTGCTACCTTGTGTGCTCATCAAAGACGACGTTGAAATACTGCGTTCCAACTGACTGCCGTATTCTTCGCCCGTTGGTTGTACTGGAGTATTTTCATTTGCATTGCTTTCAGTCTCTGCGAGTTTATAAGGTGAAACGTATGATGGTTCGGCTTTATATGAAACAAACAAAAGCGAGACAAATTTTAAAATTGACATTATTGCAATAACGTAGAAGGTGTACCTATACGAGTCTTTGGTGGTGTAACTCATAGTGCTTGATAAATACGAAACAATCAAACCGGCCGAAAAAGAGCCCAACGAAGCTCCTACTGATCCCAAAACCCAATGGATTGCATAAATCTCCGGCCTGTGGTTTGGTGGTGTCAAATTCGCCAATACTGTCTCTTCGATGGTTTTGAAGGGCCCTGCTTCGTTGCCCGAAGGTGAAATGACTCCAACGATTGCTGCAAATAGTAAGTATGTGAAATTTGTCGTACCCGTAGCAAATACATAACTTGCAACAAACATTAGAAAACTGCCTAGCAGCATAATGACCCTGTTTCCTATTTTATTGGCATTCCATGTCAGGAAGTAGGAAATGATCGAATCGCCGATCATGGTTAATGACATGAACATACCAATATTAACTTCTGATATGCCGATTTCTTTCAGATATAGTGTCAAAACCTGGTTTGTCAACCCAAAAGAGAGCATTCGTACAAACACCGAGAACCATAGCAACCGGATGTCTGCTGACGATTGTTTTAGTGAATGGATTATATGTGTAGTCATTTAACAATCTTTGTTCTGCCCCAATATATCATCCAAAATTCCTATTTGTTCTATAGCTGATTCAAGACCAGGTTTAGAGATTGGAATCTTGGAAAATTTCATATTCTTCTCTAACGTTTTTGTTTTTGTACATTTCGCATTCCTTCTTTTTTTTCTTGTTTTTTTTTTCTGGGATGTTTAAATTTTTTCATTTTTGTACAACAAAAAGATAAATATTATATAACTAAGTTTATCTTTTGCTAATCCAGATTGAAAGGTTCTTCTGCTATATACACCTCTCTTACAGGCCATACCAGTGTCTTTGGTCTCTTTCTCCCCGAATATATTTATATTGGTGGTTATAAGTCAAGTTTGTTTTTAAACTGGAGCCATAGTTTTGCACAAGCAGCACGGTAGAAACAGCGGAAATAAGGAATCCAAAATCACAAAAAAAGACACCTAAAAATTTAATAAACTGTAACAGGAATACATTAGTACGTATTGAATATCATCTGGAAATAGAGGATTGATCCTATGCGTCAAAAATGAAAGAAAAAAATATGTACAATCAGCACGATCAATCGGCCGAAGCCCAGAGACAGATAGATAAACAAAATAATATGAAAAATGAAGTCTTAAAGACGAAAACCCAAAATGCTTTTGAAACATCAAGCCCCAATAAAACACATCCGATGACTAAAAAATGTAAAAGATTCAAGAAAATTGCGTGTACAGAGTGCAGACAACAAAAGGCAAAATGTGATGCCTCTGAAAAGGCACCTGGACCGTGTTCAAGATGCGTGAAGAGGGGGATTCCATGCAAGCTGGATTCTGATTTCAAGAGAACGTTCAAACGGGCGAAAATAGATGAATTGGTTAAAGAGTATGAAATCATAAAATCCAAACTGCAACTGAGTTCCGATAACAAAACCAAAGAAATAAAACTACAACCGATATCGCCTCATTTATCCCCACAGTATTTACCTTCGATTCAGTCGATTCAAAACACCACCAACTTTTTGTCAAATGGTCTGAGTAGTAATGTGGGCAATAGCTCGCCATTACCCGACCCGAACATCTTTCATCTATCAAACAACAATGGACTCATCAATACAATACAATCGCCACTGACAACAAGAACCCCAATACCCAAGGCCACTCCACCATCGTTCAGATCCAACAGCCCCCTACCGAGCGTCGGCAGACCTTTTCCTTCCTATGCGATGCCAAAAAGAGCAAATTCTCCACTGAACCCAGATATATCAGTTCCGACACAGATTCCAACAACTGCATCTATGCCACAGATGCCAATATCTTCGGTTTTAGCGCCTAGTTTAAGTCATGACAATTCGTTGAGTAGGGCGAACAGCTCGTATAGTTTAACAACATTGATCTCCGCTGCAAATGCTTCGGATAGTAGTATGAATCATGTGTCCACTACTCGCCAAACCAGTAATGCATCAAATAATTTCAGTGGTTGGAAGGTCAACCATCGTCCAGTTAGAAAACCCAAGATTGACCCGTCACTGTTGGAGTGTTCGCCCAAATCTTTAGGTGATTTGACATTGACAGAGGGGCAAATTGTTGTTTTATATACCACATTTTTGACGTATTACCACCCGTTATTACCAGTTATTGATATGGAGAAAAATATCGAAAAAATTTACAGATTATGTCCAGCATTATTTTGGACTATCATGTTTACTGCTTTGAGAGGCCACCATTCTCTTATGCCAAGCATTACACCTTCCCAATGTCAAAAATTGTATTTTACGCTATCGCCAATACTAAAGTCAATTTTGGCGGAAATCACCATATCTCCTATCACCAGATATGCGCCATCTGAAGTAGATGAACCAATTTTGAATGCTTCCAGTGTTTATTCTGTGCAGGCGTTTTTGATCTATACATTCTGGCCACCCTTAACATCGTCATTAAGTGCAGATTCGAGTTGGAACACCATTGGTATAGCATTTTATCAAGCTATTCGAATTGGGCTGCATACCCCAGGCTTGACATCGGATATTCTAAAATCCTCCAACAAAGATCTAATGAACGAACAAATACGAACTTGGATCGCATGTAACATTGTATCACAGACTATTGCATCTGTGTTTGGATTCCCGGGATTCTTTCAACCGTATGGTTCCCTCTCGTTATCTCTATCGTTGAAGGGGAATGAGATTCCTCACTGTCTCAGACAAATGTTAGAAATTCAGACCTTTGATGAACAAGTTGAAAAAACTTTAAACAATAATTCATATGATCCGCTACGTTCAAGCCAATCCGCTGAACGGTTGCCGATGATCCAGCTGTTGGAAAATGAATTAAATCAATTAGAATTAAGGTTATGTTCAAATCACGAATTCCCAATTGATGATTTTAGAGTGTTGGCACTTTATGCATCTAGATTACATCTATTGAGCTACAACTTTTTAGACAATGATCAAATGGCAAATTTCGAATTGAAGAGAAATTTTATTAAAACATATAATGCAGCATTGGCTATAATTAAACACTGCCATCAAGCCCAGGAGCGGGATTCCGATTTTGTTCACAATTTACCAAATGCCTATATACTAACAATCTGGCAAGCATCGGTAATTATTGCCCGACTGGTTAACTCTTCTTACAAGACTATATTGGATGTTGAGGCAGGGAAAACTTTGTACCAGACGGCCATCACTTTGGCCAAAAAGGCATCCGTCATGAAACATGATTTGGCTTATCGATCATGCGGTATTATGAAATCGACTTGGAATCTGTTCAAGACTTTGGATGCCAATGAATCTCGTCCCTTGATAATCACTGTGAGATCTAGAATGTCTGCCAATATTTTCTTTGATACTCTATGGGTTTTGCGAGAAAAGTGTGGCATGATTAAATTGAAGCCTACGAGTAAAGAGAAGGATAGACGTGACAGTATCGACTCTGAGAGTGATGATGAGGGAATAAGCGGTGAAACTGAGACGAAAAATGATAATTCTGTTGAGGATACGACAGGAAAAGAAGTACGCAACAGAGACGTTGAAGCTCGATCTGTTGGTGGAAATACCGCACCGGCCCTTAGAAAAAAGACGTCCTACCATCCGGAATCGGCGGCTAGACGTATCATCAATACCATTCCATTAGACCCCCAACCCATTGCGTTGGCGGAAACCCCAAAGGACAGCAATGCAAGCAGCAAGCAAAATTCCCCGTACTTATCCAATTATAAGTCACCGACTAACACGAGTGATTCATCCATGAGGAAGATAATCACCCCACAAAGTCTGGTGAACCCGGGAACAGTTAATTGCCACAGCTCTCCGGAGGGCAGGTTGAATGGTTCCATCGATGGAACTACCCCGGTTGATAGTAGAAACACAGAAATCACGAAAAATAATTCGATCACTCTGCCGCAAACTATAAATGTCGTCAACTCAAAACCTCAGTTGGCTGATCCGGCTTCTCAGAACGGATTTGTCGACGGTGCAAATGCAGCAACAGATTTTATGATGGATTCTTGGGATGTAGGTAATGAATTTGACACAGATATGCTTTTCAAGGACATCGAGTCCGTAATGGACGAATTTGGATTCCATGCCGGTTACTAAAGTGGAATACTGAAAGCTTCTGCCTTCATTCCGCTCTCCACTACAGTGCAGGTTGGTAATTCGACTGCTTTGATTTCAGGTGTATCTTGTAGATATATATTATAGATGTATAATAATAGCTTTGTAGTAATGGAAAATTTAAAGCACAGAAATGGAAATGAAAGGTTGTTAAACCCGTGCACCACCAAGAAAGGAAAGAAAAAAGTTTGACGGCTGTGCAAAACGAAATTATTGAAATTTTTCAACATTTTTTTCCTCTGATTTTCAAAGTGAGAACGAACATTGAATAAAGAAGGCAATAAAAGTTTTAAATAGCTGAGCTTCAGTACTGAGACACGCTGTTACTGTTAGTACAGGATAAAGAAGCATAACTAGTAAAGCAAAAATGCCAGCGGAAATTCAAGACGCAGTTCCTGATATTGTCATCGGTGGAGATGAACCAGTCGATGATGTTGAGTTTGAGAGTGAAAACGAAGTAGAAAATGCCGAAGAGATCAAGACAGAAAAGAAGGTCAGTTTTGCGGAACTTGACGAAGAAACAGGTGAATCGGAGGAAGAAATCAGAAAGAGGGAATTCGAAGAAGGTGGTGGATTGCCAGAACAACCAGTCAACCCAGATGTTGCATCGTTGACCCCAATCTCGCCAGAAATCATCAACAGACAGGCAACCATCAACATCGGTACCATTGGACACGTCGCCCACGGTAAGTCCACCGTCGTTAGAGCCATCTCGGGTGTCCAAACCGTTAGATTCAAGAACGAATTGGAGAGAAATATTACCATCAAGTTGGGTTATGCAAACGCCAAGATTTATAAATGTAACGATCCATTATGTCCTGAACCAGATTGTTACCGTTCCTTCAAGAGTGATAAAGAAATCCATCCAAAGTGTCAACGTCCAGGTTGTAATGGTAGATACAATTTGATCAGACACGTTTCTTTTGTTGATTGTCCAGGTCACGATATTTTGATGAGTACCATGTTGTCAGGTGCAGCTGTTATGGATGCTGCACTTTTATTAATTGCAGGTAATGAACCATGTCCACAACCTCAAACCTCAGAACATTTGGCTGCCATTGAAATTATGAAATTGAAGCACGTTGTCATTTTACAAAACAAGGTGGATTTGATGAAAAAGGAAGCTGCTCTTGATCACGAAAAATCCATTTTGAAGTTCATTAAGGGTACTATTGCCGACGGTGCTCCAATCATCCCAATCTCTGCACAATTGAAGTATAACATCGATGCAGTTAACATGTGCATGGTCAAGTCTATTCCAATCCCAATGAGAGATTTCTCCGCTCAACCAAGATTGATGGTTATTAGATCTTTCGATGTTAATAAACCAGGTTCCGAAATTCAGGATCTTAAAGGTGGTGTTGCCGGTGGTTCGATTTTGACAGGTGTCTTTAGAATCGGTGACGAAATTGAAATTAGACCAGGTATTGTTACCAAAGATGATAATGGTAAGATTCAATGTAAGTCCATTTTTTCAAGTATCATTTCCTTATTTGCTGAGAACAACGATTTGAAATTCGCAGTTCCAGGTGGTTTGATTGGTGTTGGTACTAAGGTTGACCCAACTCTTTGTAGAGCCGATAGACTTGTTGGTCAAGTTGTCGGTGCAAAGGGTAACTTGCCATCAGTGTTTACCGATATTGAAGTCAACTACTTCTTATTAAGAAGATTATTGGGTGTGAAGACAGATGACCAAAAGAAGGTGAAGGTCAGAAACTTGGAAGTCGATGACGTGTTGATGGTTAACATTGGTTCAACTGCAACTGGTGCTAGAGTGGTGGCAGTTAAGGCAGATATGGCCAGATTAACATTGACATCCCCTGCATGTACAGAAATTAATGAAAAGATTGCTTTATCGAGACGTATCGATAAACATTTCAGATTAATTGGTTGGGCAACGATTAAGAAGGGTACAACCATTGATCCTATAAATTAGCCATGGAATTCATAAACTTAAATAAAATATAGTAAAAGTAAAAAATAAAAATTGAAATAATTTTATATATGTTTTTTTGTGATGTATGGTTTCTATTCCTCTATTCTCTTCATAGGATTGAGATGAATGTATATTTAGCTAAGTTTTTTTCTTAATATCAAGTAATTCTTTTTCATTATTTAAATACAATCCTTATTTGTTCATTTTGCACTTTATTTTGCAAGATTCCATCATCTCCAAGTTGTTGCCAATATACTTCTATATGATTAGGAAAAGAACTATAAATAGAATGCTTATATAATAATGTGAATTGTTCACCTGATTTCGTCTTTATTTCGGTCCACCGCTGTAAGCCCCCTATAGCATCTTTGTTGGAAAGTAGTTGTAGTCATTCTCATGAAAAGTTTCGTTGTTTAAACTGATCTGAATTCAAAAATTTACCATACGAATCGGTTTCCATCATACGAAAGGTTTTCCATTTAACTTCTTCATAAAAAACAGACATGTCTTCCAAAAATTTCAATTTTGGTCCAAACAAAACCTCTGTTGGAGAGCTTGCAGGTTTTTCTATGTCCCTGAGATGCTTCAGATCCAATGCTAAACTTGCACGAAAGTCAGTTTTTTCCACAGTCGTTGTTGCAGAATTGAAATTTTCGTATGAAGTATTTTCTGCATAATTTACATCATTAGTGTGGCTCTGGTCAGAAAGCTTGTGTGTTGAAGGTAAACCTAAATCCAATCTCAACTTCAAATCACTTACGCTGATTGTATTGGAATCAAAGGCGACTCTGGAACTTATATAATTCTGAACTTGAAGCCGTAATTTTGAATCGATATTGATTTCGTTTGGTGCATCTTCGGATAAATACATAACAAATATGTTATATACTTTAGATAAACAGTACTCGGACAACTTATTGATAGCTGTATAAATTGTTAATTTTTTATGTTTTAGAACTTTCAACTTGGGTTCATCAAACACGCCGTTTTTTTCGAATTCTCTCAAAACTTTTTTCTTTTCTTTATCCTTCAAAGACATCATCTTCTTCAAAACTGTGATCTTTTTCTGAAAGTCGGTTATATCATCATATATGTTTAAGTTCTCAACGCACATATTTTCAACCATAAAATTTCTGAATAAAAGTTTTAGGCCCGGGTCTTTCAGCATTTTATTTAAATTTACATCCTTTTCCAATTTTTTTTCAAGTTCAAGACCACAAAGATCATCCTCTCCTAGAGGCATTTCTGATTTTGAATACCATTTCGTTAATTTTTCAGAATATCGGGTCAAAATGTACAAAGTATTTTTTGATGCACTAAAACCCCTTGCTTCTGCAAACTTACATTCAATTAAACCGTTGGTTAAAAACGAGTTGGCAAGTTCTATTGCGTCTTTCAGATAGATTATATCCGTACAATCCATCAAATATTGGATCAAAGCTTTTCCTGAGAAGCATCTATCAATGGTAATTTCATGGCCATGTACTTTTATACTCTTCTGTTGGAAGAACCGCAGTCCTTTGTTTGAGACGTAGTACTGTATATGTGAATCCGAATCTGGATTTGTGAAAAACCTGTGGTGAAAGGGTGAAATTTGCAATTTTGAAGAACCTGAAATTTGAATGCTGGGATTTCCGTTTTGCAATATTGGATCTTCCGTGTCACTCTCTCTTGTTTCCAGCTGTCTCTGTCGTAGATAGGTGAGAAATGCAGACCCGTCATCAAGACAATTGGCAACATCATTTGCCTTTCTGTGAATTTCCAGGTCATCTATTTTGGGTTTGAGCAGTAACGCAGATCCAAGATTGGGGATAAGTTCTGCATCATTTTTGGCAGACCATATATTCATCTTAGGTCCCATAACACGAACGAAAAGCAACTCATCCGAGTATATATTGTGGATTATACCATCCGATCGAAAATGCCTGTCGAACTCCACCAGTTGCATGGAGTTGAAATTACTTTTGAGGATCTCTGGAAGGGGAACATCTTTGATATTTGAGATTCCCATCTTTACACAGAACTGGTGTAGGATTGCAACTCCTTTTGGTGTTGGTTGCAATATCATCTTCCTACTTTTGAGCGTTCGGCAGGTCTTGTCTTCTGGGCAATGTAGCAGCTTTGCCGTGTAGAATAATTTTAACAATTCGAAGGAAAATTCGTTTTTCATTTCGTAGTTGAAGCTGGTCGACGTTAGGTTGTACTGCAAATCGATGTGCAGTTTTTCCATTGATTTGATGGCCTGTTCTACCGAAAAACTGTATGGGTACTGCTTTTTAAAGCTGAACTTTGCCAATGTCGATTTTGGATTCTCCGTTCCGTCTTTAAGTTCCAGACAGAATAGTAAGATTGAGAATATACTCTTCAAATCCTGGCAGTAGATTTGGCCCGAGGGTGTTCTTGTCAACGATTTTAAAGATACATAGTTACTCAGCTTTTGGTTGATGTTCATTGCTATCAAGACTGAGATGTGTCAGCTGAGTGTAGAGTCTTGCTATCACCGAGTTGGGGTGGTATGCTGGAAAAGAGTGTGCATTTTAGACGACAGGATGTTGAGTAGGTGTCAAAGGATGACATCAGGTAAACAGACTGAGTTTCAGCCCGTGGCCACCGGTTGCTTTATTTACCAACTGCTTCTTGTCCTTGTTGAATCAGGCGTCTTTGAGGCGGAGTCGTAAAGAATGGGATTCCCCAGACACAGATCGTCTTCAGACGTTTCATCTTCTACAATAAAAGCTGCCTGCAGGGAAGATGAATGTGCAAGAGCACTGCTGCGCCGTGTTTTATCTTTTCATGCTGGAAAACAGGTCTGCGTGTGTCTGGGAGAAGATATATTTGATATTTTCAGGGTTGTTTATAAATAAAGGAATATATATATATATATATATATCAATATATATCAATATGAAACGTATGTACATTGGCGGGGTATACGGTGGGCGGCAGGTTATGTTCCCAACTCTGGTGTATACCCAAAGATTACACAATCTACATGTTTTTCTTCATGTTTTCCATGTTGATCATGTGTCTGGCCATCATTCTTGCTCTCAGCTCCGCAAAGTTTCCTGGCTTGCCCATATTGCTGTACTGGAGATCCTCGGACCTGATGATCGAGCCGATACTCATGATCATACCGAAGAAGGCACCCGAACCAAGGATGTATTGACCCAAGGTATTCGCAATACCGTTGGGAGCACCGTTCTTCAGAATGGCGTAACCGCCGAAAACAAACCCGGAGACTGCACCGACCGTCGACTATATAATGTTCAGTAGACATGGAAGCGGATGTAGATGCCATACGTCTTGTTAGTATTCTGGTTCGAGCGGCTCAAACCCGTGCTATTTGGAAGATACTTACACCCATGAGGAAACCCATCTTTAACTTATCGAATAAAGATGGTTGCGCATATTGAACTTGCATTTGTTGAACAGGAGGCATTCTGCTATATCGTTATTGGTTTGTGGTGTTCAGAGAACTGGTGTTGCGACCCCCTTCCCTTCTCTGGCTACAAAAAGGACACTTTCTTGTCATTCTAGTCCTTGTTTAATTACTTTTTTCTTCTCCACACCGAGCAAATTCCAAAGAGGAAAAAAGGGTGAACATGAAAAAAAAAAGGAAAAAACGAGAAAACGGCAAAAGTGTAGCAAAATGGTATTTCAAGCAAGAAATGAACGATTGGAAAGGAAAATATAGTATCAATTAAACACCGGATATAAAACATGTGTGCCTGGGGCATATACAGTAGAAGTGTGGCCAAATCGTCTATGTTTGCCAAGCAGACCAATTGGTACTTGCCGTCTGTTGCGGCTGTAAATTTTGCTGGGGCTGCTGGGGCGGCCACCCAGGACTGGTGGCCTGGTTGATGAAGCTGTTAGAAGCAGCAAACTGAGGCGAAGGCGTGACGCCCGGTTGCTGCATGCTTCCCTGGGTGTTGTAGAGCATGGCAGAGGAGCTGTTGCCGTAATTCGGTAGGCCCGGAACCTGCAGGGGGGAAGAGAGCTGGGACATCTGGGTCAGCTGGTTCAGCTGGTTGATTTGGCCCATGTTGGCCATGCCGCCCATACCGCTGGCCCCATTGGCAGTGCTGACATTGTTCAAAGTGTTCATCGCGTGCAGGTTGTTCGGGCCAGGCATGTTCATGCCCAGGCTCATGTTGCCGTTGTTGTACTGCGGGTTGAAGTTGGAAGGCATGGGGTTCAGTCCGTTCATGATCGGTGCAGGCGAACTGACGTCGTCCGTGATGGACAAGAACTGCTTCTTCTGTTTGTCGCTCAACATCGGCTTTGGAGGCAACGCCGGATTTGCGTGGCCAGCAGCAGGAGGTGGTATGGCAGCGGAGGTCGAAGTGGCCCGGGAGGACTTTCTGGATCTTGGCGGTGGCGGAACCGGAGGCGGGGAGGAAACACTGGAGCCCCTCGATCTCGATGGCGGAGGCGGTGGCGGGTTCAGCGCACCATTTGATGGGCCGGAATTGAGATATGGACTGCCCAGAGTGGTGGGTTGCGCCACTTGCGGTGTGAAAGCAAAGTAATCGCCGCCTTGGTGTTGGGTCTGAGTGCCATATTGGTGCGGTTCCGGAAACATCTGCGGCTGTGGCTGTGGGGAGGAATAAGCGTTGGGCATGACCAGCGGAGCGGCAGCCTTCGGTGGAGACACAGTGGACTGGGTATTTGTAGGTGACGCAGCTGCTGATAATCCAGAGATATCGGAATACATTGTACTCAAGGCACCTTGGGTATTATTGAAATTGAATGTTTGTTCAAACTGTTGCATAAAATGTTCTTTCATCGACTTGGACGCACTTCCTGTCAAATTTGGCTTTAGTGGCTGCATCTCGTCGTTTGTGTTTTGCACCGCTTTCTGCGTGATATTTTTAAACGTGTCCATCTGCACGTCCTTCAACACCTCGTCCTCATTTTCAGCTGCTGCTGCTGGAGGCTGCTGCTGCACGGGAGCGGCGTTGGCGGGTTGTGACGTCTGTGAGCTTCCCCCTCTTAATTTATCTAGTAGTTGGTTCATAGGAAGCGAAAAATCGATGACATGCTGTTGGGGTGGATTTGAAACCATGTATGCACTAGCTTGTGTTGTTTCTTCCGCCGCAGGAGAAGGAGAGTAACTGACAACCTCTGAAAATTTCACCTTCTTGTTTGCATTCTTCTGCGAGACTCCTTGTGGTCTTTCTCCGGTCAAAATGAATTCTGTAAATGAGTCGATATCCAACTTTTTCTTGGGCACATTTTTGGCCGCATGGGACACACCTTCAGTGGAGGTCGTTGGAGATTCTTTCCTCTTTCTGGTCAAAATTGGAATAGGATTGGGAATCGGAGCTGGTACCTTAACGAGAGACCTGGTGAGTGGTTTGCCTAGCAGCGCATGCGCTAGAAGTCGCATCAGTGCAAAGAACTGTCCGATGTTCAACGAGTTGGACCACTTGGAAAACGATGATTTCATTCTTTCTTTAATTGCCTCGGGAATTTTAAAATTTTGCAAGAACAGAAACACATCTTCGATAGTGACAATCTTGCTCATTGCTTTTCTCTCCTGGATATTTTCGTACCATCTTAGATATGTTTTGAGTTCCCTGGGTGACATGTCATTGATTGTCAATGATAGAGAAATGGAACTATCACCTTCTGCGACAACTGTGTCTGCGCTGCTGGAATGCTTTGGATTTTCCATCACCTTGTGTAGCGAGGACATCGTGTTTGTATTAGTCTGTAACGTTTTGATTGTGTTGATTGTGTCGTCACTGCGAGATATGGAAGAATTGCCTAGTTTCAGATTATTGAATACATGCGATAGAGACGAGTCACTGTGGTTACCTGTGTTAAAAGTCCCTTCGACACCCTGTACGCTTAGGGCTGGAACAGGAGTTTGTGCCGCTGCAACTGTGTGGGACGGAAATTGGACGTGGGACGTTGGGGAGTCTTGCATGTTACCGGTGTTGTGTGCCTGGTTCAGTTGTTTATTGAAGAAGTCGTCAAAATGATCGGTTGCCGGCGTGTTTGCCGCTTGGTTGTGGCCCGTGTCGTGATGGACTCCCGGAATCGAATTCCAGTCAAAGTTTGCTGACATCCTTACTGCTGTACTGCTCACTATATTGGCCCGACTGGAGGTGGTGTTATGGTGAGAAAGACTCTTCTTCTGCTCCAATCTAGGAAATACGTTCTACTCAATGATACTCGTTCAGAACACCCCTCTCTTCAGCGAGATTTTCTCTAATTTTACCGACTAAAACCAAATATCAAACCTTCAACGCAGAGATAGCTCCGAATGTGATCTTGATGTGCTGGGTGTCTATATCTTGCCCCCCTTTATTACTACAGAGAACAGAATGGATCAGGCTACTTGCAACAGCTGCACATCCACCCACTTAACTCTATCTCGCTCGTATCCGCTGGTTTCCAAAACATTGCATATGAAATGAGATCGCGACAGGAAAATCGTCATATGGGCGTCATGAATTGACCAGGCATGAAAGCAAGTAAATGAGATTGGTGAATTTATATACAGATATACTAATTTACAGGGTTAACTATTATGGATTTCCAGGAGTTCGTTTTCAGTCAAATGCAGATGGTGATGGGAGTGAAGTAAATGATCAGAAAAAGAGGTTTTGCATTTGTCTTCCGTGCCGGCAGCAAGTGGTTTTGGAGTTCGGACCGGTTTTGCTCTGCTTTTTTGGGGCGTCTGTCGTTTCAAGGATCCTGTTCTGGTCGCCTTCTGGGCGTCGAGAGAACTTGAACGCTTCGATCTTTTGGAACCTTTGACGCTTGCTGCCTGAAGTACGGTGTCCGCCAAAACATCGACGTATAGATCTGTTGGGGAGAGGGATTCCAGATCATCCTTCTCTGCCGTCTGGGATCGGAACGCCATTTCTCGTTTGGCGTTGGTTTTTGCTGGACTGGGTTTTCCTCTCCGTTTCCTCAAATCTCCGCCGAGCACGATCCTGGTATCGTCAAGGTCCAATGAGCCGCTTGAGGAATCAAAAAGACCCTCACAGACGACATCGTCGCTTGTGTTGTCGGTTTCTGCCAAGGTTTTTTCAAACTTTTCCAGTTTCGAATGGTCTGCAGATTGAAAAAACATCTTCTTCTTCTTCTTGAACTCTTCGTCCGTTTTGCTGATTTGCAAGCGTGTCCAGTTGACTCGTGTGGCCATGTCCAGCTTCTTGTCTAACCCTTCCACCGGTCTGGTCACCTTATATTTCGGATCCAATTGGGCTCCACGCGGAACAGCAGCATTGGGGGAGTTGAGCATTTCTTGCACTTCTGGTTTCTCTAGCAATCTGAAAATATCAAGATTTTCACCATGGGCTATTGGGGTTGGGTTGGATGGTGTTATGCAATCAAAATCCACTTCCTTACGCAGAACAAAATCAATATCAACATTCGAAAAAAACGCACAGCTTTGCGGAATATTCTCGATTCCCAGCTGAAAACAGAACATGGCTCTGGTCCACAAATTGGCAATTTGTAATAGCATGGCACATTTATACCGATCCTCATCTTTGGCTAGATATCTCACCTCGTCATGAACAGTAATGGCCAATCTGGCATCGATCCCATAGAATTTTGTTAGGTACTCCATTGAAACCAATAGTAGATGCAAATAATCAACTCCAGATGATTGAATCGCCCAGTTAATACGAGAGGGCAAAAATGTTTTGGAATTCAAATTGGTTCTGTTCAATGCGGCAGTGATACCAGCACCAAGAACCGGAGTCTTGGGGTCGTCCTGTTCAGCAATTTGCTCTAATCTGTTGAAAACAACACTTTCCGATCCACCGTACCAAAGTTTTACCTTCTCTTGTGTTTCGGGGAATTTAACAAAACTGGTCTTACCCTTGGTTTCGGCATAGAGAGTTTTCGCAACTTCATCCGCTTTCTCATCACTTATAGATGGATTGAATTTTTTCAATAATGAGGTGGCAAATTTAACTCCAGCACCGTATATTCGCCCATAGTTGAAAACCTTAGCTTCATTACGTGAAATACCTAAAATTTTAGCGGTCTTGGAATGTAAGTCTGTTCCGGCATTCTTGGTACCTTCTAGAGTCATCCACCCAAGCGCAGTACCACCGTGCAAACGGAAAACAGAGTCACCTACCAACGAGGCGATCCAAAGTTCTTCACTATCAACATCGGCACCTACAAAACAATAACCAGGTGGCGCTTGAATCAACGACTTAAGCTCAGATCCCAATCGTGATTTCTTAGCATTTGAAGCAGTGAGCCATGTTTTCTCAACTGCACGACGGGTAATGGTACCCATAGGAACGATTTGTGGAATAATCACACCAACTTCTTTTTCTCTTTTCTCACATGTTGGAACCATTTGAGAACTTCTTGAGACGTATTTCTGGTTTGATATATTGGATTCATACACAACAAATTGATTCATAATACGTTCCCTAGATGAAACCCAATAACTGTTTGTCACATTTGACTCAAAAGCTTCCTTTGCAAGTCTATGAGAAGAAGATAATATTCCTTCTTCGTAATATCTTAAAAAAGGTTTGGTTATAAGGGAAGTCACCCTGGCAGTTGCGCCATTTTCATGTGGAATTTTAAACAAGACTTGATTTTTGAATATCAACTTTTCCAGATTCGACCTAACTAGTTTATCAGATTCCAGTAATCCGTCAATCTCGCCTTCTGCTTCTTCCTTTTCTTTCAATAAAATGGTTTCATCTTCATCCAACTTGTTAACTTCTACTTGAACGGCGGTATCCGCTGATTTCTTCTTCGACTTTTTTGAAGGGGCTTTGGTTTTCGCCTTTGTTTTGCAAGAACTTTTCTTCAACCTGCCTTTCTTTGCAGTAGAATTATCAGTCTTGGTTGCATTTAATATATCCATCGGGTCAAACTTTATATACTTTTTTTCCAAAAATTTCGGAATTTCGGAGTGATCAACGACAAAACACCACCCTTTAGATTCTGTCCAGAATATTGGTTTGTTTTCCCAGAGAAGTCTTAATAGTAGTGAACAACACCTCGATTTGATGGTCAAATTCAATTTGTTTTTTACCACTAGTTTTTTATACCATTCAGGATACCCAGGCAATTTTTGGCTTTTATAAGGTACACCGGCTTTTGTCATTTTAATAGGTGAGATGGTCCAGTCAAGTTGTGATAACCAAGGGTCGTCGACCCATGGTGGTGTTATACTTTCTGCTTGGATTCTCAAATCCACAATTTCTTGGCATATTTTATGAACTTTTTCTTCGACCTGACCTTTTGAATCTTGGTACATTTTTTCACAACGGTGTATATAATCTTCCCAGTCTACAGATGTTGGCAAAATTGACGTGTTAATATGTCTGAGAGCAGCAAGACTGACTGGATGTGGCACGACACCCTTGAACAACGGATATACTTTGGCAAAAACATGATAAGTTGCGAGAACGTCGTTAGCACAGTATGTCATCAGGTCTTGAAACAAATCTCTGATTTCCTGAGGGTCACTAGTTGCAAAATGATCACGTAGCTGTTTTTCCATTTTTATTCCACAGTGAAGTTCCGCAACATCACTCAGTTTATTCATACTACTATTCTTCATCCAAGGATCATCATAGAGTGCGCTGATAATATTATCATCATCGTCCACCGACTCGTCATCTAGAATATCATTAGACATTGTGTATTTTAAATCCTCATTTCGAATCATGTCTCTGTAATCATCTAAAGTCTTTTCTCTTGTTTTAGTTGTCTCTCGAACGTTCTTTTTGTACTTCATCCATGTTCCTCTTTGTCTAGAGCACATACCACTAACTGCAATATGCAACGACATCGTGTCGAGGTAAAATGCCTTTGATGAGTTCAAATTATATTCTTCTAAAACTCTAGCACGATCAAAAGAAACATTGTGACCCACAATAAGACATTCTCTCTTATCGGTTGCAAAGGGAATTAGATGACTGTTGTTTTTATCTTCGCCAGTTAAATAAGGCGAACACCACGAATACCATGCCTTTGGTGATAGACACGTTGCCATCACCGCATAAGGAGACATTTTATACATCACCTCGCAGTCATAAACTAGTTCATCCTCTAATGGGTAAGGAACAGACTTTGGTTCTTCATTTGGCGCATATCTGGTCCAACCGGACTTAAAAACCCATGTGCCAGGCTTTGCTAATGGGCTAAAACCTATCTTGAGGAGCATATCGATCATTTCACCGTAATCAGCCCCACTTTGCAAGCCTAGGTTATGGAAATGTTCATTGATAGTGTTGCCTTGTAAAGGTGGTAATTTGAAGTTAATCGGAGGGTTTACAGAACATGGTTTTCCAAGTAATTCATTGTCGTCTAGATATTTTAATGCAGCTTTGGTCAGTGCTTTCGTTGGGCCTGGCAGTTGTTTGTGTGGAAATAGCTGTTTGTGTAGGTCATCGGATAAATGTTGGATCCCACAAGGATTTTTGTTGATGTTATATTTGGTTGATAGATCGGCTACTTTTCCATTGCATCTAGAGGTAGCTGAAAAATGGCGCAACCATCGTAGCCTCATTTTAGCTTTGGGAGTTGGAACACACCTACCTTATTGCAATAGGAGGAGACTCTGCTAATGATATATCGCCTAAAATAGAGCCATACCCTGAAAAAGATGGAAAAGGATACTAACAGAAAGATATTAGATACTTCTTAAACAGATTTTAAAAAATTGAATATGTTAAAGCAAACATGAAAAACATACAAAAGGGAGGGTACAATTAAAATACTGTCGCGGATGAACATGACTTTTATGATAAGACATTTCACTCCTATTTCACAATGTCTTTTAGAAACGTAACACTTATAGTTAGAGATATCGATTCTTTATTAAAGAACAGGATGGTTCTGGATCGGTTTCCATGGGGAAGATTATGAACTGAACTGTAGAAATTTCACAAAAAAGGAGAGAAAAAAAATATTAAAATCAATTAATTTTTTTCATATCTTTGTGAAATTTTTTGAAACCAGAAACTTGGAAAATGTTTGGTATGACATCTTGATAATGTTTTTGAAAAAAAAATCAATTTCTTATATCAAAAACCAACCTTTTAGTTCAGAGAAAACGTATGGTATTTGAACTGTTTTGTGGATTTCCTGATTTAATTGGTTTTAAGGTTCTTAATGGAGTTTTTTTTGAAATGCCTTAAATTAATATTCACGTGAAATTGAAAGAAAACAATTTAAAGATATTGGCCTCAAATAAATGCAATCTTTACAACTATTGGAATATTTCACAAACTGGATACCAATGCTAGTGGACGTGGTTTAGTTGGAGAAATGCAGTCTTTTCAACATGGAGAATGGCTTTCACCACTCTGCGAGGTTCTCTCTACAGGCTAAACAAGCAAAGTAATTTCTCTTGCCATGACAAGAGTTGCCCGATTAGCTGAATCGGCTCGGGTCCTCTGTTGTGTTGCTACTGTGCCCAGAACAAACCTGTATATACTCTGTAGCTTTTTACCATTTTCTTTTAACAGGGTCAAGCACGGGACTACTGCTTTTCTACACGTCTCTTTGTGGCTGCTTTCCGTGGTGTGATATTTGTAGAGAGGTCGGGATGCTCTCTGCTCCCACCGAGGTTGAAACATGGAAAGCTGTGCATACAATCAACCACCTCGCAATACAGTTACCTTTTTTTTCTCTTCAAACTACACAGAAAAGCACCCTTATTGTACTACAGTCATAGGCAGCAATTGGTCAGCATTGACGCCACAGCAGATCCTTGCAACTAGAGAGGTTGTTCTAATAGATACCTTGATATCCAGGTCTACATAGAAGAGAGCACAGAGATGCTGCCAACTGCCGGCGCGCCGATCGACGCTGCTGCCTAAAAAAAAGTGGCTGCTTCCCTTTTTTTGTTTTTGCATTTTCTTATTTTTGTCCCGTTTTAAGATTGGAGTGTTTTAAGTGAGAGAGTAATTAGTATAGCAGTCTAGGGTGGTAGGGAAGAGACTGGGTAGGAGACTGGCAGCACAGACACGTATATACACCAATTGAAGACCTAAGAAATACCATCGAAATGTCTTCCAGTAGAGCACTTACCGATGACCAGGTATGTAAAGATGGAGGGGCGGGCAATGCCACGGCAGGCGGAGGGCAACGGGGAGTGAGTTGCGTTTTATCGTTATCTGAGAATACTAACAATGCAGGAGTTGCCGACGGCATCATGATGTGTGCAACAGGTTCAAGGAGAACTTAAAAAAATGGAATCTTTCATAACGAAAGAAGCGGAGGAAAAGGCGAAAGAAATCCAGCTGAAGGCGGACGAAGAATACGAAATCGAAAAGGCTTCGATTGTCCGTTCCGAAATCAACGCAATCGACGCTGCATACCAGGACAAGTTCAAGAAGGCGTCCCTAGCACAGCAAATCACAAAATCCACCATTGCCAACAAGACCAGATTGAAGGTGTTGGCAACGAGGGAGGAGGCGCTAGAGACCATCTTCAATGCGACACACGAGGAGCTGAAGAAACTCTCGTCCAACAGGAAAAACTACAAGTCCTTACTCATAGGTTTGATCGAGGAGTGCCTGTACTCCCTGATGGAGCCTTCGGTCATCATCAGGGTCAGAAAGGCCGACGTGGCGGTCACCAAAGAAGCCGCCGCCGCTGCCGTTGAGAACTTCTCCAAAAAGGCAGGCTTCTCTGTCGACTTTTCCGTCGACGAAACAAACTTCTTGAGCAAGGATGTTGCGGGTGGTGTCATTGTGGTCAACGGTTCCGGTAAGATCTCCATCGATAATACCTTGGACGAGAGACTGAAACTTTTATCAGAAACCGCCCTCCCAGCCATCAAGTTGGAAATGTTTGGTCCTTCAAAATCTAGAAAATTCTTCGATTAATCCGATCCGTACTATATTTACTCACACTCATATATATATATATAATACTCGATAATTGATAATCTGAAATAACAATAAACATCAATCACACTAGTTGAGCGTTATCATATTTAATCGGCATGGCTAATCATCTCTATTAGAAAGAACTAAAGAAAAAGAGACTGAGCGACATGTTTTTCTCTTTTTTTTTTTTTTGCACGTTCTTGTCTTAACTTCTCTTAAATAAGATCTGAAGAGAGTTAATATTTGAATCAGCGGCTCATTTTTGCCCTTTTCCTTTCCGTCCAACCTGGAATAGCAAGACAGTCCAATTAGGAGTTGGTTGAACACCGAGAAATTATGAATCGGATAGTCACCCCTAGGATCAAAAACTGCCTGCAGTTTAACATAATACAATTGATACGACCCCAAAAATACCACAATGCCAGGTTAAATAACCATCGCAGCTACACGATCTCGTCGGTCCTGTCATCAACAAGCAAAGTGCTGAAACCGATATCGCCGGATGTCTCAACCATTTCGTGCACAGTTGTTGATGACACGGGTGCAGTGCGTGCGGTGTCGAAGAAGTTTCCAAGAGCGCAGTTTTTACAACAGAACAAGCTATTTCCGAGAGACCTGCGAAAGATCGATTCGTCAAACGTGGATGTTGCGCCAAGTATAGCGGTCCGAAGCAACGGAATATTGGTGAATTTGCTGCACATCAAGGCGTTGATCAAGAGAAACGAGATATTGGTGTTTGATACCTCGTCGCCCGAATCGGCCGGTAGATTGAGTTTATTTATGTACGATCTGGAGAGCAAGTTGCAAACCAAAGTGGTGCATGGAGGCATGCTTGGCATCCATGGGCATAGCCACGGAATACTGAACCAAAGCTATGAATTCAAAGCGCTCGAATGCATCTTGGTGAACGTGATGGCGATTCTGGAAACAGAATTGAGAGACCACACGTCGAAAATCGACAAGATTTTGAATGAGTTGGACTCGCAAATCGACCGTGCGAACTTGAAGGATCTCCTTGTGAATTCCAAGGGCCTGACGACCTTTTACCAAAAGAGTCTTTTGATTAGAAACACGTTGGACGAGCTGCTGGATAATGACGAAGATTTGGAGAACATGTATTTGAGCGAAAATTATGAGATTAAAAAGATGTTGTCCGACAGAGAAAGCCAGGCCAGAGGTGGAATGGCAGTGGAGCCGCAGGAGGGTGGTGGCTCCCAGGTAGCCAATGGGAATTGGCGGGGGAGTGTGGGCAGCGGGTCCAAGGCGAGCCATGCATCATTCTCGAATGTGGTGGGGGACAAGAGTGAGGATCTGCTGACGGACTCGAACATCGATGAGGTGGAGATTCCGAGCAAGATGAGCCTGGTGAAGCAGGGCAGCGAGAGCAGGGACACGGGGGAGGTGGAGATGTTGTTGGAGGCGTACTACAAGCAGTGCGACGAGATTGTGCAGCAGGCGGAGACAATGATCAACGACATCAAGTCCACGGAGGACATTGTGAACATCATCCTAGACGCCAACCGGAATTCCCTAATGGTTTTCGAGCTTCGAGTTGCCATTTTCACGCTGGGCTTCACCATTGCGACCATCATACCTGCCTTTTACGGCATGAATCTCAAGAACTACATTGAGGAATCAAACGTGGCGTTTTTTGCGGTCGTGTCCCTGAGTCTCGTTGTGGGCGGCGTGATGAGCGTGATCTATCTGCGGAGGCTGAGAGACGTGCGCAGAATGACGATGGTGAGCTCCAAGCAACTGGACCAATTTGACGAGAGGGCCAAGCAGAACGTGCTGGAAAAAATCCGGGAGCAGAGGAGTGCCCGATCTCCGGAGAAAAAGCGCAAGTTGGAGAAGGAGATTGTCTGGAAGTGGCTGATAGGCGAACACAAGTAGATTCTGGGCCACGGAGGAGGGGCCTTCTAGATCCTGTACATATATAGACTGTGGCGACAGGCGGAGCCCCGAGACCGGCCGCTCCAAGCCGCCCACCATGGCATCCTGCGTGTCGGCGCTGTCTCGACATCCAGGGAGGGATCAGAGAGTGTCCATTTGCTGACGGTAGGGGTATCCACTTGGCAGCCACACAGCGGGTATCCACTTTGGCAACACTGCAACGCATATCCGTTTTGGCAGCCCCACAGCGCATATCCGTTCTCTTCTCACAACCGTGTCTGCCCGCTCGATAACCGTGCATCCGTACACCCGGCACGCTCCCCGAGCCTCCCACCTCCTCCATATGCATACAATCACACATATCCATATAGATATAGAAGTGTATATAGATATATAAGTATATATATCCACACATCAGTCTATCTGTCCCCGCCATATCGCTGTTCCCTGAACTTCCCGATTGGGAAGCCCTTGAATCACCCTATGTTACCGCCGACGCGTTCCAGCACCTTCTATGGCAATCTCGATTGTTTCTCTGTAGGCCAGTGTGTATTTTTCTCCTATTTTTGAGTCTGGGATTGTTGTTCCTATTATTGTTGTTTTTCTTACTACTTGCCATTTTTTTCTATGGGATTGTGTACGTTTCTCCCAATCCATTAGCGAATGTTAGGCGGATTTCTTTGTTGAGAAGAAGGCAAGGAAGAAATGGCGGGGATCAAGCTATACTGTAGATAAATATCCCTCCACCACGCTATGTATATGTATATAGATCTGTTTAGGGCAGTTCGAGACATATTTGGAGTTATATATATATCTATATATCTGTATGACAGGATATATATATATGCCTGGATATCATAGAAGTTGACCCAGTCGAGGAACCGCATTGTTTTATCAGATTACTCCCGATTCGATGAACGGGGTGGAACACAGAGTGATGGATGAGCCGGACACGACGGTTCCCGAGGGGAGAAAAGGACTGGCACAAGGGCAAACGACACCAGAGGCCGCCGCCCACGCCGACCCGCAGCTGCAGGTGCAAACACGGCCACGGCACCCCCCAAAGACGATCTTCCCCATCGATGCCAAGCTGTTGCAGTACTATTATCTGTACGAGAAGACCAACGTCTTTCGAACAAAGGTCAGGGAGGCCAAGGCGCAGATGGCAAGTCGAGGATCGTTGATCCTCGACTTGCAATCTGTCCTGCTTCTCTCAGGCGCAATCTTCAATATCAACGATAACTTCTATCGTCGCAGTGAAATCTTGAAGAGTTGCCAGAAATTCAACCCTGCTCAGAAAATCGAGGTGGGCACAGTGATATCCCCAGTGTCATTCGATTCGCTGGAAACCATCAGCAGAAACAGCCCCGTTGGCCACTACGGCACAAGCCTGGACAAACTCCTCCCGCTGCCCGACCACAAGAAGTCGCTAGAATGCTTTGTCCTCTTGGACTTTCTCTTGACCAGTGTCCTGGAAGTCGCCGAAAAGCGGTTTGTTGTCTCACTGAAACAGTTCAATCACACACACGGCTTGCAAGAGACCAGGGAGAGCATCGCATCACAGTTCAAAGATATCCAAATGACGGAATTCTCAAAGATCGACCTCTTCAAATTCGAAAACGTCCCAAAGGTGGACGTGAAAAAACAAGAGAGCATCTCAAAGTATTACCTGAAGTCACAGTTCGAATTCGTGACTATCAAAACAGGCATATTCGACGACGTCTTGAATAACATAAAGCATGAAATCAAAAAAATCCAGCAGTCCCCTGACATGAAGCAACACGTGTATCTCATGTATCTGCTGTTGCTCAGAATAGCCGATTTCTACATCGAGATAAGGAAAACGGGTAAAACAGTTTACTTCCAAAATATCAACTTCTTCCAGCCCTACATGAAACAAAATAAAAATATATCGGAAACTATAACGCGTATGCATACGTATTTCACACAGAGTAAACAGAACAGTATGATACTGCTGCTGATTTCCAAATATGCCAAGAGAAGTGAGATCAGAAATCTGGAATCGGATTCAACTATGTTCGTAAACGAATTCAAGAAGGTTTCTCATGTGATGATAGATCTGATCGAGAAAATGAATGCAGCCTTGAAATCTTTGAACGATGAATGGAATGCCATGGTGCGTGACGGGAAAGACAAGGATCACGACATTGAATATCTGCGGGAAAAGTTAAGGGAACGTGTCAGGCTGGATCGTGAGAAGAGAATGAGCGTTATCTTGGAGAATCAGCTCGAAATGAAACAAAAGTTAGGACATCAGGTTGCCGGTAGCGTGAGTCCTAGTGATATGGGAAAAGTCAAAAAAAATAATATCTTTAATCCAGTTAGCCCGATTGATTCGATTGATGAGGATAAAGAAACCAAATCTACCACCAGGCCAAACGTGTCCAGGACTTTACCAAATAATCGTAACATTCGAAGAATGTCCATCAGCGAAATCCCCGGGGGGACGGCCGGAATTTCGGTAGGAACTCCATCATCAACAACAACCGTGGCGGCGGCGGCGGCTGCAGCCACCAGAAGATTGTCATGCTCTCAACCATCCTCAAGACTATCATCATTGACTGGAAGCAGCAGATCCCCATTTTATAGTTCTACCAAGAACGCCAGTGAGGAGAATGTTGGATCGGAAGCAAATTTCTTGACTAGAACAGATACTGCCCGCCGTATTGTAAGAAAAAGTAGCATGGGCAATATGATTCCGGAGGATTTGGCTTTTGTTGAGCCTGTGAAAGTTAGAATGGGTGCCAATGGCTTGCAAAGAAAATCATCGAATGAATCGCTCAATGGTTCTGGTAGTGCGTCACCACGTTCCAACTCAATTATAGCGGGGACGGGCAATAACAAGGTAAGCGCCAATCGAGTCAATGGATCACCGAGCGTACGTAGTAGAACCAATTCGTTAACTTCTCCTATTGGTAGTAACAAGAGCAACTCAATGGCTTCTCCGATGGCGTCTCCAATGTCAACGCCTAACGTAAGGCGTCGTAATTCGATTACTTCTTCACCAAGCATTCAACGAAGGAATAGCGTCAATTTAAGCAGTCCATCTGCTGGCAACTCAAATTCCACACTTCAAAGGAGGCAGTCTGTGAATGGCATGAGCAAAATTCTTGAAAAGCATTCTTATGATGGTAAGGAGGAAGCCAAAAAGGCGGCACATGCGTCGACTATGCACATGCTGACTGCCCAGGAGAGGTTACAACAGCATATCAAGAAATCCGCCCAGGAAGGCACGGTTTATGGCAAGCCACTGGAAAAGGTAGAAAGAACACGTAGACCAGCAATGACAAAGGTGGTTGAATCTGTGGAGGCGCAAGGTGAATCTTCCGCCCTCAATCATGTTGCCGTTAAACTCGTCGATGCCAATGAAAATGCTGCTACAAATGTGCACAAGTCTGGCAATGGCAGTGCAGGTGTCCTTGCGAATGGAAGTACCGACCCGAATGCCGCCACGAGTATCAATGGTGGTGCAAGTAAAGGCGGAAGCGAAAGTAAAGATGCAACGATATTCCCGGGAGGGACAGGTAGCGGCAGTGTTGAAGTTGAAAAGGGTGGCGCACCCAACGAGCTTGGCACCAACGCCGCAACAACACCCAGTTCGGCGGCTGCATTGCCTTTGAAGTTGGAAGTTCCTCTGATGAAGTCGCCAATCAGATCACCGGTCAAAACACAGGCCAGAACGCCAACCCGGACCCCCGTCAGAACGCCCGCCAGGTCCGCCTCTCCCTCGAGGAGCCGCAGCGGCTCCACGGTCTCCGTTAGGTCGGATATCTCCATCCCACTGGAGCCCGGAGAAAAGCGTGTCAGGTTTGCAGGTGTCAAGGCGTACACCGTCACGGAAGACGCTCCAACGGCCAGGGCGGCGCAGAAACAGCTGAGACAGAGGTGGGCCGCATACAAGCCCATGTTTCGCAAACTCAACTCCCAGGAAGGGCTGGCGTTCAAGGAGGGGAAGGAGAGGGAAAAGGCGTTGCAGCGTGAGAGGTTCGGTTTCAGAGAAGGTGAAATGAAGCTGGAGAAGGAAAGAGACCGGGAGAGAGAGAGAAACACAGTTGATGGTGCGACCAGGAGATTGTCGCGGATGTTTTGGAAGAAATGAAATGAGACCGAAAAAATTGAAAAAATTGAAAATTTTTTTTGTTATTATCATCTCCAATCTTTAGAACCTAGAGAAGTAGAAGCTTCTATGTAATACTATAATAAAAAAAAGTAGAGTGCATAATTGATTGCCGTGCCAATACTGCCGCTTAATCCTAGCACACACATAGAAAATGGCCAACGACATGATGATAGAGGAAACCGAGTCAAAGAGACGGTTCTCTGAGGATTTTGTAACCAACAGCCCAAAAAAACAGAAGGTTGTATCAGCATCAACTAGCAGTACCACAGACGAGAGTGAATCGAAAGAAGAGCTGTCGAAATGTTTCCATCGGATTCGGTCGAAAATGTACCTCTCATTAGCACCGTGCCACCTGGACCACCCATTCCAGGGTATTCGTCAACAGCATTTGGACCCCCTGATAATGACGTACAACCCGACCGTTCAAGGTATAATCATATCATACGATAACCTCAAGCTTGCTGATCAACGCAAAGTCCAGGCCGCTGAAGAAGAGACGGACTATAAGTATCTTGCCAAGGTGTCAGACGAAAACCCGTTCTCGTTTGTGTGGGTGTACGTGGATTTTGTTGTTTGGAAGCCAACGATCGGCGATAAGCTGGAGGGTTACACAATAATGCAGTCACAGAGTCACATTGGTCTGTTGATCCACGATGTCTTCAACGCGAGTATCAAGAAGTTCTACATTCCTCAAGACTGGTACTTTGTTGCAAACCAGGCGGATGATGAAAATGAAGAGGATCTCAACAACGGCAGCAGCAGCAACAATAACGAACACGGCGAGATCAACAGCAATGGCAACAACAGCGGCGAAACTGGAAGTGGCAATGAGAACGGCAGCACTTCTGTTTCCAACTTCAAAAGACTGGGCTACTGGTGTGACTCCGAGGGTGTGCCAGTGGGAGGTAAAATCAGCTTCACTGTCAGAGCAATCCACGTGAACGGTAAGGGCCTAGCCGTCGAGGGTACCCTACTCTCACCAAACATGGAAAGGGACACCTTGCCTGTCGCCATGTCCGAGGCTATAGAGGATAGCATCAAAGACAGCGTCAAGAAACATGTCAAGTTTGGCGATGATGATTCCAAACCATCGTCCGCAAGTGACGACCTTTCGACGACCACCATTGTTGACACAACAACCTCCGATCCCACGCTAGATGAAAAGGCAATGAAGGAAGCATTGCCCGTCATCGAGCCCGTTGTGGAGGATGTTCCTGTCTACAAGGAGGAGGACTCTTCTTCTCCATCGTCTGCTTCCTCCTCCGATGACGATTCCGACAGTGGCAGCAGCAGTGCCACCAAAAAGAGCAGCACGGACGACGATACTTCATCCAACGACAGTGACAGCGGCGACGACGACGATGGCAGTTCGGATTAAATTGGTATAGCTTTGTAACTACATATATCCATCCAAATGTGTATAAAGATAAAATAGAATAGAATGACACACAAACAGAGACGGTGGATTTCACTGCACCACCCAGAGGGGGGAAATCCGGTCATCATGACACTCGGTGGTGTATCTGCAACCATCTGTTATAGCTTGAAGAGCATCAGAAGAGAGAGAAAGAGAGCAAGAAGCTAAGTAGTAGATAGAGAAAAGGAGAGCGATTGCATGTTATTTTTTTATTTTTTTATTTTTTTACGTGATCTTAGAAATGGAGTCTATTTGTACACAAATACAGACAGTAACATAGATATCGGATGTGGATCGAGACCAAGAGTTTGGTCAATATTGCAAAAACATGGACTCGGTCGACTTGAAGACGACCCGGCTGCTCACGGAGCATTTGGGATACCAGCCGATTGCGGTGATAGACGATATTATCAACGTGATCAACGAAATCATGTACCGAAGCACAGAACAACTGGAACAGATTCTTATAACCCAGCAGGTGAAAACAGACAAGGACAACGTGGGGCGGATCCAAGAAATCAAGACGGGGACGGCCACGCTGGAATCGTTTCTTGAGCACACAATTAACACGAACTTCGACAAGTTCGAGGTGTATGCCTTGAGAAACGTCTTCACCATACCACCCGAGCTTGTGGCGGGCGGCTATGTTCGCTTGAAGCACCACCGGATGCTATCGTTGGACGACGGGGACGTGGGGGAGAAGGACGCCCAAGTCACGCAGGACATCCTCGACACGGTACGGGAAATCAACTATCAGATCAAACTGAACGAAGAATTGAACGGCTGCGTGGCCCGACTCAGCACGCTGCTGAAGTTGTCCAGGCGCATCCGGATGAAACTGAGGCCGTTCACGCTGACGCCGGGGTCCAGCACGCAGGAGAAGAAGCTCCTTGCACAGATATCGCCGCTGAATAACAGTCTCCGCTTTTTGATCACGCAAGTCCGCAGCACGTACGAGAAGCTCAACAAGACCAAGGGCCTGCTGGCGGACAGCAGCCTGGTGGAGCGGTTTACGGCGGGCCCGAGGGAGGAGCAGGAGCTCCACGACCGCATCAACGTCCTCCTCTCGAGAACCCACGCCAAGGCCGCCAGGCCGTCGTCCTCGTCACTGCTGGCCGCCTTGCCGCCCGACGAGGCCGAACGCCTGGCGGACTTCTTCACTGGGGACGCAGTTGCGGGCCCGTAGCACGAGGGTTTCTGTCTCGAGCAGCAGGGGTTCCGGCCTGGAGGGTCCGGCCGGGAAGAGAGAGGCCAGAGCACGCCAGGACGGAGGTGGTGGAGGCAGGGTGGGAGGACGGCCGTCCTCCCATTCGGTCCTGCGACGGGTGTGGGCCGGTGTGTTGGCGCCGAGTTATCAGTATGTCGAGTATATTCAGTATATAAAAGGATATATGTACAAAGCAAACATGTGAGCAGGGTTAACAGACTGACAGGTAGGTGTGGTTTTTTGTTCTTCTCATCTCAGCAGGCGGGGCCCCTCTTCAAGCCAGCGACTTCTTGATGAAGTGGATGGCGGTTGGAATTGCCCACAAGCCCAAGGCCATGAGGCCAGCCAACTCGAGAGTCAGTGTGGTCTGTTCTTCCTGGGCCTTTTTCATCTGTTCTTGGTAGAGCATGGCGTTCTTGATGTCTTCTTCACTGTAGCCGTTCATTGTGTCGATGTCTCTGCGATGGTTCGGGTGCTCCTGGGGACGTATGCTGCTGCTGTGTCTCCAAATGGCACACCGGAGCCTCCCGTCCCTGCTCCACAGAAACCACCACACTCTTCTCTGTTCTTCTTCCATTCCCACCTCCTCTCTCACTCGCCCTTTTCCCACCCGTTTGCCGCGCCAGACGGGTGCAGGTTCTGAGCGGAACTTCCTCTTTGCGTATGGATTTTTTTTGCCAGTGTATACAGGAGAAAAGGAGGGAAGAGAGGAGGGCAAAAGAGGCAACGGGAGAAGGAGAGGAAGAAGAGGCCGTCGAGAGAGGAACCAGAGCACTGAGCGTGAGTGAGTTTGGCGGATATAGGCAGCAAGGAACAGGTTGCATAGGACGGTTTGGCCAGAGAACACAGGCAAGGGAGCGCACAACAGGCAGACATAGAAACGCTAGAACAGGAGACCCTGCGACACAGAGGCAAAGACATGTCGGAATTGGAGGAAACAAAGATAGAGGAACAGGCTTTGGGCGCAGAGCGGACAGCGGAACAGGCGGAGGTGGAGCAGACAGAGGCGGGCGGCGCAGAAGAGGCCCAGGCAGCAGACACAGAGGAGCCTGCGGACAGCGCCGAGGCAGCAGAGGCCCAGGCAGCAGAGGCCCAGGCAGCAGAGGCCCAGGCAGCAGAGGCCCAGGCAGCAGAGGCCCAGGCAGCAGAGGCCCAGGCAGCAGAGGCCCAGGCAGCAGAGGCCCAGGCAGCAGAGGCCCAGGCAGCAGAGGCCCAGGCAGCAGAGGCCCAGGCAGCAGAGGCCCAGGCAGCAGAGGCCCAGGCAGCAGAGGCCCAGGCAGCAGAGGCCCAGGCAGCAGAGGCCCAGGCAGCAGAGGCCCAGGCAGCAGACACAGAGGAGCCTGCGGACAGCGCCGAGGCAGCAGCTGTGCCCGTGGAAAGGGCCGGCCCGGAAGAAGACCTGGAGGAGAACATCGCCAAGCTAAGCAAATTCAAGAAAACACCAGCTGGAACGGGCACGCCAGGCGCCGCTAAGAGAACCCGAGACGAGGCGGAGCACGGGGACGCAGACACACACGCAGACGGGCAGATCGACCAGACCGAGGAGATCGAGGACGAACAGACCCGTAAGAGAAGGGAGTTTGAAGAGAAGTTCAATGCGCTCTTGAAGAAGCCAGCAAAGAAGCGGAAGAACAACGACGTCGACTTGGAGGCTATGCAGGACGAGGCAATCTCCCATCTGAAAAATATGATGAAGGACGCCGCCTACATGGATATCGACTGTGTCAACAACAAGAAACCGGCAACAAACAAGCTGAAACTGCTGCCCCAGGTGAAGGAGACGTTGCTCAAGTCCAACCTATACGACTCGATCCTAGACAACAATTTGCTCGAGGCGGTCCGGATCTGGCTGGAGCCGCTCCCGGATGCATCATTGCCATCGTTTGAGATCCAGAAGACTCTATTGAACGAGTTGGCCAAGCTGCCAATCAAGACGATCCATTTGAGAGAATCGGGGCTGGGAAAGGTGATCATCTTCTACCAGAAGTCCAAGAAGGTGGACCCGGCCTTGAAGAGAGTGGCCGAAAAGCTGATTGGCGACTGGACGAGACCAGTCATGGGAAGATCAGATAACTACCGGGCCAGGGAGATCCCAACGGCCAACTTCGACCTGGACAGATTCCAGGCTAAGACCAAGCTGCAGTCCAGCAGCGTGAAGAAAACCAGCACCAGGAAATCCCTCTACCAGGAGAGTGCCGACAGAAGGAAGAGAGCGGCGGCACCTGAGGCCAGAACGTCGGTGTATACGATTGCTCCACAGTCCAACCTGAATGCACTGCACTCACAGAGACCGGGAGTTTCTTCCGTGGGCCTTGGTTCCTCCATCAACAGGGACGAGAGGTTCAAGGCTATCAACAGAAAGCTGACGCTTTTGTCCCAGAAAAAGAAGGCCGTCAAGAAGGACGGTGTGTCGATCGAAGGCCGGGGCCTCAACACCAATATGTAACGTGCTTCATGTATCACATGTAATATACTACGACTTCAACTACAGCGTACCCATGTATTATACTACGACTCCAGCTACAGCGTGCCCATGCAACATACGACCTCAACTACAGCGTGCCCATGCGAGTAAAACAACGATACTGTCTTTTCATTATACGTGGATCTAAGTTCTATAACAAGTCTAGGAAACAGACGGCCCGCACGACGAAGGTTCTTCTCCTACTGGCGATTTGTTTCAGTTCTGTCTTTTGTTGCAACTTGATTGATTATGATTTCTTATATTAATGTATAAAAGTAGAAAATTTAAACACAATTATGATCTTGGCTTTTCCTTCTTTTCTTTCCATAAAGCTAATAAAGAGACACCAGAGACTTTGACAACCTTGAATCTGACACCTGGAATATCACCCTTAGCCTTACCTCTTCTACCGAAACCGGCCAATAAGACTTCATCGTTTTCATCAACGTAGTTTAAACAACCATCGTTAGGGACGAAAGCAGTGACTCTCTTACCGTTCTTGATCAATTGAACTCTGACACACTTTCTGATAGCAGAATTTGGTTGCTTGGATTCAATACCGATCTTTTCTAAAACGATACCCTTGGCGTGGGAAGAACCACCAAATGGTGAGAATTTGAAAGCTGTACCTAAAAGTCTGGCCTTATAAGATTGATCAGCCCATTTGTTGTCTCTTCTGTGAACTCTCAACTTTCTTGCAGAGTTTAATCCTCTTGGCTTACCCTTACCCATGTTGAATTTGGTGTTTTTGTGTTCTTTGGATCAAAAACTTTTAAATCCTATAAATCCAAGGAGAAGTAAAGAAACTATGTATACCTTAACATCAATACTATATATTAGAAAGCCAAGTGGTTGAAAAAAAAAAGATTGAGTGACAGTATGTGTTGGAACCATACTACAACTGGAACTGCAACTGCAACGGAAAGAGCAAGGCCACAGTGAGAGACTGAGGGATTGAGAGACAATACCCACACTAACGAGGGAAACCGAAAAACCCAGAGTGAAGACGAGAGACACCACACAATAGCAAATCCATTGTTCTTTCTGTTTAGGGAAACTTCAATTTTCCTGAGGTGCGAGGGTGATGGAAAAGGGAGATAATTTTTTTTTTCAATTTTTGCATTTTGCGTTTTCCTAAAAAAATAAGAAAAATAAGAAATTGAAAAAATAAAACCACATAAAGCCCTAGGTAATGGCACGTGATATTCACCGAGCCCTTGGCTTGATCGGTTCCCTCTTTTTTTTTTGCCCCTTTTCCTTTCCATATAAGGATAACAACACAATACATGATATACATATACATATATATATAGATATATATATTTATATAGAGCAAGGGCAAACGAACAAGGGCAAATGTTCTACAAGCAACACAGAGAGCATTGAACTCAATGGAAAGAGCAATGTCACAGTCCACGGAATACATCAACTCGTTGATTGCACACTACCTAGAGTCCAAGGGATATGCATCCACATTGGAAGCGTTTGAGCTAGAATTGAACACCAAGTTCAGCACACCGACAAGTGACGAGTCGTTGGAATCGATCGTCTCGGATCGGATCAATTTCGACGCCCTGGATTCCCACAGGTCGAAGCTGGACAACGGCGAACGTCAAATCAACACCTGGGACCCGTTCACACATTCGGAGTTGCTGAAATCTAGAGGCATCTCGTTGCCCAACTGGGCCCTGAAGTACCCCAACAACTGTGAGTTTTTGAATCTGGGCTCGTCCACGTCGTTGGTGATCCACTCCGCATACTTCAGCGCTCTCGTGGACAGCCGGGCGTACAACCTGGGCTTGTTTGTCACCAACACCAAGCACGTGTTCGTCTATGATATCGACTCGAACCAGTTGTTGGTGTCACTTTTCGACCCGCTGGATGGCCAGCCCGTGAAGCTCGTTGTCGGTGTCGAAAACACCAGCCATATCCTGGTCTGCGACATGAACGGTAATATGAAATCGATGCAGTTGCGTCGTGCGGCGGCTGTCCCCACCGACGACGATGGCGACAGTGACGAGGAAAACTGGCTGTTGACCGACTCCACCGCCCCTACGTCCGCAAACGTGAAACTCCACCGAAGGCTGATCACCGACCTGAAATATCTGAAAATCAAAAGGCCGTCGGCCAACTCAGCCGCTTCGTCGTTATTGGGCTACTTCGCCTCGATTGGCTGGGACAGCCGGGTCACGTTCGGCACTATTGGCTACAGCAAAACGGACATGGACAAAATCGAAATCAACCTGCTCGGCGACTACAAACTGTTTACAAACCCCACGGCCTTGCTTTTGACTCTGGACAAGTCCTCACACTTACCGGTGGTGCTCGTCGGTAGATTGGAGAGTTCTCTCCTAACAATATTCACAATAACTTCGCCCAACACCACGGATTGCAAATTCGTCGAAGTTGCCAAACTTTCTCTAAACGACTCGGAATTCTCAAGCCATTCTTTCCAACCAATGTCAATTGCTGAGTTGTCGTATCTGAATAATCTTGACGATGCAATAGATAACATAATAATAACCGTGGCCACCGACCATGTTCCGTACATGAGGCTAATCACGGTGCTGGTGCCGTCCCTGAGGGAAATATTCTCCTGCTTGAAATATAACAAGGTGGTTACTTCGGTCGACTCTCTGTGCGATGCTCTGAGTGATATCTCCGTACAAAACCCAGACAATGTAGAATCGTTCCAATCGGGAACACCAATTCTCAGGTCGTACATAATCTCCAACTTCAATTCGTTGTCTCCACAGGATAAATACTCCAATGCCATCATCCTGAGTCGCCCCAACTGCTCCGGCGTTTGGATCCCGGGTGATGATGGGAAGTTGAGAGGTTTCGATCTTCGTACTGGGAACGTGGTCGAAACTCTAGATTCAAACGATGGTCGTGCCAAATCGGCATTCTTGGGCAACTGCAGCGGCAATTCCGAGGTCGTCGTCGTATGCGGTGCAGTGGACAAAAAAATATCAATATGGCGATGCTCCTAACATACGTCTAGAGGGAGACTTACGTACATACACTCATACATACCTAGATACATGTATATCCACATTAAAAGACTACATCTTCCGGCGTCACAAACACATTTCGCCCGTTCTTTCGTACCGTTTCATTTTTAACATCCCGCTTCAAGCTGATTCTCATGTCAAAGGCATCTATATCGTCGTCAGCTTTACCCGACTGGCGTGCCGGTTTTGCGCTGCTTCCCGTCTCATAGTACCCGATAACTCTTCTGTAGACACTATACCCCAACTTTTCATATAAGGTGATGGCCGTTTTGTTTGAACACTTGACAAACAAGTCGATAAACCACGCGTGGATCGGACGTTCCGGCTCAACAACGATCTTCAGCTGATCACAGAGGTACGATCCAAGGCCCACACGCCTGTAGTTCGGATCTACCGTCACGGCAGAAATGTGGGCGTGCCATTCTTTCGAGCTGCCTTCGGTTTTGGCCAGCATGTATCCCGTTGGCTCGTTGGAGTCATTGACAGACTTGTAGGAAAGTGTAGGCCATGTGTAGAGATACTGGTGATAGAAGTAGAGATAAAAATTCTCTGTTAATGGATCAAGATTGATTGGCGTCAGATCAAACAAATCTGTCGCTTGAAACGGTTTGATTGATGTCATCTTGCGTTGGTGGCGGATATTTCAATATTACACGACTGACCCACTCAACAGTTCCTGTATGTTACCCTCTTTATTCCTAAAGAAAAAGAGAAGAAAAAAGGCGTCTCTCATCCCGTAGCAAACTTTGGTCAATTCATGTTAAAATCAAAGTCGCTCTGTATTTTCTGACGTTTCTACTTTACACTGAATATGGAATATACAATAATATACCGTTATTGGGACACCATTATCACAAGAGCATCCAGCTTGCTTCCCAGCTCTTCTGTATTGTGGTTCGATGTTGCCAGACGCTTTCTGAGAGTCCCCACGCAGGCAAGGATGTCGTATTTGTATCGTATTCTACCGGTTTCTGGTACCTTCTGGATACACTGGTCAATTACGTCGATACATCCAGCAACAACACCAGGCGCATGTGCAACATAGGGATCAACCAGCACCGTCAGTAGCGTGTAAACGACTGGCTTTGTCAACACGACACTGAAAGAGCCGCAGAGCATTGAAAACTGCTGTAGAATGTGCAGCAGCTTCATCAAAACATGTACGTGATCCTTACACTTTCCGATTGACGGCAGTAGCGTGTCATTCAATAGTGCACTCATCCTCGTGTAGTACTCCAAATCGTCGTCAATGGAGAGCCGATACACCTTGAAGAGGGTGTCGTACGCCAGAGGAACAATCACCACACTCTTCGATTCTTCCGTCAATGACGGCAACGCCAGCAGCAGAGGCTGGACCGCCTTGTACAACAATGGCATTGTCTGGGACCTATACAGTATATTGGACTTTGCGCCGGCATCACGTGTGTCCATCAAGATGGCACACACCCTATTCAGCGAGTTGCACGCCTCCCTTTTGACCATGAAATCGGTGTCGTCTAAAAATGATAGTAGTAGAGGCAATAGAATTCTCCAGTTTTCCTCAATGTCCATGCACTCTACAATCACGTTAAGATAGCCCATATATGTGAGGTACCTCTTCTTGAACAAGGCCATCTTATCTAGCGTCTGGGTATAGCTCCCCCCAACGAGCTTGTCACGTATCTTCATCCTCGATATATGCTTGTAGCCGGACACATTGACGCTGTTGCTCAACCCCAGTTTGTTCATTTCCAAAAGAACATGCTGCAGCTTCTTGACTAGTAGGTGCTCAACCTTCTTTCTGCACGTTTCATTCCGAAGAGTCGTCTTGATGAATTCCCGTGCTCTGCTCCGGCTCTCTTGCGTGGTCCAAGGCGCCAGGGAATTTTCATCAAAGAAAAAGCGTGCCACAAATTCTGCTATTTCAACGGTCTCTTCTTCGTTGTGTTTATGCTCCTCCTCTAAAAGCTTGGATATCAATGAGGTGCAACTGTTGCAAATTTCAGTCTGTTTGATCTGAACCTCGGAGTCGGCTTCGGCCAGCCACCAATTCCAACTTGTTTCAAGCTCGGCTATAACAACGTCTATCTCCGCTTTCATCACCATAACATCTGTACAATAGTCCCGTCTTGAAACTGGTGCATTGTCTCAGCAAAACAAGACCTCATAGTTCTAGTATTCCAGGATCAGAATCACTGATAGAAAAAATCCACAGAAAAAGAAAAATCCAAAAAATTACAGTTCTTTCCTCGTTGTAATTTTTTTTTGAATTTTGCAAACCTGTCTAAAGAAAAAAATATAAACAAATCCGTGCAATGGTTTCTATTTACTCTGTTGTTTATTCGTCAAACAATCACGCCAGCAACAGGACAGAGATATCCAGGGATATATACGATGAAGAGAGTGCGTTCGGATTCTGCAGGTGTGGCAGTGATGTCGAAAATCGCCAAAATCAAGAACACGCTGCTTTCAGCATTCGGCAGGACACAAGGAGAAGTGGAGTCAGACCGTCCTTTTGAAAACAAAGTAATGGCCGAAAATAAAAATAGAGAGACGTTTCCGTTCAGTAGAAGCAGAAATTCGTCGTTTGAAAATGGCTCACAAAGCCCTATCACCGCCAGACAATTAGAAGACTATTACAATTCCTTGAGGAGAGAAAACGAAGCATTGAGTGGCTTTTTGAATCAGGAAGCAGGCGACAAATCGGATAAAAAGCAACCCGTACCAGAGGGGGTTGCGGGGACCAAGGAAGCTTGGAATAACGCCGAATCCACCAACATAGAAACCAGTGATCTTGGGGGAGACATCAAACCAGGAGATGGTAAGGCGGCTCAGAACGAGGTTATCTTATTTGATGAAAACAACACAGACTCAAATCTCGAAGAGGAAAACGACACTGATGCAATCGGTAATAGTGACATCGAATCGTTGGGTTTGATGCCAATTTTTTCCCAACCAGACCCACTGGAAAGAGCCAACTTGGTTCAGTTGAAAAAAATGATGGAGTTGGAAAAATACAGAAGGTACCGGTTGAGCTATTTACGTCAACATACTCGCAATTTGAAATCTTCCAATTTGGATAAAGTTTCCAAAAGTATTGCTGCCAAAAAATATCCTAAATTTTCCACAAAGTTGAAGCTGGACGATATTCCAGCTGGCAGAAGAAACAAAACAGGCACCTTCGGCTTGAGTTTGTTGGACACAATGGAAGACAAAGCTGTGGAGGATAGACAACCGTTGATCCAACCTATAGACGACAACGTAGTCAACAAATTGAGATTTCCAACTTCAGCCGGATCAGTTGATAATTTCGTTCTGCCATCTAAACCGAGAAGTTTTAAAGCCGATGACAGTAAACCAACGGATGTCTTTACCTCAGATAAGAAAAGTAACGACACTTTGAAACCAGCAGAAACAATTGTGCGTCCAATTATAAAGCCCTCTCAAACAACCATCAAAGAAGACGTTTCAATTGACGATAAACCTTCTATTGGTTTCACTTTCCAGGCTGAAACTAAACCTACGTCCGAACCTGCACCTTCGACCGCTGCATCCAAATTTTCATTTGGTAAACCAGCAGAAACTTCAGCCAAAGTTGCTACATCTTCGACGTTCAAGTTTGGAGCTCCTACTGATGATACTGCGAAACATGTTACACTTGAATCGCTTCCTGATAAAGATGGTTTGAACGACGCTTCCATGGAATTCAAACCAAAATTGGATTCAGCTGCTGAATCAAAATCAATACAGAATGAAGCCAAGACAAAGGTTTCATTCTTGTCCAAGACTCCATCCACTCTTGCAACCGGCGGTTTGGAAAAATCGGAAGACTTGAAATCTAATAAACCCCCATCATTATTTAATTCCAAACCTGCAGAAAGCAAACCATTTTCCCTTGAGAAGCCGTTGTCTTCCGTCCCTCAAACTCTTCCGAAAATAAATTTTGGATCTGCTAAAACGGAAGAAAAACTTGCATTTTCATTTACCAAAGCCGCAGACTCGGCTGTTAGTAACACAAACGAAGAGAAACCCAAGTTTACATTTGGTGCACCATCCACAAATGGCGTTGCCAACGCAAAGTTTTCATTTGGTACGAGCAGTAAAGATTCTGCAACCACTCCAGCGTTGAAATTTGGAGCCAATGATGAAAGTGGATCAAAGGAAACAAAGAAGATTCCAGAGGAAAATGATACCACTAAAAAATCAGTATTCAGTTTTGGTTCTTCTAGCGCCCCTAGTGCAGAAGCCAAACCAGCATTATCCTTTGGCCTCGGAAGTGCACCATCTGCGCCAGCTGTGGCTTCTACAGCAAGCACCAATGCCGAAGCAGATAAACCAAAGTTTTCATTTGGTGGATTTGGTTCTGCAAGTACAACAGACAATAAGGGTACTGGAGTTTTGTTGAGTAAGCCGGTAGTAAAGGAGAACGAGAGTGTCAAAGCCGAGTCAACAAAGGTGCCAGCTTTCAGTTTTGGTGCCAAAAAAACCGATGCACCTGCAGCTACAGTTCCATTATTTGGGGCAAACAGTGATGTTCCGAAATCCACTTTAACTTTGGGAACAAAGGAAGGTGGTTCTCAATCAGCGGCGACCTCCGGTTTGGAAACAGCGCAAACCTCCACAGCGGTCCCCAAATTCAATTTTGGGTCAAATACGAGATCTGACGACCTTGTCGTTTCTGAAGCCAAACGAACAAAACCGCAGAATGGTACACCAGCTTCAACTGCTGCGAGTACCTTCAGTTTTGGGGGCAACTCTGGCGCATCGAACGCCAATGGATTATTCTCTGGATTTGGCGGGAACACGCCCTCGAACAACGGTCCTACAGCTGCATCCAAGCCATTGGCAGGCACCTCAGATACCTCTGCGGGGGCCAAGCCTGCATTTTCGTTTGGCAGCAGTAGTGCCGGGGTTGTAGCTCCGTCAAATGTTTTCAACGCTTCAGCAAACAACAGCAATAGTAACAACAACAACATTCCAAGCAACAATCTTGTTAAGACAGGATTCGGTGGTATGAACACCAACAACAATACGGCTGGAGCTTCTGGTTTCTCCTTCGGTACCGGAAACCCAGGTTCTACGTTTGGAGCAGGGAACGCTGCACCTGCATTTGGTGCTGGTGCTGGTGCTGGCAACACGGGGTCTGTTTTTGGCCAGAGTGCCAACACGAATGGGAGTTCGAGCAGCGGGGCTAACGCCGCAACACCGGGCAAGCTCTTTTCATTCAGCACCAACAAATTTCCAGCACTGGACCAAGTGCCGAAATCAGGCGGCTTCGGCACATCGGCAACGCCCAACTTCAACTTCGGGGCAAACGCTGCGTTCAATGGCAGTAACACGGGGGCCAGCACCAACAACGTTGGCGCCTTTCCAAGCAATGGCACCGCATTTGGTGCTGGCATGAACATGGGCATGGGTGCCGCCAGCACGTTTGGGGCTGGCATGGCCAGCGGCAACAGTATGGCCGTCAACGGGGCCGGCTCCGCATTCAATTTCGGCGGAAGCCTCCCCACTTCCGGAGCCAGCAGCAGAGCAACTACGCCGAACATCAACTTCGCAGGTCCGTCTGCAAACATGGATCCGTCCACGATTTTCGGGGCTTCCCAAGGCGCCATGCAAAACGGACAGGCTCCCCAGAACAGGAGAAAGGCGTATCCTCGTGGCATGCGCAGACGCTAGTGGCTGCCTGTCGCCTGTGTAGACGTAGTGGGCCGTGTGCTCGTATAGTATTTTGTAAAACAAGCATCTATCATCTCTGAAAAGGGTCCAGCTCTGCTTTTCCACCCGAGCTGGTTGGCCAGCACGTGGAAACTAGGTGATGTCCAAACGAGGCGAGGGGTGAAAATGACAAGGCTCGACGCATGTCAAAGTGGACTCTCCTGTTTTCTCTGGTGGCAAAAGTGAAGCCTCCATCTTTTTTTCTCTGATTCGGATGGAATCGATATAGGGACAAGCAATAACGAATATAACCAGAGACAAACTAAACAAGCATGGCACCAATTGCACCTGAAGGTAAGTCTGGGAGCGTGTGTAGCGGCAGCTAATTATCGATCAGACAGAAATACTAACCTACGCCTTGCAAGATCTATCTATAGGAATGGACTAATCTAGTTTTATGGGCACAAAGATCAAGCACATCGGATCCGCTGCGTAATGTTGTTTACCTCACAATCAACTTGAAGGACCCAGAGCCATCGTCGATGGCTCTGGAGATCACCTCGAGCAGCTTGTCTTTGAAGGCAAAGAGTACCACCTCGGACGAGGAATATGACCTGCACATCGACTTCTTCAAAGAAATCGACGACTCGTCGGTTCGTACCACGGTCACCGGCTCGCATATATTCTGCGTGCTTGTGAAGAAGGATTTGGGCGAAGAGTACTGGCCACGTCTAACCAAAGAAAAGGTCAAATACAGAAACATCCGCACGGATTTCGACAGATGGGTGGATGAAGACGAACAGGACGAAGGGGACGATAAGGCGGTCGAAGGTATGGATGACTTGCAGCAGTTTTCACAAAACAACTTGGACTTCTCCGAGCTGGCCAAACAGTTTGGCGGCATGGGAGACGCCGGTGCAGGCAAGAGTGGCCCAAGCCAATTTGGCGACTTTGGTGAAAACGATTTCAGTTCCAGTGGCGAGGAAGAAGAGGAAAATGACGATGAGGATGAGGATGAGGATGAAGACCATCATGGCCATCACCACGATCATCACCACAATCATTCACATGCACATGCAGAAAACAGCGGCCACTCTCACAGCCACTGAGATCTCAGGTGACCTAAGTAGTATCAACTTATATAGTAACCCTATAAAAAATTCGTCAATGCTCAATACTTATTAGTTATCATTAACAAAAAACTATAAAACCAAGGAAACAATTCCACATCAAAAAAGAACAAACATATTTTTATACTTAAGACCGAGTTTTCCATTATTGTCATTTCAAATGCTATATAACTTTTTATTGATTGATATCACGCGTTGTAATAGTCTCTCGATGTCATTGGCTTGGGCATCAGATGGCGCATGCTCTAATTGCAGCTCTTCAAGTAGCTCAATGTATTTATCGGTGACTTTCTTTTCATTCAATATTTTTTCTGCCTCAGTAATTGTCACATCTCGCATACCAAATTCATAGATGGTAAATAGACCGTACACTGCAATCAAAGTACACATGAACAGTGCAACGTAACCTTTAAGTGTGAAACCTTCTGGTAAGGGCTCTGGTTGTTTATATTCACCTTCCAAGTTTAGAAAATCCACCGAGTTCCCAGCCGCATTGCCTTCAAGTGGAATTCCAGCTGCTCTACAGTTACGCTTTTGATCCTCGGGCAATGTTATGTCTAGTAAATCTGGAGCCTCTATCAACGTGACCGCCAACCCTTGCTCCAAATGGAAATCCAAATGACAGTGGAAAAACCAAATTCCAGGATTATTGGCTTGAAAACGAAGAACAACATAACCATTTCCTTCAACGTAAACAGTGTCTCGAACCATTGGATACTCTGGCAATTCAATAGTTGAAGGGTCATAATGAACTGGCTCCTCAAAATCCTCGGAACGTGCAACCACCTGGAACTGATGGCCATGCATATGCATCGGATGTTTATTGTCATCCTCATTATTGATGACAATCTCAATCACATCACCACTTTTCAAAACAAAACTGTTGGTGTTTGAGCCATATATTCTTGCATCATTCACAAGACTCTCTGGTGCGCTCAACGCAGTAAGTAGTGTCGGCACCCTTGGAGCAACATAAGTATAGTTGTTGAAAAAGGCGTAGTTAACACCATCGCCTAAGTTGTCCATGTGGAGTAACAAGTCAATTCTGTAGTCCGGATCAGCCAATAATGGTTTAGGAACAAAAGGCAATAATTCCATGTCATCGATGGGTTCGAAAGACTCTTGGTCGTCTACCCAGCTTGGTATATGTGGTTTTGGTAACGAATTGTCATATATGAGGAAATTAAACGAGTTAAGTTGCAAGTCAGCTGGCACAACATCAAGCATTGAACTATCTATTGCGGTGAAAACCAGTATATTGGTATCTACATCCCCCCGTGATTTTGTTTTCAATAAGATACTCATCCGTTGACCTACAGTAAGATATGCCATTTTTGCTGTCACTGGTTTTGTGTACACACCGTCAATTTCAACAATGTCGAAGGTGTACCCTGGAATTGAAAAATACTGGGAGACCATGATCCCGATGTTGGCAATCCTTATCAAATACGTCGTGTCGTAATCAATACTGATGGTGACATTTCTTGAATCGTTGAACAATGCATTCTGAGGCACAGGTTCTCCACCGGTAGGATTGTACCTCGTCAACTGTTGCTTTATAAGTTCGGAACTTGGCGAATGGTACCAGTCACTTATACTCCAGCTCAACTCCTTATCAAACTCATAGTTATCCTCCTTTTCGTCATGTACAATGAAGAGACCACGTAACCCGTCACTATACTGTGCTCCACTGTGGCTGTGATACCAGAAAGTACCGGACTGCTCCACTTCAAAATCGTACAACATTGAACCACCTGGGCTTATCGGACATTGGGTTACGCCAACAGGACCGTCCATGTGGTTGATGCCCCTCATCTTCAAACCATGGAAATGGATCGACGTGGTGGTATTTCCCAGACCATTAATGAGGTGTAATTTGACTCTATCTCCTTTGTTGACTTCGATCGTCGGCAATGGCCATGTTCCGTTGAAGGAAATGACGTCTCTTTCAAAGACTCCATCGGGATTTGCCGTTGCATATTCGGCTTTAAAATAAAATTCGTGCACTTCTGACGCTCTTGTCACCAGGCACAGATATAGTACCGTCCATATATAGACGAACATGGTTGTAATGGTATAGATAGTCAAACGGCGACTATAGGACAAAAAGCACCCCCTAAAAACGATCCACTCCTTAGTAGAAACATAAACATGATTTAAGTCTAACAGGTTCTCTAGGCAAATTTTTAAAATTTTCAGATATTCGAGAAAGATCATCAAACAAAGTCAGTTCTTTATTTTCTCTTGACAGGAAGAACGTAGAAAGACTACAACAGGAAGCATTTAAACCGTACATTCCAAACTACAATACCCTTGTGATCATGTGACAGTGAATTACTTGATTGATTTGAGTCTTATAACTATTAATTTGTTTTTGATAAGGTAACCTAAACTATATTTATGCACTATAATTATATAAATATGAATAGACATTAAATGAGAAAGATAGATAAATGTGTTTGTATATATTTATGTAGCAAGTACATTATGAAAGCGTGTGTTTGAGATAACACCCACCTTAACGAGTAGCCATTGCCTTGGTAACAACTCTCTTTAAAGCTAATTCAGCCTTTCTTAAGTCATCAGCAGAAGAATCTTCGATTTCCAAAGCAGCTAAAGCGTCGGATAAAGCAGATTCAATCTTGGCCTTGGAACCCTTCTTGATCTTGGCAGATAAGACTGGGTCGGTGACAGTACCTTCAATAGAGGTGACGTAAGCTTCCAACTTTTGCTTAGCTTCGTGCTTCTTGGAGAATTCTTCATCAGCCTTCTTGAATTTGTCAGCATCATCAATCATCTTTTGGATGTCGTCGGAAGATAATCTACCAATGGAGTTGGAGATGGTGATGTTAGCAGACTTACCGGTGGATTTTTCAACAGCGGTAACCTTCAAGATACCATTGGCATCGATTTCGAAGATAGCTTCTAAGACTGGTTCACCAGCTGGCATTGGTGGAACACCCTTTAAGTCGAATTCACCCAATAAGGTGTTTTCGGTACAGTTAACTCTTTCACCTTGGTAAACTGGGAATTGGACAGTAGTTTGGTGGTCAGCAACAGTGGTGAAGGTTCTTCTCTTGATGGTTGGAACAGTGGTGTTTCTTGGAACAACTGGAGCGAAGACATTACCTTGCATAGCAACACCCAAGGATAATGGAATAACATCCAACAATAACAAGTCCTTGGTTTCATCGGAGGTGGATTGACCAGTCAAGATAGCACCTTGAACTGCAGCACCGAAAGCAACAGCTTCATCTGGGTTAATAGACTTTTCTAATTGTTTACCATCGAAGAAGTCGGATAACATCTTTTGGACCTTTGGAATTCTGGTGGAACCACCAACCAAAACAACTTCGTCAATCTTAGACTTGTCAAGACCAGAGTCCTTCATGACTTGTTCAACTGGGGTTAAAGTGGACTTGAATAAAGCAGAGTTCAAGTCTTCGAATCTAGCTCTGGTGATGTTAGCAGAGAAGTCTTCACCATCGAATAAGGAGTCAACTTCAACAGTAGTTTGAGCGACGGAAGATAAGGTTCTCTTAGCTCTTTCACAAGCAGTTCTTAATCTTCTTAAAGCTCTTGCGTCACCAGAGATGTCTAAACCGGTCTTCTTTTGGAATTCCTTCTTGAAGTGTTCTAACAAGTTGGTATCGAAATCTTGACCACCTAAATGGGTATCACCAGAGGTAGCCTTGACGGTGAAAACACCACCAGCAATTTGTAACAAAGAGACATCGAAAGTACCTCCACCCAAGTCGAAAATCAAAATGTGTTTTTCGGTTTCAGTCTTACCTGCACCTAAACCGTAAGCAATAGCAGCAGCGGTTGGTTCGTTGATAATTCTCAAAACGTTCAAACCAGCAATAGAACCAGCATCCTTGGTTGCTTGTCTTTGAGCGTCGTTGAAGTAAGCTGGGACGGTGACAACAGCCTTGTCAACATCTTGGCCCAACTTGGCTTCAGCAATTTCCTTCATCTTGGTCAAAACCATGGAGGAGATTTCTTGTGGGGAGAAGGTCTTGGTTTCACCTAAGTAAGAAACTTCGATCTTTGGGTTTCCGTTTTCATCAATAACCTTGAATGGCCAGGTCTTGATATCCTTTTGAACTGATTCATCATTGAAAGCTCTACCGATCAATCTCTTTGCGTCGAAAACAGTGTTGGTTGGGTTCAAAGCAGCTTGATTCTTAGCAGCATCACCAATTAATCTTTCTTCTGGGGTGAAAGCAACGAAAGATGGGGTAACTCTGTTACCTTGTTCGTTAGCAATAATTTCAACACCAGTAGTGTTGTCGTAGACGGCAACACATGAGTAGGTAGTACCTAAATCAATACCAATTGCACCAGCGAAAGTACCTTCAGACATTTTATGTTTAATGAATAATCTGTTGTTTAGCAGAACAGGAAAAAAAATGAAAAGAAGGCCAAAATAGTTGATGAAGTGAAGGGAAGGAGCAAAAGAAAGGGTAAAAGAATATAAATGGAGGAAAAAGGAGTACCAGAGTAATTCAGTAAAGAAAAACCCAAGGAATGGACGCAGTTTTCCAACGAGAAAGGAAAAAAATGTGAAAAATTTGTAAAAAAAATTACTTGGATGTTCTGTTGTGTGAAAAAATTTTTCAGGTTTTGGAAAAAAAATTGATGTTTTAATTTTATGTTTTTTTTTTATTTTTTTTTTTGAAAAAATATAGTTTTAATTTCTTTTTTTTTTTTTGTGCGTCACCCAAACACAAGTGGAATGTATACGCTACATGTCTCTTGTGCCATTTTTCGATTAATATCGATTGGACCGTTTAGCACAGCCACAACTTGATCTGCTCCTCTATTAAGGAACGGGCGTAGTTCAGCTCATCTTCATCATCAGCTGTAATCACGATTTCCTGAAGGAAAGAAGAGCCTGTGAAGTTTCTTTGGTGAGAAGCGGCTGAAGATGAAGAGGAAGATGGTTGTGGGTCTCTGATTTTGATTGTTGCCCTGGTCTGTGTGCGCAATTGTTCTATCTTATGACCGTTTTTGCCAATTAGATATGTTACCGCTCTTCTTGGAAGCACCATCTTGAAGCGACGTACTGTTCCAGTGTTGTTGTCTGTCGTTGACGAAAGCTTGGGACCCAAATCATCAGCGGGTGTGATCTCGACGCTGGCAAAGGGTATATCTCCACTCCAGTTGGGAGCCTGCATGTGTTGGATAGCTAGTAAACAGTGTTTAAAATGTGCGGAACCCCTCATGTTCTTGCATAGTTGTAAAACCAGCTGTTTCTGGAAAGTGGGTATTCTGACAACCACTCCTGGTAGGAGGGGGTGAAAATACCGGTTGGTGGCTATGTCTGTAAAGTCTTTCTGTCCAATCAACAGTGAGTTTTCCTCGGGCAGTACCAGTTGCAAGTTGCCGGTGATAGCGTATACCATCTCGGCAATCTGCAGGAAAAGAGAGAGAAGTGTTAGTATTGGAAATACCTTGTTTCCATAGAGGGGTTGCACGGAATACCTACGCGGAGAATGGAAGTCTCAAGAGTTGGGGTTTCAACCATCAACACCCATGTGGGTACCGATTTGGTGATCTGTCTCAGAATGGAGGTTGTGGAGTTTAAATGCGTGTTGTTCTGCGCAATTTGTTCACTGATCCGTTGGTAGCATCGCTTGTCGTCGATGTAGAGTATGATGGAATAATCTGCATTCATCACGCCGTCTCCCGATTTGTCGGCTGGTGGACTGAAACCACCATCCGGCTCTTGATGTGCTAAACAAAGTAACGTGTAAATGTGATGAGCCGACAAGAAATCCTAGAACGATTGCGGAGCCAGGCGCACCACGGCTGAGCAGTGTTGTTGATGGTTCCAGAAAAAGAGTGGATAACCATTCCAGGTGGAAACTTGGTGCACGATTATTTCCAATCAACAGTTGAGTGGATTCATTTCTCTGACGCAACGGAAGCCCACGGCATGCGTCTGGAACTCTTCTCGTATGTGCCATCGGATTTTGGTTTTCTAGGCACAACCACAGAACCCCTTGTAAAAAAACCGATTCAGGAAACACTTTTTAAAAAATAAACCTGCCCCCTGTTATATGGCTCTCGATCAAAAATATAACGTAGGCAAATGGCTTTCTGTGCTTCTTGAATCAAGAAGCATCTTCAAGAGACAACAACGTTGGTCAAAATACACCCTCTGGAGGCTCATCCAACAATGGAAAACCGCACGAGTGAAAACTTGTGATTCAAGTTCGCACTATAGCCGCCGCTGGCGATGAGCCTTCTCCGTTAGACCATATATATATATATATAATTGTCAGTGGAAATATCAGTTTTGCTTCTTAGAGTTCAATAATCCTCCTATTCTACGCAATATATCGTTGAAGTGGAAAATGACAGTGCTTTGATCTTTCTACTCATCCAGCACTTCTCATCATCAATGCTGGGCCTCTGATTGCTTGGGTATATTTGTTATTTTTCTGCGACCGTTATTTGTGAAAGCAGGACAGAAAAAACAACATTGGACACAACACCTCAGTCGTGAGTCAATAAATTAACAATTACAAAGACTCACAATCGCAGCTTCAGTCGGGTAGATGTTACCAATAGAGAAAACAGGTGGTATCACACAATATCCATGCAACTGTCGATGCTGTCCAAAGCTCAGGAAATGATCATGCTCGTGGCTGGTATTGTAACCAAAAACAACATATAGAACAGACTTGTGATACTCCATCGGCTCAGCGCTTAATATGGATCGGGGATGGATTCCCGCTTTCCGTATCTAACTACTATGGTGAATATAGTAATATTCGCGGCTGAAAATGGATATCAAAGAAGTAGGTACTATTATACCGTTGAAACGTTCAAATATTTTTTTTTTTTTTTTTCAAATTTTTTTATTTAATAGATAGGTTATGTTCCTGCCTGAGATAATGACCTACGGAAAGTGCCCTCCAACTGTTTTCCTTTCACATTCCCAAATCCTTTTCTTTAGTTGAGTTTTCAAGTGATTCTATTCCCAAACTTGTCATTTCAGCTTTTGGAAACACTTAAAGATCCATTCTAAAGTTCATATCATAACGGTGCTGTGTGCAGATTTTGTGATCCACATTTCCTCTTGATCCACATTTCCGGTGAAATATCTTCAGGAGACTGGCGCTATACAACCACTTGGATCGATAGATGACAATTTCCAGAAAAACGGATATCTGAATAGTCTCTGATATCTCCTTCTCCAATAGTACTCGATTGCACCCATTTTAAACTTGCCGATTTTTCAGCCGGTGCCACAGGTTCAATCCATTTTTTCGGTGCCTTCCCCAATCGTTTGAAATTCCCACAAATATACCATCTTGATACACTAGAATGGCTGGTGCTCCCCTAGGCGAAATCATCTATTCGGCTGTGAAGCCGATGATTAGAATGTACATGATCATAGGTACAGGCTTCTTTTTGACTCGTAAGGGGCTGTTTGGGGTGACGACAGCCCGTGCTTGCTCGGATATGGTGCTTATGCTATTCATGCCCTCGTTGGTGTTTGACAAAATTGTGTCGTACATTTCAATTTCAGACATCAAAACCATCGGTGTTATCTGTTTCTGCGCTTTCATCATGTATTCGATTAACGCATGTGTTGCATTCCTAATAGTGAAGTTCACCCCAGTCCCGAAAACCCCCAAGGATCGTTGGGTGGGCGGTGCACTGTTAGCCGGTATCATGCAAAATGTGTCTGATTTGCCTATTGCCTACATCCAAGCAGTGTCGATTTTTACCACAACAGAGCAAAATAAAGGCACAGCTTACGTTATCATCTGGCTTGCCATGTACGTTCTCACGCAATTTAACTGCGGTCTCTTCCAGCTTGTGGATTGGGATTTCCAATACACTGAAGAACATTATCATTCTAAAATAGGAACTTCTGAGTCCGATACAGAGAAAAATGCAACTGATGATGAGGTCTTGTCCAGCACAAAGGACACGGATGCCATGGATCATATCAATAAGAGTATTAACAGCATAGAAACCGTGCCTGAAATTTACGTGGCTCCAACCGCAGACTCGTACTCAAGTGAAAATCCGATTTCTCCAACTTCGACAATTCTTACAGAAGATTCGAATTCTGTATCTATGGCAAACGGTGCAAGTCACAAACACCGGAGATTAAGCAGCAATGTGAATCCAAGACCCCTAACACTGGTGGCGTCGAAGTTGTCACAGCTTAGTAGGGCTACGGCGCCTAGTAATGCCATTGCCAGAATCCCCTCTGCAAGAAGTATGACCTATTCTACGCCGGGCGATGACACTGCCATGGACGATGTTGTCTCGTTGAACCAGGAGCTCATCAGAGAATATTCTCACGTCGAGCCATACAACAAGAAGATGTCAAAGGTCATGAAGATTGTTACAGAAACAAATTTGTCGAAAAAAGACGTGGAAGATTCCGGTAAGGACATACCGTTTGTCAAGAAATACCATCTTCATTATCTTGTTTTCTTCTTGCAGAATTTCAAAAAACCAAATTCGATTGCGTTGGTTGTTGCAATCACAATTGCCCTCATACCATGGACAAAGGCTCTTTTCGTGAACACGGGCTCGGTCACCCTATCGAATGCACCAGACAAGCAACCGGCGTTATCTTTCATTTTGATGTATGCGGAGTATCTCGGCTATCCATGTGTTCCACTAGGTTTGCTTTTGATTGGATCTGTCCTTGCCAGATTGGAGTTGGGCGAAATACCGAAAGGATTTTGGAAATCGGCCGTCTGTCACACGGTTTTCAGGCTGGCATTGTTACCAATAATAGGCACTGCCTTAATCACCAGGTTCAAAAACATAGGCTGGCTCACTGATCCGATGTCATTATTTGTCTGCACCATGGAATTTGCGCTTCCCAGTGCCACCGTGCAAATTTACCTAACGGCGGGTGCAATGCGTCCTGGTGATAAGACATGTACTCCGCTCAATTGCATCGGTCTTTACTTGGTTCTACAGTATATTGTCCTGGTCGTTTCCATGCCTATCGTTGTTTGTTTTTGTATTAAGAAGACAATGGACATGTGATGTAGAAGAGAAAGAGCTCCAGAAACAGGGAATAGTAAAATAAACACAGGTACAACTCGATTATGTCTCATTGTTTCAATATTTAGATTAAACACGTATAAACTTAGATAGGCCTCATGATGATTGTATTCGTAGGCGTCATCATCCCAATAATTATAATACTAATAATATGCTAATGATATCAATAATATCTGTACTCTGTGGTCATAGTGACCTCTGCCTTAGATTGCACGTGGAATCTTCCATATAGCACACACGTTTTCTATGTGGCCAGGTGAAGAAAAATACGGCACCAAGGGATATTTTCGGAAGCAATTCTGAGTGGGGGGTCAATAACAATTCCTATACCATTAAGGGGACTTGGTGTTAGGTTGTCATTATACATTTCCTATCCATATTTGTTAGTGTAAGTGTGTGGATATGCTATAGGCATAAACATACTGTTCTCAAAGCAGATATTCTATACAAGGGTGCAATCTTACAGGCCGTTTGTGTATTGGTGTGTGTTTGATTGAAGGCCAATACAACAGATTGTGTTACTCTTCTACGATAACCCATTTTCTCGAATTTTCAACTAGTTCTGACCTAGGTTGATCTTCCTGCTAAGGTGGATGTATATCCTTTCATTCGATCATCAGTTTTGCCTACCATACCAGAAATCAGGGCTATCACATTGAGGGGATTGAGGTATTTATATCACGCTTCCCACAAGGGAAGATTTTCAAAATATCGTTCTTTTGTACAGCACTATTTATCTAGGATTCTGAGGAAAAACAGCAATAAAGACAAAGTCTTCTTTTTTCTACTAGACGAAAACGAACAACAGAAACATTTCAAAAGAATACTGGACAGCTACAACAAGGGCAAGCGACACCCAATAATGAATAGAAATTACAACACCGAAAATGAGCCTGGTGTTTCTTCGTTCATCATGGGCAAAATAATGGGGGCTTATAAAACAACCAAAGAATCGCCTTATGTTAAATCATTATACCAGGAGGCAGAAGCTGCCTTTAATTATAGAGGCAGTAGCAGGGGAGCTGAGGAACCCACCCCATTGCCACCAAATACCCATATAACATTATACCCAAATTATTGTAGGCATGAGAATGGTGAATACGTAACCCGTATAAAAGGAGCTGTGACTACGGTTGGTATCATGTCAAGGAAGAACAGATTTTTGCTGGGCATGGCCCGGCGGCTCACCAAATCCAACGATAACGTTGACTCTTCCCAAATAGAAAACGAGTTGCACGATGCAATCACCAACCAAGACAGCTATAAGGCAAGGGACGACGATTCCCTCAGCACTTCGTCGACCAATACAGCCATGCCTGATGATACCGTCAAATCAAGAATGGAAGGAATTTTGGCAAAAACAATACCTAACACTCCCCTTAATATCACTGTGGGAGCAGGCCAACCAGTTGATAAGCTCGTAGGGGCCAGCCTGACCACAGATAGTTTTGGCATATTTCAAGTGTCACTTGTGACCCCGTACAGACCGAGTTATGTTGCTGTTTCGTCAATTTTAGACTCTTCAATTTTGCAGACGACAACAGTTGAAATAATCGAGCCAAAAGGAGTGAGTGTCATTACAGATATTGACGATACCATTCGCTTGACAGGCGTGTTGGGTGATAAAAGAGAACTGTTTCGAAACATATTTTTAAAACCGTATGCCAGCTGTGAAATTCCAGGTGTATCGGAATGGTATCAGGAACTGCATAACACCTATCAGTGTCCAGTTCATTATGTCTCAAATTCTCCGTGGCAAATTTTCAATGTGGTATACGGGTTTATGGATTATCTCAACTTTCCAGTAACTTCCATACATTTACGTCAGTACAGCGGGAATTTGGTTGCTTCATTTACTCAGCCAAGTGCCGAACGTAAACGGCCCTCATTGGTCTCACTCCTCGAAGAATTCCCCGATCGAAAGTTCATCTTGATCGGTGACACAGGTGAACAAGATTTAGAGGCTTATATGTCACTGTTGCCAAGGTATGCTCCACAAATATTGGCTATCTACATGAGAGTGGTGGCCAACTCATTGAGTTCGTTGGGTGATGACGAAAAGGTTTTAAAATATATCAATAATATCTTATCAAAACGAAATTCTGCTGAGATCACTGCTAAAAATACCAACAACTCGGTGTGTCAGCCATCAGGTGTTACACTCAATAAGGCTAATGATGATTATTGTGATACGCGTCACGTGTCGAGTAGCCCAATCTTAAATGAAACGAATGCCAACTCGGATGGAAAGATAGTCGGGGTAAAAAAATTGGCACCTATTGTCCCAAGAAAACCGGCATCATTAAAAGGGCAGAAAATCAGACTGTCCGAACATAATGACAAAAGTGAAAGTGTGGTAGTTGAAAAAAATTTAGACTATGACGATCATATTGCGTATTATGATAGTTCAGACAGTGATGGTGGGGTTGGAAATCCCGGTGAAAATGGTCACGGTATGGAGCCGATTGATAAGAGGTTTGAACTATGGAAGCAAAGAATGGATAAACTCGTTAATGAAGTTCCTGAACACATAAGCGTTAAATTTTGGGAAACTTCAAAAGATGTCAAGGATGATAGTATTGAAAGGGTAATTAATGAATTGAAATAAACTAGAGGGAAAAAAAATTAGAAGAATATAAACTGTATATGAATATTCCCGTATAGGTTTTAAATTACAAATATATAGACATTTCTAGGGTTTTATATATTTATGCAGTACAATGTATCCACTTTTTTCTTTGTTTTTGTTTTGTGTTAAAGAAAAAAAAATAAGAATGTGTAGAATTACAGTCATTTTTAAAGACCAAAAACACTGCGACTTGATGCAGCAAAGAATCCACACTCTTCGTGTTAAATGATATTCTATTATGTAATTCATTCTATCTTATTTGCATCCGCAAATGCGTTGGAACCATCACCATAATCCTTAACCTTTGGTTCATTTTCATCTTCAATCTCCTCGATCTCTTTCTTGAATTGAGACATATCAATCTCAGTTCCATGGTCGCCGGTCAATTCTTCCTCTCTCAAGAACTTATCTTCAAATCTCTTCAGCACGATTTCACGGCCAGTTGGCTGGTGCTTGTCTTTGGATTTCAAGTTCAATCTCTTTTGTCTATGTTCTTTCTTCCATTTGCTGAAACTTTCTGGGGTGATTGGAGTTAGGTTTTGTTTTGGCAGCCTATCTCTCTCGGTCTCAATGAATTCCTCGAGCGTTATCTTTGGTTGGTTTTCTGTTGCCAGCTTCTCCAGTCTACGCTGTTCTTTGGTCTTCAACACATAACCTGGTGGAAGCGAATGTCTATACTTACACTCGATTTTATTCTTAGGGTCCGAATTTGGACAAACCCAGAACCAACCGTATTTGGCGTCTTCGACCGCCTGGATAAAATATTTACAGACCTTGTCTGTGGTTGTCTTCAAGTTACCATGTTTGGACAGAATGACCTTCCGAAGTTTTTCTTCATCCCAATTATCCATCGTATCGGCCATTTTTTCTTCTTTATCGTCCTTATCATCGGTATACAAATCTTTCTTTGCTGATTTTCTTGCAATGTTCAAGTCGTGGCTGAACTTACAGTTTTTACCTCTGGTACAGGTACCCAGCTTGAAAAATTCACATAAGATACTTTTCGGATCCACTCCAAATGGGATTTTTTGCGTTCCAACTGAACCTTGCAAGAGCTTGAGAGCCTCTTTTTTGGCCTCTTCTGCCGCTTTCTTTTCTGCCAAACGACGTTTGGCCAATTCCTGTTGTTTCTTCAGGTCCGATGGAACTCCCGCCTTCACCTGCGTGATGAATTCTTGCACCTTCTTCGACTTGTTTTTGTTTTTCAAGCCGAATGTTTTATCTTCGGCATTCTTGGCCTTGGACTTCGACTTGGCTTTCTTTTCCGCCTCTTTCTGCTGGTTTTTCGTGTTTTTCTTTGGTGGCATCCTTCTCTGTTTGTTTGTTTTTACCGTACCTATGGGCAAATCAGTCCAGGCTCTCTTTTCGGGTCCAGATATCCCACCCAATCGATAAAGAGCAAAGTCGAAAATTCTTGACAAAAAAATTGTCTGTTGGACAAGAAAGTGAAAAATTCTTTTTCTTCTTTTTTCCTCACCTCCCAAAAACAGTGCACCTCCTCTGTCGTCATCGCTGATGTGTAGCGGGGGAATTATGAGCTAAGTAAACACACAAATAAAGAATCCAGAAAACGGATTTAGGGGATTCTGACATTTGCCCTTGGCCTTGTTCTTCTTGGCCACCAGCAAGCCGCCACCGTGACATCGAATAACCAGGAATGTTGGCCATAAGACCCAACCACAAGACCTTGTTGGTGAAGCAATTGAAGACAGGCACTTCTCTGACCATAATTAGCAATTCACGATCACTTCATTCACAAGTTCGGCCCAAAGCACTCTATACGAAAATGCGTAGAGAGTTCAACATTGCCCTGACATCGGCGTTGATTTTCGGTGTTTCATACTACGCGGTGACACAGAACAACATCTATGCAGACTCGAACGGATCGTCGACCCCGTTCAGCTCCCTCCACTCGGGTAAACATCACGGGGCAGGGGACCAACACTTCTTCTCGACGTCTGCCACCACCACCAATTCCTTGAACAACGGCGGGTCGGCCTTCCAGCAAAATAAACACGGCATCCCGGTGTTCACCGATGAGCAGGTGAACAAAATCCTGAGGAAATTCGAGGAAAGCTACATGGTCAATAGAGGAAAGGGCGTGTATAGATACGACATTTCCCAATTGCCTAGTAATAACCCGATAGAAGACGACCGCTCGGAGAAAATAGTGCAGATTCCAATCCAAGATGTGTATAACAACAACGAAAGAGTGGACACCGACTGGCACTTTTGGACCGTCTTCGACGGCCATGCGGGATGGAACACATCGGCGTATTTGAGAGACAACTTGATCGATTCCGTCATCAAGGAGTTGGACGGGGTGTACAAAAGCAGTGAGAAAAACTTACGTTTGATTCCGTCCAATGAAGTGATCGATAAAGCCATCAAACAGGGCTTTCTTAAGCTGGACGATGAGATAGTCAATAAAAATGTTCAGAAATTGCTTGACTCTCCAAATAAAAACGCTGCGGCCGAATTGCTAATGCCTGCATTATCCGGCTCGTGTGCTCTAATGTCATTTTATGATACCCACAGCAATATGCTGAAAGTTGCCGTAACGGGAGATTCCCGTGCAATTTTCGGCTCGTTCAACGAAGAAAATAACAAGTGGACGGTGGAAGCTTTATCGGTTGATCAAACAGGATCGAATCCAACTGAAGTGGCAAAACTATTAAGTGAACACCCCAATGAACCCAATGTTGTCCGTAACGGGCGTATTCTTGGTTCTTTGGAGCCATCAAGAGCCTTTGGTGATGCCCGTTACAAGTGGGCAAAGGAAATGCAGGCCAAGGTTTACAATCAGTTCTTTGGACGCCAGTCCCCTGCAAATTTGAAGACACCACCTTATGTTACGGCGGAGCCGATTGTCACCACACATGAGGTCAACCCATCGAAGAATGATTTCATGGTTATGGCCTCCGATGGACTCTACGAAATGTTATCCAATGAAGAGATTGTTGGCTTGGTTGTTAAATGGATGGAGTCCAAAAAGATGATCAAACCAAATAGAAGTATATTCAGTTCCGTTTGGACAAGCTCAAAGGATAAACAACTACCAGATGTGGTTGATATCTCAGACAAATCCGGTAAGCCTAAACAGAGGTACAGAAGATCCAACAATATGACAGGGTACTTGCTTGAAGATGAAAATGTCTCAACACACTTGATTCGTAATGCGCTGAGTAACGGTGGTCACAAGGAAGATGTCAATCTGCTGGTGAGTATTCCGAGCCCTTTGAGTAGAAGATACAGGGATGATTTGACTGTCACCGTTGTTTTCTTCGACAACAATGAAAAGCACGTTGAATCTGCCAATGGAATGTTAGAGATCAATAGAGCAGCCACGTTTGGTGGGTTAGATGAAACTGTGAAATCCAGGCTTTGATTATAATTATTATGATGATATAAAGGTATGAGCATTTACCCGTTAACTAGTATATGTATTTTTTTGATAGTAATTTTCTGTTAAATAAATGTTGATGGAATCCACATGCATACACAAATCTGTGTCGAGCCGGTTAGGAGACCAGAAGAAAAACTAAATGTTAAAAACCAAAATTAAAACTAAAACTGAAGCTAGGACGAAGACTGGGTAGAAACTGGAGCAAGGACTAAGTAAACACCAAGACTAGGACCAAGCCTGAGACTGAACCCGTGTAACACTATGAAATGTAGAAAATAGTATTTACAAAATAATACGTCTGTTTGATATATAAGGAACCTGTTCTGAAAAAATGGTGAAGAGAACGCAAGAGGATTAGCATGAACATCCGTTGTCGTCCATGTTGTTTTGCGACGGAGCATTTAAATCTATTCTATTATTTTGTGTGGGTGGTGTGGCCTCTTCTGGTGGGGAATTATCCAGTTTTTCCAAGATCTTTTCCGCAATGTACATGAAAACCTCATTGACGTTGTAGGAGGTTTTTGCAGATGTTTCAAAGAACACGGCGCCTTCATCTTCGGCCAGGCTTTTCGCCTCCTCAACGGAGACTTTTCTTGCACCCTCAATTTCTTCCCCTGTTTCTTCGTCAAGGATCAGATCCACCTTGTTACCGACCAATGCAACAGTTATGTTTTTTGTGGATTGTTCCTTCAGCTCCTTCATCCAATGTCTCGCCTTGATGAAGCTTGCAGGCTTGGTAACGTCGTACACCACCAATGCAGCTTGAGCATTTCTGTAATACAAATGGGCCAAATTGGCAAACCGTTCTTGGCCTGCGGTATCCCAGATTTCGAATTTTATGCTTCTGTCACCAATGGTGCACCTCTGTGTAAGGAAGGCGGCTCCGATAGTTGGTTCTTTGTTCTCTTGAAAGTCGTTGGATACAAACCTCAAAACGAGGGAAGACTTACCCACTGCCGCTTCACCTAAAAGCACCAACTTGACTGATATTTGTGTCGATGCAGACATTTCTTTATTCTCTAAACTTCCTCTGATTCCGTTTCTGCGGTTCTTGGCCCCCAAGATCTTTTCTGCAAAGCATCTCTTCCAGAAGGAAGCCTCTGCAACAGAGCCTTATCGGTGGCAATTTCCTTCTCCTTCCCAGAAAATAGCAGAACCGGATTACGTAAGGGGGCCGTTTTCTTCATGACACGTGTTTCCAGCTGGCAGTGGGTCACGTGACTGGAAGGGGAAAACAAATAAATCAATAAATCAATAAAAAGTGTAAAAGGCCAGCGGACATGATTGTTTGAGAGTATGTGATTATCATCACTCAAATAGGCAAATCCGTGCTTTATCTGTCAACGCCATGATGGGGACGCTTCCTGCCAGGAATCGGGGATGATTGTGTTAGGATACATGTATAAATAGACCGATATCAATGATGCCGTGGCTTGCAGTTGCACGGGAGTTGGACCTGTATATGCCTTGGGAAGAGGTGTCTTTCCATCACTAGATTTCCATCATATGCTCAAGTAGGAGATGGCACAGACAAAGGTGTTTTCGCCGGACCTTGCGGTCCCCTTTGCCTACCACCAACGAAGCTATCAAATCATCGAATTGGCCAATGGCATCCGTGGCTTGATTATAGTGGACCCTTCAGAAGATATAGCCTCGTGCTGTTTGTCAGTGGCCACGGGCCACCATGCAAATCCCGAACACATTCCAGGATTGGCACATCTATGTGAACACATGATCACCCTCAGCTCAAAGGCACATCCGACAATCGATGGATATCGTAAAAAGGTCTATGAAGACGGAGGGGCAAGAAACGCATTGACTACCAACGAAGTCACGAGCTTCTTTTTCAGCGTTCCCGTGGGTGCAAAGGCCAACCAGTTGGATTTTCGGAACCTGCTGGATATGTTTGCATCGAATTTCAGTGGACCAAAATTCGAAGCCAGCTACTCCAATCGTGAAATTCTAGCGGTGGACAACGAACATGTGGTCAATAAGTCCAAGGCAAACAGGTTGCTGTTTCAGGGCTATAAGTTATTGGCAAACAGAGACCACCCCTTTGCGAGATTTTCCACTGGCAATTTTGAATCCTTAACAGAGGGTTCCAAATCAGTTGACATTAGAACTCATCTGCTGCAGTTTTTTAAAAAAGAGTATCTTCCTTCAAGAATGTCTTTCGTTTTGCGTGGCCCGCAGTCATTAAACTATCTGCAAAAATTGGCAATTGAGAGCTTTGGTAAACCGCAAGACACAAACAGGCCTATCCTGAAGTCTCGTGTGGAAGACTCAAAATTGGTCCCGGATTCCCAAACAATGAGTACTAATATTATTGAGCAAACATGGTCCAAAAGATATGTCACCAAACCGTTTCCGTTAGAAAATTTGCAAAGGGTTGTTTTGATCAACAAAAATATGAGCTCCACCTTGAGAATTGCGTTTCCAGTTTGCTATAAAGATACGTCGCTATCTGAAATCCGTTTCAGATTTTTCATCGACTACTGGTGTGAATCATTTGGTGCAGAATCGAGCAACACCATTGCTTCTGCGTTATTTCTAAATGAATTCATAACTGACATAATTACCAAAACAAACATAGTGACATATGACACGACTTTGTTGGAAATAGAAATATCACTCACAGAAATTGGCTTGTCAAATATTTCAAAGATTCTTGAGATTGTTTTTGACTACATTTCACTGTTCGATGTTTCTGATGCACCCGTTGGAGCAAAATTTATAAAACACTTGGCTAAATCCATGTCACAGTTTAATGGCATTGGAATATTTAACTTTTTGTACTCCGAAGCAGAATCTCAATCTGTATGGGAGACCAAAAGACTAAGTTGTCTTTTGCTAACAGATGTTAAGTCATATGGACAGTTTTTTGTTAGAGGTGCCACACTTTACGATGAATCAATCCCAGGGTTTAAAGGAGGTTATAATGAAAACGGTGAAGCAAAATCGTGGTGGATGGAGGAGGCGAAATTATTTTGCACTTTTATGAAACAATTTCTCTCTTTGAAAATGTCACTTCTGAGTTATCTAGGCGATTTAAAGAAAACTCATCTTAATTGGGTTGTTGAACTGCCAGACGTGTATACAACTGAAAAAAATTTTGATTTTGAATACAAGATTGCAAAATTAAATCCTCAACCTTTTCATTTTGAAAATACAAAAACTTACAAATTAAACTTAGCCCCACCAAACATGTTTGCCGATCACATTGTTGATAGTCAGCTGGATTTATTAAAACTAGCTCGTAGAACTGTTGAAAATTCATCAGAAGCAACATTAGGTTATGCCACTAAGAATAATTCAAATTTGCATACACCTAAATTATTTCACTTTGACGATGGTTGCCAGCTATGGATTAAAACTGAAATTGATAATATCTTTAGAAATAAAGCAATTTTTTCAATGGAGTTAATTAGTACGAAAATTGGAACTAGTCCAAAATTTGTGGTTATTTTAGAAATCTTAATACAGTTGATCCGATATAGGGTCAACGAGTATCTATATCCTGCAATTGTCATGAATTATAGTTATGATATCTTCCCATCATTCAAAGGTGACACGGGACTTTTATTACAAGTTTCTGGTCCGAAACAAAATTTTGTTAAGGTTTTGACAGTTTTGATAAACGAAATTAAATATATTGTTGAAACTATTAAAACACTAACATTGGAAAAGGAATTTAAAAGGGCAAAACAAGCGATTTTACTTAAATATAGAAACGGTGAAAATATGGACACATTTGAAAAAGCCTCCTTCGGTTTGATGGCTTCGGTTGAGGAAGATACTTGGATGTTGGAAGAGAGAATTGACGCCTGTGAAAATATTTCATTAGAGAGCACGGCCTCGATGTTACCAGAAATATTTAGAAGCTGTTATTTGACAGCATTTCTACAAGGCGATGTGCACTCTAGTTTTATGAAGAATGATATATTACCGGTTGTCTCAAAGCTGGTGACCAAATTTGAGGGTAGTGGTCATTCATTTCCTTCCTCTGTTTTACTACCTGTCGGGTCGGCCTTTTATGTCTGCTCTAGAACAAACAATGCTACAAATGGAATTGAGTATTTTATACAGACATGCAAGCGATGTGATTTGACAAAAAGGTCACTGACTAAGTTTTTGGCATTTATTATGAGTAATAGTTTAACTTTTATCTTAAGAAGTAAATATCAGTTGGGATATATTGTATTAGTAGGACTAAGATCTTTCAGAAAGATCCAGGGTATACACATTGGAGTGGTTGGTGGTTACAGTCCTTCGGATCTCAATTCAAAAATTGATGCTGCGATAATGGAATGGTACGAACATAATGTTAGAGGAATTAGCAATAGCGAGTTTCAAAAGCAAATTGAAAATTTTATAACTTCTGAAAAATCGATAAGCAAAACGAGTAGTTCAAACAGTGATAATTCAAGTATACTTTTTGGAGTGCTAGGTTCATCAGCAGGCGGGAAAAAGATCGTTTTGGAACATAACTCCTATTGGGAACAAATCCATAACAAAACATATGCATTTTCAAATAATACTAATGGTGATGATAGCATTGATTTTGATGTCGTTCAAAAGCTTACCATTGAACAATTAGACAATTTTGTAAAGCAGTATGTTTTACCGACATCAAAGTGCAGAAGCAAGTTTTCAGTTCGTATAGAATCAAACTGTAGTAAACAGGAAATCGAAAAAAATAGCAAAGGTATTCAGATATTTCTGTTTCTCTCCTCTATGGGATTACCTGTGAAGCAAGATAAGCTAGAAGAAATATTGCGTGAAGCGGGTGATTCACAAGTTGCTTTATACAAAAACTTATATAAGTATTACAGGAGAAAGGGTAAATCAATTAGATTAATTACCACCGTGATGGCTAAACTTTCAGCGTCAGTTCTTTTCACTACAGAAGACTTGCCAACACAGGTGGATTCTGTTATCCCTGAAGTTGAGATTGATAGTAGCAGGTTGAGAGAATGGCAGCAACGTATTGGATACGTTGGGGAAAGTGTTTCTATGAAACAACGATTAGTCCAATTACGGTGATTTTGGAAGCTTTGTTTCTTGCTTTGTCTGTTTATTTATCTATATAAGTATGTGGAAGATTACGGTTTCAGTTGTTCACCTTACGACAAACCCAGTATTCGCATTTATAGTTCCAGCTTCCCAAAGATCTAGGATCACAACCGTATGTGGAGTCGATATTGGATTCATGCTCCACAAATTCAAATCCAATATCTTTGATCAACTCTATCAAGTCACACTTTGAAAGCTCCAAACCCTTCATTGGTGTTGTAATGTTTTCGTACTCACCATGTTCGTTTTTGGCTTTAACATTATAAACATTATCGTCGTTCTCAAAATGCCATAACAAGGGGCCAAAGTTTATCCAGTAACCGCTATCGGCGAGACAACTTTTTATTGTTTGCAAATAATCGATAATGTTTGTTGCAGTGTCGATAAAGTAGCATGTTGCAACAATCTGAAACCTGGCAACATTTTGTTTCCTAAACTCGACAGCCCCTGGGTCGTCGGTATAAAGGTCAGAAATCTGTGGCAAATCCAACGGACCATAGAGATCTGTGAATCCTCCTGCAACCATGCTCATCAGCTCTTCCACGGGTATATCAGGATATTTCAGTCTGATCAAAGACACGTCTCCAGGGTTCATATCAGGAAAGAACACCTGTCTATTCTGATAATTCCGTTTCTCGACGTGTGAGCTTCGATGAATAAAAGGACAGAGCACAAAGTTGTTTGCAACATGTGTGTTGTTCAATAAGAAGTTCGAGTTGAGTAGCATGTGGTACGACAGCTCGTTTCCTTCTGTGCAAAATCCTCGGCTGACAAACTCAACGACCAACCGACCCAGACCGGCTCCTGGAACAAGAACCTGGATCTCTGAGCGCCTTTCAACTTCGGGGAAAAACCGTTCAGCGGCAGCCAAGATACGTCCAAACGACAGCTCTCTTTCCTTCTCCCCGTCCGCCGACCACTCACGAACATACTGGGCCATAAGGCCTGTAATTTTGTCAAAGTCTCGGATGGTTGCCGTACTCCACGGTAACTGATCACCGACGCCCCAATTGGCAGCCATGGAACACGCAACAGTTTGGAAGTATTTGCTGTTGATCTCTACCGAGTGCTCTAGCTGTATTAAATAGTCGGGAAACCATGGCAAAAGCTGTTTTTCACTCCCGCTGAGATATTGGTACTTGAGTGTCTTAGGAGCAATAATCTGCTGTTTTGCCCATCTTCCGTATTGTACATGAGAATCCAGCACTCTTGTCAAGGCAGTATGTTCTTGTGAGTCTCGGGTATCATCTTGTAGTTTCGCTGAACACATTTTCTATTTCCAGCAGTGCCATAGCAGCGTGTTTTCGTTATCTGCTCTAACCTTTCTAGCTACTTATGTCAATATAATGTCTAAATACATGTCTATTTTTGACGCTAACTAGTCCAAACCCAAAACAGAGGGAAAAAAATATTAAATGTGTACTGATAAATATCTCGGCGCCAATTGCCTATTTCGGATATTCTTTTGATAAGTCTACTTCTTCGAAGAGATTAAGAATAACAGCCTTTCCAAAAGACTATAAAAGCTACGCTAAGAGCTGTTTTACCATTGAGCTCGCAAAATCCAACGGTGTTTTCCTTAGTCTTTGGTTGGAATCCAGTGGCAAGCATGCAGGTGAAGAAAATTGCCATCATCGGCGGCGGGCCCAGTGGCCTTGTTGCATTAAATGAATTTCTTCATACCGGAGAAGATGGTAGATCAACCATCGATTCAACAGACCACAACAAAGTGAAGCTACCAGAGAAATGCGCCTTTGAAGAGATTGTTGTGTTTGAACAGTCACCCAAAGTTGGTGGGGTTTGGAACTACTGCCAAGAATCTGATCCTTACTTCCCAAAATCCAAAGAGTATTCTGTGCCGCAAAACGTCAGATCAGCGATTCAAACACCAGAAGGTGAAAAATTAAGAGAAGCTTCTGTAGAGCATCCATACACACCCGAAACGGAGTCGGACGGTATCGGAAGTAATGAGAGGTGGTGCCGTGGTGGTGTCTACAAAGATTTATTCACAAACATTCCAAATAGGCTGATGCATTTTTCCTCCTGCTTTGATTATGATGTCCCAAATACAGATGAAAAGAGCAATTTGTATTATCCGTTTGTGAAACATCAGCAGGTGCTGGAGTACGTTGATTTTTTTGCAACGGCATACGATTTGAAAAAATATGTTAGATATAACACTTCGGTTGAAAAGGTGTGCAAAATAGATGGGAAGTGGCATGTGACCGTTGTTAAAATCGACGAGCAAACCAAAACAGAAATGTGGTACACAGAAACGTTTGATGCAGTGGTGGTTGCAGTAGGTCGATTCAATGTTCCCTTTTTCCCAAAAATCGAAAACATGTATACATTCGTTCAGGAGCATCCAGGTGTGATCTCACATGCGAAGTCCTTCAGAACAGTTGATGGTTTGAAAAATAAAAAGATATTACTAGTCGGAACCAACATAAGTTCGGTGGATCTGCTGCAATATTTCATTCCAACCTGCAAAGAAGTGTGGTTATCATCAAATTCCTTCAATCTGGAAAATGACTATAAAAATCCTCCGAAAAACTGGATCGAAAACATCATGAGAGACCAATCTCTTAATTTCCACAAAGCACCAAGAATTAGAAAATTTGATGGAGATTCTGTGGAGTTTGAAGATGGCACCATTGTAAGCAACTTTGACAGAATTATTTTTGCAACTGGATACCACTTGTACTTTCCATTCCTGGATACCCCTGAGAATGAAGATAAAGAATACATTAAATTGGCGTCGGGAAGAGATGATTTGGAAAACTATGCCAAAACAAAAGTTGACAACTTGTACATGTATACTTTCTCTGTTGGCGACCCTACACTTTGTCACTTGGGTATTCAACATACCCCGCTATTCTTTTTGGCAGCAGAAGTGAATTCTATTGCTATTGCTGGTATTTGGTCGGGCACCAAAAAACTGCCTTCCAAGGAAGAACAGATTGAATGGTGTAAAAAAAGATTCAAAGGTAAGACCAAGGGGTTTCAATTTGTAGGTGAAAATGACATTCCTGCTTACTTTAAAAAACTGTACGAATATTCTCCACAGAATAGATTGGACATTGTTAATTTATTATCGCCAAATGAAATATCCAATTCAAAACTAGTTTTGAACAGGCTATTTTACGAAATTGCCCAAAACACCTAGCAGTATCTGTATTTAATTTTATTGCCATCAGTACTGTTTTTGGTGTTCCATAATCATATTTATCATTATAGTTAATTTAACTGTTTCTTTTGTAAATTTATTCAAAAACTACTACAAAAAAAGCTCATATATAAACAAAAAGACTAGTGCTATACTTGGTCCTCGTTTAATCTTCACTTACTATTCAGAGTTTAGTTTTCACTTGATTCTTTTCTTTAGTTCTTCGTTCTGTTGGATTAATAGCTCAACTTTTTCGGTCAAATTATTTATATGGGAAATGATCTCATAAGACTCCAGACTAACACCCTTGGCACTGGCTTCCTTTATTGGTGGCACCAAGCCCTTGATTTTTCTGTTCCATTCATCGAAATTCATTGCAAATTCGGGCTCTAAAGCTTCTGCGTCGTATTGTCGTTTCAAGTTTTGTGCAACTAACTGTCTGTTTTCTTCGTTGTCCATATCTTCGTCGTAGCCGTCCGCTAAGAGCCATTCCCGGTTCTCTTCATTGGCATCGTCAGAGAGAATTAGTTTTCGGTTATAGTTTATTCGCATTGCTTGTCTGACCTCGTATCTTGCAACAAAACATAAAATAGGAGAGTATAACATTAGTAAGATTTTGTCGCAGATGTCATCGTATATTTTTGAATTAAGCCACCAGTAGAATGGGACGTCCAACAGAAATATTTCAATTAGATTGAAAGGTGGGAAAAAGATTTTTGCATCGGGAGCCCGAATATACTTCAACACTCTGGTAGCATACTGGTGTAAGTATTCATTATTGGCGTTGCCGATAATCTCAGAGTACGCTTGTGAAAACAAAGCAATTAAGATATTCAAGAGGATAAGAATAACCAAGAAATTGTAAATGTAGTACAGTATACTTCCGTACGGATAAGCAAACCTTTCGATACTGCTGAAGTCGGGACCACTTAAGAGTGTTTTGAGCATATTTGTGATGATGAAATATGTCAAATCCCGCTTACCGTCGGCCTGGTCTAGTCCCATGAACGCCTGCAAAAATCCAACGATGACAACAGATAACAAGAAAAAGAAAATAATGGATTCCTTCATCATGGTTTTGATGACGACAATCATCACCCCAAAGAAGCGGTAAAGATCGCAAAAGAAAAACATCCGAATCCACATAAATGGAGCAGCTACCGCCATGAATCTCTGTGCAGTCACGGTGTACGTATTTGGGTCACCAGGGAGTTTTGAGCAGATGCCGGCAATTCTGAAGCCATAAGAGGTGAACAAAATCAGGTACAAAACGTCATTGAATGCACTCGCAAACTGGATGTAGTTGGAGCCAAAGTGGTAAAACCTCACCAGCTCGTCAAGGGAGAAGCCCAGTGTGAACAAGAGCAAAATGAATTCTGGTATGTTCAAGCCTCTTGGCGCAATATCCATATTTGCAACAACGGTGTAAAATACCAAAAACAGAGCTGCAACCAAAATCTCCAGCGTGTTTTGATACAACGGGGTTTTAAGCCTGTCGGGGTCAAAGTGTGACAGATAACTGGTGTCCACTTTGCCTTTGTACAATACGTATTCGGATGGATCGTGTCTGGACTGGATGATCCACCCAACCCATAGCCATTTGATACATCGCTGGTACCCTGATGTCGAAATAATAAGGGAGTGTGTGTCCACGGCCAATTCCAACGCATTTTCTGGTTCCGAGTCCTCGTCGTTTAGGTTGATCGAGTACCTATGGCAAAGCATGGAAATGAAGAGATACTTGTCATCGGTCTGCTGGTCGATGATAGTTGCCGCAAAGCGCTGGGCGACCAGCGAACGGGTCATGTATAAGTCGTTGTTCGCCAACTCGGCTTCGGCCAGAGTATCATACCACCCTGAAACCTTCAAGAGGCAGAAAACCAAACATGCTTGGTACCGTCTCGCCGATGGGCTCCGTGCTGACTCGCCTCCACCACCGGCGGCCTCGTATACCGCTTTCATCGTATCATCTTTTGGAATGTGTAACTCGAACGCTTGCACTTTATCCTCTGCAATCGGCAACGGCACAACAATATCAATCAACTTTTTGAGGTTTATAGCCACTCGTAAGGCCTGTCTCGGAGAAACGGGGCTGTAGTCGTTGGAATCTTCCTCGTTGTAAACGGGCAACACGGGCATATTGTCCAATGGCTTTCAAAATCCAACTCCCGGCTGGGGCTAGGGCAGGAATTTGAAAATGGGACAGATAATAGGAGAAGATGTACCTGGGAAAGGAAACCTGTTGATCATTGTGTGCAACCAGCCCGTTATCTCTCTCGGAGAAAAAAACATGACATCGAGGAATCCGCTTGGAGGACATGTGGAGAAACGCGTTCCATTTCTGAAAGAAACAACACAGTGACTTGTTGTTGTGGAAATGAAGGGGGGCTCCTCTGTTGTGATTCGGGAAAGCACACGCTAGCAAAGCTGCAGATCACATTGGACCAATGAGTGGGGCAAATACGTTCGAAGGTTTACCGACATCGTTGGAGAGAGAGGTTGAAGAAATCATCAGGAAATGTCCAGAGAGTGAAAAAGTTTTTGCGTCACTAATAACACACTTCAAAGAAAGCCAGAATGAAAGCAACGTGAAGAGGAAAAAGACGGCCGTTTCGGTTACGGAAAAGGAAAGTGCCAGTGGTGGGGAAGGACACGTCGCCGTGAGGTCGCTCGAAGGAACAAATATCATGCTGCAATTGCCAGAACTATCTGTGCAATCGCCATTCAGAAAAAGACTTAATCTGGTCTTTGGAGCCTTCAAAGGCGAAAAGAAGGCGTACCTGGCGTTGTCGAAATCCTTGGAGGTTGCGCCGGAAATCATCATCAAGACGTTGACCGAAGATAACATCAGGTTTGCGGCGATTTTGAATGTTCCAGATAAAAAGCAATTGAGATACTTGCTCGTGGAGTACAACGAGAACGACGGCAACGTCTATAAAAATGAGCCACTGTTGATACAATTCAACAACGATCAGCTCCAGGAGCAATTTGGCTCGATCTTGGGTGGAAAAACCTTTGTGCAGTACTTGACAACGCAACTGTCGTTGGTCAATTTCAGCATTAGTGATTGTACGTCGCAAGAGGAAACCTTCTTCGTGCAGGCATACAAGGGAAACAAGGAAGGATACTTATACTTTTTGCAGAACCATGTGATATTCGGGTTCAAAAAGCCGATCCTCGTGTTCAAATCAGCGGACATCGAAAGCATTACGTACAACTCGATCACGAGGCTGACGTTCAACGTGTTGTTTGGTGTTCGGGTTAATGGAGGCATTGAAAATTACGAATTTGGAATGATCGATCAGAAGGAGTTTGAGCACATCGACAAATTTGTCAGGGCCAAGGATGTTCGGGATAACTCCATGGCTGATGAACACAAGGCACAAAAACAGCTAAAGAACAATACAGAAAACCCAAGTGATCTTGCGGAAGCAGCCAAGCTCATTCCAGGCGGTGAGCAATTGATTTCAACGACGAACGGTAATGATGATGATGACGACGAGGATGACGATAACTATGAAATTGGAGACAGTGGCGACGATCACAGTGATACGAGTGACTACGAAGATAATAACAAAGATGTTTCTCATGATCAAGGCGATGCAAGTGAGGAATCCGGCGACGAATCCGATGAGGAGCAGGAGCTCGATGACCATGGAAGCGATGGGGTTGCCTCGTTGACACCGGGGACGTTGGCGAGTATTGATAATTTGCAAGTGTTTGAAGACAACTTGCAGCAGGAACTATCCGATTTACAGAACGACCTCGATATCGATATCAATGAACTACAGAAAGCGGGCTACATCGAAATGTGAGCATCCTGCAGACCATGTTGACTGTCACGCGTTGAGTTGTGCATTTGAGTGGACGTGAAATAGGGAATGTTAAGGTCGAAATAGTAAATGTTTTTTAACGTGAATAATAAATAATAAATAACTAGTGTAGCAACCTGAAAAAGGATATAGACAAACATTTTTATATATAATAGCTTTCTTCTTCTTTGAAGTTATGCACTGAAGTCGATGGAATCTCTTGACAGCAGATAAGTTCAAACAATCAGACTACAAACCCCCAACTTTTGGATCTATGGGATCTGAAGGCAGCTCAAGTACCAATATATCATAAAAACTTCCTCCTGAAACGCAAACCATGGATAACAGAATATAACACACTTGAATTTTTTAAGCTGCAGCCTCTCTGAGCTTCTTGAGCTTGGCCAATCTTAATTCCAAAAGCTCGTCGTTCTTTTCGACCCATGATTCAAAAACGTAACCAACACCGGTGGTGAAAGCTGCGGAATAAACAAAACCCATTGGGGCATGAAGTAATGGGGCTTGTCTAATACCCATTTGTAAGGCTCTGACACCGACACCTATAGAAAAGTAAAGCAATTTCCGTTTGTTAGTATTTGTCGCATTTGAATAAGATACAGCCCTATACCCTTGGTCATCACTGTGTATTTCTTTTCTGGCCTTGTCTTGTCTTGTCCTGTCTCCTTTTTTTGTTTGCTAGCAAACAAAAAATTCGCCATAAACTTCCCCCCAGAGTCAAAAATATAGAAGAATCACATACCAAAAACTGTCCAAGCTAATAACATTGTTTCTTTGTCTTCTGATTTGCTAGGTTTGACCAAAAAAGTCTTATGATACTCCCCGTATCAGACGCCACCTTTGGAGCATCGATCGTTCTTCTTTCCTTCAAACATGTCTTTCTTTTCCTCTCTCTGATACTCCCCTCACAGCATTTGTCGAAGTGGCACGCGCGGAGCTTGGCAGATTGCGACGTCACTTTTGTTGCATTTCTCTACATGAAAATGTGTGCCTTTGCCCAATTGGTGAATTTTGTATTCTAAGATTCCTTTTTTTGTCATTCGGAGGAACCACACGATTTGGAAAGCTGTGGCTTCCTAATAGGATAACCTTCCACAGCTGTAACTTGTCGGACTTCAAATGAAATGAAAGACTTTTGTGTTTGTAATGCATAAAGCTGATTTGCCGTCTCAATGTACGACACATATGTTTCTCTGAACAAGAAATATAAATCTGAAATCTAAGATTCTTCGGAATCTGAGAGTCTTGCCATCTTGTAACTTTCTTCATAAAACATACCTTTGAAGAGTTGTGGCCAAAGTTTTAAAATTGGAAAGCGGCGCATATATACTTTTAATAGAAAAGTGGGAGTATTAAGTGTCTCTAGGGTCGACCTATTATCAATTGAAGATGCCACGCTCTAGTAAAGGTTCAAAGAGTTTTGCCGGTACATATTATCATAAACAAAATTGGTTTCCTGCCCATTTGGTGGTAATTTTTAAAAAAAAGGGCAAGTTCACAAAAAAAAAAAATCAATGGGAATGGGGCATCATTGTAAGCACAATCCCCTTTATTGCCAACACTAAAATGCTGTTTTACAACATGTCCACAAACACATATTCTTAAGCATGTTTGACTCATTGAAAGCTCTCTAAATAGTTCGCAAACTGGTAATGTCAAAATTTTCAGTTTTCTTTTTGATTTGAAATTGAAATCGAAATAGATATATATATATATAACCCGCTGGATTTGTATTAACAGGGTTTATGATTAAAAGATCTGTCCAACTATTACAAGTGTTTTACAAGATACAAAAGAGACGCTGAAAAAACCAATGATATGTAAATAGATCAATCCCAATTAGCCTCTATAAATCAACCAGCCATAAACAAAACAGATCCAAAGCTGGCGCAACACAATGACTGCCAAAAGTTCATAAAACTCCATTAGTCAACTCTATCCATGTAATCCCCAATTCAAACAGATTTCAACATATTGCTGCCTTTTTTTGTACTGGGTTTTCCCACTCATTTTCATGCTACTTTCCAATGCAGAATTTTGAAAAAACCACTCCAAGGATCTCCTCGACCCCAATAGCTTCACCAGTGATCTTTCCAATCCCCTCAACACTTGATCTCAGGCCCTCAGAGGCCATGACAATATCATCCATTTCTTTGAAATTATAAAACTCAGAAAATCCAAATAAAACGTCATTCATCAAAATGTCCCTTGCCCTATTTGAAATTGTGACAGGATCTTCTGTTTCAGAAATTGCTACTTTTTGAAACTTTTCGGTCAATGCAGCTACTAGATCGTCTATACCATCATTGGTGGTGCAACTTATAAACATAAATTTATCCTTCGACAAAGCCATTGTTTTCGATAAATTTTCAACCAGAGATGATCGAGAACTAGAATCCTCCATTAAATCGGATTTATTGATAATCACCAATACTTCTTTTTCCGTGTCGTTAATAAGGTCCATTGCATGAGAGAGAAACACTGGATCAATGTGTTTACTATCAGAAGGTAATATCAAAACGTTAATATCAGACTTTAAAGATCTGTTCTTAGCTCTTTTAATACCTTCTGATTCGATCACGTCAGAACTTTCCCTAAGTCCGGCGGTATCACCAACAATTATTTTATATCCATTGATATCCAAAGGCACTTCCATAGCGTCTCTAGTTGTTCCTGCAATATTGCTAACAATGGCCTTATCATCTCTGGCCAATATATTCAATAAACTGCTTTTACCTGCATTCGGTGGTCCAATTAATGTTATCTTTATGCCATCCAGTAAAACTTGGGATCTTTTGATTCTATGCAGGTATTTATTAACCTCAACTTCTAGCTTCCTGATATCGTGATCGACATTATCAAAGAGATCGTTGATTTCCTCAATATCGTGATCTTCGCCGAAATCAATCACAGTTGTTAACAGTGCAATATTTTTCAATATACGTTCTCTCCACTGGTTAAACAATAGATGAGTTTCTCCTTGCATTGAAGACAAGGCACTTATTCTTTGCATTTCTGTCTCAGCGTGGATTAAAGTGTTAATACCCTCTACCTCGGTTAAATCAAACCTTTGATTTTGAAACGCCCGTTTAGAGAATTCACCTGGCTCTGCTAGTCTAATTGGAACATTTGAATTATGCAGTTTTCCAATGGCAGATATGACACGATTGATCACCGCTGTACCTCCATGTAAATGTAGTTCTAGTAAGTCTTCGCCAGTGTATGATTTTGGAGATTGGAAAAATAGGATTAAAGGTTCATCTAAAAGCACTTTTCGCCTTGTCTTACTTTCTGCATCCGCCACGTTATCATATATTTTTCTTACGGTTGCTACTCTATGTTTGGGGATTTTCTCAGAATGGGTTAGTTTAGTAAAAATTAGTTTTGAAGCAGGCCCGGTTATTCGAATAACCCCGATGGCTGCTCTTGACGGAGCAGTCGACAATGCATATACGGTTGGGGTCAAATATTGATCCTTGAACGAGTGGGAGGTTGTAAAAAATCGTTTGAGCCATAAATTTCTCATTGTCTTTTATGATCTGGTATGTTTTTTCTCCTGTTTGAAGTCACAATGATATGAATGGTTAATTGTGTCAAAGCAAGAAAAGAGAGAATGTGAAAAATATTTAAAAAATGAAGTCTTGATTGAAAATCTCACTGCTGAAAATTGTTTCTATAATTTGATAAGAAATATAATTCTGTTATTAATAAATATAGAAAAAAAAGATTATATAAAGATTGTAATTTTCATGTATAATATGTAATACAAATTTTTATTTCAAAAAACATGTTGTCAAATTAAAGTATTAGCTTAGAAATAAAATATAGTGCAATATAAAGCAAAAAAGAGAGTGTTAGGGATATATAAGGAAAAAAAACATTAAAATCTTCTAGGAGAGAAATGATGGAAAGAAAGGAGTGGAAATACCTGGATATATAAAGGATGCTCAATCATATAATACAAAGGAGTGTCTAAAATTCGGATGAGTGTATGTATATATATGTGTGTATATGCATATATGGATTCTGTCAGTATACTTAAAATTTTTGAAAACGCCATATTGGGATCATAAATCTACTTTTTAATTTGAAATTTTAGGAGAAACAAATTCTTGCTTTAATGAAATACATGCAAAAACCTCTATGGTGAACTTTTGGTTGTTTGTTGTTGTCCATATCATCATGATTGAAGCAAAAGTTGTGGTGCAAATCAAAATTGGAGTTGGTAGGGAAAGGTGAATACGTTGAAGTGGGCTGATGGTTTGGGACAATGACGAGCCGATGAGATGCAATCAAACAAACTTGGCACCCAAAAAGATTTCATGACGTACTCAATTCTATTGTGAATACAGTTATCCGGTTCATAGAACTTCCGGAAGGCGCCTCAAATGATAGTGCAGCATCCCGAAGACTCGTGCGAGGTTGGCCGTGCAACTAGACTTGCTCTTGTTGCTATCTCAAAGACGTCATCCACTGCTTCACCGGTCAAGGAGGAGCATTCGATATACTTTTTGGCACCGATGTAATGCGCCACATGTTCCGCATCCTGGGTCTGGACGTAATGCGAGGAGTAATTTGGATCCGAGCCGTCGTCGATGGGTCTCAAATCCTTCTTCAATCCGACCAATATTATCGGGGCATTGGGGCAGTATTGCTTGACTTCCTGGGCCCATTTTACGGCCGCATTTTCCAGCGAATCGGGCGCATTCAATGCAAACCCGATCAGAATAATATTAGCCTTGGAATAAGACAGGGGTCTCAGTCTCTCGTACTCCTCCTGTCCTGCTGTGTCCCAAAGTGTGAGCCGTACTGGTTTGCCATCCACACGGCAATCGGTTGCGTAGTTTTCAAAGACCGTGGGATGGTACTCGGTGGGGAACTCGCCCAAGGTGAAGACGTAGAGCAACGACGTCTTGCCACAGGCACCGTCTCCAACAATGACAATTTTCCTTTTGATAACGTTCTCGTTTGGGTCCGAAGCCATTGGATGCGAGTGAAATGATTTCAACAACTATATGATTGAACGCAACCGGATGTACTCAGGTGTGGCGTCTAGATAATCTCTCCTGTTTGCTTGGGTCGATCTTGGCAGTATTTTATATCGATATCAATCTGGTGTGATACGATAGGATATATCTGTGTATATATGTGTATGTGTATAAATATGTGCTTATTATTAGGATATATCGATATTTATATTATATTATATTATACGTGTATATGTCTATCTGTAGTCATAAAATATACTGCGTTTCTATCCACAAGTTGAAACCAAATATATGTATCTTATAATTGCGGTGCTGGTGACGGTGTGAACCAATGCCGGATGATGGGCTAATCTGTGTGCCTGACTCTCCCAAAAATAAAGATAGTCGAGATTGGACCTCTTGCCACTGTAGTTGTCGAAATCTCTCTGCAACACCTGTGGGTGACACTGTTGAAAGGGAGTGAGTGACAGCAGCACGTTGAACGCGCAAAAAGGGTGGATGAAATTTTATTATGGCCGTATATGGGTTGAAAAATCTCCAATATACGTCTAAAAACTTGCTGAATTCTCCTGAAGTGAAGGAAAAGACGGGGTTAATGGGGGTTTCATGCCTCCTATGCTAGTCTTCTCCTTAGATGGTGGAAGGAGTGTAGGCACAGCAGAAGGAAGACCCTCCACACCGTTTCTGAGTGGAATTTCATCAAGGGTGTGGTTACTTTGGCTATTTTTGGCTATTTTATTTATTTTATTTATTTTATTTATTTTATTTATTTTATTTATTTTATTTATTTCATTTATTTTACTTCCTTTACTTACTTTGATTATTCCGATTGTTTTATTTATTTTATTTATTTCACTTCACCTTACGTCATTTCACCCCATTTGATTAAAATTCCCCTGCTTTGATCCTATTTATGTGAGTTCGCTTTCTTCCCTCTTTTGATTAACTGTAGACTCGATGAACGATACGATTTGTATATATCCAATGGGTTGGGGGTGGGCCCATAACGAAATGTGTTTTTTATTTTGCTGGAATGAAAAAAAAAAAAAAAAAAATACTGGGAAATCAAACAAATTGGCGGCGGCGGTTGTGATTTTCAATTTTCTTTTCGTGGGGAAATGAGGTATTCGCCCAGCACGGCACTGAGACTTTGCCGACCAAGTTCACACCTCGCCCGGGAACTTGCTGATTTCCTCGCCTAGTGGGGAACAGCAGGTAGAAAGGAATGAAACGAATACACTTCAAAAAATTACAAAAAAACCCAGAGTATGTATATAACAGAAAGACTGTACATCATGGACCAAACGCATTCCATGAAGGGGACAAAGAAGAAGAGGCTGCTTGCAGATGTGTGAAATTCTGATTTTCTCTAGGTTTGCCATTTCCGGGTGGGTTTTTATAATCTTGTAGAACAAGACCATTCATGTTCACATTCAAATCGCCCAGGTTAACAGGCATACCATTGAGAGGAGAGCTGTCAGCAAACGCATTCATTACATTGAGGTCACTGCCCCGATTGAGATGATTAACCGGTTGCAATGTGTTCGCCGAATTGAAATTGTTGAACTTGGCCAAATCATTTGTAGCGTCCATATCCAGCGGGCTTGCAGACAGGGTGTTCATCCCATCCATGTTCATGTTGGTGTTCATGTTCATGTTCATGTTCATGTTCATGTTCATGTTCATGAGCATACCCATACCAAGATTGTTCATGTTATTCGCATTGCCCACATCGATCCCACCGTTGATGGGACCCAGTCCATTTGGAGCGTGCATGTAGTTCAAGTCCATGGCCGCATTACTCATGTTGGAACCATTCCGCACAATTTTAACAAGATCTTCACCACTAGCATCCTTGAATACCTCAAAATGAACATTCAATTTTGAATTCGTTTTAAAAGATAGCGCACCGACAAAACCTTCCCATGACAGATGGGGAATGCTACCACTTAACGATGATTTGATGTAATGATAAAGTAATGGGGCAGAGTATGTGCCTGGTGCAACCTGGGGTAGTTTGCTCGATGCCGTAAATACCTCAAGTTGGATCGTTTCTATTTCGGAAATGTTTAGAGCCGTGCCTTTGGTTGTTGTTCCTGGGGGACTCTGGTTGGAGTTCAGAGCATTGGTGTTGGTGGAATTCATTCTATTCACATTATTGTCCAGGTTGCAATTTTCATAACCATTATTCCATGGTGAATTCGGTGTCATGCTACTAGATATTTCATTAGACGACCAAATTGAATTTCGATGACCGATTAATGGCTCTTTTATTTTCAGGTTGCCTTCCGATACCAGGCCAGTTTTGTTCTCTTCTGATCCCCATATTGAATGACTTCTTTGGCTCAAGTTAACGGGGTTGTTTAAACTTCTTGAATCAAACAAAACAGAGTTAAATAAGCCATCTTCAACCGTATTGTCATTTTCGTAAGTAGTGTTCAATAAATCATTTGGAAGATTTAGTAAACCACTATTGCCAGAAAATCGATTGCTCTGGCCTGGTAACGCGTTGTTTAACATCAGCGTAGATAAATTCATTGAAAGAGGAGATGAGATATTGGAATCAAACTGGCCAAAGTTGGTACCCATATTCTGTAACTGTGTATTTGGTGGTGAAGCCAAATTAGTTGGAATTTGTGGACTGGAACTAAAATAGTTTGGGAGCCCGTTTAAAGTATTTGGAACCGGTAACATATTCTTATTCGTAGGTGACGACATATTGGCCAGTGAGTTTAGTTGTCCTAATAGATGGTTATTATTTCCTAAATGGTGCTGATTGTTAGCTATCTCTGTAGCTGGTGCTATATCTACCTTTGAAGTATCAAGGATTCCATTTGGTTGTTCAGCATAATGGTTATTTGCCAACAGATTTTGTGTAAAAACATCATTATCCAGTGGCTTCTCGTTCTCCTTCAACCTTTCTTCCTCCATTACCTTTTCTTTTTCTTTTTTGGCCTGTCTCTCCTTCTCTTTCTTTTCTTTTTCTTCCCTTCTGATTCTCAGTTCTTCTTCTCGTAGTTTCTTGGCCTCTTGTTTCCTTTTATTCTTTTCTTCCTTTTCTTTTTGTTGTCGCTCTAACTCTGCTTCTTTCCTTTTCTTTTTTTCTTCTTGCTTACGCCTCAGTTCTTCGTCTCTCTTCTTCTTCTCTGCCTCCTTTCGTTTTCTTCCCTCCTCTGTCTTCCGAAGTTGTTCTTCCCTCAGCAACCGCTCTTCCTCCTCCTTCTCTTTTTCAAGACGTTGTTTTTCTTCTTCTTTGGCTAGCTTTTGTAATCTTTTCTTCTCCTTCGCTTTTTCCTTCTTTCTTCTGTCCTTTTCCTCCCTCTCTCTTTTCAATTCAGCTTCACGTTCCTCTTCCGCTAATAAACTCTTCGAGATATCTTCAGCACGTTTTGCCTGGAATGCGTCATAAAGCCTTTTACGCAATAGTTTAGATGCACAAATCTGAAGCATTTTGTAGGTTTCCTCTAGTCTCTTTCTCAAAAGAAAATCTGCCTCTCTGTCATTTGAGGATATTAGTTGATTCTCACTATCATATTCATCATACTCGTCTTCTTCTTCCTCCTCCTCATCTTCCTCTTCCTCTTCAGACTCATCTTCCTCTTCCTCCTCCTCTTCCTCTTCATCTTCCTCTTCGTCGATTTCTTCGCTGTCTTCTTCCTCTTCGTTTTCTGTATGGGTCCCAGCTGTCAAGCTTTCTTTATTGTGATTATTTATCTCATTAATATGTACATCGGTTTTCTCTATTCGTTCATCCTCAATGACTCCTTTGTCTAGTTGTTCAATTAAATTAATAAAATTCTCACCGTTATTTTTCACTAAGTCGTCTGCGACGGATAGCAATCCATTTACGGAATAATCTTTCTCTCGTGAAGCGTTCTTCGAATTCTCACCCTCTTCCAATTCATTATATTCTTCGTCTTCTTCTTCGTCTTCCGTTTGTAAAATGGATTCCTCTTCGACTATACCTAAAATTGTGTTGACAAATTTGATGTTCAAATCCACCTCGGTCAATGAGTTAATTATGAGCCTTCTCACGTTATAATAACCATTGTACAATTTTTCAAGCTCTTTCTCGATCAAAGAAGTTCTATTTTCACAAAGTCTGCATATACAGTTGGATTTTGAATCATTGTGAGCCAAATTGAGTACGTCAAAAAAATTCAGACTACCAATTTCTCTTTTTTTCTCATATGGTAATTCTATCCAAAATTGGATCATTTCAGGGATATCTTCTGGATATTCGAAATCCCATAAAAAGTTTCCCATCACCGGTTTTGTTATTAGCCTGTAAACGATTCTTTTTTGTTGTTCGAGCAACGTAGATGAAGAGATACTTTGGTTGTGTCGAATCTGTTGGGCTGTTGGATGAGGCGTGCTGCTATGGTAATTTCGATGGTCATGTTGATGATGGTAGCTACATGAGCAATCATTTGCGGCATCATCTCCATGCATCTTCCTGTCATTCCCATATTCGTTATCGTTCTCGTAATCTTCTTCGTCTTCTTCTTCTTCTTCTCCTTCTTCATCACTGTATACCTTTTCTTCTCTGCATTCTTCTCCGTGGTGATAACCGAATTGCAAACTGCTTGTCCTATTGGAGATTCTGTTATTCTTATTATAATAGTCGCAATCCGAATGGTCACATTCATATGCGCTATTTAATGAATCGGCATCTTCTCCATCTTCTCCTCTATATTCGTTATCTCTTCCAAGTTGATTTAATGTGAGTCTGTTGCCTTCGCTATCATATACCACTCGGCAGTTATCTGAATCTGTGACTTCCTGAACAATTACGTTTCCGTCGGGCCCTTGTGTAATTATTCTTGAAGAAGGATATTCTTTTTCCGAATTTTCAATCTCCACCTCAACTGTCATGTCACGATGCGGAACGTATGCCTTGTCGACATTCAGTCCCTTCAAGCCATCGCTTTCAAAGTTTATATCGTTGGCACAAGTATGGCTATTGCTCATCTTTTTTTTTAGACGACAGTTAAAAAGTAACGATGAGAGATGTGTCGTTGACTATGTTAGTTATTTATTAATCTCAATAATTGGCTATATGTGATTTCACAGTTTAAGTCTATTTCTTTTTTTTCTGTCAAAGATCAACCAAACACCCAGAATCTATTGGTTCCCGTCTGTCAATACAAGTTCTATTTTAATATAGAAGCCTGCTCTTTGTGGATCCTTATATTAGGCAAGCGTCAACAGATCCCTTTCCACAGACACCTTTCTATTTCTCCATCCATGTTACACTTGGAGTTCTCACCCGCTCAAAAATCATTTTGAGAGAAAACATTCTGCAACTTTTTTGCCTTTCTGGAATTCGAACCACGGTCTTCCTTGGTCGTTTTTATATGGCTTAGACCGGATTTAGAAAACACAAACCACATTCCGAAAGAATCGTGGAGATATTAAGGACTGTTACTAATAAACGATCGGTACCCAGTTGGCAAAATGGATCTTTTCGTACTTAATCGCTTTCTCTTCTTTCAGTATAAATTTAAAATGTAAGCTGTTCCAATAAAAAATATCAAAATCGGGTACCGCCCATTTCAAATTAGCACAATTTTCACAATTACAAATTCTATCGATAACAATTGATTAACTAATACAGAGTCTGAATTTGTTTAGCAAGCAACTTCTTTACTATATATTATATTAGCTTGATTTATTTTTTAAAAAATAACATAGTTGAAGCATATTCCACTATTTTTATTATTTCTATAGTTTCTGCTACGAAAGTTTTGCTTTTATTTCTCTCTGATAAAATGTTTGCGACTTGTACAAGAAGCCACGCAGCGGAATTCCTTTTTTCAAAAATAACTTAGTGGTATATTGCATCGCTTGTAGTTTCAGAACTTTGATGCTCTGTTCAACTCCCGGAATGAACAATCGCGAGAAATATTCGTTTCTATTTATTCATGCAATAACAAATAGCTGTCTTTTTCGAATTGGTAAATATTCAAAGTAGGAGGTGATTGGTGCCTTTTAGTCTTGAAATTGAGATGCAGCAGCCCCAGCAGTTGTCCAAGTAAGCAATGGACTGCATAACATTTGTGACCCCGGCAACGGTGAGATCATTGTTGGTTCCGGTTAATGAACTCGAACAGTCCGATTTTGAGAAGATCTTGGAAACATTAAAGAGAGTAAAAGATGTGAGAGCAGTTGATCTAATACGAAATCCAGGTAAATTCAATCCTCAAGGGTATCCTCAGGGCCATCTATATTTCAACTTCATCACAAGAGACGAAGACTCGGAAACGCTGTTTTTGCATGACTATGAACCGTTCAGAAAAACAGCGATTGTTATTGGAGTCGCAAAGTGGAATAGACACCTAACAGATGATAAGATACGAAATTGGAAGACCGAATTAAAGAAAAAATATACAGCTCCCATAAGTCATTTCACCCTAATTTTTGAGTGCCCGGAAGGATACACCTGCAAGCTGAGTGATGTGTACACCGTGGAAAAAGATACGTCGGATATGGAAACTCGAATCTGTGACTTGGCGTCAAGGTTTCTTTGCAATTTTTCCACATACGCTTCTGCCTATGAGCACACAACACTTCGATCACCAGGGAATTTAAACCATTCGTTCAAAGAGTCCAAAAAGAGACACTCTACCTCGTTCATGATTGACTCCGAAAAGACCAAGCAGCTCGGCGCAAGAGGGAGAAAACTGAAATTAAGTGCAAACTTCTATCTCATGGCTGGCAACCTCAAAAGTGCGTTGTCCGATTTCTGTGAGGCAATCTACAATTTGAAAACAGTGAACGATTATCTCTGGCTGGCGTCGGCATTCGATGGTTTGGCTGTATGCGTATTTTTGCTTTCATCCATAGGTGCTCCCTACGAGCTACCACCGTTTATTAATTCATTATTGGATTCCTCAAACGAGGTTTCCAATGTGCTATCCAGCCCTGCAACATCTCCGAGATCGTCGTTCCAATTACGAAGATTGAATAGTCTCAACGGAGCAACCCACGCAACAGGCACTAATACCACGCCGCAGTTCAACCTTCATGTCGTCCCCTTTGATGTTGTTGAAACAACAATTCTCAATTGTGGAAGGCTGGCTGTTTCTTATTATGAACAGGCAAAGAATTTCTTAACGGATTATGTCCCCCAGATAGTTGTCTCGGAGAGCCTCCTTCGTTACGCTTTTCTGCTGGTTCTTATAAACACCAATGGCAAATTTGATATGAAGTTGATTCAACAAGTTTTGTATACATCAGCAACGTTTGACGACACTCGTACATCCGATGATTTTGATTTTGAACAGTTTAACAATTTATGTTTTTACATTTTGAATTCTGATTTCAGACATCTATCATCATCTCAGCAGTTGAAAATCTTTTACACACTAACATTCCTTTACTCTAGAACAAATATGAGGATGAAAAAATGTTTGATGATCAAAAATTTCTTTGACCTAGTTATTTCTGCCAAAAATATAATATCAGTGAACAGATTTGAATATGAGAGTCTGAGTGTTTTGTTGAAGGACTATTGCGAAAATTACGGAATAACAACGAACAAATCGAATTGCAGAAATCCAAATTACATGCAAAAGAAAATCTTGACTCAAATATTAGAGCTTTGTGAAAAAATCCACTATTTTGAAGGATATATGTGCTACAGCTATATCATTTTGAGGTATTTCAATACATTGCTGTCAATGCGGGAACAAATTGAAATTCATGAGAAAATAAAAGAATTCAAAATGTTTGTCAGCCAACTGCCAAGTTATTGGGATCCGCATATATTACTCGATTTTGAGTTTGAAAAAAGCGATGATAAAATTGTAGAAGGTGAAGAATGCATGGTTAACGTGCTATTGAGAAACCCTTTTGCATTTGAAATAGAGATCAATGATTTCAAATTGTCCACTGTGAATGCTTTTCCATTGGACCTAATGACGTTGGATAAGAAAAATGATGGTTTGAATTCCGTTCCAACAATCTACATTAAGCCTCACTCAGAAGTAAGGGTTCCAATCATCATAGTACCACAAAGAAATGGAACCCTTATTGTTGATGGTATAACAGCTTCTGTTGATTTATGCGAGAATCAAAAATTTACGGCAGAAAACCGTGAAGTTCTATCCTTTTTGCCTAAAATTAATAAAGAAACGAAAGTTCCTTATGGCGATAACAATTTAGTAAAAAAATGGGAAACAGACGTTGTTCACAAACAACCTTTACTGAAAATAGTGGATATTAAACTCACAGACAAGTGGTTAATGCTTTTAGATGGAGAACGTAAACAGTTTCAGATAATTTTGAAGAATATTTCTAATACCGAGATTAACCACTTGATTTCGAAATATAAAGATTCAACCACGGATACATTGAGCGCCGAACTAAACGATAAATCCTTACAACCAAACGACGTGTATGAAATTGAGTATCAACTTTTGGTGAAGAAATCCTTTAGAATATTGAATAAGAATGATTTGGCAAAAATAAAAGGAAATGAATTATTCTGTTTGGATGTGGAAATAATAGGCAAGCTTGGAGTTAATGAGGCAAATTTGGTTTTTGAATACTCTTTTCAAAAAGATACCTTTTCAGAATTTAAAAGGAGCCTATCGATACCAGTTAATTTAACTGTTTATTCAAGTATCGAACTCGCAGGCTGCGATATCATTTCGTTAACATCCAATACTAGAATCAACGAGGAGAACAGTGATTTATGTTGGAAGTATTTAGAAACCATGAGAAGAAACAATCATAAGCTTTCAAATTTTTGTCTTTTAGCTCTAGATTTTGTAAATATGTGGTCAGAAGAAATGGAAATACATCTCGAATGCACACCCCAGAGCTCACATGATATTGAAAAATCCGATTCCAGCGATTCTATTGAAAAATTAACTGACAATGTATTCAAAGTTTCTTCTTTACTACAGAGCAGGAAAAATGTCAGGATGTTTATTCCATTACTTAGGATGGATTTTGATGAAGACTTATTGAATAGAAGAATTCCCAGTTTAAGAAACAAGCAATTTGTGATTGACAAAAGGACATCTTCTGCCGAACAAACCTTCATTAAACATGCCTTTTGGTACAAGGAGGAGATTCTCAAACGCATAAAGGCTACATGGCGGATACCATCCCATGTCACCGACTCTATCCATTCTGGAAAAACAGGCGAAATTGACATGAGAGGGTTTCGGTTCTCTTCGAAGATGATTGAAGTGTTGGAAGTGGAAAAGATCGGTGTTTCCTTGAAACTATTAGATGCAGAGGAGAACGAGCTTGATGTTACCAATGTCCAGATGAACACGTTCTATACGATCCGTGTCAAATTGACAAATCGAAACAAATCGCCGATATTTGGAATCATCAGACATATTCCGGTTTGTAAAGACCCGCCCTATGCATTTGAGAAAAAAGTGCTACTGAATGGGGTGTTGCAGTTCAGCATTGTTGATCCATTAGAGCCTGGGGATCATCGAACTTATGATTTAGGAATTCTATTCATCGAACGAGGAGAAATCGAATGGGGGGCTCTCTTTGACGAGATTGACGGTCTAGAAGAAGGCAATGTCAATATTAAAAAACAACATCTCCAAAGAGAGCAATTAAAGTTTAAAGTTCACTAAAATGTTTATATCTACCTATACATATTCCGTGTTTCTATAATTTGATTTTAGATGTTAAATAGCTTTATAGATGGAATATGATTACATTTCCTAAAAGCTTGACAGTGGTTTTTTAAACCTTCTTCTTTTGATGCGCACCAACGGATTTTGACGGCCGGGAGTTGCAAATACCAGAAACCGTCCTAGATGGAAACATTGAGATTATTGGCTTTTCTCTCCGCAACCTTCAGTGATAGGTTTCTGAAATATAGGCAGAACATGTCCGGGTCGGTTGTACGTGCTCAGAGATGGCAAGTTGACGGGGAAGAACAGTACCTAACAGTGACTCCCAATGGTGAAATTGTTTCGTTATATCAGACCAACAGTCGTGGAACCAATGAAGATGACAATATCATAAAAGTGGTGGAAAGAGCAGGATTTGCAGATATTCAATGTATTAACTATTCCGAGGCAACACCGGGTTTAACTGCGGTGGGTCAGCTAGACGGTAAATGCTTGCTCTTTGATATCAGACGCTCGCAAGTTGACCAGGTTACATTGAAGCCATTGCAGTCCAGATCTTGCAACTCTCTTTCCTTCAATGAGAATGGATTGATAGCCATGGGATACGACAGAGGACGGCAGGATCACTCGATTCACGTATGGGATATTCATAGCGTCCAAAGAGGCGATTATACAGGGAAAACCAGTAAAATTTTTAGCTGTATTACAAATGAAAGCATATCGTCATTGTCTTTTTGTCCAACAGAACCACGGAATTTTGTCACTGGTAGTTATAAATTATTACGAGAATACGACGTGAGAAGTAATCAGCCCCTATATCAAATTGCCACACGATGTACGTTGAACATCAGCGTGAATCCGTTCACACCATTTATGTTTGCTTCAAACAGCGAAGACGGTTCCTTGGCGATTTGGGATCGTAGAAAGTTGAGTGAAGCCTTTCAAATCAATAATGCTTATCAAAATACGGCAGTTTCAAATGAAGGTCCTGTTCTTCTGTTCCCTAAACTGCTGAATGATTATCAAAGGAGAACCAACGGCTCACCGTATCGATTTTCCTCTGTTCAAACAGGGGAGATTGGTGCTCTTTTCGACGGTGATTTGGTTAGAAGATGGAAAATAGGAACCATTCCTCCTCTTGAAAGTGAGACCAATTTATATGAGCAAATGATAAAACAGGGCAAAAAAGAGAACCCGTCGTTTGTGTCCAAAGTTGCAAAGCCAACAGGATCTCTATTTATCTCAAAAGTGCATGATACTAAAACAAAATACGAAAGAGTGATTTCCTTCGACTATGCTCCTTCTACCATTTCCGCACACGGAATTGATTTAGTTTGTATGCGTCAATCAGGCAGCATCTATAAGATGAGAGTTGTTGATAGTCAGAATAGTATAGCCTTCAACTCTTACAATGATATCACATTTTGTGGAGCTGATGGAGTGGGCAGCAAATTTGTGAAAGACCAGCTTAGTAGGAGGTTAACGAATAATGTGGATGCAGTAAATAATAAATTGACAGGGTTATCGCTAACAACCTCAGCAGACGTTGAGGTTGAAGGGGGTGATATACATGATACATCTAATGAGTTTATTAAAGATGACACTGGAAACGGCAAGGAAAATGAAAACAGTAAAGCTTATGATGAAGAGACAGAAGCTTTACTTTCAGATTCTTTACTGGAAAATGATATTTGCTCAACCATCAGAAGACGGGCTACCAAGGGATATGGTGTAAATGCCAAGCTAAATATGGAAATTTTGGATTCCATGGAAACATATGAAACCCAGTTGCACTTAAAGAATGCGTGGAAATGGATCGATATATCCTATAATTTGATTAGTGCCGGCAAGATGCACTATTCTGATTTTGATTTTGGTTATTTGGGTGTCTTAGGAATTTGGAATATAGATAAGGACTTTATGTCACTCAATAGATACTCAGGCTTCAAAAATGTGACCGAGAAAGATGTTACCAATGCGGCCAAGGGTATCGTGGAGAGAAGATCAAGAGAATGTAATTTGCTTGCCAAACCCGTTGTTGGATTCAAAGGAAGGAGCTCAAAAGAAGTTCAAAGGCGTCTAGCAATGTATGTTATTGGCTGGGATTTTGGAGTGAGAGATTTAGAAGAAAAATACATAAATCTAATTTCCAATGGAAATTATGAACGTGCAGCAGGATGGGCCATATTCCATGGAGATGTTAATCGTGCAATCACTATATTAGGAGACTCTAATAACGAAAACTACAAAATCATGTCTACTGCCATTGCTGCATATTCGGCATTTAAAGATTCGAATACCAACAACAAGTGGCGGGATAGATGTAGGCAATTGGCATCTGAGTTAGAGGAGCCGTATTTGAGGGTTATCTTTGCCTACATTGCCGATGGAAATTGGTGGGATGTGCTTGATGAGTCTGCCTTGCCTCTAAGAGAAAGGCTGGGGGTTGCCCTGAGGTTTTTGCCAGATTCGGAGCTCGATATTTATCTCAACAGGCTGGCTGACACGGTCATTGAAAGAGGCGATGTAGAGGGTATTATTTTAACTGGGATTACCATGAAAGGCATCAACCTATTGCAATCATTTGTGGATAGAAATAACGACATACAGAGTGCATGCTTGATTTCTTCTTTTGCGAGCCCCAAATATTTTGTTGACGAGAGGGTTGAGATGTGGGTAGAGAGCTACCGGACCCTTTTGAACAGTTGGAGTTTATTCTCCTCCCGTGCCAAGTTTGATATAGCCCGAGCCAAGCTTTCGAGGAAGGTAAACGACCAGGGCCAGTACAAACACGTGCCTAGGCAGCTATATCTCCAATGTGTGAATTGTCATAAATCCATCACACGGGACAACGAGCCCGACAACGAGCCCAACAATGCCAAGCAGATGCGGAACAGCACCTCCAACCACTCCTGCCATAATTGTGGCTACCCCTTACCTCGGTGTGCAATATGTTTGATCACACAAGGCGTGCCGGTCCCGAAAGAAGTGATGTATATCGATGCTTCATCTGAAGAAGGTGATAAAGATCTTACAATCAATGCAACCAATCTCGATCTGAACGACGATGAGATGATGAAACGGAACAAAAACGAGTCCCAGTTTAAGGAATGGTTCAGTTTCTGTCTTTCATGCAACCACTGTATGCATGCAGGACATGCAGAGGAATGGTTTTCTAAACACTATGTCTGTCCCGTTCCTGATTGCGAGTGCAAATGCAATAATAGATAGTTGTATAGATGTAGATATATCTTGCAGTGAGAGATCATTGGATAGGTAGTCAAGTCAGATACGGTAATGGCCAACAAGCTTACGTAACGTAAATAGTGCTTTAAATATAGAACGAAACGAGAAAAAAGGGGAACAACTGCTCGCTTTCTTCAATGGGCTGAGCAAAAGCTGTTATTGTTGATTATTTGTATGGTGTGCTTAATCTCGATGGCAAGGATAGAACAAGTGACTTTTCATTGTGAAGTCGGGAGGAGGTTGCTCCTTTAGCTATAAGGATTCTAGGTGAACAGTGCCTGCATTTGGATTGGTAGTGATACTGATTTGACACTGCCATATAATAGACACCGGCATATATATTTCTAGTCTACCAAAGACTCTCTTTTTTTTACTACAAAATTGGCAGCCGACTCGTTTTAGTTCTATTTTTGGATACTCAAAAACAGCAACGAGATATACTGAATAGTTGAGCATTCTGCATTGAACACGATCCAAAATGTCATCGTCCAACAACAATGAAAAAGTCAATGACATTTTGCGAAAGATCGAAAGAGAAAAGAAGTTAGCTGAAGGTGCTGCCCATCTGAAGAGAAAGACAAACAACCCATCTGTCATTCAAAAATGTAACACTCAAGTGAAGGAGGCGCAGAAGAATATTGAATATTTGGAGTCAATCATGAAAAAACTACAGATCTCCAGTCCCCAGGGTTCAGCAGCGGCACCCTCCACAAAGGAAAAGTCCTACAACCAGGTTGCACAGAGGCCACTTTTCACCGCTCTTGATTTGCTCAAATACGAGTGCCCATCATTGGGACATAAGATCCAGTACATGATGCAGTTGCTTGAATTCAAAATCCAAGTGGAAACACAGTATAAAGAAGCAAACGAAAAAATGTACAATCTTTATCAGGCTGAAGGTGATAGGTCAAGTATTGCCATGGCAGAACGAGGCAGAGGCGAGAGTAATAGAAAGTTGCAGCTGATGAAAAGAGCCTTGAAAAAGTATCAGTCAATGTACATCGACTTCGATGATATTTCCCGTGAGAACGCTATGATCAACAACGTCAGAAAAAATCCACTGACCGGCGTGTTGTTCATCCAAATCCAGGCAATCAAAAACGCTGATCATATCCAATCCCCACTTTTTTCAAGAAATCCAGAGTGCATAATTAGCGTCAAAATAGATGATAACGAAAGAGCTAGAACCAAGGGTTCCAGAAATGATAGATGGGCAGATTTTTTTGAAATTAAAGTCGAAAAGGCCAACGAATTGTGTCTTACTGTTTATGATAAGATAGACGATCAATTGATACCGGTAGGACTGTTATGGTTTTCACTTTCTGATATCGCAGAAGATATACGTAGACAGAAAGTTAACCAGGAAAGAGTCTCATCAGAGCATTGGATAAACGCCTCCACTCTTCAACCCAATAATCTCAAAAACTCATCCTTGAATTCAAACCCAGCATTACTGGATTCAGTCCCTGATTTATCGAATCATAGCAATAATGCGCAAGCAAATGGTCCAGTTGGCGCAGCATCTTCACCTACAACAATTTCCGCCTCGCCAATTAGGTCGACAGGCTGGTTTAATCTAGAACCGTCTGGTGAAATATTGCTAACCTTCGGATTTGTTAAGACAAATGAAAGTAAGACCAGAACAGATCATAATAATTTCACCAATGGCTTGGGACGTCATGGTGCCATTCGTCAACGTAAAGAGGAAGCTATTGAAGCCCAAGGTCACAGATTTGTTCAAAAACAATTCTACAATATTATGTCATGTGCTGTTTGCAATGACTTTTTAAGGTATACTGGTTATCAATGTGAAGATTGTTTATTTTTATGTCATCAGAAATGTATTAAAAATATTATTGCCAAATGTATATCCAAGTCAAATGCGGATGTCAATTATGAAGATGCAAAGTTGAACCATAGAATTCCCCATAGATTTGTTCCTGTTGCCAATCGTGGGGCCAAATGGTGTTGCCATTGTGGTTACATCTTGCCATTTGGTAAAAAGAATGTTAGAAAATGTGAAGAATGTGGTATAATGTGCCATGCCAACTGTGTACATTATGTTCCCGATTTGTGTGGTATATCACCGAAGACAATTGAAACTATTTTGGAGACAATTAGAATCAGCCAACAGAAGAGTAATAAGAAAAGACAAATAACAAATCAAACCAATATACCTAGTAACAAACAAATATCTAAAGTGGAAGAGCCATTGTCTAAACAAACAACCAACTCAGAAACCAGACGATTATTAGCCCCACAGAAGAGCCAAACAATTTACATCAATAATGATATGATAAAAGATACTACCGTTGGTTTACCACAGGAAGTACAAGAATCGATTTTGACATCAGTTGAAACTGTATACCCTTCCCGAGCTGTTACCAGAAGTAGTTTAGAAGAAACCGACAAAAGGGAATCGACAGAAATGAAATCCAGGGCTGAAGAAAGTGATATAACATTACAACCACAATTGGAAGAAATCAGCAAGAAAGAAAGTAATATTGCTGAGGTAGATGATGGATCCAGAATTCCTAAGTATTCAGATGAACCAGTTGAGAAATCACCAGGGGACTTGGAATTAACCGAATCAATGATAAGTCCCGCCGAAAATGTTCATCCACACCACCAAAATCATCATCAATACCAACACCAACATCATCACCGTCATGCTCAGAAACGTCGCCATCGTCGTAGATACGGTTTAGACGATTTTAAATTTATCTCAGTCTTAGGTAAAGGTAACTTTGGTAAGGTGATGCTTGCTGAGTATGTTAGAAATGATAAACTATGTGCCATAAAAGTGTTGAAGAAAAATTTTATTGTTGAAAATGATGAAATTGAAAGCACGAAATCAGAAAAGAGAGTTTTCCTTGTAGCCAACAAACATAGACACCCATTTATGCTGAGTCTGTATCAGAGTTTCCAAACCGAGAACAGAATTTATTTTGTGATGGAGTACATCAGTGGAGGTGATCTAATGTGGCATGTTCAGCAAAAGAAGTTTTCTCTTAGAAGAGCCCAATTCTATGCCTCTGAAATATTGCTGGCATTGAAATTTTTACACGACAATGGCATAGTTTACAGAGATCTGAAACTGGATAACATCATGTTAACCACCAGTGGTCATATTAAATTGGCTGATTACGGTTTATGTAAAGAGAACATGTGGTTTGGAAACACAACCAGGACGTTCTGTGGAACACCAGAATTGATGGCACCTGAGATCATATCAGGCGAGCAAACCTACGACAAGGCGGTTGATTGGTGGGCATTTGGGGTGTTGCTGTACCAAATGATTTTGACCAAAACACCATTCAAAGGGGACGACGAAGAAGAGGTTTTTAACGCCATCTTAACAGACGATCCATTGTACCCAATCAGTATGTCCAAGGAAGCTGTGGACATAATCCAAAAACTACTGACTAGAGACCCGAAGTTAAGATTGGGTGCCAGTGAGAGGGACGCTGAGGAGATCATGGAGCATCCGTATTTCAGTGACGTTAACTTTGATGATGTTCTGGCCCTTAGGATCAAACCCCCATATGTACCTGAAGTGAATGATCCACGGGCCGCCACATGCTTCGAAGAGGAGTTCACGTCACAAGCTGCAAAGTTGACACCGGTGAATAGTGTATTATCTCCAAAGATGCAAGAGATGTTCCGTGGATTTACGTATTCTATTGATGATGAATGATGTGCCGTTGGCGTGCTTCACATTAGAATCGCATAATATGTATGTATTTATATATCAAATGATAAATAAGTTTGAATGTATTTTTATTTAATAAAGCTGAGATAGATGTGTGATTTTTTTTTTCGTTGGAGAGATGTCCGATTAGTTGATGATCACGAGTGAGAGCGAAGAGCAAACGATCCGAGAACGCCACACGTGAGAGCTTCAAGAAATAGAAGATGAGGGAAACGGACGATCTTTATTTACGGTGGTTCCTGCTGTTCACATTACCAATATATCTGTTTGAAAGTGAAGCAAGGCAGAGTATTAAATTGTCATTGAAGAAACAACCATGAAGGCGCCATTAGAAATCGGTACAATTGAAGAATTGAAAAAATTGGATTTATTTGAAAGAGTCCGTGATATATTCGATTCAGCACTATCGAACGGCGATCTTATATTCCAGGATGCGGTTGATTTTGAGATTGTGAAGAACAAAGAAGACCAAACTGAATACGAAATTAAGATTGTTGAGGCTTTAGAGAAGAGACCAAACAACAGGGCCACGGAACCGGGCAGCAAGGACGAAATCACCGAGAAGACAATCGCCAATGTTCAGAAGAAGGATCCATTTCTGAACCCTGAACCTGAGCTAACGGTCATTGACTCATTGATGGGCAAGTACAGATTGATTCTAAATAAATATCCAAACACCAGATACCATTTTCTGCTTGTAACCAAGGAGTTTGAAAAGCAGGATAGTCTTCTGAACCCGCTGGAGCTGCAAATTATGCGTACAATTTTGGACAACCTGAACAACAACGAGGAAGGCAGACGTTACTTTTCGTTTTTCAACAGTGGGCCAGAGAGTGGATATTCGCAGTTTCATAAACATGTGCAGTTTATGATGCTGCCGGAAAACTTCCACAATTTCCAAGAGAATGTTGTTAGAGGTGTGGATTATTTCATTCCAAAGGAGATTATAGAGAACCGGAGACCTCTATTCCACAAGAAGGCCAGCTTCAAACACTACATATTGAAACTGAAAGACAGTGAGGAGTTCCAAGACGAGGAGGAAGAGCAAGACGCCTTGGCTATGCTCTACATGTATTTAATCAAGAGAACCATGAATATCTACAAAGAGTACGATATGGACAACAACAAGATCAGTTACAATCTGCTGATGATGCCAGACTGGATCATGATTGTGCCACGTAGAAATGCGAGGTATGAAGATATCTGGCAAAACTCACTTGGGTTTATGGGTTTATTCTGTGTGAAAAACCAACAATTGAAGGAGAAGATTTTGGAGATCGGCTTTTCGAAAATTCTGGAGCAATGTGGATTTCCAATTGAGGAAGATGAGGAGCTGATTGTTTACAACGAATATGGATACTAAGATCGATACTCTCGTAGGTACAGTTAGTAAACAGGCTAAGTAGGCAGCCCACTTGTCAGAGTTTGCTCAAATAGACATCTTCAGAACTGTTTTTTTTTTCTTTTGATGATCGATATATATATATATATATATATATATATATCTACATAAATTGTATATAGTCATTAAAAAAGAAAAAGGAAACTAAACATCAAGATAATAGTAATAATAATATTGTATATTGGAGTGATATAAGTAAAAAGAAAAATATGCGGTACTTTTTGTCTCATAAGTGAATTACTCTATTTCCTCCTCTTTTTTTATTTGAATTTAATAAATATATAAATGAATCAATATGTGTCGATGATGTGGAACCAAGCTCAGACGGTTGAAAGGTCGTGAAGGAGGTTCCAACCAAGTCTCCAACAGTTAGTCGATTTATTTTGCGAGAGCTGAGTTGTTAAGGGCCTCCTTTTCGGCAATTTCTGCTTCGGCTTCTAAGAGGTATGGGGTCAAGTAAGGGGTGTCTTCTTCTGGTTTGATGGCCTTGGATTCTGGCAAGAGATCGATCGAGACTGCCAATTGGTGTGCGGTGATGATTCTGTAGTTTCTAGCATATGATTCTTCTGCTGGCAATCTGGAGATGGCCTTTTGCATTGCTGGGTTTTCTTCCCAGATCAAGTCGTCAAGCTTCAAACCCATCTGTCTGTAACCGGAGAAGTAGGTGAATGCCTTTGCTGCTGGCAAAAGCATCTGTCTCAAAAGGGGGGTCTTGAGGATGAAGTCTGCTTGTCTTTTAACTGCGGTTAAGGTTGTCATTGTGGATGTGTGTGTGAATGCTTTCCCAGGAATAAATTGGCAATGGATCCTAAACGAATGGAAGTAATAGATATCCACACAAGCCGAGAGTATTATCAACAACTCAACCTACCTGTTTAACCTGTGGTGCAAAAAATCGTATGCCTCTTTTGTCTCTTTCCCTTTTCCTATAGTCAGTGAAGAAAATATAATGCGAATTTGAGACGATTATTACCATCGATGAGGAATTGCCGGTTGGTGATTGGCTGGAATTGGGCGACACCCACAAAACGCCGATCGACGATACAAGAAAAAAACAGCAGCAACGAAGTCGATCGACCCCGCTAATCACGTGACACAAAAGTGGAGATTGGTCACGTGCAGGTCACGTGGTGGTTTTTTTCTTGACGTGAAAGATCACGCTTTCTCTATTTTTCAAAAAGGGGGGAACGCGCTTTTTCGATCTTCCAGGAAAAGAAAGACACGCTTTTACTGTTGTTCCTTGGCATTTCTCCGAGGCTATAAGAAAAAGTACTACATACGACGAACCAGGCAGAAGTGCAAAAAAAAGCGCGTTTCATATATGAAAAGTATGACTTGACAGCGACATGTCAATAGTTCCTAAAAAGGACATAGACAGTGGTGACTTCATATCAATTTGCTCTTTTGGGACATCGTGTTTTTAAACATCTGGATAGATACTATTGTTCCACACGCAATATAACCAAATGGGGCCAGCAGTCCAAGCCGTAAATTGCAAATTAATGGGCGTTTCATAATAAGCCACCATTTCTTTCGTGTCGTATTTTTTATCTCTGCAAGGAGGTTTTGGTGTCTCGTGCAAAGGATATAAATAGCACTTCTCATTCCTTCATGGACTATATTAGGTGGACTGCTTGTCCCATAAATAACCTGTTTGTTTCTTACACCAGCAAACCCTCTTTGGAGATCCAGGAGTCTATTCTATCTGTGGAAAGCAAAGCAACAAGATACATAAAATATACTGCTTGAAAGACCAAAGACAAGGAAATAAAAAAATATACAAGATGAGAATCTCAACATTAGCTTGGCTCCTGGTGCCATTACTTTCGGCAGCGTCAGCATCAGACACGATCACCTGCGATTCAGATAACCACTGTCCGGAAGACTATCCATGCTGCTCGAACGAAGGTGTCTGCGGTACCGGAACCTACTGTCTCGGCCCATGTGAACCACGTTGGTCATTCAACTCGTCCGCATGCATGCCAGCGCCAATCTGCAAGTCCGGCACCTACAAGCCAAGAACAGACAACATGATGAACGACACGTCGTACCTCGGTAACACAACGGACACCGATTTCATCTACTACGGAGAAATCGAGGACTCGAGCGATGACTACCTGATGCTCAAGATGCCGAAGAATTCGGTCGGTGGGGTCATCTCCTCCTCCTTCTACGTCTGGTTCGGTAAGGTCTCGATGAAATTCAAGACCTCACACAACGCCGGTGTCGTTTCCGCAGCCATCCTATTTTCCCAGGTGCAAGATGAAATCGACTTTGAATTTGTTGGTTCAGAGCTGGAAATCGCCGAATCAAACTTCTACTTCGAGGGGCTTCTCAACTACACCAACTCGGCCGACCTTTCAACTTCCAACACCTACGAGAACTGGCACACCTACGAAATCGATTGGACCGAAGAATCCATCACCTGGTCCATCGATGGCACGGCAATGAGAACCCTGAATAGAAACGACACCTTCAACTCTACTAACAACGAATACCAGTACCCACAAACCCCATCGAGAATCCAACTTTCGATCTGGCCGGCCGGCGATTCCTCAAGTGCAGCAGGTACCATCGAATGGGCAGGTGGTGATATCGACTGGGATGCCTCCGACTTCTCCGATCCTGGCTACTTGTACGTCGGTGTTGACACCGTCGAAGTCGAATGTTACGATGTTCCATCTTTTGCTCAAACCGATGGAAAAGTCCAAAGATCTTATATTTATGACGGTAAGGGATACTTACAGGAGAACATTATCGTTTCTGACAAACAGACCTGGATGAAGGACCTGGGTAGAACCGGTTTTGATACCGGTGAGGACTCCGAAGATTCCTCATCATCTTCCTCCAAAAAATCCACATCCACCTCATCTGAAAAGTCTTCTTCATCATCCTCTTCATCATCGGAGAAATCTTCCTCCTCCTCATCCTCCTCCTCCTCATCATCATCCAAGAAGTCTACTACTACTACATCATCATCATCATCATCATCATCATCTAAGAAGTCCTCTACTACTACCCCATCATCATCATCATCCCACTCTAGTGAAACCAAGAAGAGTTCTTCACACCCAACCGCATTCACGTCGAGCAGCTCCAGAACATCGTCTTCGACATCCGTATCGTCTACCGTCTTGTCGCCTACCTCAACTTCTAGCGAATCCACCGAGTCTACCTCGTCCGAGTTAGCAACCACCTCTTCTGAATCCTCCTCCGTTTCCTCGCAGACAGACCTCGTCCAATCTTCCACTGCTTCATCATCTACAACTGCAACTATTGCTTCGAAAAACGTTGCCAACATCGATTCACCTAATACTGTTACTCTGTTATCAGTCTGTATTGCATTGGTGTCTCAACTTTTCATCTGAACTCTTCAGCTGCGACTCCCCTCTATCTTTTCTCTATTTCTTTTCTATCTTCGTAACGATTCACATATATATAATTTTAAATTCATTAATCTAATAAACTCTAATACGTTTCCCAAAACAGCTTACTCTTCTATATGGAAATTCCATCTGGGTTCCTGCTGATCGTCAAGAACTCGCTCTATTGGGTGATTTTCTCCTATCGCTTACACTCTTCAACCTTTATCTCCTTCTTTAACAACAGTTCTACAAGGAGAATCCATAATCATCAGTCTTGTGAGCTGCTTTCTAAATTTCCTTTACCAAATTCTTCTTCTTGTTCATCTTCTTGAATCGCCGTGCCAGAGGAAAATCTGTTTCCATCATGATGCCCGCAATTACTTTTCAAATCCATCCTTTTAATTCCCAAGAATTCAAGAAGAATGAAGAGGATCTGATCCATGTGCTGAACAAAGGCTACAATGTACCACGGTACGAATACAACATCATCACCACCCCACGAATCAAACATTCGCTCGTTGAAGATCTGTGTGCTTTTCGGGAGGACCAATGCTATGCTGTAGTTTGTTTTGCCAACGAAGACGATAACATGCCGGATTTAACAGAGGTTATTTGCGGAGAGGAGGAAATAGACAATGCACATATTACACGATCCAAGCTACAAAGGTTGTATCCGGAACTACAGCTGTCGGCTGCCAAGACGGAATACGACGTCTCTCTTCTGCCCCAGCTTGAAGCTGCCAACCGTGACACGGATTTTTGCCGAGACCTGGTATTTCCGGACCATTTCCACAACCGATTCCTAGGCATGGGGTGTCTGAAACCCCACGGCGGCCCAGGAGGCTACGAATTAACCGGCTTTGTATCTTTCTACCCAGGCGTTGGCCGCAGGGTGATTGCGGAATGCGAATCCTTTGCAGAGGACGTGTTGAATGCCAGAGAAATATGGATCACCGCAATCCACGAACACCAACTACAATCCATGTATGAAAAATGGGGCTACGTATTCCAACAACGTCTCCTGGTTCCCGTATCGGCCGACGGTGACGTCAAGAACATCGAAAATGGCCTGGAGAACGGCGTTGGTGCTTCTCAGGACTTCCATCTGGATGTATTGGTTAAAAAATATTGACTAATTGGTATATTGCACATTCTAAGCGACTAAATTTCAGGGAATCGTCGACAATTCTCAGCCAGGTGGAGATGTGGTAAGAAAAAAAGGAGAGGGAAAAAAAAATCATCACCTCTTTTTTTCTTCTTTCATTTGGGTAAAGGTGTGTCTGTTTCTTCCGTTGAAACGTCTGGAAGCTGTCTGTTGGACCTCCTTCATCCTCCCCTCTCTTCTCCTTCATTTCCAGGTCTCTGCTTTCTCGAATCTCTCGTTTTCTTTTTTTTTTGTTAATGCTATATAGAAGTACACCATTAGTTAAATCAAAGGCCTGTTTTTATAACACTGTTAGATCATTAGTCACAAAATCTTCTCTCAAAGTAAATAAAAAGAAAGCTAAGTCAGCCAATACTAAAATGTCATCACCTGCAACCGAATTCTCAAGAGAAGCTCTTGAATCCGTCCTGAAGCGTCGTTTCTTCTTTGCACCATCGTTCGAAATCTACGGTGGTGTTTCGGGTTTATATGATTATGGACCACCAGGTTGCGCCTTACAGGCAAACGTCATAGACACCTGGAGAAAACACTTTGTCCTTGAAGAGGATATGCTGGAAGTGGACTGCACGATGCTGACCCCATACGAAGTTTTGAAAACTTCAGGCCATGTGGACAAATTTGCGGACTGGATGTGCAGAGATTTGAAGACAGGTGAAATCTTCAGAGCTGACCATTTGGTCGAAGAAGTCCTGGAGGCAAGATTGAAGGGTGACAAAGAAGCAAGAGGTATTGTCTCCGAGACTCCAGAGGAAGAGGACGACCAGAAGAAGAAGAGAAAGAAGAAGGTCAAGGAAATCAAAGCAATCAAATTGGACGATGAAGTTGTCCAAGAATACGAAACCATTTTGGCCAAAATCGACGGCTTTTCAGGCCCTGAACTGGGTGAATTGATGACCAAATACAACATCGGCAACCCAGCAACCGGCGAAGCGTTGGAGAAGCCAATCGAGTTCAACTTGATGTTTGAAACCGCCATCGGTCCTTCTGGCCAATTGAAGGGTTATCTCAGACCGGAAACTGCACAAGGTCAGTTTTTAAACTTCAACAAATTGTTAGACTTCAACAACGAAAGAATGCCATTTGCGTCCGCATCAATTGGTAAGTCATTCAGAAATGAAATCTCACCAAGATCGGGTTTGTTGAGAGTTAGAGAGTTTTTGATGGCGGAAATCGAACATTTTGTTGATCCAACCAACAAGGCTCACGCCAACTTCGACAACGTCAAAGACATCCAAATCTCGTTGTTATCAAAAGAAGTCCAACAAGCAGGTAAAACCGACATTTTGAAAATTTCAATTGGCGAAGCTGTTGCCCAAGGCATTGTTGATAACGAAACTTTAGGTTACTTCATTGGTAGAATCTATTTGTTTTTGACCAAGATTGGTGTCAACCCAGACAGATTAAGATTTAGACAACACATGTCAAATGAAATGGCGCATTATGCTCAGGATTGTTGGGATGCTGAATTACAAACCTCCTATGGTTGGATTGAGTGTGTTGGTTGTGCAGACAGATCCGCATACGATCTTTCAGTCCACGCAGCCAAGACCAAGGAAAAGTTAAGTGTCAGAGAGGCATTGAAAGAGCCAATCACCGTTGAAGAGTTTGATTGTGAAATCGAAAAGAAGAAATTTGGTCCACTCTTCAGAAAGGACGCACCTAAGGTTGAAGCTTGGTTAACATCCAGAACTCAATGTGATTTAGAAAAATTGGCAGAAGAATTGGAAACTAAGTGTAAAATCACTGCCAAGATTCCTGAAACATCCAGTGAAACCATCGAAATTCCAAGTGAGTTGGTGAAGATTGAAAAGAAGAAGAAGACGGTTCACATTAGAGAATACACCCCTAATGTCATTGAACCATCGTTTGGTATTGGTAGAATCATTTATGCCGTTTTTGAGCACTGTTTCTGGACCAGACCAGAGGATTCCGCAAGAGCAGTTTTGTCCTTCCCACCATTGGTTGCGCCAACCAAGGTTTTGGTTGTTCCTTTGATGAACAACAAGGAGTTACAAGAGGCAACCAAGAAGGTGAAGACCACCTTACGTACTGCCCAAATTCCATTTAAGGTTGACGACTCGGGTGCGTCCATCGGTAAACGTTACGCAAGAAACGACGAGTTGGGTACACCATTTGGAATCACCGTCGATTATGAAACCATTGAAGATGGATCTGTTACTCTAAGAGATAGAGATTCCACCAATCAAATGAGAGGTTCTTTAGAAGATGTTGTTGAAGCCGTTGAAAAGATCACATACAAGGGATTCTCTTGGGAAGAAGGTACTAAGAAACTTACTCCATTTGAATCAAAGAGCGATGAGTAAATGATGTCAACGTTCCACAACCGAGATATGGTTTCAGGTTTCAGACCGGTGGTATGGCATGCAATACATAATATATAACTCTTTATACAATCTAATAATCCTTCAGCAATTAGTATTATATTAAACTACAAAGCTGTATTTAAAGCACCAACTACTCCTTTTACCAGGAATGCCATACACATGTTTTATTGTAGATGGATTCCAGTCTTTTTCTTTTGTTTTTCCGTTCATGATTTTCCAGACGGTGAAAGGACGTTTTGATTGCGACAAAGAGCTTGTCGCATGTTTTTATTTTTATTTTTTTTTTAATTTCCCAATTTCCACTTTTTCATATTTTTTCATTTTTTCATTTTTTCATTTTTTCGTTTTTTCATTTTTTCAATCTTCCTTTTTTCTATTTTTCTATTTTTTCATTTTTTTGTTTATTTTTACTGTTTTATATTTTGTATTTGTTTTAAATTTATTGTCTTTTAACTGTTTTTTTTTCCTTCGCAAATGCGTCTCGCCTGTGTGTGGATTTGGCACTTCTGCTGGATGTTGATGTGTTTTCATGAAGTGTATGTAATCGGTTTTTAGGCGTTATGTTTCGGAAAGTAACCGATTGGGCTGGAACAGATTAGAATCATACTGTTAAAGAAAGGTAATTTGTCCATACATTCTCTCGTCTTTGCATTGTGTGTCTGTTATATACTGGTCACTTTAGATTCGTACAGATAGGATTCACGAAATTGGAGGATCCCCCTCACTGACACACACATATACACACACACATACTCAAACGCATATATATATATATATATATATATACTTGTCCACATATATACACAGGCTAATACAATTATCCATTAGCAATTGAGTATCATATAGAGCATCAGAAACACCTGTATCTGTCAGATATCTATTGATACAAGTTTCAGAATTCAGATCCAATGAGTTTACCACGTGATAGAGGTACCTTGAATGTGGATATCCTTGCAATGGAGGATGCAAATGAAATGGAGAAATCCCACAACTTTCAAAAACTGGATGATGACAAGCACGTGGATCTAAAGAGATCAAGCTCATCACCCTTCTCAAGTAAAGAAGATACCACCACCTTGAATCCAAGCGATGAGGCCGACGACCTTGGAAAAGACGGAAATAATACCAGTATCGATCAGCTACAGATGCAGCACGAAGCTCCTGACAAAAAAATCGACGAAGGAGAAAATCAAAGCCAAGAAAATGTCATGCATAAGTATGAAACGGTGACGAAACAGTTAGAAGCTCTGAACGGAAAATCTTCTTTGTCAGATAGGGAAGACAAAAAACCTGTAGATATTGACGGCGGTAATGCTAGCCCAAGCGATATTTTGAATACCTCTAAACCTCTGAAAACCAAAGAAACCACTGAATTTGGTAGGGAAACCAGTGGAGCTGGGTCAGAGCTACGGTCCGGTTCACATTCTGATAAACAAGGACACTACGACGAAGCAAAAGAAGCAAAAGAAGTAGAAGAAGCAAAAGAAGAAGCAGATGATGAAGACGACGAGATTGATCCAAAAACTGAAAATTATGCAATCAGTCTGTACCAGCATCTTGAAGTAGAGACGCAGACTGGACCTGATACTTGCAATACAAGTGGAAACATAGGTAAATCTGCATTTGACGAGAAAACTGACAATGTCCAAATCCTGAACCCTGTCAGCCTGACTCCAAAATTGGACACTACGCCCAAATTGGGTGAGTTCGGTCCAGTTGAAGAAATAAGTAATTTCCATTTCACGAATCCATCTGTACCGAACAATGAAGCGTTTTTAGATTCTGGTAATCTATCTTATACTTCTTTTCCATTGATTGGGAAATTTGAAGGTATGCAAATGGCAAGCGACGAAAACATGCAATTATTAACCCCAAATAGACAAGATTTATATAAGGAGTTGGAACATCCTTCGACGAAAACTGATGACTTATCCATTGGAAATAGATCTTTAGATCCCTTGGTATTAGGTGACAAGCAGGAATCGTGTGCTCCTCAAGAAATAAATGAAACGTCCAATCTTACAGGAAAGAAAGAGGAAGACTTAGATGTATCGCCTTCCTTTGATATAAATCAATTGAAACTCGATTTAGCGGATACTGAACTTAAACCCCCATTAATAACCGATGCTCCATCATTTTCACCAAGTTCGGACCATGATTTCAACTCAATAATAAATAATTATAACAATTCGGGGACTTCAATCAATGGTTCAACTACAAGTGTAGGTCCTAATTTGCAAAACTCCGACCAACACCAAAATGGTTCATTTGGAAAACTCCCTGATTTACCTACTGCATTTGTCCCATCTAATACCCCAAGCTCGCCCAGCAACATGAGAGGACATACAAGAACCAAATCAATTCCGCAAGAAATTCGAACAAAAAAGTTAAACACAACTGCAAATGCTGTTCAAGGTTCTTCGAAGGATAAAAATAAAACGAAAAAGCTTTTCAGCGGCCTATCAAAAGCGTTCGGTTTAAATTCAACCTCACGCTCTACTCAAGATTTGAAGATTTCGGCTCCTAAAAATGTGGTTCTCAAAACTCACGTTATTTATGATTCTGAGACACAGACATATCAAGATCTACCCGAAGAGTGGGCAAGAGTTTTAACAGCTCAAGGCATTTCTGTTGCTGAACAGCAAGCTAATCCTGTTGAAGCTGAAGAGGTTCTGAAATTTTACTCTGAGGCTTACGGCAAAAATGGCTTGGGTAGTGATGGAGATAAATTTATGGATGTGCATCCAAATTCAAATAAAAGATCTTCTTCAGGAAGTGACTTCATTGACTCTACTAATGACACGTCTCACGAAGTAGATACTAGTTACTATCATAACCAATCCTACACAAGCGATTCTTCTGTGTCCACCCTCAATAGACTGAATAATGCCTCGAATCTTAATCTTTATCAAACACCTGGTACAGAACATAACAACTTTTCAACTAATCCTATAAGTCCAAATCTCAATACTAACAAGAACAAAAACAACCATACTGGATTCAAGTCTGATGATATTGAGTTTATTCCAAAAAGACATGCACCACCGCCACCACCGCCATCATCGTCTTCCTCTGCATCCACAACACCTCCAACTAGTGCCGCAAATACTACTTCTTCTGTTTTGCCATCGACTTTGAAAAATAGGACTTCGTCAGTAAGTGGAAAATCAACAACACTGTCAAGAAAGGCCTCTTTATCGAACGCTCGGAAACATTTAGGATCCACAAACTCTTCACCAACGGCAAATAAACAAGTCTTAATAAGCCCGAAAAACCTTGGAAGAAGTGCTCCTTCTTCACCCTCTGCTTCCATCATGGAGTCGTTTTCACGTCGCTTCAGTAAAAAGAAACCACTATCTCATGGAACAGACGGAAAACCTCGTATTGTTCATTTATCTGAAGGCATTAAGAATCCAGATGGACCAATTCAAATTTCTTCACCTGCACAGGCAACTGCAAACATCAATGTGTTCACTCCAAAAACAGGACCTTTGTCACCACCAGCTGCTTTGCTGAAGGAGAAACTTTCTGTTCAGAAATCACCTTCTTTATCTGATGCCGAATTTTTTGCACCAAAACGAGCACCACCGCCGTTGCCTTCTCTAAATCTTGATGGCAACCACGCAATTCCATCTGCATTGGATACAGCTACTAGCGTATCAACAAAATATCATAGTTTGGAGATGACGACAATTACATCTGATTCAGCATTGCAATCACCTGTTGCTTTGACATCCGAAACTATAACAGAGAATAATTCTGCTTTGGGTGATGTTAAAGATATAATTGATGAAGAGCACGATGAAGTGCAAGGAAATATATTGAACAATCTGAGCTTCCCAACAGATGAGAACATGCTTGATAAGGTTGATGATTCGTTACCCCCAATTCCTGCTCCAAATCCAATTGAGGACAATGAATCAGTCGCAGCAGTTCCTGAAACCGAAAAAGAAGTCGGTAACAAATCTGTTATTGAGAGTATTTCAAAAGAGGAGGTTGAGAAGAAAGAAACGATATCTGCTCCTGTTCCCGTCCCTGCTGCTCCCCCAGTTTCAGCATCCGTTAAATCCTCAAAAAAGGCATTGACAGAAGAAGAACAAGAAAGACGTCGTGAAATCCGTCGTGCAAAGGATATCAAGTACATGAAAAAATTGCGTGAAATTTGTTCCCACGATGACCCAACTGATAGATATCATGCTCTTGTTAAAATTGGCCAAGGTGCTTCAGGTGGTGTCTATACAGCACACGATGATTTAACAAAACAATGTGTTGCAATAAAACAGATGGAACTGGAAAAACAACCAAAGAAAGAACTTATTATTAATGAAATCTTGGTTATGAAAGGTTCCAAACATGGCAATATTGTTAATTTCATTGAAGCCTATTTGCTGAAGAAGGATTTATGGGTTGTTATGGAATATATGGAAGGTGGATCATTAACAGATATTGTTACACATAGCATAATGACGGAGGGTCAAATTGGGGCAGTTTGCCGTGAAAGTTTGAAGGGTTTGAGGTTTCTGCATTCCAAAGGTATTATCCACCGTGATATTAAATCCGATAATATTCTACTTTCCTTGACTGGTGACATCAAATTGACCGACTTTGGTTTTTGTGCACAGATTAAAGATCATGCATCCAAACGTAACACCATGGTCGGCACACCATATTGGATGGCACCAGAAATTGTGAAGAAGAAAGCGTATGGTCCGAAGGTTGATATCTGGTCTCTCGGTATCATGACGATTGAAATGATCGAAGGTGAACCTCCATATTTGAACGAAACTCCATTGCGTGCCCTATTCCTAATTACTACCAATGGTAAGCCGGAATTGAAGGACTGGGACTCCTTAAGCCCCGCATTGCAGGAGTTTCTTGATTTGTGCCTTGAAGTTAATCCAGATAACCGTGCAAATAGTGTCCAGCTGTTACATTCTGACTTCATTCAAAACGCCTCGGAAAATCGCTCGTTGGCACCACTTGTTGAATTGGCCAGATCTGAAAAGGAAAAAGAACAGCAAGAAGATGAAACTGATCATTCGGATCAAGAAGAACAATCGGAAGTGGCAGCCGAAGATAACAATACCGATGTTGACACGATTGATAACTTTAATAACGCCTAATCCGGCTAGCGGAGTTGATATAGTTTTACCTATATTTGTCTAACTTTTGTAAAAGATATATCTAAAGGTGAAGTAAATTTCACAACCACAACAGTTCGGGGAGGAGCGCCCAAAAACAGACGCTTTTACCGATGGCGGTGCAACATGATATTTTCAATTTTTGTTATGTGATAGTAAATATTCGTAATGGCTAGCTAACGGTTCCAAAGTCAAATCGATGTCCTGTTACTACATGGCTCCAAACCAACTATCCGATTGTTAGCACCTACAAACATCATGCAGAATATGGAATCAACCACCGGCCAAATAGCTTCTCCTAAAAAGAGAAGCAGGCTGGGATGTGTAAGTTGCAAAAGAAGCAAGGTTAAATGTGATGAACTACACCCATCATGTACACGATGTACTAAAAGGGGGACCAAATGCCTATATCCTCTGAATGTTACGCTTCAAACTCCTGGCAAAAAAAAATTGTATGGGAGCTTTAAATATAAAGCCAATGCCAAATTCCATGATATGACCAGTAAGGTGACAAAAAGGCACGGGACAGAAAAAACAAGTTCTGCAGAGAAAGACCGGAATATAGATGACCAATTGAAACAGCATTCTAATGAGGGAGATTCACGGAAGCGTTCCGGCTCAGAGGTAATAAGAACATTAATAGAGAAGAACGAAGCAGATCCCCTTATAATTGACGATTTTTCCAAAGTGGTCAAAATCAAATCAAAGCACTAATCGTCAATTTTCTTCATACCCTATATAACCGTTTATTTTGTGGCTATTTTGTTCAGGCTACGAATTTGTATAATAAAATCATATCACCCACAAGAGGAGATAAAAAAGTAATAAAATACACGATATAAAGTAACTAAGGTACAATATAATCAAAATACATAATCAAACAAAGTGCCGGATAATTTACTCCTCACTTTCATCACTGTCGTCGTTCTCCGACCCGCTACTGCTATCTGTCGTTTCATTTTCATTGATAACAATATATTTAGATTGAATAAACAACATCTTTGCAGTTACACTACCGGTATTGAAGAATTGATAATAGTTGCCCATTGGGATTTCAAAAGAACAACCTTCAGATACCACAAATGTGTTTCTACTTAACGTAACCTGCACTTCACCAACAATAACGTAGAATATAAAATAGGTGTCGTGATTTGATTTAACTGCCTTTTTGGCTCTGGCGGGTAGCTCGATGACGCCACCACCGCAAAATTCACTATCTTGGTCGAACAAGGTGCCAACTTTAAAATATTCTTCTTCGTTTTTAATAATCGTAACATTCTTGTATGAATTTGGCGCAAATGCAACCGTACGATTAATCTGTTTCTCCGTTCCAGGCCCTTCAAAAATAGACAACGTCAGTGATTTATCGCCATGTGTTTGCCATTCTATTTCTGGGTTTGATATCATTGAGGAATCGGTTTCGTTGCTATCTGCATTAGCATTATCTGCAACGTGTGCTTCATTTGCACTGTTCGTAAAAGCATGATGTGCTTTTGTTTTCGTCTTACTGTTTGATATTTTTTGTTTTTTAACAGAAGAATTAGGTGCCTTTGTGTTCAAAGCCTGCTGTGCCTTTCTCTTTGATATTTTTTCGGGTGATTTCTTTTTATTAATCTGGCCTGCTTTTTTCTCTTCAGCCTTCGATCTTGTTTCAACTGGCTTTGTGCTACCTGTCTTCCGTGTACTTGATTTTACTGATTCAACCTCTTTTTCGAGCTGAGAGTTTTTTCTCTTACCGGACCTAATATTGGCTTCAGAAACATCAGACAAATCGATCAACGAAACTGTTTTCTTGGTAGATTTCTTTTTCGCATTCTGAGACGGTGAAATTATTTCATAGTCGTCGTTGTAGTTATGAACCACATCTTCAACTGTTTTCACTACAACACCATTGATTTTTTCAGTTTTGTAAACAATCTTTTCATTTTTCCACGATGCAATTGGAGGTACACGATTTCTGGAGGAACGGCGTACTGGAAGTACTTGAGTATTACCCGAAGTTTTGGTGGATTTCAGTGCTTCCTTGGAAACTTGTGGCCTTTTACTTTGTACCTTTTTGTTCTTAGAAGAAACAGGTATCTTCTCGGTCGTAATTTTAGCCTTGGGCACCGTCAGCTTGGTGACAGTTTTCGGTTTAGAAGAAACATGCTCAATATTTTCCACTTCTGAAATATCTGAATCTTCACTCGGTGAATTACTAATTATTATTTTCGAAGCAGGAGGTTTATTTTGAGCAGCTTTTCTAGGCCGTTTAATCCTGTGCGATGGTCCATCATTCATAGTGGTCTTTTCAGGCATAATGCGTTTAACAATGTCTGTTGTAGTGATTGATTTACGTTTTAAAGAAATTTTTGCAGGACTTGATACATCTTTAAGGACTTGATCCTTTGGTTGCAGTGCCGATTCATCCATATTTGTAAGGGGAATTGAGTCTTTGTCAAATGGTCGAGGAGTATTCTGCTGTCGATTACTGCGCCTGTCCTGTGTTTGCAAATTATCTGGGACCGTGGCAGATGATATTTCATGTGAAGATTGATCCTGCATACTTGGTGTTTGATGTTCTCTATTGCTCTCCATTCCACCATCTATGGTTTGTGTAAGAGAAGACTCAATTTCTTGTCTGTTGACCGAAGTTCTATTTCTAGTGGCTGTTTGATCATTTGCGTTGTCAGTATCTGCTGCAGAAGCACCTTTTGCACCTGGAGTAGATCTTAATTTCGATTTTGATTCCTTCCTAGCAAAATCTTCATTCCGATGTGTACTCTCTTCCACAATCTTTTCCACCGTATCAAACAACCCGGCGTCACTATTCTTTTCTCCAGAGGCGCTATATCTGGTAGCATTAGTGATACTCTGGGGTTCAAATCTCGAGTTTTTGGCGGTTTTATTCAATGCTATATTTTTAGTAAGCCGTATTCCATTTAGCACATTTCTGCCCAATGAGTTTCGTAGGGAGGTGGGTTCTGAAGGAACTGGATTGGGAGAGCCTGTAAGGGAGGTCAGCTTTCTTCTGGATATTTTTATCGGCGTCCCTATATCTTCTGCTTTCTTGATCACTTCTTCGATTTCCTCATCTTCTTTGTCGCCATCTTGTCCTTTCTCTTCGCCTGCCGCATCTTCTCGACTGGTCCTGTGTCCCAAATGTTCCGCTGCTGCTTCATCTTCTTGAATTTCTCTGTCTTGCGTATCTCCTTCCATCCTTCCTCCTGCGTTGGGTGCCTTGACTCGTCCACTTGTTTCCTCTTCCTCGTCTGTTCCATCCTGGCCATGGTCTTTGGCCTTGGCGCCTTTTTTTTCACCCGCTGTGTGTGCACCGTGCCTGTGACTCTGTTCTGCCAACGCCTTCCTGTCGCTGTCAACTATCGCCGTGTCCACCCTCTTTTCGCCAACATTGCGTGTCGAGTCTTCACCTGCAGATTCCGTCCTTGCTGACCGGTCCTCCTCGTTTCCGGCACCGTTCTCTTCTGCTTCCAGGAGAGCCTTTTGCAAGTTTCCCTTGGTCTGCAGCTCTTTTATTTTCGAATACCGCATCGACAGTCGTTTGGCCGGCGATGTGTTGGCCACGTTTTCGGATTCGAATTCATCGTCCGAAAGGAAAAATTCCTTGGGGTCTTCCAGGCCGTTGGCACCGCGTTTCGGGGTCCAGGTCACCTGGAATCCTGTTTTTCTCCCGATTTTCCCCGGGTAGAGGAACGAATCACTCTTCCTGTTGCTGTGTCGGCCACTCATAGTTTCCTCCGTGTCTCAAACTGTCGCCAATGGAGCACCGCTTTCCTTAATCTCACACGCCGTCTGAGCCTGTTGCATCTAATTGAAGGATATCAAGAAGAAAACAGCAAAAAAATCATCCAGAGGATCATCAATAGACGCGAAGATTCGAGTTTCAGTATATAGTAGAGGTTGGACTATCTAGGATATACAGAGAGAGAGTCCAGTATATGTGGAGGGCAATATAAGGCAACTGTGTTTGTTATATATTATATAAGAAATCGAAGTAGAGTAGACAAAGATGGGAAGATATCTGAGTATGGTTCTAGTTTTCTGAAGAGGATTCGGCGATCAGGGAGACAACGTCGTTTGTTTCACCGTCATGGTAGGCGTAGACCTTGACCTTGAAGGCAGCACAGGCCACACCGAAGGTTTTCAAGATCAACGCCTGGGTGACATCCAGGAGCTGGCCCTTTTCGACCACCCGGACCGGCTCGGTCAGGGTGATCTTACCGTGGACCATTTTAGTCGGAAGCTTGAACTTGTTTCTCAGGGTTGGCTCCATGGAATGGGACATTGGGACGTCCTCCTCGATCGGAATCTCACCCCCTCTCGAGTAGACAATTCCCTCAGGAAGCTCGAACGTTATTGGCGATCTGCTCTTGGCTCTGGCGTAGTCGTTCTTGACGTAGGAGTCGAAGTACTCGTTCACGGTTTCCGGGGTCTCGTCCGTGAGCAGGAGACCGATCAAGCCGTTGTCAAATCTGGATAACTTGTGCAGGTTGTTCTTGTATTCCTCCTCTGGCGACTGGCCCAGCGCCTTTTGCAGAACCTTCTTCTTGCCAAGGATCAATTTCGAGCCTGTCCAGTCCTTTCTGATGTCTTGCAAGACTGGAGTTCTGACATCGTCAAGACCTAAGATGTATGTATATTTGAATGTATCTAGCGCTTCTCTTATTTCATCAAAGATTCTTTCTTTGTTTTCTCTTCCCTTGCTGTCGGTTTGAGCTAAGGTGACTAACTTGGATCTCTTTGATCTAGGCATCTTTGTTATCTGGATTCGTTATTGGGATGGTGGAACTCAGATGGATAAAGAACCAAAGGACTATCCTTTTATTATGTTAGAGAAAAAGAAATCAACTGAAAAATTTTATGAAAAAAAAAAATAATCTCAAGAAAATAAAATAAAAAAAATAAAAAAACAAAAAAATAAAAGAAAATCCCAAAAGAGAAAAAATGTAAAAAAATGAGAAAACCGTAGTTAAACGTCTAATAGAACAGATGAGGGCAAATAAGAAATGGATTGAAAGGAATATACCCTTTTGATTTTAGCCCTCCAGGAAGGAAACAGAAATTTATAAGGTAAAGCAGCTGTGGTAAACAAAATAGGATAGAGCAAAAACTAGGACTATAAATCTTCTACAATAATGGCCAATAGAATACCCTGTGAAAAGGAGTTAAAAAAATGTCGAGATGATGATATTGAGCTTTCGGATGCTCAGCACGATGACATTCTCTCGGATTCAAAATTACCAGATGCTTCTAATTACACATCCACATCGACGCAACAGGATAGCTCGAATGCATTGTTTGGAGACGATTCTGAAGACGGAGAGAATGAGGATGAAGAGTCCATTTTGCAAAGACTGACAGGCAACTATCGAAAGTTCTCAGAAACACAGAGAGCAAGAAACTTGCTGGACGCTTTGGCGGAAGAAGACGGCGTCAGCCATGACTACAGCCACAGTCACGGCACCAGAGCCAGCCACGACAACGGCGATGGCGATCTCAGTGTTGCACATCTGCACACCGGAAGTATGGTGGATCATTCGACAGACTTGGACAGAAACAACGATGGTTACAGCGATAATAATACACATGAAGGGGATGCCGAGGCCATCACAGAGGCGTTTTTTGGCCACGAAGACTCTGATGATGATGAGAACCTTGTCGATGGCGCTGAAGACGATGCCGTTGACATCGATAACAGTAGCAACGGCACCGGTGATAGCAACGTGGCGGCGTTGAGGATGTTGGCAAACGCATTTTCTGCTGTTTCCGGCTCGCAGAATCAGAGTTTGCCCGGGTTTGAGAGCTTCTTAGGAGGGAGCTTGCACAGAAGTAACAGTGGTAATCACGACCCTGCTAACAGCCCCAATTCCAGAAGCTCCGAGTCCCCCTTTAGAAGAGCCAACAATAACAATATACTACTAAACTCATTTTTTGATCAGTTTATGCCGTCGCAATCAACATCCAGAATAGCCAAACTGATCGATGGCTTAGAATCTCACGATAATGCATATCTTGTAATGGAGACTTTGGAGGAAATATCGAGTACCCTATTGATGATGACAAGTATCCAGTCGGAACGTCAAGTCCCCACCCATAGACTGGCCGCTGCTTTAGTTAAAGTGATCGGAGAATATCCCGATGACTTGGAGTTACAATTGGTTGCATGCAGGTGCATTTATAACTTAGCTGAAGTCAATTTTGAGTTGATGTATGAACTTGTATCGGCTGGCATTATCGAGTGTTTGAATTCCAAATTGTTGGACTTGAGCTATATAGATATGGCCGAGCAAGCACTTCAAGCTTTGGAAATAATTTCCAGAAAGGCGGGTAGACAATGTTTACTGAAAGGGTCTGTTCCAATCGTTTTGTCGTATCTTGACTTTTTTACAATCCATGCTCAAAGAAAAGCGTTAAAAATTGCCGCAAACTCCTCTTCTTTTTTACCAATTTCAAAACTTGATGATATTAAGAGTGTATACCTAACGGTCAAAAATGTTGCAACCAGTTATACAGATTCACAATGTGTGGAATCTGCTTGGATTTTCATTGCAAACACGGTAAAAAATTTCCAAAAATTTCCTGCAGTTCTACAAGATTTAATTGACCCGGAGTTTTTAAAGCAGCTCTGTTCCATTTTCCCACTCTGTTTTGGCGATGGCAAGAAATCCTCTGGCTTAGTGACTTTCAAAACATCAATTGCATTATTAGATTCATTGTCTTTATTGTGTAGCAACTCAAGCACATTTTCAAATATATTATTGTCAGAATGTGATGCAGGTTTGATGATTGTTAAAATTCTTTTATCATATGAAAATTTAGATACAACTGATGCAGTTGCTTCTGACGGTTCCACCGCTGTTTCAATCGATGCACTACTAAAGTGCCCAAAGGAGCTACTTATTTCGTTATTAAAGCTAACATGCTTATTAGTACCTTTGGATATCTCATCATTAAAGAAAAAACCAAATCAATCATATATAGGCAATTATTACATTTTTACTGATAAATCAAACGAGTCAACTGATGATGAGAGAGCAAACATGATTCAAAAAAATAGCAAAACTTTAAATGAATTTTATAGAACAATAATTCCCGTACTGTTGAATATATATGATGCTACTGTGGAATATAAAGTTAGGCGATTAGTATTTGTTGCAATACTGAGAATAATTCATTTAATGTCGCCAGAACAGCTGGAAATCATTATCCATAAATCAAAAATAACTTCAACTTTAGCATCTACCATCACTCATGCGAAGCTAATCACTAGCCAAAAATATAAAGAAACTGAACTTGTGAACTATTATTCTTTGTTATTTGGCTCACTATTAATCACGCAAAGTCTAATGAATTTTAATCCGGACATCTTTCTAAATGATTTCACCAAAGAGGGATTAATTTCTCAAATGAATGATCTATCCATTTTATTTGAATCTGAATACAGAAAAATTGTAGATTCAGAAGACTATACTCTTTCCAATCATACATTATCGGTTCATAGTCATTCTCACAGTGATGACTACGAGGATGACGATGATGAGGTCAATGACTCTGCTTGTAGCCAGAGTGATGAAGATGATTACGATGATGAAGATCTTGAATATGAAGATGAAGATGAAGATGAAGATGACTGTAACAATGGCGACTTTTCACTGCATGAATCCGCTAATGAAATTTTGCCAATAAATTATAAGAGAGTGAAAATAATGGATGACGGTTTAAAGAAATTATCCAAAAGATCAATACTAGATTCCCTTTCTGCTCTATTCAATTCCATTGATACTGATTATGAAAACTTAACCACTCAAAATAAGTTTAAAAAGTCCGAAAACTTGATGTTTTTGGATTCTTTTATCAAAAATCTAAAAAATTCCGCCACTACTTCATCTTACGATACTTTGGTTGAAATGTGGAAAAAATTTGCTTATTCTTTGGATTCATTTTCAAACCCCAACCCAGTTTCAAGTTTTGAATTAGTATCCTCTGGTATAGTTAGAGAGCTTTTACATTTCTTTCAATTGAGAAGTGATTCTGAATCTTTAGTTCGTAAGTCTTTTCAATATGTCTTTTGTTCATCTTTAAGTCCATACACAAACAATAAAGCATCACCTATAGTCTTATTAGTGAAGAAATTAGAGGAGGCTTTGGACAGAAATGAATCTTTTGAAATTGTTGGATTCGATTCAGATGTTACACACAGCTCTAGGATTCGTGCTGCGTCAATGACCAAACAAATGAAGATAAAATTGGTTCCATTTGATTCGGATAATAATAGTTCCACGAAAGGCATTTTGTTAGTAGTTCAAGCCATTGCCACCTTTGAGACAATTCAAAATTTTATTAAAAATTCCAAGTCAATTAATTTGAAATCTAATTTCAATTTGAATTCCTCGTCAGTTGATAATGAATACCACTATGATTTTTACCTAAATGATCAGAAAATTCCTTCGGATGCAACTATATTTGGTGCAGTTTATAAATCAATGGAAGATGACACAACTCAATTCCACATTTTGAAAAACAATTTATTGAAAAATGTACACGTTATTAAGTATAAGGCTCAGTATGGTAAGTTAGTCACTGATGATCGTATAACAGCTGTTGAAGATATGAGCGACGCTTTAAATACTATTAGTGATAGCCATATCATTGAGGTTTTAAAATCCTTGAAATCATTATATTTGATAAATAAAACAACTCCAACTCCAAGTACTTCGGACATTTTGTTTTTAAATTATAAGCTATCTGCCAAATTGAACCGTCAGTTGGATGAGCCTTTAATAGTGGCAAGTGGAATTCTGCCCGATTGGGCAATTCTTCTTCCAAGGGAATTCCCATTTTTATTTCCACTTGAGAGTAGATTATTTTTTCTAAAATCCACTTCTTTTGGATACTCCAGGTTGATTGATTATTGGTCAACCAAATCCAAAGAGGAGGAGAACTCTTCCAGAACACCTATGCTTGGTAGATCAATCAGGCATAAATTAAGAATATCAAGAGATAGAATTTTTTCTAGTGCAGTGAAGGTGATGGAAACATATGCAACTAATTCAGGATTGATCGAAATTGAATTTTTTGATGAAGTAGGCTCTGGTTTAGGGCCAACATTGGAATTTTACTCCAATGTATCAAAGGAATTTTCCAAACTGAAATTGTTTATGTGGAGAAGTGATAAATATTGTAATTTAAACAATGATGTTAGCTTGGGAGAAGATTTCATTCATGATACACAAGGCTTATTTCCAAGACCACTGAATATATCACACCCTAGCTATAAGAATACGCTGTTATATTTTAAAGTGCTAGGAAAATTTTTAGCAAGGTCGTTCTTGGACTCGAGGTTAGTGGACTTTTGTTTCAATCCACTGTTTTTTGAAATGGCTATGCATTATACAGTGCATGGAAATTTAAAATTTGATTGTGCAGAAGCCATAGAGTATATTAGAGACATCGATGAAGGCTTGGCATCATCATTAAAACATTTGAACTCATATTTGAATGAGTATGAGAAATCAAAAGCTGAAAAATTGAATACTTATGAAGACTCCAGTGTCAAAATTTCCGACTTGATGCTTACCTTTGTTTTACCTGGATATGAGGAAATAAAGTTGATTCCAAATGGAAATGATATTGCCGTCACAGCATCTAATTTAAGAGAATATATTGATAAAGTTGTCGATTTTACAATTAATGAGGGTATAGTTGAACAAATTAAATCTTTTGTACAGGGGTTTTCCGAAATTTTTCCATTTTCATCCTTACAGCTATTTTCAGCCGATGAACTAACAAGATTAACAGGAAAGGAAGTTGAAAATTGGACTACAGAGACTTTACTAACAGTTATACATGCCGATCATGGATACAGTAATGACTCACCACAAATTAAATGGCTGATTAACATCATGTCTAGTTTTGATATGGAGGAAAGGAGAAAATTTCTAAAATTTATAACTGGTTCACCAAGATTACCATATGATGGTTTTAAAGGTCTATCACCGCAATTCACAGTAGTTTTGAAACACTGCGAGGACAGTTTAGGCCCGGATGATTATTTACCTAGTGTTATGACATGTGCTAATTATCTCAAACTACCGTGTTATACCACCCAAGACATAATGGGTACTAAGATTAGACAGGCTATGAATGAAGGTAATGATGCCTTTTTATTATCCTAGATTGTGTGATGTATACAATATTAATATTTATGCCATATGTAATATCAAATGATGTTGCTAAGGTAATTCTTATTCTTTTAATATTTTAGTGGGATTAATGTGTAGGTCAATCAGAAAGTATAATCCCAAAATAACTCAATTAAAAGTAACATCAGTTAATCAGAAATACTAAATTATAAAAAAAAAACCGTTAAAAATGCAAGTGCTTCAAATTATATCTTTACATAGACTACATCAACAACTTAGCTGTCATCCATTAATTCTTACTGAAAGATCATTTTGTCTTCTCCACCCATCTTTTCAATTCCTTTTCAGCCGCTTCTTTCTTTGCTTTCAGTATTTCAAACTCCGCCTTAGCTTGGTCTTGAACTTCCTGTGACTTTGCAGCCTTCCAGCCAAACCACCTAGCTTGAGTATCTTTATACGCATCCTCTGCTCTTTTAGCTTCAGCGGTATAATAATTCACAGCATCTTCTGCCATGGCTTTGTTTGTTGCTTGAAAGACACCAAACTGATTCCACAAATTGTGATATTGGTCTGAAACAAAATTTTTGGCTGCATTTCCATAATAACGCATCCATTTGTCAGTGTTTGAAATCAACATACCAACAGAGCTGTCTGCTTCACCCATAATGGATTTTGCCTCATCATTGATTCCATTTGCCTTTTGAATGGCCTTTTCTTTACCAGCGGTTATGTCTTCTGCAACATTGCCGAGCACATCGTGACCAGCTTGAACGGCCTGGCCCTTGGAATCTGCCATATAGCCTTTCATATATTCTGCATCATCTTGAAGTTTTTCCTTGGTGTCATAACCTGCTTGGGCAACTCTGTCCTTAATATCGGCCGCATAGTGTTTTGCGTATTCAGCATTCTGCTTCACCTTATCATTTGTGTCATAACCTGCTTGGGCAACTCTATCCTTAACACCAGCCGCATAGTGTTTTGCGTATTCAGCATCATCTTGAAGTTTTTCCTTGGTGTCATAACCTGCTTGGGCAACTCTGTCTTTAACACCGGCCGCATAGTGTTTGGCGTATTCAGCATCATCTTGAAGTTTTTCCTTGGTGTCATAACCTGCTTGGGCAACTCTGTCTTTAACTCCTCCCGCGTAGTTCTTCACATAATCGGCGTTGTCATCAATTACGGCTTGAGCCTCTGCTGCATTTTCTTGAATGTTTTCTTTCAAACCGTAACCTATGTGTGACATTCTCTCCTGTGCATCCGCTGCATAGCTCTTTGCGTCACGCATACGTTCTTCACCTTGCTGTTTTGCTCCATATCCCGCGTTAAACACGGTATCAATCGCATCGACTGCAAGCGTTTTGGCCTTACCAGTGATTTCAGCTAGTAATTGCTTAGCATCCTGATCTGTGCCGTCAAGATATGACACCAAATCATTGACATATTCCTCATTTTTGGACTTCAAATAGTTGTATTTTGCCTCTGCACGATCTTGAACTTCCTGGGATTTTGCCGATCTCCATTTCCACCAGCTGGCCTTTGTATCATCCATTTCGTTCTTTGCTTTTTCTGCTTCATCGTTGTAATATTGAATGTAGGAAATGAGCTGGTCTCCAAGGTCAACGCCATTCTCCCGAATCTCTGTGTACTTGTTAACAACATAGTTATGGTCCCTGCGGGTTGTATCTTGCACCTTGTCCACGGCAGTGTCTTTAAGGTCACCCATATAACTGCTCAAATCGCTTTTCAAAGAGGACAAACGGTTTTTAGCTTCTTCATAGTTCTTTTTCAATTCCTCAGAGCCCGCCTCCTGGTGTGCCCAAAATCTGCCAAGAATACCATTATTTGAATATGGTTCAAATTGCTTTTTGGCCTCTACGTACTTGTTGTAGGCGTCATCGTAGATCGACATTGCCTTTTTAGACGCCTCTGAGCCCAAACTGTACGACGTTTTTTTCAAATCCTGGATTGCCTTGGCGTTTGCAACATACTCCGGTTGTGCCTGAGACTGCAAGGAGTCCCCCCTCGTTGAAACAGGTGCAACCAATGTTTTAGGCGGTTCGGTGTCGGCAATTGTCTTAACCACATATAAACCGGCCATACCCACAAGTATGGTCTTGAACATTCTGCTTGTGTTGGTCATTATTGTAGTGTGTCTTGGTGTGCTAGGGAAATAGTACTTGGTCCTAGAGAGACGGGGGCGAAATGCCCCAGCATTCCAATGTGCAGCCACTGGAAAAGTGGAAGGAATTGATGTATATTTATAGCAAGTCGTACAGGGTTGGGACAGGATGCCCACCACTACAGTTAACTTGACTGCAATGATGTCAGCCCCGGAGCTGTGTATCCAGGGATAGGTTATGTGTCAAGCCTCCAATTTCTCCAGTCTCTATTATTCTGACACTCCATAGTTGCTCTCTACGGGTGGGGGTTTCTGAAGGTTGCTCCTTGACACAACATGATTCCCCTCTACTGTCCCAGCATTATAAAAGCCGTCTCCAGCCACTTTGACGGGAAGTCACCTGTTCTTGTCCGAAGATGTTCCGAGCCCCAGATTAGGAAGGTCACGTGCAACGGTAAATATTTCCATTTTTCTCTACACAATCTATCTATCTATACATCATGGCAGTACCATGTGATTTATCACATTATAGCTTTTTGGTCGGTTCCATTGGAGCCCAAGAGAAAGTTCCCTGTGTAGGATTCATGGCTGGAGCTGCAGCAGCGTCTGGCTGGGACTTTGCAGTGGAAGAACTGTTACTTTTATTCAGGTCATTGCCGAATATATCGTTTAGAATATGTGGTTTGGATGGCACAATCGGTGGTAGTTTGTGCTTCTCGGAAGACACCGAGCTGATTACTGGTTCTGTCACAGCATTTTGAGCGGTACTAGCAGACGGCTTGCGTGGAGGAGGAGGCGGTGGAGCCGAAGCGTTGCTAGACGCCGATCTTGAAATTGTTGGAGCCATTACTGAGAATGAAGCCATACTATTGGTGGCACGGGATTCATTACTGGAACCTTCGGATGGAATGGACGCCGGTCTTGCTGGCGCTAGAGGTTGTTTACCGCCTTTCTGGACACTGGCAACGCTGCTCTTGACATCGCGTTCATTATTGGTACCGTTATTCATCTGCACCGTGATGGAATTCTGTATACTCACTGGCGTTAGTCCCGGTATCAACATATTTTTGGTCTCTTGTGCATTGTAGGCAGGCGGTACCGGTCTCCTAGGTAATGGAGGCGAAATTGAGGATGGAGAACTGTTTGTGTCAACATCTATCAGATTCAACGTTCTCGAGGGTAACGACGGAGACGACGAAGCCGTTGTTGTTGATAGCGACGACACTGAGGAAGAAGCATCATTTAGCTCAATGTGGTTGTTTTTAGTTTTCACATCCGACTGGTACGATTCACGCAATTTATTGGATAAGTTCTCTTTGAAATCTTCATCAATAATTTTGATCTGCGAACTGAATATATTGAACACAGGTCTATGGTCGGAAAATTTGATGATGGACGCAACATCATATGTTAAAGATTCAAGGTGCTTACCGGAGTATAAAATTCTGTCCGTCCACGCTGGAACACGTTGCTTCTCGGAAGTATCATAATCATCAGAAAATTTATCAAACTTATACGTAGGCGGAAATTTAATTTCCGATTCTTTGAAATACTTGAATTCTTTAATCCTCAACATTTGATACAATAGCTGGTCTCGGGATAACAAGGTCGAGAGGTCATTGCTGCTAATTAGGGACCTTGCCTTTTCGTTCGGAAACGTAATCCTATAGTTCAGATCACCCAACCAAACAATATTATCGTGGTGCTTGATATACCGGTTTCTCGAAAACCTTATACCGTTCCAACTACTTATGAAATCATTGTTTCTCTCCTCCGTGTAAGTCAAACCGGAAGCAAAATGTGAATTTACAAAACAGAAGGAGGTTGAGCCAATGTTTAACCTAATTGCCACAGTTCCCTTATTGGCAGTCATGCCGCCTAATCCCGTCTTCTTGGATTTACCTTCCACTTCTGTAACTTTGGAGACTTGGGACGATTTAACAAACAATAACAAGAGAATTGACGACATGAACTCCGATCTTAATAAAACGTAATTTTCCTTTGAATTTTTCTGAATTGTCTTTTCGACTTCCCTTGTCCAATAGTGGCCTGTCGATGCATCGTTTTTGAGTATATTGGAAGCATTCAGTTCAACAACCTCTTGGAAACCAACCACAAATATGTCAGGATTGAAATTGTCATACGGAAACAACCAGTCCGTCAAATTTTTGTTTTCACTTGCGCCTGCTAAGTTGAATGTACCCGTAAATACATTTATATCATTGTACGATGTGAATTTTGATTGATAGCTTGTCAACTCATTGTTTATATATTCTGTTATTGGATCGTAAATTAAAACTTGGTTTTGCGATGAGATTTTTCCCAACAAAGTATCTGTAACTTGCTGCTTGCCTTTATCCACAAAATTATTGATATATATCCTACTAATTGATTTGGTTGCATCAGACAAAGCCCCTGCAAAACCCATTTTACCACTTCTTGAAAAACTTGACTTGAGGGCATTTGTACCGGTATAAATCTGGGAAATTCTGTCACCGTGATTTGCCCATAATGTGCTGTGCTTGTTTTTTAAATTTGAGAGATCGTAGTTATGATTCGAGTTCAAATATTCCAATACGGTTTTCAATGAAATAACCTGCTGGATAACATTTGTTCTATCAAGACAATCCAAACAATTTGTTCTGAAAGTACCTTTTTGCTCCGATAGAATTTTAGATTTGTCGAAGTCATACAAAAAATAATCAAAATCTTCAAACGATTCATGCAATAGGGGTAGCAATCTAGCTGCATCAGCATAAGTTTTTGAAGTTTCTTGGTGGAAATCGAAATCTGTGAAAAATACCGAGTCAGGATTTTTTTTATGCAACGCCAGGAAGTGTTTCCTATATGTATTACTTAGTTCAATCTCGGATGACCTTGTTTTTGACAATAGATTGACAATGTGGATTGGCCCATACTTGCTATTTAAATTTTCAAAATGTTTTTCAAAAGTTGGTTGAGTTGCATCGAAACTTCTTGTGATTTGGACTTTTGGAGAAATCAACGCTGTATCTTGCTCCCAAAAAACAGGGATTGAGCCACGAATTTGGGCAAATGAAAAAACCTGATGATTGTTATTTAAAATCAGTTCGGTTTCGACAAAATTTGCAACGTTACCATCGTCATCGACACCTCTGACGTTGAATCTAGTACCAGCCCGTTTCCACGATTGTTTAGAAATAATTGTCATCCTAGTGGTCATACCATTAATCGATGTTGTTAAAGTTTCTGCGAAGCCTCTTATAACGGTAGTTAAGAAGTGATCGTTATCCAAAATTAGCTTCTGTCTCTCCGATAAATTATTTCTGAAATTTATAATTCCATCCATCATGAAACTGTTCCACATGTAATCGGTGTGGAATCTGTCCATCGACAATCTCTGTTTGACATTGACACCTCTACCTTGTAGGGTGCTTGTTAAATCAAAATCCGAACTATAAAAGAAGGAACCATCTGATAGCAACTTCCTCAATTCCCAGCAAGGGTGTTGGGGTATTCTTGGGGCGTAATCACTTGACTGGGATGCTGGGTCGTTTTCGATATTTGGATAGCCGTTTGAGTTCAATTCAAGGAAGTCCCAACTATCATTATTCAGAGAATGGAATTCCACATCTGCGATTTTATTTATACTTTGGTCATGCAATGGCTGGGCGACATGGATTTTGGAGGTGATGACGCAAAGAAACACATCGTTGTTCATCTCAATGAGGCCCAAAAATCCATGAGGTTTGGATCTCGACAACTGCTTATAAGGAGCTGCAATAAAGGACTTTTTATCGATCAATTCGATTGCACATTTCTGTGTCTCATTGATATACCTAAACAGTAGAACGTGCGTTGTTGATTCCAACGCCAACGTTCTCTTGGATCCTGGTCGTAGCAAGATATTCATTGTACTCTGTTCAATTGTGATCCCCCCGTTAATTGTGCAGAGTTCAAGATGGATGTTCGGATCGGAATATGGGAGACAACATCAGTTTATTGGGTGTATTTTACATCACCATTCTACAACAGATAAAATGCGAACATAGCGAACTTCGTTTTTGACATGCAACAATTTTTATTGTTGTGGTGCACTGTAGGATAAGAGCGGATTTTATACATGGATTACACACACCTATTGAAGGAATTGCTTCACCTTTTCATAAATTATGAAGGTAGTGCACGTTGCAGGTAGCACTCTGATGATGTTTGCAGAGAGACCTTTGTAAAATGAACTCACGCCCTCACGCTGGTACATTTGAATCGAAAGTCTGGTGGCCGACTTCAATTTGTTGGAGCTTGAGACTACCTGGAGTCGGGATCTAACGACCTGCAGCGGATAGAACAGGCAGGTTGAGATTATTTTTGACGTGGAGCTTGCCAAGAAGTACTGGTAGGTTGTCAAGGTCTCGTCATTTTCGTCGACGTTTTGGGTGATGAAATATCGTTTGATTGTATCGTACAGCGACAGCTGGACTGCCCCCTGTCCCACATTGAAGAGCGCCGGCAGCAGACCACGGTAGTAGCCGAGTATGCCCTCCTTTCTGTAGATCTGCCTTATTCCGTCAGCCACGGAGTTATAGGAGGATGGCGACGATTTTTCGGTTGAAATCATTCTCGTTTTGATGACCCAGATGGGGTTGGTGATCAAGGAGGTTGTCCAGCCCGCCAAAAAGGCTGCCGAGAGATAGTGCCACGAGGTCAGGTGGCGGTCGTGTGTCAGGTCTGAGCAGTGCAGGAATATGTTTTTGTACTGCCTGTAGAAGAAGAAATACATGGCCCATGCCGAGGTGGATCCGATCAAGTTTGGGCCGATTCCTCGGTACAGATGCTGCACGAACCTCGGGATCGATGTGTGTGGGGGATCGACGCCGACTCTCGAGGACACGAGGAGTTTCGAATATATCGACTGGATGGCCGACCATTGTGTTTTCGACGAAGTGTCTAGCTGCAACCGGAGTTTGAAAAAGTCCAGTGGATGGGTTAGCACCGTGGTGCAAAATCCCGCTGACAAGCCCGCTATGCTCTCCACCGCTCTCGACGGAAGGCCGGCGTTCTTCGACTTTGTTGACGTGGCATCCATAGAGTGATAGGATCGGGGCCCTGTGCCTCCCTTCTTCGATCAGACTTCCTCAACGGCCCTATTGACGGGTCACTAATAGTAAGCTACAAGACCGTAGTAGAAAACCTCCTGGAAATGCTGTGAAAATCTCCAATCCCAGCCTGCGTCGATCGACGCGGGGCACGCGCGGGGAATTGCCCAATCGGATCAGTTGTCGTGCAAGAGTCAGGATGAATTTGAAAAGGGGGGAAAACCACAAGTTTATTAGGAGAGAGTGAGGGCAAACAGTTAAGACCGAGTCAGACTTGGTTGTTGATTGTTGAAGTTTGGAATTATTTGATGTTTTGGAAGCTGAGCTTTATCACATTCCAAAGTAATGACTATTATTGTTCTTGTTCTCTGATCTTTCCATATTCATGTTGATGATGGAGGTAAATTATACACCCTGTAGTTGAAATGTTTTCACCTGTTTTCTCTTTTTTGTTTCCTTTCCTGGTTTAGATATTTACTGATATTTCGTATTTGCTGGAAGAGATTCCATTCTTTCTTGCTTTGCTTTCTTTTGTCTTTCTTTCTATTATTTATTTATTTACTTTTTTGTTACAGCAAACAGGTTGGAAGAAATCAAACCCCAAAAAAAATGCCAGAATTCAAAAGATTAAAATTGGATCTAGTCAAACCAGTTCCATCCGATTACGAAATTTCACGTAATCAAGTTCCAAAACATATTAGCGATGTCGCAAGTGAGGCAGGCATCATTGCATCGGAATTAGAACCTTATGGATCGTACAAGGCGAAGGTTAAGCTGGACGTCTTGGATAGATTACAGGACAGAGATGACGGTAAATACGTCTTGGTCGCCGGTATCACCCCAACCCCACTCGGTGAAGGTAAGTCCACCACCACCGTGGGTCTGGCACAGGCTCTTGGTGCAACCCTGGGTAAGAAGTGTTTTGCAAACGTCAGACAACCATCGATGGGCCCAACCTTCGGTGTCAAGGGTGGTGCTGCGGGTGGAGGCTACTCGCAAGTTATTCCTATGGACGAATTCAACATGCATATCACGGGTGATATCCATGCGGTGGGTATGGCAAACAACTTGTTGGCTGCGGCATTGGACACAAGAATGTTCCACGAAGCCACGCAAAGTGACGCAGGTTTATTCAAGAGACTCTGTCCCCTCAAGAAGGATGGCTCAAGAGATATCCCAATTGGCCTGACATACAGAGCAAAGAAGTTGAATTTGGATCTGGACAAAATCAATGAATGGACAACTGAACAAATCTCCAAGTTTGTAAGATTAGATGTCGACCAAAAGACAATCACCTGGAAGAGAGTCTTGGACCTAAATGACAGATCCTTGAGAGGTGTCACAATTAACGAAGCGCCAACAGAAAAGGGCTTGATCAGAAAAACCGGCTTTGATATCACCGTCGCCTCCGAAGTCATGGCAATCTTGGCCTTGTCGACATCCTTGAAGGACATGAGAGAAAGATTCGGTAAAATTGTCGTCGCTTCCTCCAAGTCCGGCGAACCAATCACCTGCGAAGACTTGGGTTGCGCAGGTGCATTGACCGCAATCATGAAGGATGCAATCAAACCAAACTTAATGCAAACTTTGGAAGGTACACCAGTTTTTGTCCATGCCGGACCATTTGCCAACATCTCAATTGGTGCCTCATCGATTTTGGCCGACAAGATGGCATTGAAATTAGCAGGTACCCCAAAAACTCTCACCAAGGACCAGGTTAAAGAAAGCCAAGGTTATGTCGTTACCGAGGCAGGTTTCGATTTCACCATGGGTGGTGAACGTTTCCTCAACATTAAGTGTAGAACCTCAGGTCTAAAACCAGATGTCATCGTCATTGTTGCTACCGTCAGAGCATTGAAAGTCCACGGTGGTGGAGCAGCCGTCAAACCGGGTGTGCCATTGCCATTTGAATACACAACAGAAAATGTGGAAATGTTAAGTAAGGGTTGCGCAAACTTACAAAAACACATCTCCAATGCAAAGCAATATGGAGTTGATGTCTTGGTTGCAATTAACAAGATGTCTTCAGATACCGAAGCTGAATTAGAAGTCATCAAGAAGGCCTCTATCGAAGCTGGTGCAACGGATGCTATTGTTTCCAACCACTGGGAAGAAGGTGGTGAAGGTGCTAAGGATTTAGCAGTCGGTGTTATTAAGTGTGCAAACAAGGAATATCCAGGTCAGGATCCAAATGAAACCTTCCATACATTATATTCCCTTGATGGTACAATCGAGGAAAAAATTGAAAAAATCGCAAAGGAAATGTACGGAGCTGGTTCAGTTTCATTTAGCGATGTTGCAAAGGAAAAGATCAAGGAATACACTAACCAAGGCTTTGACAAATTGCCAGTCTGTATTGCCAAGACACAATACTCATTGTCACACGATGCTAACTTGAAGGGTGTGCCAAGTGGATTTGAATTCCCAATCAAGGACATCAAGGCAAGTATAGGTGCTGGATATTTATATGCATTAGCAGACCAAATCATGACTATTCCAGGTTTAGCAACCAAGTGCGGTTTTATGAACGTTGAAGTCAATGACAAAGGTGAAATCGAAGGTCTATTCTAGGTTTCTCCCTTCTGTGTCAAATAAATTTCAATATTTCTCTATATATATAATGAGATACTTATATAATTTTTTATATATTTATTTGCGTGTAGTTAATTAATCATTTTGGTGTGACAATCGTTTACGATTTGAAGGGAAGTGTGAGGAGTTAGGAGACTTGACACTATTGAAACCATTTCCATTGTTATTACCGTTATCGTAGATATATCCTCCAGAATAGCTGCCATTTGATATAATTCTACTATTTCTATTTTTCCTTGAACTGTTGGATCTATGCAAGTTGTGGTTGTTACCGTTATGGTTGCCGGTACCGGTGCCGTTAGTATTGTGATTATTGTTAGTTGATTCCACCGACTTGTCAGAAGGAATGCGTTTTTTTGTTTCATCATTTATAGACATATTTGCAAAATCGTCTTGATTCATGGAATAGCGGTAAGAGTTTCTTTTTCTGTTGTTTCTCTTCTGAATGTTTATGCTGTTATTGCGCTTGAAGTTACGAGGTGAATCCGGTATATCAGGAGATATACTTCTGCTTGTGGAAGCGGTGTTATATTTTGAGTCCAAGATACCCGGTGATATTTTCCTCTTTTCTTCCTGTTTGATCAAGGGGGAGGACGCTGGAGACGAAGTTAGAATCGAGATATCTCTCAACTTGGTGAATTCTTTCATCTTGTCCAGATCGGTCAAGTTACCGACCGTTTGATTTTTGATTTTCAACAGCACGTCTTCGTTTCTATTTATCTGTTTCAGCAATTCGTCGCACTCTTCCATCACGATCGAGGTTGCCTGACCATGCTGCTTTGTCGATTCGGTCAGCAGCAGGAGGTAGTTGTTGACTTTGGTGAATTTTTGGTTGTACAATTCTTCCAGCCTTTTGGAGTTTTTGATCAGGAGGTTGTAGGAGGTGTTGATTTCTGGCTGGTTGAGTTTCAGGGAGTTGACGTTTTCCTGGAGCATTGTCCTTGCTTCGTTTATGAAGTTTGGGATTTGGAATTTGAGGCTGTTGATGGAGCTGTTGAGGGAAAGCTTGTAGTCGTTCAGCGAAGACTGCAAGATTTCGTGGGATTTCGACAACCGTTGGTTTTCCGCTGCCAGCTGGAACTTTTCGCCGTCCAGGTTTTTCAGGTTCAGTTTCAGGGTGTCCGTTTCGAACTTGTACTTTTCGTTGGCGGACGACAGCTCGGTCAGCTGGTTTTCCAGATCCAGGATTCTGCGGTCCTTTCTCTTCAACAGCGACTCGGCCACCTCCGTCTGGTGTTTTGAGTTCGACAGCTGTTCCACCAGGTTTTCGTTTCTCTTGGTCAGAATCGAGTTTTTCTGTCTTGTTTCGGCGAGCGTTATCTTAGTCTCGTTCAGATCTGCTTTGAGGGAGTCGATCGTGAGATGTAAGTTTTCAATCACCTTCGACGTACCCGTTGTAGGTTGTGACGACATTATGTGTAGGATCGTGGATATTTTTTGAGATGCAATGTCCGCTATCTAGTCCTGTGCAAATGGGGTCCCGACAGTGTGCTGTGTGCAAGAACAACACCAACAAAGCAAACCGAAATCCCAGAAAAAGCCAAGGTTTCCTACGCAAACAATGAAATTTCCGTATACCACTGGTTCACCATCAAAAGGTAAATACAGAGGTGAGAGTCCCCGTTAGATTGGCGTATGTGAACGAGAATGGAGAAAAACAAACACCAACTTGAGGTATTATATATATATATATATATAAAGAAAATTGAAAAAAAAAACATCAGTGCAACTGACCATTTGTCGTGGTACGACAAATGGTCAGTGGTGGGCCTAATTTCCGTACACCACACAGACAGTGTCGCCACACGACACAGTATCAATTGTGGAGCAAATGGGATGACAATTTGCTTTGACGGCATTTTTTTTTCTCTTTTTCCGATTACTCCACCCACACCCAACTCTGGAGGCGGCAATGACCATTCCTTGAGAAACTGGCCATTTCGGCAAAGCCCCCCCTTGCAGATGGTATCACGCACTATTTTCTGGCTCTGGTTAGACCGGGGATTTTAATTTTTCCCCGTTTTGCACTATTCTCCAGGGTGCCACCTCTCGTATCCAGAAAAATAGACTACGATACCTTGTTTCCCAATAGCTCTCTTACAATCGACAGGGAAAATGACTTCTGCTGCGTTTCTTCGCTGCAAGAGAAGCAATCTTACCTACACCTCCTATTGACTCTACTTCTGTAGGGCCCTCCCTATTGTACTCTACGTGATTTCTTGTCTATATATATCTATCTATATCTGTGTATATGTATATAAATACCAGGAGGAGCAAGGTAGGTGACACTCCGTATAGTGCAACCGTGACGTAGGATACTCCTCCCAAGTGCGGTTCCCAGATACGTCGAATACACCATGTTTACACCCCGCTAGGTTGTTGGGTTTTGTGTCTTTGATGGCATTATACCATAGAGACACCCTCAACAATACCTTCCATGACCTTGTAATTGGTTTCTCACACAACAAACAATTCGTAAAAAACAAAAAAATCAAAAGATATCTGAAATGGGAAATGTGGCAAAAACACAAAATCATCGAAATCCAAAAAAAATCACTTCACTTGTGTGGCAAACAGATAAAAAACAATTGAATGATTCCACATTATACTGACTACTTGCCACCCCTTTATCTGATAAAGCGGGAGTCCAGGAATATGCACGCCTGCCTTTTTGGTATCTATATACTGACCTATTCGATATCTTTAAGACCCAGAAAATGTAGATATATATATATATGTGGACTTTCTCTTCTTTTTTGCCTCTCCCCTGTTTCGACTGTGTGGTCACCCCTGGAGGCTCTGTCTTTTTTTTGCTGCTGCACCTGGCTCCTCTGGCATTCTCCTTCTTGTTCCTCCTTCCACATCAGAGATTTGCCCCTTCCCCCTATACACACACTGACCATCTGTTCCAAACGCACGCCAGCCCCAACATCAACATCGGGAACAGCATGACATTCACAGACACGTTGAAAAAATACATCACAACCCCAAACAGAACCGCCGAGCCGGCAACGGGCTCCCCACCAGAACACGGGTCCACACACTCGGGCCGGCCAGGCATGGGCACACCACGCCCCTCCACCCCAAGTGAAAGGTTCCAGCATTTCACGCTGCATTCCAAACCCCACAGCGGCTCCGAGTGCTCCTTGGCAGACACCAAAGACGATCCGCTCTATTCGGACAACGAGAGCACCAACGACGACGCCGCTAACAACATCTCCACGCTGGATTTCGCCAGTCTGACGCTCAACCAAAAAACCCTCCCAAACGACATCCAGCGCCAGGAAAGAACACACTCCCTCAAGAAACCGTCGCCTTCAATACCTAACAGCAGCAGCGGCAGCAACACCATGCCCCTGGCCACACCAACCCTCATACCCTCCCCCGTCCAGGCAAACAGTAGCAGAACACTTCCAAACACGACACCAATCCCCATCCCAAGGTCGAAGTTGTCCACGTCGGCATCCTCCTCCACCCTTCCAAGTGACATCTTCGAAAGAAACGTCCAGAGTGAAGACCTGTCGACGTCGGCGACAAGCCCCGTTCTCATCTCACCCCCAAAGGCCTACCCCAGCTATTCCAACGATTTGTCGTCCTCCAACCATTCACTTTCGCATTCGATCTCAAACTCTTCGAACGTCTCCAACGTGCAAAATACGGCCGCAAACCCATATCTACTGGCCAATCTGAGACCCCGCCATCTACTTTCCGAAAATTACACTTCCCCGGTTTTGGATTCAACCGTCGAATTGATATCTAGTCAGCAATTCGACAATACCGACGTGGTGGAAGTCCCCCACGCTCATCCATCCCACAACTTGTTTAAATGCTACTCCCACAATTCTTCAAGCGTTTCGTCCCCAAGATTATCATTCTCCAGAAAACTCTCCGGCAGTACAGCCAATCCGTTCATCCTGGATTCGCAGTCTCAACAGGCTCCCCTGTCAAAGTCAAAATCGTTTTCTTCACCTCTAGTGACCCCAAGAGCTAAATCTAAAAATGATTTAATATGCACCTGTAATACTAATAATAACAATAATAGCAATAATAACAATAATACCAATAGTACCAATAATACCAATAGCATCAGCGGTACAAACCATACCAATACCCCTACCAGTCTCAATAATATTCCCGACTCTATGTCCACCTCAACAAAGCAAGGTTATCTTCAATCTCCGACACCCCTCACTCCATCTAGAAAATCCATTTCTTTTTATTCATATTTAGACTTGGTCAATTACGAGAGGATGCTGAACAACAGAGAATTGAGCCAGCAAAACGATATCTATGACAATCAGGAAAATCAAGATGATTTGAAAGATCTGAGTGATCAGATGTTGGATAATCGAAACGACATCCTTCAAATAACTTTTCCTTGCCCCAAACACGGCCCAAAACACGGCTCACTTACAAGGAGATCGACGTTTCAGGGTTGCATGGAAGACAGCGATGCCAAAATTGACGAAACTTTGAATAACGATGAAAATAATGGAAAGAGAGTTAACAGCGATCCACGTGGTTTATATCGTGATCGCCTGGATTACTCATCCTCGGCAATCGTTGATGATAAACTAGATGAGAAAACTGGTCTTGGAAGTGCTGATCAGACTGCTAGTGCCTATGACCATGAAAGTCTTGATGGAGAGGAAGGCGATGAAAAATCAATTCAATCGTGGAATCCAATCGATGTTTCATGCTCCAATCCTCTGCAGATTCCTCGGTCAAGAACCCAAAGTATTGTTGAAGAAATGGCCAGTCTGAAAAGCTGCACCACCAACAACTCCTATTTTGAGGACGAGTTGAAACAGTGTTCCACCGCAGATGACTCTTGTAGCCGATTTGGTGCTCCTGTCGTCAATGTGTGTTCTGCAAATGATTATATAAACTCGAGAACAAGGGAACTAAGAAACAGTTTTGTGTGTAATAGCAACAGCAATCCCGAAACAATGAGAAAACTTTTGGATTGAGTCGAGTTCTTTGGTATTTAGAAGTTGTTTTTTGTCCACTGTGGTTTTTTGGGAGTTTCCAAAGCTCAAAACTTTAGCAAATATTCCATTTCATGATTTAACAATATAGGACCTTTGTTTTGAATATATATCTTTTTATTTACTGTTAGATTGTATATGAAAGCGACAATCGGTTGTTCACATGTCTAACATACATGTTTCAATGCTCATAACAGTCCACTTTGGCTTTTATCCTTGGTTTGTTTAAAAATACGGGGAAATAGAATACAACGTAATACACCTGAAAGATGAATTGAATACAAGGAATACAAATTGGTTACTATTTCCATTTTTTTCTTCCCCTATTCTTCTTTTTTGTTTTGATACCACGACAAAATATGCATGTTTTTTTTGTTGTGAAATATAAATAGATCTTATGTATTTACAAATATATATTTATGTCAATTTTCCGGTTATAAATAAGTAAGTGAGTTGAATTAATAATATTTCAGGCATAACAATTCAACCATCGTCAAGGAGTTTGCCACTGTTGGTGGCTTCTCTTGCTACAGATCAGCTTGACTTGGTTTTTGTGATTTTCGTCGTCTCGCCATATGTACTCCTTTTCGCTCTGAGAATAGAATTTCAACCTTTTTCTCTATACCTATGTCTGGTTCTGTTGAAGTGGTGGCCAACCAGCATCCATGGGTACAACGGTGAAGACAGTAACGGTACATATGCAGTATATTTTATTCGGGTCTCTTTAGTTTGACGATATAGAATACGAAAAAAACTAGAACATTTTCAATTAAACTCAGAGTACAAAGGCTTAAAAGAGGAAAAGAAGACCAGAAAAATGACAGAGGTTCAGGGATGTCAACATACTGACACAGGAGAACATGGACAATATGCAAAGGAGGATGGTACTCTCCAGGCCTACGAACACGGTGAATTTCATCACAGCAATAGTGAAAGTGGTGTTGTCCTCGGTGGGCAAGTGGACGGCGCTGAAGACGAAAGACCGTATTACGCCTGTTCTTACTGTGGTATTTCCAATACATCATGTGTTGTCAAGTGTGAAATTTGCAATAAATGGTTCTGTAACGGGAAACTGGGCAACAAAGGCTCACATATTATAACTCACTTGGTTTTGTCCAAGCACAACAAAGTCTCATTACATCCAGAAGGAGATTTGGGTGACTCAACACTAGAGTGCTATAATTGTGGTACAAAAAATATATTTGTGTTGGGATTCGTATCTGCCAAGCAAGAAAACGTGGTTGTTATTCTTTGCCGTTTACCATGTTCACAACAAAAAGATTCAAATTGGGACACACAACAGTGGCAGTCGTTGATCGAAGATCGTCAGCTATTGTCATGGATTGTCAAGGCACCCTCCGACGAAGACTTGCTCCATGCGTCCAATATTTCGTACGATCAAATCAGTAAACTAGAAATGAAATGGCGATTGAATAAAAATGCAACAATCGATGACTTGGTTGAAAATGAAGAAGAAATCGAAATTGCACCAATACTAATGCGTTATACCGATGCTTACCAGTATCAACGTTCCTTTGCACCGTTGGTAAAAATTGAAGCTGATTACGATAAAGCTTTGAAAGAAAGTAAGGGGTTGAACTACATTTCAGTGGATTGGTCACTCTCTTTAAATAAAAAACATTTGGCCTCCTTTTATTTTTCAACAATTGATTCGTCAGATTTAAAAGTCGCTGTTGGTGATGAGATGATTTTAAGATATGATGGCCCAGAATTAGATTCTCCATGGGAAGGTAATGGTTATATTATTAGACTACCCGATTCCCGTCAGGAAGAATATACTCTAGAAATGATCCCAACCAAATCCCAACCACCAACACATGTATTTAATAGATTCACCGCAGAGTTTGTTTGGAAGGGCATTTCTTACGAAAGAATGCAGGAGTCGATGAAAACTTTTGCTTTGGACTCTAATTCTGTTTCTGAATATTTGTATTTGAAATTATTAGGTATTGAAGTTGATGATACATTTTTCGACGTTAACTTACCTTCCAATCTATCAATACCAAATATGCCAAATTTAAATGCGTCGCAGCTATATGCAGTTGAAACAGCACTTAAATCACCATTGACATTAATTCAAGGACCACCCGGTACTGGTAAAACTGTTACATCTGCTACGATTGTTTACCATTTGAGTAAGTTGCATAAAAATGAAAAAATTTTGGTCTGTGCACCTTCCAATGTTGCCGTCGATCATTTAACTGAAAAATTGACTAAAATGGGATTAAAGGTGGTCAGAATTACTGCAAAAAGTAGGGAGGATATTGATTCATCAATTTCGAAATATTGTTTGCACGAGCTTGTCAAGAAAAAAGCAAAAGGTGAATTTAGAAAACTAATCAAATTAAAAGAAGAAGTTGGTGAATTATCAATTGAAGATTCCAACATTTATTATTCAAATTTGAGAAAGATGGAAAACAATTTGATTGCAAATGCGGACGTTATTTGTTGCACTTGTGTTGGTGCTAAAGATAAAAGATTAGAAAAAATTAAGTTCAGAACTGTGTTAATTGATGAATCAACACAAGCGTCAGAACCCGAATGTTTGATTCCAATTGTAAAAGGATGCAAGCAAGTTATTTTAGTTGGTGATCATCAACAACTGGGCCCTGTTATTTTGAATAAAAAGGCAAGCGAAGCAGGTTTGAGGCAGTCATTGTTTGAAAGAATGATTGTTTTGGGACATACACCTATTAGATTAGAGGTTCAATATCGTATGCATCCATGTTTGAGTGAATTTCCAAGTAATATGTTTTATGATGGTAGTCTCCAAAACGGTATTACCAATGAAGATCGTCAAGTTTTAAATTCCAAGTTTCCTTGGCCAATCAGAGAGATTCCTATGATGTTTTGGGCGGTTTATGGTCGTGAAGAAATTTCCCATAGTGGTACATCTTATCTAAACAGAGTTGAGGCAATGAATGTTGAAAAAATTATAACAAAATTATTTAAAGATGGTATTAAGCCATCACAAATAGGTGTTATAACACCTTACGAAGGTCAGAGAAATTATATTTTACAATACATGCAAATGAATTCTACTCTAAGTGATAAAGCACAATATTCCGAAATTGAAGTGGTTTCTGTGGACGCATTTCAAGGTCGTGAAAAGGATTATATCATCTTATCCTGCGTCCGTGCAAATTCCCAACAACTGATTGGATTTTTACGTGACCCACGTCGTTTAAACGTTGCCTTAACAAGAGCTAAATTTGGTTTAATGATTTTAGGTAACCCGAAAGCATTAAATAAAGACAAGTTATGGAATCACTTATTGACATTTTATCGTAGCAGAGGTTGTTTGGTTGAAGGGCAGATCGATAATTTACAATTATCTTCGGTTCAATTGACTAGGCATACAAATAAATCAGAAACTTCAAGTACAACTGAGACCGACACCGTGAAGCACTCAACAACACATTCAAATGTACCATTTGATGCAACTTCCCTGGTTTCTTATGAAGGTACTTCATTTGGTGGTTCAAGTAATAAGAAATATGATGACTTTCATGATTCTGCGAAATGGCCGACATTGGACAGTGAGAGTCATATTAAAAGCCATAGAGCTGATGATATGGATGATAATAGTACAATTATATCATATCAAGAAGTTGAAGAAACTGCACAAATTGTTGAAAAGGATGTGTTAGCAAATAATATCAGAAAATTAACAGAACAATTTGGTGGTGAATTAACATTCTGAAACTAAAAACAAAGGCTCTAATGCAAAGTCCTCATAAGCGATACATGACCAATGGCATATGGGTGGAATGTGTTTTTATTATGGTTGGTTTTTATAAAAAAGTATATCTTATGTATATAAAAAGATAAGCATGATCAGTAAAATATATTTCTCCATTACTGGTATGTCATTAATTGTATTATCGTTAAAATCATTATTTGTGTTTTTTTATTATATAGCACTTGGTTCAGTTTCAGTGTATATATATATTATTTGCATTGTATATAGAAGAAAAATATTCGTGAGTTCATAAATATCCGTACCAAAATTTCTACTCGTTAGGCTGTCGTGATAAATATCCATTTTACTGTTCGAAGTAATTGTATATCAAAAATTGTTATAATTATTCTTTTTCTTCTTCTTCCAATCTAAGAGAATCAGTATCAGATTGATCAATACCTTTTCTGAACTCTTCACTATCTCCATTGTCTAAAATAATTGCACCTTGGGCTTTTGGTGCATCTTGAATATTCATATTTGCCAATGCTTGTTCATTGGACAATCCTAAATGTAGCGGTTCGCTGAAATTATCAACCCCTGACTCGGGCAACATATTCTTTTCCTGTTCAAAAGTATTTTGACCCTCGTCAATCTCATTTGGATTACCTAAAACTTTATTGTACATTGAACTTATTTCTCTCAAATCTGAATTGACAAAATCAAGCCATTGTTTGAAATTACCTTTATTTTCAAATATCGATTCATATAGTTCATTAAAAATAAAATAACTGCTTTTCAAATAAAATGGTCTGATAGCGTCTTCTTCTTCCTTGTGTAAACCAAATGCATTTTCGTTTTTTGTAGCTCCAAAGTTCTCCACGTAACTTTGAAATTTGTGAATTTCCTCTGCAATCAATGTTAAATGGCCCATATATCCAAATCTAAAGTTAGTTCGGCTGTACATATCATTAGAGACTTTAAAACAATGAACAATAAACAGCGCAAGATTAAAGTAGCCAGGATATTCGTCATTTTTGTTATCATATTCCTTGCAGTAAATTTCATTATCACCTTCAGGCAATTTACAATCAACACCAAAGTCTGCGTATTCTCCAAATAAAGACCAAATTAAAATTTTATTCAAGCTTAGATTATCATCAAAAATGGTCTCTTCTTGATTAATGGCTCTATCTTCATCCCAATTTGCCAATCTGCCATTAAATATTTGCTGAATCAAATCAAAAATAACATTATGCATAAAATTATTCCATGGGAATTTAATTAACTTCAGTGATATCAATGGTATAGAATGAGTTTTGAGTAGTTGGTATTTAAAAAAATTACCAACTGATAAATTCAATGGAATAGCAATATATTCGTAGCTGGAACCCAAATTGTTTTTACTTGAAATATTGGTAGTATTCGTGGTATGCGTGCTGCTATTACTTCCTGTGGATAGTTTGTCAAAATTATTCAATCCATTCTGAGTTAAATCATTTTCCTGATTAATAATCAATCCATTGATAGCATCCGTCATCAATTGTTCTGTCTTTTTAATATCCCTCAACGAATCACGTTTGTTAATTAATTTATCCAGTTCAATTGATTTGTTCATTAATATCATATTTGAACAGTGTAATAATTCCGCAATTAATTCCATAATTTTAAACCTTTCGTATCCCAAAGGTTCAATTTCATGACCAATTGAACTATTTAATTTTGAAATGTTTTTAAATTCATAATAATAATCAGTCAAATACGTTTTGACAATTTGATCTAATTTTAATGAAAATAATTTTAATAAATTACCAAGATATATCGGATCTCTTGGATTTGGCATGCATTTATTATCGTCTGAAACACTAACAGAAGAAATCCAATCAAACTCATCATAATCTGAATTATTTTTTCTGATTACCTCAATTATGACCGAAACAATTGTAACCAAACCATAATTTCCGTGGTTTAAAATGATATCCAACATTTCCACCATACATTCTTCCGAGACTAATTGTCTGGTTAAATCATTTGGTCCAATATTTGGATTATTAGAACTCATGTCTTGCTGGTCATCTTGACTGCCATTATTAGCCGCTACATTGTCTTCCCAAAATCCAATATTTGAACTAATACCAACAATACCATTTAGCAAATTGCACACATTATCTTGAACCTGATGATCTAAATAATATTTCTTACATATTTTCAAGAGCTTTAATATCAAATTTTGATCTAATAGTATGTTAATCAAACCATTCGAATTATATGGTTTGTCAGTAGATATCAGTCTAACCAATAAATCACAAACAGTTTGCGAATACGGTATGAATTTAATGAACTGCTCTGTTAATTGATAATATTCCTGCTCAAATCTAATAAAATTCATGAACCCACTAATATTGATCAATGCTAGATCGTCAACAAATTTCAAAAAATTATTGAACATAACTATCTCGTGAGAGTCTCTTAATGCTAAATAATTATTGGATTCCTCTAACTCAGATAATTTTTGAACATCAGTTGTACCAATGGTGATTTCTTCACTATACACAGAGTCGGCATTATCAATATCATTACCATTCAATTGTTGTGTTTCAGCAGAGGTGGAAATATTTGTTGGTACAAGAAGTTCAGTATCTTTAAAATAAAACTTAGGGTTAGAGTTCATAAAACCTCTCCAAAGTTTTGCAAATATGTCGAAATCGGTTAATAAAGTTTGATGAATATTTGATGCAGGTAGGATCATTATTTCAGAAATTACAGTGGCCCTTTGCAATGCATTTTGTAATTTATCTATATTGGTATCTTCATTTTCGTTTTCGTATTCGTTTTCGTTGTCATTATCCAGGTGATTGACAGTAACATCATCGTTGCCATTAGTATTGTTTGAAAGTTCATTATCATTGGTAAGGAAATTATTTTCCAATGAGTCATCAGTATAATCATTAGATTGTTTATCTAATTTATTATCGTCCCCAGATGTAAAAATATCATGGGATAAGTAACCGTTGGGTAATTCAGAGACGGTGGAATATTTTGATAACTTCATGGAAAATAATATATATTCAAACATTGTTGTCACAACGTCCTTTTGAGATAAATAATTTATTAATTTCTGATTTTTGGACAAATTGATTTCATCTAATAAATTTGGCTGATCCAATAATTTATTAAATAATCTGACGTTGATATTACTTTTGGAAAACTGAAGAGTTGGAATTTGAGAAAATGAGTTGTTTCTCGGTACACTCCTAATACTAGACTGCGAAGAATTAGCCAAGGGTGATATTATCGTTGAGGCCAAATTTTTCTGGATAGATTGGTTCGTACTGGTAATAGGGATTCCTTGATCTGTAGAGCCATTTGTAATCTTAGCCAGAGGAGAAGGAGAAGGAGATGGTGAATTATTTTGAATTGATTGCAACAATTGCGAAGCAGTTATATTAAACTGGGTTGTAGTTGGTGAGTATGCAACCTCGGGCGATAATGATGCGGTCGTGTTCACAATATCTAAAGGGCTACTATTTGATGTATTATTAGAATTATTATTATTATGAACATTATTGTGGTTATTGAGTAAAGATGTTGGTAAAGATATAGGTGTTGATGTCGCAGTAGTGTTTGTGACTAAAGCGGTGGAATGCTGGGATGTTTTTGCAATGGTGGGTTTCGGTGAATTGTTATTAGATACAGAGATGGGTGTGGAATTAATGGCGGTACTGGCTAACTGAGCGGCAGCATTTCTTTTAATATTATCCTGTTCAATTTCATTTAATATTTTATTGATATTGGCACTTGAAAATGAATGGTTGAAAAAGGGCCATATTGTTGACATTTTGGATTGTTAGAGATTTGCTGAAGTAGTGTTTAGGACAAACAAAGCTGAAGTGAATAAATTAGGCGATGACGGAAATATAGAATAGAGGAGAAAAGAATGTCGATCTCAAAATTCCAGCAGGTCAGAATTGTTTTGAATCGATCTGCAAACCTGATGGGTGTTTCTCTTTTTTTGTTAATGGAGTGATGGATCGAATGTTCGTGTCTATGACAATTGAAGATGTATGGTGTCTTTTTCCACAATTATTTCGAGGCTTCAATTGGTTAGTTTTGAGGAACACGGACAAATGCCGATTTTCAGAACAGAGCGTACTATGAATTCAACAAGTTATGTCAATTTACCGATGATTGCATCCACTTCTTCTAAAGACAGATAAAATGTACCGTGACAAAGGAGCTACCTCGATGCAATTATGTTCTTTGATTGTCTATATCTATTTGTATAGAAATATTCTATGCTGCACAAATGGAAGAGACCGGTTGCTAGTTGGGGCTTTGATGCGGTACTGTGATACTTTCCCTTGTATAAGTTAAAATGTACTCTCTATCCTTAAATCCGTTTTGGAAGTGTATTATAAGAGAAGAGAGAAAACCAACAATTTGATCTTCTCAGAGTATTGGAATTCTGATTGGCCGTTTCCGTTTGATTGATTATACAGACATATATGTATACATATGTATGTCTATATGTATACGTATAGAAAATTCCTTTTGTTGACTTTCTATAAACACGGTAACGCTATTGCTATAGTTAGCAAATATATAGTCAGATGTATGTACAAATATAAAAACACAATTGTATGCCACCAACCTATCTGTTGCTTCTGGATGGTATAGTATAGATATGAAACGTTATGTGGTGGTGGCGACAGAAATCTCTCACATTCCGCTAACACCCCAAACAGCTCATACTTCTAACAACAAAGACACTCCAGCCAATTGGTGTACTCTCCATTTTCCCTACAAACTGCAACTGTGGTGTTGAAATTGAGTGCGGCTCTGAAATTTAAATTGAAATTACCAATTTGAAGTTACCAAACCATCTTGCCACGACATTGAGTATGTTGTACTATGACACAGTCTTTGTGGCAACAAGAGACGTTTGGACAACGTTCGGCCGTGTACAGGTGTTCTTTCCGCTTGTGCTGTTGGTTGTGTGGTCGATCGGCGCAGGCTCAGGCCTTTCTTTTATCTTCATGAATAGTGGCAAAGATGTACGATGCTTATCTTTCTGGGGGCACAGATTGCAGGCATGTGTGGCAGTACTGGAGCAGAATCCAGCAATAGCAACAGTAGCTGAAAAGAACTGATCAACTGAATATGAAAGATACCGTGTGCAGCGAAATCAGTGACTCGTTGACGGAATTACAGGATGTTATTGACGAGTGCTCAACGCTATCTAGATACTCAGATACACCCGATTATTCCCAGCTGAATCTCTTGAAGGATTCATACGAATCGACGTATGGGGTATTTTCAAAGATACATTCGTTGTTGAGCAATCAATCGGAGTTGTCTGAACTTACAGTGCGGAAATTCAATTTACTTGTTGACCGGTATATGGCACTGGTGCACAGTACTCCCTCGTTACCCAATATCAACCTCGATGATTACACGCTCCCAAACGATTTCAAGTTGATTGCTAAAGCTCCTAGAGCTCCACAGCCGACACTCGGCCCAACCAGAGAAGAAACTTCCAACACAAAATCAGTACGGTTCAAAACAAAAATAGTTGAAGCGTCACCCGTGAAGTCTTTTGAACCCTACCGAGATATAGTTGAAGATGCCGCTACAAAAAATAAGGAAACAGACCAACACAATGATCCTCAAAAAATGGCCAAACCATATAGAGACTCTCTATTTGAAATTGCCAATGGCGGGGATGAAAATGGCATGGAAATAGATAACCCACCAATTGATTTATCCAATAGACAGATCTTCATACACAATCAGCAACAATTTGATCAGCAGGATGAACAACTCGGTAAATTGCACCATTCAGTCAGGCAACAGAGGGAAATGTCGTTGCATATTAACAGCGAGATATCAGATCAGTTTGTTTTGCTAAACGACTTGGAAAACAATATTGAAAGCTCAAACCATAGAATGATACGATCCACAGGTAAATTACAGAGATACAGGGAAGCGTTGAAAAAACGTACAGATTGGATGTGCATTATAATATTAGTATTTATATTATTATTTTTATTAATCGTGGTTAAATAAAGAAGCAGAAAATGTGTACATAAAAGATTGAGATAAAACAAACTAGAAGGTATATTATGGATGGTATAGTACAAAATAAACATTATTTCCATTAACCGTTAGTAACTGTATTAGTGAATATTGAGAATCGGGTCTAGTAACGCAGAAAAGGAGTGTGTGCGATTGTAAAGGAATAAAGCAGGACTTAACAAAAATAGTTTAAATTAAGAATATATTGAACAACATGTATTTTTGAAATATTGGCTATTGTACTCGTAAAATAGTAGTGGAAATCAGCATGATAGATAAATGTACCAATTTGAAAAGGAAAAAAAGTGGCTGTTATAAAAGGAAAGACATTAGTGTATTAAGATTGCGGATATCGAAGCATATCGTGAATATTTGATGTGTAAAAATTCAAACTATTGAAAACATGAATAATTGTTTTGTGTTAGGGAAAAAAAGCAGTGCAAAACTGAATCAAAACATTCAACTGTAGTATCTGTTTTTGCTATGCATACCATTAGCCATGTTGCCTGAATTTTTCATGTTTTTGACTCCATTCAATTTATTTGCGTTAGACATCATGTTAAAATTAAATGAATGATTGTTATTCATACTATTATTATGGCTGTTGTTGTTGCTGCCATTGTTTTTATTGGTATTGTTCCCGTTTGTGTTGTTGGCGTGTGTAACGCTGCCTGGGTTTGTCATGTTGTTGTCCTTCTGTGCATTATTGATATTGGCAGCTGCGGCTAAAATTTTGAAGATTGATTCGGAATCGATGTTGGAGTTTTGATGTTTCATCTGTGTTGATGTAGGATAACCATTCAAAATTTGATTATTGTATGCCTCTATTGTCGAAGCTTCCAAACATGGACAAAATGCAATATCCTGTTGGATACCAAATGATTTGGCTTGGTCAAGGTATGCTCGTGAAACTCTTGCTTTTTGCAGTGTGATTTTAGACTGTGAAGATTCCATTTTTATGTACTTGCAAAATTAAAAAAACTATTTATTATTATAGCACTAAATCTGATAAAGATGTACGTTTGACGATCTGGATCGCAAATCTAATGCTTGTAGGTGATACACCAACTTGTTAGTTTCGATCTTCTTAAAGTCCATCTCTTCAGAAAGTGAAAAATTAAAAATCCAGACAAAAAGAATTTTCCCAAAATGTTCAGATTGGGCCGTCTGAAAAATCGTTCGCAACACCTTCCTATTTAGGTTTGGAAGGGAACTTACTTTACATGATTTTGAGAGCAAAACAGAGTTTTAGATCAGCCTGGCCTGTTTCCATTTGGATTAACAGTCTGCAACATAACAAAAGCTTTTTTTTATCAGTTAAAAATGATGCTTGTGACCAAGAGGAAATTTTGTGCATCATCCAGAACGCTGGCATTCAGTCTTCGAACGACATCCAAAAAGAAAACCGCAGTTGATACGGCATCCTCTGAGAATAATAGTGATGACTTGAGCACTAAAAACAACAGTAAAAGTCATAGAAATGAGCATGAGCATGAGCATGAGCATGAACACGAGCATTCACACCACAAGCATTCGCCATTATTGGTTCAGCCCGATTTTCCCGTGCGTACACGTTTTGCACCGTCGCCAACTGGATTTTTGCATTTGGGCTCTCTAAGAACTGCACTATATAATTATCTATTGGCTAAGTCAACTGGAGGCGAATTTTTACTCCGTTTGGAGGATACCGATCAAAACCGTTTGGTGAAAGGAGCAGAAGAAAATATTTATGATACTTTAAAATGGCTTGACGTGCAAATTGATGAAGGACCAATTCATCCAGGTCCATACGCACCGTACAGACAAAGTGAGCGTTCGCAGATTTATAAGAAATATGCAGACGAGCTCTTAAATAAAGGATTGGCGTATCGTTGCTTTTGCTCAAAGGAAAGATTGGATGGATTGAGAGATTCTGCTAGGTTACTCAAACCGCCAACCACAGTTTCCTATGATAGGCATTGTTGGGATCAAGTTTCAAAGGAAGAGAGCGATGAACGTGCATTGCGTGGTGAAAGCTTCACAGTAAGATTCAAATCACCAGATCAGTACCCGGAATTTACAGATTTGTTACATGGAAAAATTAACTTGCAACCACAAATCAACCAAATTGATAGAAGATATGAAGATCCTGTTCTAATGAAAAGTGATGGATTACCAACCTATCATTTTGCAAATGTTATTGATGACCACTTGATGAAAATCACACATGTTATTAGAGGTGAGGAATGGGTGGCTTCTACCCCGAAACATATTGCATTGTACGACGCCTTTGGTTGGGAAAAGCCAAACTTTGTTCATATTCCTCTGTTGACCACTGTTAGTGGTAAAAAGCTTTCAAAAAGATCCGGAGACATCGATATCATGTCATTGAAAAATAAAGGATATCTTGGTGAAGCTTTGATTAATTTCAGTGTGTTATTTGGATGGAATCCGAAGAGAGAATTGGGGGAAAAAACCAGTGAAATACTCGATTTGGAAGAATTAACCAAAAGTTGGACATTGAGTGGTTTGACCAAAGGCAATGCAAAAGTCGACTGGAAAAAACTAGATTTCTTCAACAAACACTATTTATCCGAAAAACTGAAGGATTTTCAAGGTGAGTTTTTCCAACAGTGTGTTATTGAAAGCCATAAAAACATCAGCAATACGCTAAATTTGAAAGAATTGGACTTGAAGAAAGTTGAGCAAGTTTTGAAAATGATATATCCGAGCTTGGTTAAAATCAACGACTTTGATTCAGAAATGTACCATTACTTCTTTGTTTCTCCTTCACTCGATAATGATAAGCTTATGTCCAAACTGAAGTTGGATGGTAAGACTATCAAGATAATTGCAGAGGAATTGAACGCAAATGTTGATGGGCTAACTCATTCATCTTTTGATGCAACTGTCAAGAAAATATTACTTGATTTCCCTGAGTTGAAAAAGAGGGCTGTCTTTCAAACGCTCAGATATGCTCTAAGTGGGCCTCAATCAGGCATCAATCTTCCAATTATCTTAGAGCTTTTGGGTCCAAGTGAGGTGAAATGTAGAATCACTACATTTAATAAATTTGTGCACGAACAGTAATCAATTAGAAAGTACACGACTTGTATATATAACTGTTTTTTTGTTTATAAAGAATAAGACTGGAACAAACACTTGCGATTTCAATGTAGCATTGTATGACCCTAATTTCGGATCAATCTAGGTTTTGTAAATAGTTAGGATCATTGGCCATTTTCATCTTGAACTTGGTCCACCAATCATTAAATCTATTGATGCTGACATTGTTGTTGCTATCTGTGAAAGACGAAAGATAGTTATATGCATTTCCTATAATTTTATTACTTACGCTGAGTATTTCCGATTGCCCTAAAGCTGGAGCAGCCGCCGGTCTTGGTGCCAGTTGGTTTGTGTCTCTCGTCACCTTCAAGTAATCCAACTGTTGGGTGGCAGCCTGGTTGGGATCGATACTTATTCCTATCACAATAGTTACTGACTCTCGCTCGTCGATTTCGGATATTCCTGAATCCATGTCGATATCACCTTCATCGTGCACGCCGAGGAGGGCAGGTATATTTATATTCCCAGGGTTGATTTTGAAAATTGCACTCTGCTTTGTGGCGTTTAGAAACCCCAATAGTTTGAAATCGTTCTGAACCATTGCGTTTGTTTGACTGCCAGTTCCGCTTGCGTTGTAATTCGAGTTGCTGTCCCCATTTTCGGGTATGATTTGGTAGTAGATCAAGGCTGTGTATTCTGGGTCAAACTGCACGTTTGGCAGCATGAATATTGATAGATGGTAGAGTTGCTTTATAGGGATTGATCGAAACTCAATCATTTGCTTCTGTGGCGAAATTGGTTGTGCCACTGCTACCGGTCTATTGGAGATAGTTGACGCAAACATTTCGAATAATTTCAGTTCTAATCAGGTATAGCGTTAAAATACAGTCTGTTCTCAAGAGGTTGATTTCTGGTTCTCTCGAGTCGTCTTTCTTCCTGGGATCGTCAGTCTCTCGTCACATCCAGCTCGTTATCGTCAACTCCGGTGATTCGAGATCTCCTGTCTCTTAAATAAACCTTCCAGTGTTTTCCATAGAAGGTTCGCGAAAGAAGTTGATCTTTCGTAACTTCCAACATTGCTAACTCTATTATTATCGAACTATACACCATTACTGAATCGTTACACACTATGCTACAGCCAGTTACATCTGAATGATGGTCTTCTTAGGGGAAGAGGACTTTCTGACGCCAGCTCCTCCAATGATCTTGTCGGAACTCGAGACACGGGACTTTGGCTTTGTAATCTGTATTACCGATTTTCTCTGCTTGCCGATTTTGAGCATGTTGCCATCATCCCTTGCCATGCTGCCCTTTGGCGAATTTGCAGCTGAGATTGTTGTCGTTGTCGTTGTGGTGGTTGTTTTCCGGTAGTATGGAGACGAAGGGTTGGAAGTGCCGCCGTTGTTTTCGTTGTCTTCGGCCACGGAATGGTTGTGGGTGTGGTTTATTGTGGAAGTATATGCATCTTCATCGTCCGAATTAGAGTATCCTTGCACCGGGTTCTCCAAGGTCCGATACTTTCTTGGCTGTCCCGGACTAGCGATTGGAACCGCCTTCGTCATCACCTTCAATCCATTCGAAATCTTTCTCCTACTCACCGGAGTCCTGATCAACTGGTCGCCTTTAAAATTCATTTGGTCGTCACTCGAGTCTTCGCTAGGGTTCAAGTCGTTCTCCTGCTCTCTCTTTTTATACTCCTCATAGGAAATCAACGAAAACAGACCGCCTATGAAATCGTCCGGAGTGGTGTCTAGCACCATGGTATGCCTCCAATCTCTGAACTCGTTCTGGTGCAGATACAGCCAATGCTGCTGAGGACCAACAACCATTCCCGGTCTAACCATTCTCATATATGCGATACATTCACTTGCAGTAAAACCGTGTGTGTATATGAGATATGCGCCGATCAAGCACCCAGTTCTTCCCAACCCAGCTTTACAGTGGACGGCAACTTTGCCTCCCTTGGAAATCACCGTCTCTGCAGCTCCAATGAATTTTTGGACAAACTCCATTGTTGGACAGGTACCATCTTCAAAAATCATGTCGATATGCTGTATGTTTCTTTTGGTAAATTCTCGTTTATCATACAGGTGGGAATTTAGCCGGACAACCAGCTTGACGTTGTTTTCTGTGAAAAAGGATAAAACACTCCTAAAAGGTTCGTTCAATGGAGCACCGGGTCTCGACTGTTTTGGTGACGCAAAGGGTATGAAATCATTGGCCAAGATGTTCAAATCACCTTGGTCGACCCTTTCATACTGCTCGTACTGCTCCAAGTTAAAAGATCTCATATCGAGTAAGTTTCTTTCTTTGGCCCTCCACACCCCGTAAACTATATCTTGAATGGTGATTTCAAAGTCAGCATGCGAATATCCAGCGTCCCTGAAGGACATGAAAGGGGGATCGATTTGGGCAAGAGGCAATAAAACTTGATGTGGTGCCCAATTTTGGATCAATATCATATAGCAGGATAGGATACAGGCCGCATTTGATCGTTGCCTGTTGTCGTTTGAGGAGTAGAATCCTACACACTTATTCTTATTCTTTGGTTCGTTCAAAATCTTATGCAGTGCAACCGCAAATCTATAGAGATGACCAACATGCAAAGGACCAAAATCAAGGTTGAAATTATTATACGGTAATGAATTTTCGATTGTAAAATAGACAAAATCGTCTGTATCTTCCGGAACATCATCCGAAACAACAAGATATATCTTTCCTTTTAAGAACTCAATAGGTGCCACTTCTTCTTTTGACATATTTCAAGTATCACTTCGATTAGAGTCCAATTTGCTGCAGTTAAGTTAGTAGAAGTTTCTTTGTTCGTAGATTTCTTTGCTTTCCACTTATTGTCTCTCAAGCAGATGTCTCCCTCCGATAAGCAAAGAATATATCAACCGGAATAAAGTGAACGAATAATACACTTATCTGACTTCCCAAAAATGACAGAGCAACAAGCTTTCACTAAATTTCCTTGCTAGGAAAATCTACTCAATTCGAAACCTCATCCCAGAGTTTTCTTTTTATTTATGTTTGCCCCAAAAAGGCAGTGATATTAAGTTGAAGTGCCAACAAAATTGCTACACTTGTCGTGTCGTGTCGCGACACAATATTAGTCATATTTTGCGTTTTTTATTGGATTTTGTTTTTTTCATCCATTTTTTTGAAATATCTCCGTTTTTTATCATCAAAGGATTATCGGCATTTTGCCACCGAATAAAGGTTTATGAAAGGGTGGCTTGTACCACCATCTGCTGAACCAGCTCTTGATTGCCCCAAGGTAAAATGGCGTTTTTTGGTGATAGTAAACATACTGGACTTGGGACAAATGGCTTTGAAGTCTCCTTAAATTACATCACAGGTATTCCTGATCCTAATCATTTGTTATGTTCCAACTCATTGAAACTTGCATTTAAATCATTGCTTAAAAGGGACGCCAGTACCAAAGAAAAATCTATTTCGACATTGTTGGATTACATCACGGAAAACCCGAACGAGTTGGATGATGATCTGGTGATCATTACATGGGTTCAACTGTATCCGAAACTTGCAATTGATGATTCTAAAAAAGTTAGATCGACTTCTCATCAAGTTCAATCGCAGTTTGTTCACAACCTTGGTAAAAAATATGCAAAATATTTAAGAGATACCATTGGAGTCTGGTTGGCCGGTCTGTTTGACACGGATCGGTCAGCGTCCAAAATCTGCAGAGAATCCATTAACTTTTCATTTGGAAACAATCAAGAAAAGATTTCCAATATTTGGAAAGTGTTCGCTTTGCAAATTTTCCACTATTCCCATCAAATGATAGCTTTTGAAACCAAGGACACAATCTCAGACGAAAGATTCTCTTCGAGAGATGAAAGTGAAGCCAAATACGTCCGTGTACTACAAGCAGCTATTCTTTTGATGGTTCATGCTCTTCATGATTTAAATTCACAGGAAATCTCCGACGATCTTGTCTCCTTATTATCAGATATATTTTCGCAAGAAGCATTGTTTGAATGCTTCAGCTCCAGAGATTTTGGTTTAAAAAAAGCTGCGTATCTCTCATTCAAAACGTTAGTTACTTCAAAATATGCAACCACAATTTTGAATAAGAGCATGTATAAATCACTATCAAAAGCTATGATTAAAGGTATTAAGTTTGATTCAAAAACAAAACCGTTACTATACTCAGGTATTTTGGTTACTATACTCGATACAATAGTTTGTGTCACAATGTATGATGCCTCATTTTGGATCAACATTAAGAAGTCAGATGATAGGCTATTATCATTGATTAAGCTTGGCTCTCTGAACAGTGAACCAATTTATTATGATGTGATATTTAAACTCTTAACATCGTTGCCAGACGAATTTTTATCTGTCAGACAAATAGAAAAATTTGAACCATTTTATCTTGCATTAATTGAAAGCGTAGGTAATGAAAAATCAATTCAATTTATAGAAAAGGGATGGAAAGTAGTTATACAACTGATGACCATTCTGATGGAATATGATGGCAACACGAATGCAATTATTGATGCACTCACTATAAACATAGTCAAATTACTTGATTCTCCTAGGATTCTATCGACATCTATTTCCGCTTTGATGCAAGAGTTTCACAAATTTGCAAATGATGAAAAGGACTTGTTGCTAGATATAAATGCGGTCATCATGGATGCTCTACCAGACAAATTCATAATATTTCCTGATTTCAAAAATTATCAAGTGAAACACATGCACACTTTTGTGGAATCATTCATAAACCTGTTGATAGTGAATAAATCAGATTTAGGTGAGGTATTGTTAGCCAATTCAATTGACGCTTTAGAAGAAATTCAAGGATCTAACTCTTCTCCGGAGCTATCTTTCACTATTATTAATGTGTATATTAAGAAAAACAAAGAAGAATTCTCGACCTCCATTAACACATTTCTTGAATCGATGCCAAAATACATCACAGAGTCATTTGTTGATTTACCACTAGAAACCATGAGGTTATATTCGCATTCTGTATTTGCTTCTGAAAAATCTGTTGCCACTTTAGTCAATGCTGTTTTCATCCAATTGAAAAATATAGATTGTGTTCAGAAACTACTGAAGGTTATTTCTAGCTTAAAAAATTTTAATGTCCATGATACAACAGATTTAGGTCAATTTCTGCTTAAAAACTCAAAATCGCTGTCACCGGATACAGAAGCTTCATCTGGTTTTATATATGAATTTTTGACACCTGAAATTCTTGCCAATTTGTTTGCTAATGAAACATTCCACAATTTTATTTCAAATTCCGTTAAGCACTATAACAATGATATTTTCTTAGAATTTGCCATAACTTCTGAAACATTTCTTGAGAGACTAATGTCAGCAATATTGGACGACAATCAAAATGTCACTTCTGATTCTTTGTGCGCCGTATCTCTTCTTGATGAGCTCGAAAAAAATATATTAGTCAATGAAGCGTTTACCCAGGTGTATATTAGCTCAGTAAGCAATACTGTTGGGAAGTTTGACGGCAATCTGAATTTGCTTGAGAGTCGTTTTTCTGAAGAGCTAAAAGCTTTGTTCTTGAATAAGGTTTCACCTCCAGCAATTGGAAATTTTAAAGTACAGAAGCTTTTATCTATCAGTAATCCATTGGATCTCGGATTATTTTATTTCATTGATGATTATGAGTCAAAGGATAAAATTAACTATGAAGATGCAAAACTAATCATAAATAAGAGTGTCTTTTATTTTGACCTCATTAACACTCTACCTTCCTTTACTGAGTCAGATATTGATATTATTATTGATTTATCTTTAATTTCTGAATTCTCTTCGGATATTTTATTTTTAGAATCTACATTTTCTTCACAATATCAGGACAAGATTATTGATTTTAAAACCGGCATGGACGCATTGTTATTGAAAGTGTTTAAAACTGTATCATGTGAGGATGCTATGCATGGTTTGATATCTGGTGATACTGACTGTTATATATTAAAGAAGTTAATTTCATTGTTGAGCGATGAAACCAAATTGAAGTCATACTATTCTCACAGAATCGTCAAAAACATATTAGTGGAAAAAATTGAAGGAGTTGATACTAAGTCATTTGAGATCATTGATTTGAAACCGTTACATAACCGACCAGCATTGCTATTTGTTATTTTGAAAATTTCCAAGAGATTTCTAACTCTTAAAAATTTTGAAAATCTTAGAACCAATACTGTGGCAAATTTAACTAATGTGAGACGATCCACTGACATTTTTTCAGTTGGTTTGGAAAATCTAGTTTTGTTAAATAGCTTTATCGATGTTGATTTAGATCTTGAACTTCCTGAAAATTTTACAATGATAGCACCACATAGATGCATGATACTATTGAATACTTTATCAGAATGGACAGAAAGTGAAGTTGCATATGATGAAAACTTTAAAGTTATTAGAATGGTATTGTCTCAATTTGTTCAGCGTTACATTAATAGTATATACTATGTCTGCGATTCAAATTATCCTTCTGATTTCATCATAAAGGTGTTTGAATTGGGTCTCAAGCTTGTTGTTGAAAATATCAATTTACTTGATTCTGAGGAAGACATCTCAACTGATTTACTCTATCACAGCTTGAGATTATTTTTGACCTTGATTAAATATAAGCAAGAGATCGAAAGTTGGGATGATGAATATTCCGATGTTGAAAGTGAAATCATTGACTTATTTTTTAAATTTTCCAAAATTGCCGAAATTGCACAACCAATTAACATCGTTTGTGTTCAATTCAATCGTGTTTTCAGGCAGAGTGTTAAAGATTCAACATTGAGTAGATATTACGATCGTCTGTGTACTCTAATCAATAGTGAAAATGTTGATGTTCAGCGTTTGGGCGCATTGCTACTACACAGAACAATTCCAGAGATTCAAGATGCTTTGGTTATTGATTTTACTCTCTCTAAAAGAAAAGCCAACGAAGATGGAATTTCTGGTATTCATTTACCCCAAGTTTTGATCCATAATATAAACGACCCATTAGTTGATTACATCGAATACGAAGCAAAATCCAGAGTATATAGATACTTGTGGAGTTGGTATTTGATTATGGACCATTTTAAAAACATAACGCAGCAAATGAGGCAAGATTATATCACTGATATAGGGGATGAAAAAATTGGTGAATTTTTAAATTTTATTTTTACTGAATTAGACGTGAATAAATTTAAGATTCACGAAGACAATGCCATGTACGTGAAAAATTATTCATTTGATGATAACTTAACTTTAAATTATGTTGAAGAAACAGATAAATTGTTAGTTAATTTAATATTTGATATCATGAATAATATTGGAGGAACATTTGCACAGAACTGGTTTCAATCTATCAAAAATAAGCAACTTAAACAAAATATCGAAAAATTTATTGCTGGTTTTATTAGTCCACAGTTAATTAATGATATCCTTTCAACTTTATCTAACAAAACATCAATTGAAGACTCCGAATTCAAGATTAATATCAACAGAAAAATTAATGAAATCAAATGTCTCTATAATATTGACGAACAAAAAATGGAAATTTCTATTGTACTACCACCAAACTATCCGTTGGCGCAAATTTCAGTTAACGGTATTAGTAGAGTTGGTGTTGATGAAAAAAAATGGAAATCTTGGATCATGTCTGCGCAATATGTTATCAATTTCCAGAATGGTTCCATTTTAGATTCTATCAAGCACTTCAAAGATAATGTTACTGCTAACTTTGAAAATTTTGAAGATTGCGCAATTTGTTATTCAATTTTAAATGCAGTCGACCATTCGACCCCAAATAAAGTTTGTCCAACTTGTAAGCATAACTTTCATTCCGCTTGTTTATATAGATGGTTTAAAAGTTCGGGTGCCTCCACTTGTCCATTGTGCAGGTCAAAGTTTCAATTCAAGAAACATGCTTAGATTACTGTTTGCATTTATATACACTATATAAGTATACGTGTTTTGTTTCAATATATTAATACTATTTAGAGTTATTCCATTAATTCTTCATCTAAAAGTTTTTCTAATTCATCCACAGTAAATGATATATATAAGACTTCAGTACCAGATGTATCTCTTGTTAATGTGCACATTTTATGTTCTACAAACTCACCCAAGATCGTTCGAAAGGATATATCATTGGAAATAATAAATTCCGAAACACACAATTCGTAAAACTCACGCAAGGATATACATGTCTTATTTGATCCCGTGATAGTGCCCCTCTGTTCGAGTAACTTGGTATCGGCTCCTATAAATTCATCGATTTTATCCAGTTGCTGCAATATGAGATTTTTGTACAGGCTTTTAGCATTACCTGTTAATGAACTCAAGACATATTTTGCACCTCTTGAACCAACTAACTCGTCTGTTTTACCAATACTTAACGGATCCTTGAAACTAACTTCAGTACTGTAACTTTCAAATGTGGATATATTATGCCATATAAAGTTGTAATTTGAAAGAACTGAAGCGTCCCAAAAAACAGCGGTGTTGACATTATCAATCGAACAAACAAGAGATATCTGTTCTATACTTGCTAGCTGACTCAACATGAATTGTAAATCGTCATTCCTCAATGATTCACCATATATATTATTTAATAAAATAAACAATTTTTTGCTTTTATTGGAATGTTTCATAAATTCAAGATGGGTAAAATTGCATGTTTCTCTAACTTCACGTGACGTAGGTGGACTTTTCTTGAAACACACACGCCATATTTCTCTTAATAACATACGTAAAGTAAATTCTGAATTGTAACCATTTATGACAATACATTTTGCCTTTGGATCCAGTGGAAGAACAAAATCTTGTAAGAATCTAAAAAGAATGCTTCTTTTAGAGCCAATGCCATAGAATATTAAGTTAAAGTTTTCCTTCAACTCAAAAAGCCACTGTGTAAATTGAAATTCATAAAGTTGATTCAAACTTTTGATTGGTTCAGAACATATCAGGCCCAAAAGACTGTTATACCTATTAAATTCTTCATATGTGATTTCGGGAGCCATAGTCATCGAACTTTTAGAAATTCTTCCTCTCATTTGATTTTGTTCGAAGTATGCCTCAAAGCCATCATGGTATAATGGTTTTCTATAGGCCTTTTGATCTGTGACTAATAACTCATCATCATGCACATCAATATCGGGGACTTTCATTAATTTAATATGTTTAAAATTTTTGGGTATTATTTTGTCACCAAAATTGAATTTAGAATGCAAATTGCGAATATTTCGTTTTTTGGATCTGGGTGATGATTCATTTGAAACGTCTTCCAATTTCTCCAAAACAGATGTTCTTTTCCTAGGGCTACGTCTTAAGTGTAACTCAAGAGAGCTGTCGTTTTCACTTCTTGTTGGAGATAATGAACGAAATGGTGTTTTAAATTCCGATTTCAATGGAGAAAGTTCATCTTCTCCTTCATTCTTCAAAAATGGTATTTTATTAAGCAGCATTTTATGCGGTGATGATGTTGCACTGGAGGTTGGCGTTGTTCCTTTTATATTTTCATCTTTCTTTTCAACAGTTTGAATTTTTTTTGTCAGGTTTAGTTCTTTTTTGACTTCGGCGTGAACTTCCTTTTCATCACCGATTAATTCCTCAACCTCCATCCCCAATGGCAGCAATCCATCAGACTTACTTGAGTTTATAATTTCGTTCAACACACTCCGTTCATTTTCTTCCACATAGTCAGACCCATCTAATAAAACCGATCGATTTCGTAACGCGTTTTCATATGCTATCTTATTCAGTTCTGCCATAGATCTTTTCATTGGAGACTTTAATTTTGCGGTGTGAAATTCCAAAACTTCAACCCGATTATTTTTTCTGGGAGATTTATGACCTCCATGTCCGGATCCAATCATGGGTATGGTGCTCATTGGGTAGCAAGAAATAATTATCTGTTTCAGCAACTTACAAGAAAGTATGAGTAAAACAAGAGATCCAAGATGTAAGCTTTGAAACTACTATGGTATTTGCAAATTCATGTTAAAATATCGCGAGACATGTATGATGTTGCGACAAGCGTTTTGTTGTTGCTAAAAGTAAGAAGGTATACCTTCTAGAATGTTGGAAACTAAAAGTTTCGAAACTGACAACAATCTAGTTAAAATACAAAGAACACAAAGTAAAAGGCTTACAGTTAATGGTTAGAAACAACTGAAAATTCGTTATATTTGGACTATTAAAAATCAATAATTAAACCGTTTATGAAAAATTTTCAACAGATTTTATGATTTTAAAAATCAACGCCGAAACTTGAACCAAAAGGATTTATTTTTAAGAGCAACAAGAATACTGTATGAGGTTCTATTTTACCAGTGATACAACATGTGTAAAAAAAAAGGCATTATTAGATAACCCTTAGTCAATTGAGACCTGTAGATATAAAATTTCAACTCATTATACAAAAACGAAATTGGAGTAACAGAGCATGGGATGCACGGATACATGTAGAGAAGAGGGACTTTGCAGGAGGTTTACAAAAAGTAGACCTAATTAAATTGTATTTCGATAAAAATGTATATAAAAATAATATTGTACATAAGTATATATACTAAATTAAAATATTGCGAATAGGGAGGGAAGATAATCAGCGTGCGATGAAACAAGAGACTATGCGTATACACGACGATAACTGTAAAGAAAAGATACACTTAACTGGATAAAGGGGGAGGAAAGAATAAATCAAGAAAAACATGATGTTTCCTTCTCTTTATGCATTCAAATAATTTAATCGAAAGTTTTTTTGGTACCTCTGAAGTTGTTGACTGGAGTGGAGTTGGCACCAGAGCTGGAGAAACCTCTGTTACCGCCGTTTCTATCACGGCCACCAAAGCCACCTCTACCACCTCTACCACCTCTGCCGCCTCTACCACCGAAACCTCTGTTACCACCATCGTTTTGTGGTTTAGGAGTGGAGAAATCTAATCTGACAGCTCTGTTGTTCAAATATTCACCGTTCAAGTTATCTAATGCCTTTTGGGCAGCGTCAACGGATTCAAATTGGATGTAACCGAAACCCTTGAGTTGCTCGGTCTCTGGGTGAGTTGGTAATCTGACACCCATAATTGGACCATATTCACTGAAGAATTCAGAAACAGAATCTCTGTCAGAGTCGAATGATAAGTTACCAATGAACAAAGTATCTGATGGTTCCGACTTAGCATCACCGAACTTCTTGGCTCTGTCGTTGGATCTTTCGAATGAGTTTTGGGTCTTTGGTTTGGAAGTGGACATGTCGACATTGATTGGTCTACCGTCGATTTCCTTACCTTGCATTTCTTCGAGTGCCTTTTCTGCGACTGCCTTGGATTCAAAATCAACGTAACCGTAACCTTTTGATCTACCGGATTGTCTATCGGAGATGACTCTTGCACTGATGACACCTTCGTAGTTTTCGAATTCACGCTTTAACCAATCATCGTCAATGTTCCAAGAAAGACGACCGACGAAAAGGGTGGCTGGTTCGGTAGTTGATTCTTCAACCTTAGCCTTCTTTGGTTCCGATGCTTCTTCTTCAGCTTCTGCCTTTCTCTTCTTTGGGTTTTCTTCTTCGTTATCAGAGGAGTCGGAGGAGTCGGAGGAATCAGAAGATGAGGATTCTTTCTTTTCTTCCTTCTTTTCTTCTTCTTCGTCGTCGGAAGAGTCGGAGGAGTCGGAGGAATCAGAAGATGAGGATTCTTTCTTTTCTTCCTTCTTTTCTTCTTCTTCGTCGTCGGAAGAGTCTGAGGAGTCTGAGGAGTCAGAAGATGATTCTTCCTTCTTTTCTTCCTTCTTTTCTTCTTCTGATTCAGAGTCAGATTCGGATTCCGAGGATGAAGAAGAAGATGATTCAGATTCAGATTCGGATTCAGAGGATGATGATGAGGATTCAGATGAAGAGGAGGAGGATTCTTCCTTCTTTTGCTTCACTGCTTTTTCTTCTTGTTTCTTGGAAACGGATTTCTTGGATTTCTTGATATCTGCCTTGGCCATCTTGATTTCGATACTGATGAATGTTCTACAGAAAAGCAGTAATAGTTTTTTTTTCTAAGAGTTGATAACTTCTTTTAGGAACAAACTGAAGAGGCCAGAGGGAGAAGAAGATGTAGTTCCAAATAATGAAAACGAATACCTTTTATTAAAAAAATTTTTTCAGTTTGGAATACTGTTTAGACAAAGAAAAAAAAAATAAAATATAAAAAAAATTTTCAGCATGAAAAATGAAAAATTTTTTTCCTCGATTTCCATTTTCGGTAATTGTCCATGGAGAAAAAAGTTGAAAAAATAGAAAGCAGAGAGAAGGAAAAAAACAACAAATTGACGATGCGCTGCTTACGTAACCTGTGGATTTCGGCTGATGAAGAGAAAGTTTTTCTTAAAAGGGGAAAGTCACGTTTGCCTTCAAGAAAAGAGGAAGAAAGGGAGGAAGAAGACGGAGATGTGGAGGTACTTGACAGCAATACACGCGGATCAGGGCGCCGGTTAGAGAAGACAAGAGGAGAGAAACATGGGTGAAAGACAATATCCAGAAAAAGTTTACCCGGGACAGCCGATTCTGCCGATCTATGAAACTACAGCAACATCACAGAGTGTGAAGTACATAGCTGGCGATAACGTGCGCCTGGAAAAGGTGACGTTCAACGGAAGCAGCATCCCAACGCTCGTGTCGACAGCACTGGGACGTGTGGAGGTGCGTGCAGAAGAGGTCCCGCAAGAGGAGCAGAGGGAAAACACGGGCAACACGAGGGTCGTGTCGGTGGTCCACTATAAAGACTCGACGTACAACAGGGACGGCTCACACTACACAGACATAGGCTGCAAGAGCTACAAGGCCGTGACGCCGCAGGTGAACGACACCGTGTTGGCAAGGGTGACGAAGTTGTCCCACACAAGAATCAACGTTGAGATCCTGAGTGTTCTGCCTAGACAGGCAGAAAAGAAAGACATAGACTCGGAATTGCAGCTGCTCAACCTGTTGCCAACCGAGACCGGCGAGTTCTTCAAGGCAATCATTCGGTCCCAAGACGTCAGGTCGACCGAGCGTGACAGCGTGAAAACCTGGGACTGCTACCAGCCTGGCGACATAATACGTGCCGTGGTGCTCTCCTTGGGAGATGGTGTCAGCTTCTATTTGTCAACGGCGAAAAACGATCTGGGTGTGGTATTTGCTCGCAACGAAGCAGGCGAACAGTTATACCCTCTGGATTGGGAAACCATGGTGGCCCCAGGCTCCGGCGAAGTGGAAAAGAGGAAATGCGCAAAACCGTTCTGAAACCTCCTTTTCGAACAACAGCTTCCGACCTTTCTCTTCAAGGTTTCAATCGTCGTTGGTTGCTTACTTTGGAATAAATTTGAAACATACGATAAATAACTACATAAATATATATCTAAAAAGAGAGAAAGCGAGACAGCTTTTCTGCTTCAACTCGAGTATCATTATTCTTGCGAACAGTCTCTACCAAAGATTCCAACCTTCAACCAGTCGGAAACAACAAAAATCTTATTACGGATACCCAATAACATGGTAACGTAGGCGGAACGCCAGAAGAAGAAGGTCATGGAACCACCCAAGGTAACAGTCGACCAATCACCCCAAGACAAATCAGCCACTGCACGTTCTGAACCAATGTATGCAAGGGCACCTTGATGGATATACTCAAATGGCTTGTCCATCTTCATGACACGGTCTAGACGCTTGTGTAACTTCTTCAACTCATTTTCGTCAGTCGCCTTGGCGATCGAGTAATTTAGATCATCGATTTTGGATAACCTGTTGAAGTGATCAGCTAAGAAGCAACCTTGTTGGTGTGCGACTTGGGCAGTCGGTGGGTTTGCGGTAAAAGTACAGTCACCCAGAGCATAGATCGAATCATCACCATCCAATTTCATGTAGTCATCAACCAACAGACCTCTTCTGGCGGTTTTCTGTTCAATGATCTTCGATGCCAAACTCTTGGTGAGATCACGCTGTGCATTACCACCAGCCCAAACCAAGGTACCGTAAGGAATGACAACATTTTCAGTTTGACCATTTGGTTCACGATGGGTTGCGTAGACGTTTTTGTCATCAACTTCTTTGACCATCGTATCAACACGCAAGTTCAAACCCTGACTTTTGAAAACCTCTTTTGTGTATTCGATTAAACGTGGATGGAACATAGATAACACATTGTGCTGAGCCTCGATCAAGGTCACATTCATTTCCTTCTCGATACCTGGAATGAACTTACATAAATCTTGATCGATGTAGTCCTTGATCTCAGCAGCCAACTCAACACCTGTTGGACCACCACCACAAACAACAAAAGTTAACAATCTTTTTCTTTCCTCGGAATCGACTGGCAATAATCTAGAAGCTTCAATTTGGTTGAACAGCTTCTGTCTCACAGCCGTTGCGTCGTTTGCCTCCTTCAGGAAAGACGCATGTTCGTAGATGCCGGGAATACCAAAGGTGTTGACTTTAGCACCAACTGCGTACACTAAATAATCGTAGGTAAGTGTGGTTTCAATCGAATCACTGTCGTTAGTGAAGGCATCACCGATCAAGAATCTCTGAGATTTGTGTTCAATTTTGACTGTTTTGTTTACCGGGTCGATATCTGTAGCTGCGGCTTCCAGATACGTCACTTCTCCTGGGGTTTGTCTTGCGATGGTTCTGACCGAATCGCAGATCGACTTCATGTTAATCGTACCGCTCGGAACAGATGGAAGCAACGGAGTGAACAAGAAATAGTTTCTTGGCGAAACAATCGTGACATTATACTGGGTTGTATCTAACTTGTTCAAAGCGGAGATGGCGCCCCAACCGGAGCCCAAGATCACAATATTTTTTTTTCTGTTGCCGTTTTCTTTGAATTCCGTCTGTGGCAGCTGGCTACCTGGGTTGGATTCTTTGTAGACCAACCACGTCAAATAGCACCAACCGGCTACACCCGAAACGACGATTGCACGGAATGACCACGTGAAAAATCCGGATTTCAAAGGTTTGCTTTTCTTCTTCACATCGCTGTTGTTGGCTGTGGAGAGAAATTTCTTTGTGTTGGCCCAGTTCACCCTTGTGGCCGTGGCCCCTCTTTTGGACATTGCCGAAAGCGTGTGTCTGGACATGATGCCACAGGCGCCCGTGCCACCGATACCTCTGGCAATACTAAACATGGTGAGTAATTGGCTTTTGCTTCTATGACTAATACTGAACAAGTCCTGCTTAACGATTGGATGAGATCGCAACTATCACTGGGATAATCTGGCAGACAATAAGCAGAGAAAGTGGGTGTACAATTGCAAAAGGGAACGTGCCTTGTTTCCTATTTTCTACCACGTCTCACTCAGTTTCCTCACAAGTCTCGGAAAGAAACCAGATGGTTACACATCAAATGAGATTAATGGATAGATGGCTGTTAAATACTAAAAAAATTAAAAAAAATTGTCAAAAAAAAAAAATCTGTAATTACAATCGAGTTCTGATAATAATAAAAAAATATCGTTCTAAATAGTAAAGATGTATCATGATAAGTATGTGCCCCAAACCGTAACTTCTCCCCATTCGAGCCAGTAGTGAGGTATCCATATAGAAAGCAATCGAATATTCTCATATGAAGAGAAAAAACGTGACAACGTCTGTTTTCGGCTCAATAGTTTCGGTGTACAGCTGTGCGAACCTTGTTTTTTAAGCGGAGAAGTTATTATAGTACGTCTTTTTAGGGTAATGCAATTCGCTAGCGGGTAAAAAAAAATAGGCCAATTTTTTTCTTGCAAGCTGGCGGAGATATGCAGCTTTTGGGAATCGATTAGAGACTAAATGTGAACCGGATTAATCGGCCAATTTATAGGAAAAAAATTGAAAAAAAAATCCGTGCGGGCGGGCACGTGACACGTCACGTGCCCGCGGATAAACACCTATTTCTGATGATAGGGCAGGCGGTGCTGGGCACGTGACACAGCACATGGCCATGCACCAACACCTATTTCTTGGCCATGAGGTGGGTGTCGGGGTCCAGGTCCAAACCATCTTCTTCGACCCCCATTCCAGCGTCCAATTCTGCAGCCGGATCTCTGTCCAGATCGTACTGCTTCATGGCAGACAGCCTCCGACTCTGTTCTTGCTGGACCTGCTTGAGCAATTTGGCAATTTCAGCAACATCGGAAACATCGATATCCACATCAACATCGACATCGACGTCTTCCATGCCAACCCGGACATGTTCGTTTCCCACGTGCATCATGTCCATGTCGTCGATATTTTCAAACGAAGACGCGTCTCCAAACACCTTGCCCTGGCCCAGATCGTCCCCGTGGTCCATGGCAAGATCAGCCCCAACCTTACTCCCGGGCCGGCTCCCAACAGCACCTCCATCAATGTTTTGCTCTTTGCTGTTGACAACAAAACTTCCATCCTTCTTGTCACCGGCTGGGTTGCTCTTGCTGCCGTCATCCACATACGTCTCAGCGGATCCATATTCCATACCAACATCACTCGATGCGGCTACAGCGGCAACGGCCGCTGCCGCTGCCTCCATCACCTCTCTATCCACCTCCAATTCATTCTCCTTCGTGATATCACCAATACTTTCCATTCCCTTATCACTAGCGTCATTACTGCTGTTCGGGGTATTTGGAATCAGGCGGTCACGGTCCTCACTGGCGTCTTCGCCAGTAAGACCGCCTAGATCCTTCTCTAAACTCTCGTTCATTTTCAAGCATGCATGCAATGGCTTATGGTGTTTATGATTATAGCTGATCTGAACAATTCCGTGAACAATGTCGTAACTTAATGTTATTTTTGAACAGCACTCCTCAGTTTTTAACCTGTTCATAACCTGTCTCTTGTTCTCACTCCGACTTTTACGCCTCCGAAATTTATCTTGTGAGCATATAAACATCCAAGTAATCTTTTTGGCTCTATTAACATCACACAAGGAAGGATTGTGATGATCTCTCACTGCAAATTTAAACCCCGTGACTTCTTGTAACGGCTGTATGTACGTCTTGACTATCTTCTCTCCGATATTCTGAACTATTGGTGACGTCAACGCTTCCGGTTGATACCTCGGAAATTCAGTTTCATTGCTATATGCTCTGAAATTATGTTGATGCAAGTCAACCACATTATTCAGTGAAACCTTCGAAATGAAGGTCTTCCAGTCGTCGGATAAATTCGGTAGTTTCACGAGCACCCTTGGTTTCCTATCTTTGACCTTACGTCGTTCTCTGCATTGGACGCATGTTTGATATTTTTGTAAGTCGCCTTCTGTCTCTTGCAGTCTCTTCATCCGGCATCTGGAACACTTTTTGATTTTTGCCAAGTCAGCATCCCTGTCATGCCGTATTTCTTCCACCTCGGAAGTTCCAGAGCCAGCAAAACTGTGCCTTATTCTTGGACTACTGTTGGCAATACGGGTAATAAGAGCAGCAGTGTTCTTTTGGTTTTCATTACTTCGATCCCCCAATTTCATTCTTTTTGTCAACGGCAGAACTTCGCTGTCGGACTTATACCTTATACTGTCCATCATATCTGTATTATAACCATTTAGTAATATTTTCCCACCGCCAGTCACATCATCGGTGGGGTTTGTACCAAACTCTTCATTGATGGTGACGTTTCCAGTCTCGTCAAGATCTAAATTTGAGGTATTGTCCATTTGAAAATGGTGTAATTGTGTGACGGCATTGATGTGCCCCCTTTCAATTATGGACTTTATATAATTTTTGAACGGCTCACTCTCACTTTCATTAAACGCATTTACCAATGTTCTTTCTATGTTATGTGCATCATGATTTAATAAATCTTCGTCGTCTTCATCTGCGCCGTTACTACTCCCCGTTTTCTGTTCTCCTGGGTGCACACTGTGGTTAGCATGGCCGTTATCATTAAAACCATCACTGTAAGTTTCCTTTGCATTGTCTTCCCCCTCTTCCTCTCCCTCACCCTCCCCATCCTCGTCCTCATCTTCATCTTCATCGTTATCACCCTCGTCATCTTCATCATCATCATCATCCGAAAGGCGCACATTTACCCCGACTTCTTTATTTAAATTTCGCAACTCGTATCGAAGTTGGGTATTTAACTGGTTTAGGTGCAAATCATTCAGATTATCTATTCCGTGTAGATGTTCAATACTAAACGGATGGGTATCATCAACGAGTGATTTCTGCAAATTCTGCATCGTTTTTCCTGCTTTAAAATCTATAAATTGGATTCTGAATTTTTCAACTTGATGCCTATAGATCCATGTGTACAGAGCATGAATCTTGCTTCCTGTTCTACGACAAATCTTAGAAAACTATAGATAATAAAGAAAAGAAAACTGGTTTAATCAAATTATCTTATTTTTTTTCATGTTTACTAAACTTCAACAACTCTGCGGCGTCGATCGACCATGCCGATATTCAGATTTCCTTGGTAATCCCATTGTCATCCCCTGCAACCTCCGGCAATCTTTGTGTTGAAGGTAATGACAATCTGGAGTTCCAACTCATTTTCATGGAGTATGGACAACAGCATGACAAAGAACATTTATGATAACTTTCTAGTGTCTTTGGTAGTCAATGCAATAGTTTGAGGGAATACCGTTGTCCTACAAACCCCAATGTAATATGCCTGTAGAAGAATACATGAAAAATGAGTAAGTTCGCTTCAGTACACCAGGCAGCAAAAGTCAGACATGTTGATGAAATTCACTTAGAGGAATACTGTGGTAGATGCCTTGAAGCACTGCTTTGTTTCCAAAAGCTGTCAACTTGTACCGGTTCAAAAGGTATCAAGGCCACCACCAATTCAAAACCATATGCCAACACGTCTAGCAAAAGAAGATTCCGAAAACAAACAGAGTTTGAAAATATCGGAAGCTGAGTTTTCAGAGGACGATAACGGAGGAGAGGGTGAATATGACGAAGCAGAGGACAAGTATGTAGAAGACGACGACTTTGATGACGGCGAAATTGAGGCCGACGATCCATACCACGAGGGCTCAGGAGATGACGAGCTGGAAGAGGATGAAGTGTCTGAAGATGAGGAAGATGTGAGATTTCGAAGTGCAAAAAGCAAGAGGAAACATGTGAATTCTGCCGTCAATGTAAAAACTGCGGCGAAGACGTCAAAAAAGTTTGTTTTAAGTTTGAAATTTAATGATAAGAGGTTATTGTCGAAAGTTGCCGGCCCCAAAATAAAAAAAGAGAAGAAGAAGACTGGTGGGAAGACCACCAAAAATTCCAGTTCAAGATCAAACAGAGCGGCAGTTAACTATACAGAACCTGACGAGGACGAGTTTCAAGACGAGGAAAACAAAGAACCCAAGTCCAATAAAAGCAGGGGAAAAATCACGCCGCAAATGAACGTTGATGAAGATGAAAGTGAGTCCAATGACGAAGATTTGCTGGAATTGGCCAACGAAGAAGAAAGAGAGACGGATCTTTTGGGATTCGACACGGAAGACAACGAAACAGACATGGACGTAACCAAATTCAGTGAGCGACAGAAATCCAAGTATTTAGGCACCTCGGAAGAACCTGATGAAGTGCCAAGTCTGGAAACCTTGCAGAGTGAATTTTACAAAGGAAAGAAATTACCCAAGAGTATTCTAGCATTGATGGAGGGGAATCCAAACAAAAAACAGCTGACGGAAGAAGAGATCCAGCTGAGAAAGGCAGAAGCAGCAAGAAAACGTAAGACGTTCAATCTGCGTAGACTGGAAGCTGAAAAGAAGGAGACGTTGAAAAAGTTATTGCACAGGAAAGTTGAAAAGGTGGATGCACAGAAACTTGAAGTGGAGAATGAAAGAAGATTGCAGAATAAGCTGAAGCGTAAAGATATAATCACCCACAAAGCCCTATTTAGCTGGGTATCCAAGACGGAGGTTGATAATGGCGAAAAGAAGAATGTGTCATATTATTCAATGCAATAATGATTTCTTGGCTAGTACAGGATATTATATACGTTATATAGGGTTTAAAAATGTTTTCTTTTTATATTTTCGATATTGGATCATCCATTATTTCTCTTTGTTTCTGTTTGGATTTTGAACACGATCAATAGCAACCTTGAAAGAACTTAAAAACACAATCCCTTCCAACAGACACAAAGACAGACAAGCAAGTTTTTTCAACGTACCCATTCTATATTTTCTTAGAATAGGATACAAAATGACCACGGCTTCAATTGAGTGCACAATGAGTATAACCCTGAATGCGAGAATGTGATAATCTGTGATGATTGTCTTGATCTGTTGGGAGATATCCAGTACATCATTCAATACGTATTGCAACAGGTCAGGCTTTGTTGCAAATATGTATAAAGTGAGAAACAAGCCGATGGCCAGGTAGTCTTTCACGCTCTGCAAAAACGGAATGTCGTTAAGCAGATATTCACTGAATCCACGTCTTGCCGCCGCTTTTTGAGCCATTTCAACAAACTTTGAACGGGCATCGTGGAATGATTCTATTGTTGGTTCGAACGGAATACGGATGAAATTCTTGGTTCCTTCCATGTCAATGTAAGAGATGGACATTGAGCCCAGATTCAAAGTTTCCAGCGTTGGTTTACGCTGGGCAATTTCAGGATCCACATGTCCATACACCACTAGATAATCCTCGAGATTATGTGTATGATCCTTATTCATATGTTTGATGATTCTTGGAATCAAATGACTGTCATCTTCGCCTGCTTTTGCCATGTTGCTTCTGATCGTTGTATTCTCCTATGTTATACTGGCTTGGTTGTTTTCTTTTGCAAGGTAGAGACCTAGACAAAAAATGAAATCCAACCCGATATTGTTACCTGAGTGATTAATTGAAGTTATCGGATTCTATCAAAATCAATTCATCGCATCTGTTGCAAAAAAAAAAACCCGCTTAATCACGTGACTGTCTCTCTTTTTGCTTTTTCCTCTGGTATCAGAAATCAACGTGGTGGGTCTGAATAACATGTTGTTTATGTGTCAGTTTATATTGACATGGATATACGATCGGTTGAACTTTAAGCAAGTGGTTATACAGCAGAATCGTTCAATTCAACATCCCATTGTCTCCACGAGAAAAGGACAAAGCGATGAAGCAGGTACTAGTAACCACCGGGGCCACTGTTACGTTTGAAGGGTTGATAGTAGCATGTTTGGATCAGTCTTTTTTGAATGAGTTACTCGACCTGGGGTACGACCGCCTGGTGCTTCAGTACGGGCAGGGTGATGAGGGGATTCGCCTAGTGGCCGACTTGATCCAGCAGCTGGAGAGCTTGGTCCACGTCTCGAGCGAGTCTCAAGACCCCGGCACGGGGCATACGTTTGAGCTGGAGTACGTAGGGCAGGGTTGCTCGAAGAGCTCTCTGTGCATCAAATGCATCCAATTTGATGGTCAGCTCACGGCCAACTTTACAAGGTACTGTGATCTGGTGATATCGCATGCCGGAACCGGCTCTATCATGGACGCATTGAGGACGAGGCGAGCCGAGCCCGAGCAACCCTGTGCGGGTTCCGAACCGTCCGCCCCGATTGCTCTGATTGTCATGATCAACAGCAAGCTACAGGACAACCACCAGGAGGAGATTGCCCGGGCCTTCGAGTCTCTGGGGGTGTTGACCAGTGTCAAGAGTGATGTTGCTGAGCTGACAAGCCGAGTGAGAGAGCTCAGCCAGCCTAGCCGGAATAGGCCTAGTAGCGTGTCCGCACGCGCAGAGCCTAACCGCCTTGGGCCAGCGTCCGGTGCTATAATTGGCACTATTGTCGCCGAGGAGCTTAGCAACTGAAAGGGCCATAATTGCCACCTCTGGGGGCATGCAGAAGAAGAGTGGGTTGGAACGCTATGGAACCTTTGTGCGTCGGCCATAGGCGGGATGTGGAGTGGCGTTTGCTGGATATCTACGGAACGCCAAAACGCAAAAAAAATAGAACCCAATTAGCAATTACAAATTTACCGAATATGGTAATTGGATCAACAAGACGAGATCAAAGCCATTGAGGAGAGACACCCAACAGAAGAGGATGCACACACACACACATAGATGTGGATATATAGGTAGATATATATATATAATTATATATATAGAGAGAGATATATAGATATATATGCTTATGTACAAACCTACATGTATGGGAAAAGCAAAGAAATAAGACGGGCAATTGGCCACTCGACAACAAGTCGCCGGGTTTCTCAGGATGTGCCAATTCTCTAATTGGCATTCAGCCTCGGAATTACATGGCTTTGAAAACTCTCCAAAAGAAAAAAGAAAAAAAAAATCAATTGGCTAAAGCAGATCCATGGCTCTCTATTTGACTACCAGAGTCTATTGTTGGTGGGCCACTATTACCGGCAGCCTTGTTTGCTCGTGCATCCTTGCCCTACATTAGTCTATATTTAGTAGAATTGTCCCCCATGGACACCCCCATGCGTCTATATATAGATTCGTATGGTATATGACATGTCGTAATGTGAGAGGGCGGCCCTACAGTAGATAATAGCAAATGTCATGTTGTGAGTCCAATAGAGTGACGATGGCATATGACGACTTCTTCCCCCCTTTGTGACAGCATGTTGCCAGAACTACACCGAGTCCTATAAATAGACATATTGCCTATTTGGGCAATTCAATTGAACAAAAAAAGCTGGGATTTAAAAATAGTAACCAAGAATGACATATAGCAATGCAGCTTTTGTCAATTAACGTTCCCAAATAGGCAATGTGATGAGGATTTCCTCACTCCTCGAAGAAATTAACATGCTTTTGTGAGCTATTATCCATTTCTATTGATCTGATATACAGGGGTAGTTTATTTTTTCATTCTTCTGCTTGGATGAGAGAGTTGGATATGGTGGCGGAATGGGTTGGAAGCAGCGGTTTCCGGCACAACCTCCTCTCACACACCACTTTCCGTTTCGTATTTAAACATCTAACTTTCCACCTCCTCCCGTCTCACTTCTGTTTCACATCCCCCTCCTCCCTCTTGGCTCCAAAACCTTTCTTCCTATCTCCAGACAGATTATATCTATCAATTCACCCCAGCACAGCACGAAATATATACACATATATTCACGCCCATCCCGTTCACATAGATATACAACCACATCCCCACAATGCAATACAGAAACTTAGGTGTCCTCGCTTTAGCCGGTAACGCTTTAGCTGCTTACGTCCCATCCGAACCATGGTCCACCCTCACCCCATCGGCTACACTGCAAGGCGGTGCCACCTCCTTCTCCGGCTCCTTCGGTATCGCAATCAACCCAATTGCAACCGCCTCCTCCTCCTCTGTCGTCGAAAAGAAGGTCAACAGAAAGGCCGAAGCCACCCAAATCGGCGACGGTCAGGTCCAAGCCACCACCGGTACCTCCAAGACCACCGCTCCAGCTGTCACCCAAATCGGCGACGGTCAGGTCCAAGCTACCACCACCACCGAAAAATCAACCGCTCAACCAGTCACCCAAATCGGCGACGGTCAAATCCAAGCTACCACCACCACCGAAAAGGCCACTGCACAAGCTGTCACCCAAATTGGTGATGGTCAAATCCAAGCCACCACTGCAACCGAAAAGGCCACTGCACAAGCTGTCACCCAAATCGGCGACGGTCAAATCCAAGCCACCACTGCAACCGAAAAGGCCACTGCACAAGCTGTCACCCAAATCGGCGACGGTCAAATCCAAGCCACCACTGCAACCGAAAAGGCCACTGCACAAGCTGTCACCCAAATCGGCGACGGTCAAATCCAAGCCTCTACCACAGAAAAACTGAAAGCTGTCACCCAAATCGGCGACGTCAAAAAGCCCACCACCACCGAAAAGGCCACTGCACAAGCTGTCACCCAAATTGGTGATGGTCAAATCCAAGCCACCACAGCAACTGAAAAATCAACTGCACAAGCTGTCACCCAAATTGGTGACGGTCAAGTCCAAGCAACCACCACCACTGAAAAGTCCACTGCTACTGCAGCAACTCAAATTGGTGACGGTCAAGTCCAAGCTACCACTGCCAAGGAATCTGCAACTCCTGCCTCTCAAATCGGCGATGGCCAAGTCCAAAGGGAAACTTCCTCTGCTCCACTTCCATCTGCAACCGAAAACATCACCTTACAAGCATGTGCTTCCAACGGTACTTTAACCATGACCTTGGAAGACTCCATCTTGAAGGACTCCAAGGGTAGAATTGGTTCTATTGTTGCCAACAAGCAATTCCAATTCGACGGTCCACCACCACAAGCCGGTGCTATCTACGCTGCCGGTTGGTCTATCTCCGAAGATGGTAAGTTGGCTATCGGTAACTCCACCACCTTCTACCAATGTCTGTCTGGTAACTTCTACAACTTGTACTCCGAAGAAATCGGCTCCAAGTGTGAACCAGTTGAATTAGACATTGTTGAATTGGTCAGCTGTTAAACCTAGCTACCGTTGAATTGACTTCAGACACGGAAGCTCATTTGCTTAATTACTCCAGCATTTCCATTTATCATAAAATTTAAAGAAATTCTTGCACGTTTTTTCATGTTTCACCTTTATATTTAATATTTATCCTATACCTTCTCCTACGCGTGTGATTCACCTTCGTTTCATTAACTGTGTAACTTCATATATAACTAATAATTTTTTAAAAAAAAATACTATTATGTGAAACCGGTCAAAGCTTACCTTTTTCTTCATCCGATTTTATACCACTTCTACTCCATTTGAACTGGTCTGTTTTCCTATTGATTTGATACACTACTACTTCTTTGACCTATTCTGTATGGAGAACCCCATGTAACAGGATAATCATGGAATGTCCCAATTTAGCCATGGCCAATGGCGTCGATCGACGCCCAGCTTTTCTGTAAAATAAAAATCGTAGAGGTCTCCATAGAGAATTCAGACAGGGGGGCAAAAAATAAAAATAACGCCGGTAATAAACAGGCGCTATAGTAATTAGACCTCCTACAAAAGTGGTTGGTGAAGTGGCGGTTTGCCCTTTTGGCAATATATAGAAACAGCAGCGAGTGCTGAGCGAACAAACAATCGAGTGTAGTTTAGATACAAGTTATTGTGTATGATCTCATTAGGGATTGGAACCAGCTTTCATCTACTCTTTGCCTCCCTGCTTCCCTCTCCCTTCTGACCTTAACTTCTGCTCGATTCGTCCAGCAACAGTTTGCATTTGAAACGTCTAGTTAAACATGTCGGAGGCTCCACCAATTGAGTTAGTTGACGTCTGTCAACTGGCGTCACTTGGCATTAGTCCACAATCATTTAATTTCTTAAGTACCACACTAGAGTCGGACCACTATGTCTGTTGTCGTGAAACAACGGATGCAGGCAATTCTGCCGTCATTGTTGATTTGAAGAATAACAATAGTGTCACCAAAAAATCGATGTCTGCAGATTCGGTCATTATGCATCCAAACCAAATGGTCATCTCTTTAAGGGCAAACGACACCACCATCCAAATCTTCAATCTGGATACCAAACAAAGACTGAAATCAAACGTGATGACGGAAAAAATAGTGTTTTGGAAGTGGCTCAACGAACAGACACTTGGTTTGGTCACAGTCAACTCGGTCTATACCTGGAATATCTTTGACGGTTCAGACGCAGGCCCTGTTTTGTTAACCTCGAGACACGTGTCGTTGAACGACTGCCAAATCACTCAGCTGTCGGCCAACTCAAGTCTGAATTGGTTTGCCGTGGGCGGTATTGCACAAGAAAACGGAAGAATCGTTGGTCATATCCAGTTGTTCTCCAAAGACAGAAACATCTCCCAACCAATCGAAGGTCACGTTTGTAATTTCACCAAATTGAAGCTTCAAGGTTCGGCAGTGGATACAGAATTGTTTGCTTTCGCATCCAGAACCGAATCTGGTGGCGTCTTACATATCAATGAAATCGACCATAAAGACGGGGCTCCTGCTTTTACTAAAAAGTCTGTGGATGTTTTCTTCCCAGCAGAAGTTAGCAATGATTTCCCGGTTGCAATCCAATTGTCATCAAAGTATGGTATAGTCTATATCCTAACAAAACTTGGATTCATTCATTTATATGATATTGAAACGGGTAAAAAGATCTTTTTGAACAGAATTTCTTCAGAACCGGTTTTCACAGGCTCCAGTTTTGATAATGACGGTGGTATAATCACAATTAACAGATCAGGTTCTGTGTTAGCCGTTGAAATAGCTACGGATAAGATCATTCCTTACATCTTGAACAACTTGGGCGATGTCGAATTGGCATTGAGTTTGGCTTCAAGGAGTGGATTGCCAGGTGCAGAAAATTTATTCTCTCATCAATTCAACCAATCCATTGCAACTGGTGATTATTCTTCAGCCGTTAAAATTGCAGCCTCCTCTCCTCAATTAAGAACCCAGGACACAATTGTTAAATTAAAAAATTTGCCATCTCAGCCAGGTCAACCGGCTCCATTTTTACAATATTTGGTGTTTTTATTAGATAGAGGATCCTTGAACAAATTTGAAACTCTGGAGTTAGTCAGACCTTTAGTTCAACAAAACAGAATTGAAACTTTAGAAAAATACTTGAAAGAAGACAAGCTAGACTGTTCCGAAGAACTCGGTGATTTGATCAAACCTTTAAATACAACTTTGTCATTGGCGGTTTATTACAAATCAAATGTTCCAAACAAAGTTGTTCAATGCTTGGCTGAATTGGGTCAATTTGATAAGATTTTACCATTCTGTGAAAAAGCAAATTACAACCCAAACTATACTGTATTGATTCAAAACATCTTAAGAGTTAATCCAGACAAAGCTGCCGAGTTTGCTGTTTCATTATTACAGACACAACCGGATTTGAACATTCAACAGATTGCAGATATATTCTTTTCTCAAAATTATCTTCAACAAGCAACTGCTTTCTTACTGGATGCTTTGAAGGATGACAAGCCGGCCGATGGTCAATTACAAACCAAGCTTTTAGAGGTGAATTTATTACATGCACCACAAGTTGCTGATGCAATTTTAGGCAATGCTATGTTCAGTCATTATGACAAACCAACTATTGCGGCATTGTGTGAAAAGGCAGGTCTGTACCAAAGAGCTTTAGAATTATACGATAATATCAAAGATATCAAGAGAGTTATTGTTCATGCGAATACTTTGCCAGCAGATTGGTTGGTTTCATACTTTGGTAACTTGAAGGTTGACCAGTCAGTAACATGTTTAAGAGAAATGTTAGCTAATAATATTGCGCAAAACTTACAAGTAGCAATTCAAATTGCTACTAAATACTCTGAATTAATTGGTCCAGTCACTTTAATTAAAGTCTTTGAGGATTACAATTCCATTGAAGGGTTATACTATTACTTATCTTCGATTGTCAATATTACTCAAGAACCTGAAGTTGTCTTGAAATACATTCAATGCGCTGCCAAGTTGGGTCAAGTTAAGGAAATTGAAAGAATCGTGAGAGATAACAACGTATATGACGGTGAAAAAGTTAAGAATTTCTTAAAAGAAGCTTCATTAGAAGATCAATTGCCACTTATTGTTGTTTGTGATAGATATAATTTTGTCCATGACTTAATTCTCTATCTTTATAAGAACAAATTCTTTAAATTTATTGAAGTTTATGTTCAACAAGTCAACCCATCAAAAACCCCTCAGGTTGTTGCTGCACTGTTAGATGTTGATTGCGATGAAACGGTTATAAAATCTTTATTGCAATCTGTTTTAGGTCAAGTTCCAATTGCTGAATTGTGTGACGAAGTCGAGAAAAGAAACAGATTGAAGATTTTATTGCCATTTTTAGAAGCAACCTTAGCATCCGGTTCTCAAGATAAGGCAGTTTTTGATACTTTAGCTAAGATCTATATTGATTCCAATAATAACCCTGAAAAATTTTTGAAGGAAAATGATCAATATGATACTTTAGTTGTTGGTAAGTATTGTGAAAAGAGAGACCCATTTTTGGCCTATATAGCATATGATAAAGGTCAGAATGATGATGAGTTGATCAATATCACGAACGAAAATTCAATGTTCAAATACCAAGCAAGATATTTATTAAAGAGATCCGATTTGGCATTATGGGCTAAAGTATTGGGGCCTGAAAATATTTACAAAAAGCAATTAATTGACCAAGTTGTTGGTACCGGTATTCCAGAGCTCGAAGATCCACAACCAATTTCTATTGCGGTCAAGGCTTTTATGGACAATCAACTGCAAAGTGAATTAATTGATTTGTTGGAAAAGATTGTTTTGGAACCATCTCCATTCAACGATAATCCATCATTACAAGCGCTATTGATTTTAACTGCCGTTAAAGTTGATCCATCCCGTATTATGAATTATATTGAAAAGATAGATTCTTACAATCCTGATGAAGTTGCTCCAATCTGTATTGAAAACCAGTTATACGAAGAAGCATTTGAAATTTACAATAAGTTTGAAAACTATTCATCTGCCATGAAGGTTTTAGTCGAAGATATTATGTCTTTAGATAGGGGTGAGACGTATGCTGAAAAGTTGGACAAACCTGAACTTTGGTCACAATTGGGTGAAGCTCAATTGAATGGTTTAAGAATCCCAGAGGCAATTAATTCTTACATCAAGGCAGACGACCCAGCTAACTTTGAAAATGTCATTGAAGTTGCCGAACATGCCGGCAAAGAAGAAGAATTAATTCCATTCTTGCAAATGGCCAGAAAGACTTTAAGAGAACCTTCAATCGATGGCGCAATAATTAATGCATATGCAACCTTAAATAAATTGAGTGACATTGAGAAGTTTTTGAAATTGTCCAATGTTGCTGATTTAGATGTCATTGGTGATAAACTATATGATAACGGTAATTATGAAGCTGCTAAGTTAATCTATGAAAATATTTCAAACTATTCTAAATTAGCATCTACCTTAGTTTTCTTGAAAGATTACACTGCAGCAGTTGACTGTGCAAGAAAAGCATCAAACGTCCAAGTTTGGAAGCAAGTCAATCAAGCTTGTATTGAGAATAAAGAGTTTAAATTGGCCCAAATGTGTGGTTTACATTTAATTGTCCACGCGGAAGAATTGGAGCCTTTAGTTACCCAATATGAGTATAATGGATATTTCAAAGAATTGATTTCCTTATTTGAAAATGGTTTATCATTGGAAAGGGCTCACATGGGTATGTTTACTGAATTGGCTATTTTGTATACCAAGTATCAACCAGAAAAGACCATGGAACATTTGAAATTGTTTTGGTCTAGAATCAATATTCCAAAGGTTATTAAAGCGTGTGAAGAAACTCACTTATGGCCGGAATTAATTTTCCTGTACTGCCATTATGATGAATGGGACAATGCTGCTTTGACAATGATTGAAAAGTCCGAAATAGCATTCGAACATTCTTCCTTCAAGGAAATTATTGTAAAGGTTTCGAACTTGGAAATTTATTACAGAGCCATCAACTTTTACACCAATTTACACCCAACTCTATTGATTGACTTATTGGTGGTTTTGACCCCAAGATTAGATCTGCCAAGAGTTGTTAAGATTTTTCAAAAATCCGATAACTTACCATTGATTAAACCATTTTTGATTTCTGTTTTAGAAAAGAACAACTCGATTGTCAACTCTGCATATCACGATCTGTTAATCGAAGAAGAGGACTACAAATCGTTAAGATTAGCAGTTGACTCATACGACAAATTCGATCATATTGGACTTGCCGAAAGATTAGAAAAGCATGATTTAATCTTTTTCAGACAACTTGCAGCTGTTATTTACAGGAACAACAAGAAATATAACAAGGCAATTTCATTACTGAAATCTGATGGTCTTTGGGCCGATGCAATTGAAACGGCAGCTATTTCAAAGTCAACCAAGGTTGTTACTGAACTGCTTTCATATTTTGTTGAAACCGGCAACCGTGAGTGTATGATTGCTACGTTATATGCATGCTATTCATACATCGAATATGATGTTGCGCTCGAGCTTTCCTGGTTGAATGGATTGGATGATCTAACCAAACCATACCAAATTTCGATTGCTAGAGAAAACCAAAAGAAAATTGATGCAGTTTACAATGATATGAAAGCCAGAGAGGAACAAGCTAAAGGAGAAGAACCAACCACCAGTGGTCAGCCATTGATGATCACCAATGGTCCAGTGGGTCAAATCCCTTTAGGTGTTAACTCCACCGGCATGGGCTTTGGTAATGGTTTTTGATTCAAGAGTACTAAAAATAAACAGTTAGCATTTAGAAAAAGATTATTTATTAAATTATTCATTTGTCTTGATTATTATTATTACTATTATTACTGTGTTTTATACTGTATAGTTTTTACGTTTTTAACTCTTTTATTACTTTATATTTATTTTTATTGTTGGAATTTTATTTTATTTTACACTGTTGTATTGCTTCCCTATATATCTTATTACAGTTATACAGATAACTATCTTTCAAACTGATACACACTGGGACGTGTTTAGCATCTACCTAAAGATGGAAATTGCCGGTTTTATCCTTTACCAAGTAGTTTTTCTCGGTGACAATACAATCGATGTTGGCATGTGGGGTAACATCAAACGACGGGTTCCACACATCGATATCCAATGGAGCCATTCTTACCTTTTCAAGTATAACATTGCCACTGGAAGAATCGACAGCAAATTTATCCCCGTCAATTTTTGCACCCAACACCATCGTCAATTCGTCCTTTGGACGTTCTTCGATTTTAATGTCTTCACCTGATTCCGTGGTGTAATCGATTGTTGTAGTTGGGGCAGCGCCGATGAATTTGACTTCGTCATACGAGTTTGCAATCAGCGACAGCTGGAACGTGCCGATTTTGTTGGCCAAGTCACCATTTTTGACAATCCTATCCGACCCGACGATGATGAACCTAAGCGGAGCGTTTGATGCCAGTGTGTGCAGAATATGCTGATTTGTGTGGTTTTCTCTTCTGTTCAGGTTGTCGATCAGGAACGAGGGCATGTTATCGGTGATCAAGGTAAATGGGATTTTTTCATATTGCAACTCGTATGCGGTTAGCCTCGATCCCTGGTTATACGGTCTTGTTTCACACGCGTATACGTGTTCAAAATGGAAGTCCTCCTTGGTGGTATCCTTGGATAAGTACTGGTTCAGGTGGCGGATGATGCCCAGTGCGGTACCGTGTCCCGAGGTAGCCAAAGACCCCGTATTACAGATCGTCATTACCGAAAAAGCACCTTTGAAGCTTTCTGCCCTGAGCGTGTCGACGATATAGCGCAGGCCATGGTCTCCGATATCGATGTTCGACTGGTAGTCGTCGGCGTACAGCTTTTCGGCGAACCCGAGGATCTCTGTGTACAGCTCTTCCAGATCCGGGTTCGAGTCGTCAAAGCTGCCGATTATCTTTTTGATTTCATTGCAGCCGTTGGCCAGGTTCACTGCGGTTGCACGCGACGAGACCAACTCTTCGATTCTCTCCAGCAGCCGCTTCTTGAACGCTGCGGTATTGCCGGTGTTGTATCCAAAGGCACGTGCTGTTTCGCCTCGGGCACCGCCATGCAGGACCCGATCCAGCTCCACCACCACCGAGAAGCAGCCCACAAGCATGATGGCCGGCGCACCCCTCGTGTACATGCCTTTGATGGCGTCGTAACCGGAGAACTTGCTCTCCGCCTCCAACGGAGCTATCGAGTCAACATCCAGGTATTTCGACTGGTATGGAACTTGCAACTGGTTGAGAATTGACAGTGTCACCGTTGGTTCTGATCTGAATTTGATTGCTTCAAGAGACATTGTTCGACCTGTTTTCAAAAAAAAAAAAAAAAATACAACTACTGCTTTGCAAGAGAATGCCCAATATCGGCGACCGACTTCTATGCTCTCGTAACACACTCTTCACTCTCTCTTCACTCCTTTTTCTCAGTACAGCATGTCTCTCTTTCTCTGGAAAGTAATCATGAAAAAAAAATGGGAATCTCATGCAGCCCGACGACACTTTTCCTGTTGCGCGAAGGTCGGTTTTCCAGAGGGACATAAACACAAGTTGAAGAGACGGGGAGAGTGTTTGGATGGTGACAGGGATGACGCCTTCGGATTCTCCCGACACAGCGGTCGTACAGCAAGCTAAAGGGACAGACTTGGAAGCAAGATGGCTCCGGTGTCTGGAATGAACAACGACACGGCCCCCCGTGAGGCCTCGTCCCACAGAAGAGCCACAGGCGGCGGGAAAACAACCCTTGCCGGCGTCAAGATGGTCAAAGAGCAGGGCACGGTGTATTACCAGACGGACTCTGCGGTGGGCGACGGCGGCGAGTTCGGCCGCAAGGGCGGGACGCAGTCCACGGGGCAGCACCCGACACCCGAGCAATGCACCCCGCATCGCCACCCGGTGCACGAACACGGGAATGAGAATGGCCATGAACACGAACAGGAGCACGAACACGAGGATGAACATGGTCTTCCCAGCAGACACCCCCCAAAGAAACAGGAGCGGCCGATGTCGTCACTACCTTCATACCCATTCCTGGACACGTTTTCTCTGCTGTGCATCCTGATGGTCTTCCCCCATTGGATCAGCACGATTTCGTTGATCTTGTACGTGTTTTTGGGACACCCAGACTTCTTCGACACGATGTTCTCATTCTTCCTCAAACACAAGCTGAACAGAAACCCAAACTCGGGCTCGAGCCCCGTCTCCACCGCCTCCATGGTGAAGAGATTCTCGTTGCTCTCGTTTGTCGTCTATCTGTCGCTCGACTCGATCCTCATGTCTCTGGTGTTCTACTTCTCCCCTTCCATGGTCCCCTACATCATCCTGTTGTCCAAGTCTTTCATCGCAAGTAACCTGACCTCGTTGAGAAATCGATACATCTTGGATGCGTTTGCCTCCAGCACTCTGTTGATCTTGCTGGAAAATTCAATTCTGTACGCAATAAAACATTACGAACTACTTAGAGGCGACTCATTGTTGTCCTTCTCTTCCACCTTCACATCCTCGGACTTTTTATATCCCCTGTACTATAAAACATCGTCAAGCATAACAAAAACCCTGCTGTTTTATTTGTCCTTTCACCAGATCCATGAAAATTCGATTCTCATGTTCCAAATGGAATTTGCTCTTCAGTTTCTCCACTCAACGTTGTCAATATACATCATCATGCATAATTTAAACCCCATTTTACGAAAATCAACGCTGATAAACAAAACATGCACGTTTTTTGAGTCTTTCATATGCCCCGATCCTCAGGTCGAAGAGTCAGATCACCAACAAAATGACATAAACCCCTTGTTCCACAATAACATCAACAAGTCGGCAACTCAGAACGTGTTTCAAATACCAAAAGAAATATCCTCTTCGAACTTGCCAACGTTGAGAGCTACTAATATAACGGTAAACGACAAAGATGGGCCATTTAATAACGAAGATAAAGATATTGTCGATCCCGAAGCAGACGAAGCAGCCCACAGAGAAAATATGAGCATAGCCACAGATACAAGTGAAAGTATTCCGATGTGGTTTCCCGAAGATCATCAGGTATTGAACATGAATGACGTCTCGTCCTCTAGCTTTGTTGTTGCACAGAACTTTGAAAACTTCTGCAAAATGATTTGGTCTTCTTCAAGTACTTTGAATGTCACAAACACAAACACTGCCAATCTGGGAATGGAATCATCTTCACCACCATCCAGCACAAACATCTTGAATAGTTCATATATTAATCCAACCCAGAAGAATAGAAGTTCGGGGTCTCCTTTCAAGAAGCCTGCTTTGAAGGGGAAGAATAGTGTTTTATCTGATAAAAAAAGTAAAATAAATGTTCTAAAGTATCAACAACCCCTTTGGACTTTTCTGAATGCAGTCAGAACTATGTTTTCCAGACAGGATTATTATTCCGGCGACTACTATTCCCAAAATGCAGTGGTGCCAACTGGCTACGGCGTTGACGACTATGTGGGCCACGATAATTTTTCCTCCCAGTGTTTTATTTGGTTCACAGGTGAAACCACCTTGGCCTTTGAACTTCACAATATTAGTCTGGAACAGCTGCTAATTAAAGTTAATGGTATTATATGGGAACATGTTTCATCTTGCGCATTCTTTGGACGTGAATTAATTATAATCAATGGTTTGAGTCCGTTGAGCCAATATGACATTGATTTTGTGAAAATCACATTACACGGCGATTTGGTCCATTTAACTACAACGACCGTTTCAACCGTTTTTCAAAACAAGACAGTGACGGAGTCCAATATTTCTTCACCTTTATCGACCCTACAGCGTTCTGTTGTTACCACACAAGAGGCTATTGAAAGAGAAAAGGCAAGACTGAAAAAGCTGAAGAGTGACTGGAGAAAAAAATCTTCACAACTCAAGGCAGAAATTGAGAACCTAAATAACCGTAGCACTTTCTCTGATGAATCAAGAAATTATAAGAAGCTAGATAGTTTACGTCAGACCGTTGCCAAATCTGACATTGAGATTGCCAATTTATCCAAAAGGTCCGAAGAACTTCGGTTATTACAAACTGAGATCGAGGAGAAATATCTGGATGCCAAGAGACTGTACGAGACCGAGGTGAGAAGTTTCAGTAAATTTCAAAACGACTGCAAGAACAGCACCGTGGAGGAGGAGAAGAAAATCGAGTCCTTGCGTTCGGAAAAGTCACAGTTGTTGGTCAAAAAGGAGAAAAATATTTCCAAAAAGCTTCGTATTCATCACGACGTTGAGTTGCTCAGCAATGAGCTAGAGACATTGAAGAAGACAGAAGTTGCTTTGAGAGTCGAGAGAAGAAAGTTCAGAAGTATCCAGAGAGAGGAGAAGTACAAGCTTTTAGTCAAGGACATCAAAAACTTCGAGAAGCAATTACGGGCCAAGTCTCTGAATCAGTTTTAGGTTCAGTGGTAGGACTTCTGTTACGATTATGAATTTTTAAACTTTTGTTGCCATTTAGCTATATAGTGTCCTGCATATCATGTACAAGTATTAATAAACACCAGACTCATGTTTTTTCAATGCACTTTTATTGTGTTTTATTTTCAGGGTTCTTTTACCAGTTTTTTTTTCTGTTCTTCTGACAAGATTGTATCTGTTTTCCGCCACACTCTCTCATTCATTACTCTTGTTCGAGTCTGTGAGAGCACTGCCAACGTGGTGGAAGTTCCTGTTGAAGTAGAGCAAGCCACCCGTTTCGCTTCCGTCCTTCACATTCACCAAGATATCTTTCACTTTGCAGGTCCAGATTTCGTGGTTGTAGACTTGGAATATCTTGTACTTTTCGCAAATCAGGATTCTTTCCGACTCTTTTGTTAGGATCGGCAGGTGCACGTCTGTCCGGAGTGGCAGTAGTTCGGGTCGTTCATTATGAATGACGTTCTCGAACAGGTCCCACTGGTCGGCGTTTATTCTTTCAAAGGGAGTCGTGAACTTGGCCGCTGGCTCGGTGGTGGCTTCTGACGAGTCCATCTTCTTTTGACTATTGATGTACTTCGATCCAAGACTGAAATTTCTGGCCAGCTTCACACTCTCTTGTGAAGGACTCAGGATATGCAACGCCAGGTACTTGTGACTGTGCAGCGACCGTGATGTTGCCGACGGGATCTGGATATTGAACTGCACTATCGGCTCCGGATGGACGGTCAACGAGCTCACCGACGACAACGTGGTTCCATGCATTTTCGAGATGTCCAGGTCTCCGCTGAATGGGGCCGTCAAAATCATGGCTGCAAAGACAGAGAAGGTGATGTTCTCTCATGTTAGTATTTCTGTTCTCAAGTGACCGGCAAAACCCGTCTTCCCCAGTCTGTCTGCTCGTGCTGCTGACTGGGCAACTTACCTTGCGATCCAACCGTGGACATGGCATTTTTGAACTCATCTACTGGTGGAGCATGTGCTTCGGCGAAATATCCACGTGTGCTGAACAGCCCCGTCCCGACCTTCAACGTCTGTCCAGGACCATTCTTCTGCGCAAGTCGAAGTCCCACGGAGAGCATGCTGTGTGTTGCTGACAGGTATGTTCCCGTTTGCTTCCAACAGAGTGCTTTCTTTCTGAAAGACCGTCTCTTCATCAAAACGGTTCCCCACATCTGCGATTATTTTCATCATTCGCATTTTGTGCAAGAAAGAGAACATGAATTTTCAGACATAGAAGAAGATCCCAAGGTGGGTGGTGTGCCTGGAGCAAAGAAGCACCGGATTCCCACCCATCCCAGGTTTCAGGGGACAGCGGATGTGCCATGAAAAGCGTCAGAAGCCACCAGCCGAAGAAGCCTGTTTTCCGTGTGTCCAGAAAGGGCCCGTCAAAGTACCAGCCTCAGAAAATCGACATGGAAGCTGTGGAAAAGTCGCCCGTTTTCACCAACCCGAAACAATGGATATCCAATTTCTACATGATTGCAGAGAGTGAGAGAATCCAATCCTACAAGCCGCTTTCCCAATCCTGCATTGCCCAGCTTCTGTCGTCGCCGCCACGAATGGTGCATGCTTCCCGAACGGTGGTACCTCGTGATTTTCTGATTCCGTTGAAGCTCATCCAGAACCCAATGGGCAATGCCGCCGCCAGTGCCGACGCCAAGAACAGGCAAAACTTCAAGTACATCATTGGGCCGTACCACCCCAACGAGCGGAAACTCCCAGAAGACCCGGTTACGTATTACCCAAGATCGTTGTCGGCGTTCAGGGACTATGCAGCAGGGTCCGATCACAGCCAGCAAGCGACAGTTCCGTTGCAAAAATACAGCATAAACCTGGGGTTGTATCCCGAAATAACGAGTCCCAAACTGATCGGGTGGAATGTGAACACTCATAAGGTTGTGGAGAAGATCCAGTTCGAGTGTCTTGCAAACCAGTTGGGCTGCACGGTGATCAGTGAAAACGACTCAGCACCAAGGGTTACTATCGACTACACAGACTCAGCACATGATTCCAGATTGTTGTCCATTTCTGATCACACCGTTGTTTTGAACGTATCCGCCCTGGTTCGACACAATCCAGCCGTAAAAACACTCCTTGAAAAGTACACCCCGTTCAACTATATACCCATTCAGGAGGAAACAATTCCGGCAATCAAATCACTAATAGCTTATGCTCTGTTTGTCGACCAGTGAGCCATTTCGGCAACGGCATATCTTGTAAGTAGGTTTCATACATTTATATACAAAGTTGTAAATACAGTTCATGATTACGTAGATGAAACGCTGGAAACCCATCCAGCCCGGAATCGCCTGTCAAGTGCTCTCTAGCATCAGAGGAATGCCATACATGACAGGAGCTGCGCCATTCAAGTACTTCAGCTTACACACATCTCTAGCCCTTGCAACACATTCAGAAAGTGTGTGGTTATTCACGCTCAGGTCAAATGGATCAAATGAATCGTAATCCACAAAAAACCCCCAGTTAGTCAATGCATTCACCGTGAACAAATCGATATCTTTATCAGTGACATCCCACAAATTCACCAATAGCATCGGACAGCCTCCATTTATGTAGTTGTACGCTGTTCCGTGCTGATGAATAAATCCTTCTCCTTTGAGAAGGCCAGACGAACATCCTAGTAATAACGTGGGAGGTATACTTTCTCTTGTTTTTATGTGCTTTGACCTGATGTACTGTTCCCCACCTCCATGTCCTGCATAAATGTACAAATTGGAATTATCAAACGCCTCCAATAGTTCAGCTTCCTTCGGAGGCTCACCTACAACACCATGCCAACCGTCTAGATTCTTGAACCTAGGGTACAAATTTTCTTCTGTTCTTTTCAAATCCCCGCCAGGATTCAGTACATAATACCCCTTATTTGGCTCAATTCCAGTTTCCATCAAACTTTTGTACTTGATCAAATAATCCTGTAATTGTACAACTGAAGGCATTCTGGTGACAGACTTACCTCTTAACGAAGGTATAGATTCCCAAGGTATTTTAGTACAACTCGATCCCGGAATAAGTACAATATGTCCTTTGTTTTCGGTATCCGTTAAAACCCTTGCTTTATTGATTTGTTCAAGTTTTGACTTTAGAATACTAGAAAGATCTAATAATTCCGATCTTGCAATACTGTTGACACCCAAAGTAACACTGTTTACTAAAAAAAACAACAAATCTAACACCTTTTCAGATGTCAGCACGTTTATCTTCAGAAATAATCCATAAATTCCGTCATGGATTTGACCCAACCTTTGTGCTATGTCGTGAATTTCAAAATTGTATCCCGAAAAAAAATCACAAACCATATTAATCACACATTCTCTAATGTTCTTGACTTCACATGGATATACTTCTTTCAACTGAAAAAGTGAATTAAATCCACCAAACCAGCTACTATCAATTTCATCAAGTATGTTCCCCAATTTTTTATCTAATGCCTTTCTCACACTCCACCATTCTAATTTCTGATCGTAAGTTTTCACTTTTGATGTAATATCATACTGTGTTGTCCTATCACTTTCCGTAATAACATTTTTTATCATATTGGTAATACAGTCAAATGAGTTTGGGTCGGTTTTTTCAGTTAATGAAAGATTAACAAATATTGGCTCGTCGTATTGAGAATCGTATTTGCTAACAATCAAACTATTGGTAGGTAAAACGTAATCTAATGTAACAACAATCCATCCTTTTGGCAAAACATTTTTCAAATTTATTCTCTGACTATCCCATACATCATACTGAAAATCAGAATATCTAAGCTCAGGTAAGAATTTCTTCTGTTTATTGAGATTAACAGAAAAATGTTTCTCTAATCTAAATGGTAAACATTTAAATTGGTCATTTAACAATAATAATTGAGTCAATTCATTATTCATTTTAACACTTTTATCATTTTTTAACATATTTACAAAAGAGTTGATAATCATATCCAATGTATACTTTGAAATCTCAACTGATGATGTCTTATGATTGTTTCTATAGTTGTTTCTTAAATCATTATTGCATAATCTCCACTTTTCAAATGTTTTACTTGCACTAGTGCCTTCATTTGCCTCACTAAACAATGGATAAAATGATACTACTTCATTCTTCACAGTTTGCTGTGATTTCTGGAGGCAATTATGAAAATTAACAATCTCTTTTACGTTCGGAATAATATCAAACTTTGGATTGTCCAACTCGCCCTCCACCAAATATTCATATCTCCTTTTCATAGCACCTATCCATTGTTCAATTAGGGGTGAATAGTCTCCACTTTTTGTAGATGAGAGATTCAATAGATTAAAAATGCTATTATCAAGCTGTTTGGAAATTTTATTGATATTTTCAATGTTATTTGATTTTCTTAAAAAGTTTTCCTGGACAATGAGAGAATATATGTTGATTAGCAAATTGTTATCAGTGAAAAGGTGTCTTTTATCCGACTTTACAACATTTGTGTATATTTCTGCCTGATCAATAGAACCTTTAAATAAATTGAAATCAACCAGTTTTAAGTTATATGTATATTGTAAGTTAACTGATGGCTGAACTTTGACAAAAATATCCAATTCGTGCAAATAGTGGTCAAACTCTTTCCCGAAACCAATATTGGAATACTGTCGAATAATAAGATCATAACATTCTAACATTTCAGTAGAGAACCTCATCTTAAGAATATTCTTGAAATTGATGTTTAATGATGGTGCCTTAGGACCAGACAATAAAAAATTTTTAAAAATCGATTGTAAGATACTAATTGAACGATTCAGATTTGTAACGGATATCAAGTGGTCTGTCTTGTTATATACACCCACAATTTTACAAAATTGTGCATGAAGTACCAGTAATTCAACGGCTTTATATTTATCTGTTTGTTTAGCTATGGAAAAATCATCACGAGTTTCAAAAGACGACTTTATATTTTGTATAAATGCCTTTTGATCCTTTAAATTACCAGCAAAAATATGATAATTTAAGGTACACAAAGCTAACCTCATCTCATCAAACGAATCAATGGGCGTTTGACTGTCAAGTATAATTAAAGCTTTGCATTCAATAAATTGCTCTAATTTAATATATATTTCTACCAAACTGGAGTTCAAAAAGTTGATATATTCTTTCAATAGATATTTACCTCTTTTTTCTTTATATGTTTCAATTAGAATGACAGAGTATTTGTAGACCTTATTATAATTCATTGCCTCTATAATTATTCGCAAAATGTTGAATTCATAATCAAGAAATGTTTCAAAATTTGTGTCTAAATGTCTTGTCATCAAATAGTAACATTTGAGAACAATATCTGAAATATCAATCGATGTAGAAAAAGTTTGAAGCATATATAAATGTGACATTACCAAGTTTTCTATGTTGCTAACTTTCGAGTCTGTATTGAAATCCAGTGTGGCTATTTTAAAAGTTATGGGAAAACTTATCATCAATGATATATTGGAGAGAAAATAGAAAAACAAGCCATTGTCCTTCAACTCTTCTTTTAATTTCAAAATTATACCACTGATTAACATCTCCTTTTGAATAGTGGCTGAATTCTCCAGCATGTGAACAATATATGATGCTAGTGAAACAACAAGCGACTCAGTGCTACTTTCTTCAAACAAACAATTGATAAGAGTCCTGTCACGTATAATACATTGAACTATAATTTTCATAGAAGGCTCAAAAGAAGCTTTTAATATTGTATCACATTTGAATGGATCTATATCATTATCCATGAACTGGTTGATAAAGTTTAACTGGATTTTTACTGCTACTTCTAAACAGCCATTCAGCAACTCTTCATTTGAAATGTAGTTGAGTCTTTTCAAAGTTGTTGATATCAAAGCACTCACTGAGGATATATGTTTTTCACAGTGGATATATTGTTTCCAGAAGAGAAGTGCTTGTTTAGAATCAACTCGGAGGAACAATTTTCCGTAGTGAAAAAACAGACGTGCAAAATTGCCCAACCTTTTAAAATCGTTTATGCTGATGGTATAGTAAGACATCCTTTTAAGATTTTGGAGTATGAATGAGATGGAGTCTAGAGAGCAATTAACATTTTTAAATTTCACTGTTAATGTATCAAGAATCGAAAGTAAACGCCGATCTTTTGACGCATTGTCAACAGCAAAGGTGACCAATAAATTTATAACTTTACGATTGGATGCATCATTAAAATCAATATTTTTTATATGCAACGTTATTTTTTCAACAAAAGGCCTAGAGGAAAGTAAATTTTTATTTGAATATTTTGATACCAAGGTTACAATATCATCTGATATTTCCATTTCATCCAATGCGCTAGACAGGTTACTGTTAATCGTCAAATTCAAATTATCCCATTTTAGACCTAACTTTTGAATTGGCTCTTCTTTATTATATAATGATAGCAACGGTTTGAGCATTGTTATATCAATTTTCTTCTCTTCACACACTAGACACAGCTGAAATAATTGCGGAGCAGTGAATTTATAAACCAACGATTTTGATTTTTCAAACATTTTGATTCCATCTTTGGATAATTTTGTTACCAGAGTGGATTTTATCTTTCTGGTTAATATACTATAATGTGTTGCCAATATAAGAAATGTCAATCTATAGACTGTTTTGATCGACATTGACAGTTTGATAAAGCAAACGGTTAATTTATCATAAAGATCCGAGGAAACAGGGTAAATCTCTGTTAAAATTGAAAAGAATAAAGAGTTACTGTCATACTGCAAAGTTAAGCACTCCATCTGTCTTTGATCTAGTCGAGACACTAAACTGTAGATTTGCAAACATATGAGTTTGATCGCAACGTATTGCACTTTTGTTGCTTGGGCAAATTTCTTCAGTTCTTCATTGCTATAGGATAATACATCTTCCAAAGTTATGTCATTCTTTATAGTAATATTATTATCATCGAGGAACAATTTGAAAGTGACACACAATAATCCTATTAATGCCTCTTTTTCTATTTCTTGTGAAACAACTTTACTCAATATTTGTATATGATACAGCAGTGTCTCTCGTGTCGGACAAACATTGACTTGCCGGAAACATTTATTCAGAATCAATAAATATTGTTTTATTATTGCTTCAGTCGAATATGTAGTAACACCAATATTGTGTTGAATGTAGGAGGCAAAAAGGTCTTCTTCATTCCAAGTTGTTCCTCCATTTTCTTCGATGTTTTTCACCAAAGACTGTATTTCTGCAACCTCCATGACGCAGAAAAACAAGTGTAGCCAAGCTAGCAAAGATTGTGACTATATATTGTGCAATGATTACTTGGCTTTGGCAAAGAATCAAAACTATAAGTACATTCAACGTTTAAACATGAAGTTATCTTTTTATTTTTTTCCCCTGTCTGTTTACTTTTCATTCGCAATAGGAAAAATGTCAACATTTCTCATTTGCATCAAATATGTGAATAACGGTAAAATGCTTTTGTTGCCTTTGAACTAGCAATCAGCACATTATATATAACAGTTGCTGTTACTACAACCTGTTTATACAAATGACTGCAACACCATAAAATCTTTACAGTTTTAAAAAGAATTAAAAAAGAATAAGAATTAAAAAGTAGACATTATTTTTTATAAACAGCTGCTCAATATTTTATATATAACTGTAAGAACAATAACGCCAATTATAATTCACCAGGAACAGGATATTGAGAAACAAAAGCAACAACCTCTTTATCAAGGGCTTGGACTTGTGGATCTTCGGCAGCCAATTTTTTGAAGTTAGCCAACTTTTCCTTAGGAGTTGCACCTTGTTCTTTGGCCTTCAAGTCGATTGCAATTTTGATTGCTTTGTCCATGAAATCTGCAACTTTTTCAAATTCAGAACCCAAGAAACCTCTGGTTGTCATAGCTGGGGTACCAACTCTCAAACCCGAAGGGAACAAGGCCGACTTGTCACCAGGAACGGTGTTTTTGTTTGCTGCAATATTGACCTTTTCTAAAACTGCTTCGACTCTAGCACCATCGATGTTTTTAGATCTCAAATCCACCAAAATCAAGTGGGTATCGGTACCGCCTGAAACCAAGTCCAATCCTTTCTTTGTCAAGGCATTGGCAAATACCGTTGCATTTTTGACAATATCAGATTGATACTGCTTGTATTCAGGGGTTTGTGCTTGCTTTAAAGCGACGGATAATGCAGAAATCGTATGGTTATGTGGACCACCTTGATGGGCTGGGAAGACCGAGAAATTGATCTTCTTTTCCAATTCGTAAGGGATTTCCTTACCCTTCTTGGTGACTTTTCTGATACCTTTTCTGAAGAAAATCATTGCACCTCTTGGACCTCTCAAGGACTTATGGGTTGTAGTTGTGACAATGTCGGAGTAAGGGAATGGAGACTCGGTGACACCGGCAGAAACCAGACCTGAGATGTGGGCCATATCGGATAGCAAGTACGCACCGACTTTATCGGCGATTGCTCTCATTCTCTTATAATCAATGACTCTTGGATAAGCCGAGGCACCGGCCACAATGATCTTTGGTCTGAAGAGAACTGCAGTTTTCTCCAACATATCGTAATCGATCAAGCCTGTTTTTTCATCCAATCTGTAAGGCATTGTTTGGAAATATTTGGAGATGTACGAGATTTTTGTGGTTGGAGTTTGGTAACCGTGCGACAAGTGGCCACCATGAGGCAAATCGAGACCCATTAGCCTGTCACCGACCTCCAAGATCGACGAGTAGGCGTATAGATTGGCTGGTGCACCCGACAAGGATTGGACGTTGACCCCCCACTGTTGAGAATCCAATTGGAACGCCTCCAGGGCTCTCTTTTGGCACAGAGATTCCGCCATGTCGATGAATTCGTTACCACCGTAATATCTTTCACCTGGATAACCTTCCGAATACTTATTTTGCATTTCCGAGCCCAACAGATCCATCACTGCCTTTGAAGTGAAGTTTTCCGATGGGATCAAGGTGATGGAGTTCTTTTGTCTTGCCTTCTCCAATTGCAAGATTTCGTACATTTCTGGGTCAACATCTTTGACGCTTTTTGAAATCAAAGCCTGTGCTTCGGTGGACAGAGCATAAGAACGCTACACAAAAAAACAAGCAGAACGTGAAAAATGCATCGATTTATCGATTGTTATATATGGATAAGTTAGTAGCTGGTCTTTCCTAACGACAACAACAAAAAAAAAAAACAACGAGTGGAAGCAATCCCAGTATTGGACATACGTACCTTGAATGACGAGACCACTGATCTCTTAGTTGCAGATGATACTACTCTTGAAAACATTGTTGGATATTTATTTTGTATATAACCAAAAGTGAAAAAGAGGGAAATGTTATTTCTGTTATGTACAAGAAATAACACAGAATATGTGGTGATAGAGTAATGATGCTATCAAATCAGATGATCTATTCAACTGCTTTCAATCAGACTGAAACATATCTGAATGAATTATTATATATATATATATATATATATAGATGTGTGTATATTTTCAGACAAATTCAACATTTCTTATAGCTTTTATAAACGATATCATCAAAACGCACCAAAAAAAAAAAAAAATACTAATAAATGTCAAAATCCCACATCAAATATCATATTTATAATGTATCCTATAATTTTAATAGGATTATACTATCAATTCTATACTGGATGATGGAAACAATCCTATATGTAGTAGTCATTGGGTCTCTATATAAAAATGAAATAAGTGCAAAAAGAACAGAAGACAAAGGCAGAAAGAAAAAAAAAAAAAAAACAATAGAAAAAGAGAATTGCTTTTGTATGAGTCAATCTGGGTTTTCTGAATTTTTTATTTTTTATTTTTTAATTTTTATTTTTTAATTTTTATTTTTTAATTTTTATTTTTTAATTTTTATTTTTTAATTTTTTTATTTTCATATTTTTTTATTTTTTATTTTCATATTTTTTTATTTTTTATTTTCATATTTTTTTATTTTTTATTTTTTAATTTTTATTTATTATTTTTTATTTTTTATTTTTTATTTTTTATTTTTTAATTTTTAATTTTTAATTTTTATTTTTTATTTTTATATTTTTTATTTTCATATTTTTTATTTCCTATTTTTTATTTTGTATTTCCTATTTTCCCTTGTCCCTTTTTTTATTATCCGATTTTCCGATTTTCCGATTTTCCGCCCCGCCCACAGCCGCGCCCTGCACGTCGATCGGCCCTGCCGTAACCCATCTTCAGCTTCTTTTGTTTTTTTTCACTATTCTTTCAATTGTATATAATCTATGATATCATATTTTAGGAATATTATAATAATGATTTTGAGGTGGTGCAATTATCTATTTTATTTTTTTTCCTGTTTTAGTTTATTTTCTTTGCTTTTTTTCTTTTTTTTTTTTCCCAGTTTTTTGAATAAGGTCACTTTGTGCTAGACTTTTTATTTAATTTTTTAATTTTTTTAATTTATCTGTGACATCAAACTTGTGTTTTTAACTTAGGTCTATATATATATATACATATATATATATATATATATATATGTATATATGGATGATTATACATATGTATATATATGTACCTTTATATATATAAATGATCTATCTTTTTCTCCAGTCTTGTTCCTTTTCCTTCAATCTTTGCCATGTGAAGCATTAACATCTGTCCAATCAACCATTTGTCGTGTTTCTGTTGATGTTATTGTGACACCGACCTATTCCCCGTTTCATCATGTTATATAATTACACATATCCAATCAAACACCGGAATTCTCACAGTCAGGTGGATTCAAAGAGAAAACACCGGAAATACTTGCACGATTGTTCTCTCCCAATGGATCTTGGAGACAGGAATGGGATACGGCTTGATGACTGTATCCTTTCCTCGGAAACTTTGGTGAATTCCACTTACCTGTCAAGGTCCAGTAGCACTTCGAACTTCAACGATAATGATATGGACGGCTTTGCAACTAATTCCATCTCTTCATTGAATTCCCAGTTGCTTAGGACAGAGCATAATGACCCCGCAACAGTGGCCAACAATAGCCACAGCTATTCTGCACCCCCTCAAAATTCCAGCCGTTCTCATCTTTCCGGCCAACACGACATCATTAGGTATAGAAATGCAGAACCGCCAACAGCAAGGAAAATCAACTGTTTCAGGAACAACATCGACTCCGCTCTACGAAGAGATGACAACCGAAGAAAGTATGAGTTGTCAAAGGAAGCCACTCATAACCACAACCATATCCTACATTCTGTACTCGACACATCCGACGTTGATGATGAAGAATACGATGCCGATGCCGATGACGATGATGACGAAATTGTAAAAAATACCAATGGCAAAGCCAATAATAATCACAGGGACAATATGGATTGTCTCCAATGGGAATTGGATGAAATCGAGCAGTTTGAAGCAATGGAACAGCTTGAACTGCAACAGAGTTTCCAGCAACTTAATATCGGCAATATAGGTCTTACTTAATTTTTTTGGGCTGAGTTATCTTGTCTTTTATAACCGGGAAATAAATATAACTATATATATCTGGATACATACGTACACATATGTTCAGATGGGATGCATTTTTATCAATATAATTAATACCATATACTGTACTTAAAGGAATTCTTTTCTTCTATTAGAATCCTGTAAAATTGTATTGTGCGCTTACGTAAGATGGGCCCAACTTGTATGAGAAGTATACACATACATGTAAATATTATAGGAACAATCATCACCTGAACGCCTCAAAATTGCAATCGGGGCTTCTTGCGTACGTGATTGAAATCCTTACCCAGGTCGACACGGAACAACCAAATCTTTGGTGTATTTTTAATTTGAGGTTTCCATCTTCAAGATGTCGGATTGGGATGAATACATGTATGATGATGAGGAAGAAGAAGAGGAACTTTCCTTTGAAGACGACGATGACGACAATGATGACGATGATAGTAGCAATATTGCTAACGATAATGATAACTTCAGTGAGAGTGATAAAGCCAAAGGAGGAAGCGGTACTTTAAACGGCTCCCACTTGAATTTCAATTTCGAATCTGTATATTATAGTGCAAAGAGCTTGAAAGAAGATGAAAACTATGCCTCCGCTATCGAATTGTTCAATTCCATCATAGACAAAACCGAACTCTCCTCCCAGTATCAGTTTAAGGCGATCAAACAATTGATTAAAATATATGAGACAGAAAAAGATTACGGGCAAATCAAATCAATGGTTTTGAGGCTTTGCAATATGAAAGACGATCCAAACCTTGATTGCTACTATTTCACGTCTTCTTTATTGAAAATCGTGAATCGTATTGATCACACTAACCACAACACACAATTTGGATTCGACGTGTTTCAGCAGTTGCTTCAATTCATTGTAAAACTCCCCCCAACAGAAATGACGTCTTCATATATCAAATTGAAAATCAAATTGGAATTGTGCATCGCATATTATTATATATTTAAAAAGGAAGAGAAGCTGGCATATCGCTTATTATCGAATCTGGAAACGGAAATTGGTTACTCAACTGACTCAATCAAAAACAACTACATACTAGAGGTGATTGCGTTGCAAATACTCCTGCTTCTCAATGAAAACATGAATTTGAAGGAGTTGCGACGCTTGACAACCTTGGCCAACACTTTAATATCCGGTATACCCCAGACCAAAATTTTAGGAGTGATCAATGAAGGCTCGGGTTTGGTTGACATGTATTGCAACAATTATAAACAGGCAAATCTACACTTCCAGGACGCTTTTAAAAATTTCAACGATTCAGGCGATGGCAGAAGAATCGATGTTTTGATAAAATTCATAATAAGCTCCATACTTTCAAAATCAGAGGTGAACCCCTTCCAGTCCAATGATTTTCATGGATTCGTTAGAATTGAAAAAATTAAACTTTTGATGGAACTTCATGATTCTTTTCAATGTTTGAATCTTGCAAAATATAATTCCTTGATTAAAAGTGTTCCGTTTTTACATTTGTGTAACACCCACACGTTTATCAAAGAATTTTTACCTTCAATAACAGAACTGATATGTTCTGAGTTCATATGTCAACAGATCCCGTTATTTACGAAAGTCAAATTTGAATATTTCACAGAAAAACTCGAAATTTCAAAGCCAATGTTCAAAACAATTTTGCTGAAGTTATACAATCGGGGCCTGATCTCAAATTGTAGAATTGATTATATTAATGATTGTATTATTCAAGCAACACCAGAAAAATTTGTTGACATAGCAGCAGTTAAGATTATAGAAAATGCCATGCAATTTTACAATATATACAATAAATCGACCTTAGATAGGTTTACCACACAGTGCAAATTACTGCCGTTAAAATCATCGTCTAATCAACAACAACAGCAACAGCAGCAAAGGCAGCAACAGTATATCCAAGTTGCAAAAAATGGTACTGAAACGTTTTTGTTAAACCAGTTGAATGTGGATGCAAATGCGAGAAACGAGTATTTCAAAATGTATGATGGCCAAGAAAATGCACCAGCAGATGTCAACCCAATGCTGGTAGAAAATATCAATCATAAATCTGACATATTCATTGGAAAACCCTCATTCACTCAAGATATTGACGAGTTGAAAGATGAGCTTGTGTTTGGTGTGGGAAATTTGAGAATCGTATCCTCCTTTCTAAAGAAAGATGGTATCATAGGCACCGACCTAACAAAAGATTTGCAAAATCACTTGAAATTGTTCAATTATATTGACGCATATATTGGTATCCTTTCCAACAGTGAGCCTGTCAAAACTTCGAAAAATGTTTCATATCTCAACAAGGTTAAGGGTACACAGATAATCAATGAATACAACAAACTTTTCAGCCACGAGGGCTCTACCCAAAGTACAGAATTCTGCAGAGATCCAAATATTCCCGATATAATCCAGCAAACCGCAATGAACGACCTTGAGCCACCCTCTAATCCCGACAGTGTGAACATCGAAGAATGTTTGCTGCATGGTCAGTCGAAGAAAATCGCCAAGCTGAGAGTCATCAAAGAATCAACCAATATAATATCCAAGAAATATCAGGAAAACCAACTCCGGACTTCAAGTTTATCATTTTTTGGGAATAATTCGGAATCTGGAAATCTAAGAATGAAAAAACGTTCCACAGAACTCAGCCGGCTGTTTTTGAATAGATTTTCCACTAAGCATAGCATACCAAATGATCAATCGGAAACCACTTCCTTGGACAACATGTCTGTAGATGATAGAGATGAAAAATCCGAAAGAGATGTCTTTTGACGGATTTTAGATATTTGCAGGTTTTTAACTTTTTAGCGTTTTTTATTTATTTTTATTTTTTTTGATTTTTGTATTTTTTTTTTTTTTTTTTTGTATTTTTTTTCAGATTTTGTCTTTTTTTTTCCTATTATGAAAATTTTTTGTTATAATTTAGTATCTTACAAGATAATTCTAGGACTTGCTTTAACTTTGAACAGATATACTTTGGCAATATTGTGCATTATAGTGTGGCAAGCAAGTCCCCCCACCCACCATGTCTATCAACAAACAAACAAAGGCGGCAAAAAGAAAGAATACTATGAACAGGAAACGTGAAGTCGAGCCTGAAATTTCAAGTGACTCCCATGCCAGAAATGTATTACAAAACCAACCAAACCTCACACCCAAGGCGGCGAAGAGAACAATGCGAGGCAAAGAATTGAAGAAACATCTTCGTAGTGCCAACTTGTACGGTGCCAAGAAGAAGGAGCGTGTCTACACGGAGAAGGAATTGGGCATACCAAAATTGAACAAAGCTGTGGTTCCTGGAACCATTGTGAAGCGTGGTAAGAAGGGAAAGAAATTTATACATGACGACGACACCATCACCATGCAGAGACTGATCAAGCAGGTCAATGACGAAAGGGACCTTGTGAACGAGAGTAAGCTGGAAAAGAGTAAACGGTTGGAGGAGATACGAGAGCTCAGAAGAAAGGAGATGGAGATGAGGGAAGACGAGAAGAAATCGAAACTGGAAAGCGCCAAGGCCAACATCAAAGAGAAGGCCAGCTTGGCCAGATCCGCCAGAAGAAAGAGTGCCAAGGACGCCAAGAAAGAAATTGAGAAGAGCGTCAACGACAAGTTCAAAAAGAAGAGCGTCTCCTTTGCATAGCTGCCTGCTATATTCAGATTTACGCTAATACTCATATAGAAATATAGTTCCGTGAAGGTAGGAAGGCTGTTGTCCGGGGTCACCTTGAATGATCTGCCCAATACCGAGTTTAAAAGAGCTCCTCTAATAATATCTGTAAATATCCCCAAGTGTTTTGGATACGTAGTGGAAAATTCATGTGTGCACGTGACCAGCATTACCCGGTCTCACCCACTCATACAGTGGCTGTATGTGGCATAATAAAGAAAAGGTATGTGCTGCCTTTGGATTAATTGGAGCGTATACCAAAATCTCTATATTACAGATAAAGGATTCCAGTCCACAACCTGCTGAGCTTTTGCCATCAGCAATTGACCAAGAATCAAAGAAGACGGTGAGAATATGAAGCTCAATAGTGCTGGACTTTCTTCTTTGGCGTTTGCTGCCGTTTCGGGAGTAGCTTCGGGACTAGTCTTTGGAAACACCGCCCCATTGTTGTTTTCCTCAGGATGGATGGATTTGGCGGATGTTGCTCAGACCCAATACATAGAGCTGGAAGAAAACGCAGACAACAGCATACTTGCATTTAAAGACGCTTCGTGTTCCATGAATGGTGGCAGTCCGCTGTTGCATCTGCGGATTTCCGGATTGGAAGAAGGCGGCAAGCTTTTTGAGCCAATTGAAAACATAAGCCAACAGAAGTTAAGCGTCGCCTCCCAGTTAGTTATTTACGAAGACGCTTCCCATCTGGACGAAGCGAAGACGCCGGAGTCATGTTCCGTGTCCGTCGTTTTGAATAGTGAATCGTTATCCGAATGGAATAATGACATAGACGCCGATGTCATCGTCATCAATTTGTATGACGATGAAACCCTGCCAGATATAATCGAGCAATTGGCGGAAGCGTATCCTACCAGTGACTTTGTTATCCAGGGTATCCCCCAATTTGAAGTGGAATCCGAATCCATCCTCGATCAGACAACGGCGCAGATCAAGCAATTTTTGGAAGGAGGCAGTAGTAAGAGGGAAGAAATCAATTACGATGTCATCGAAGCAGAGTTGAATATGTCATTTGATGAAATCAACAAGCTTCTAGACGATGAAATTGTCGAAATTTACGATGAAGATATTGAATACGAGGACACCGACTACGAAACCAGAGCAAGCTCCAAACCACCTCTCACAGAAGGCTCTCTCTTTGATAAATACAGTTTTTTCTCCGATGGAATTTGGATGTGTACAATTGTGTTCCTCTTTTTGGCATGGTTGTTGGCCATTGCTTTGGGCTGGTTGAATAGCATGAAAATCAGTTATGCAGCCTTTGATAAGCCTTTTGATTTTGAAAAAAAGTTGCAGTAGCCACTACATCTCATACATACAGATATATAAGTGCACTTTTTGCATATAAATTTGACATAAATTACTAATAAATATATGGTATAATTTTATATGGGACGTTTTTCTCGTATTCAGCCCAGTATTTGCCATATTTATTCTTACATTTTTCTTCATCTCTGGCCTGTCTGTGTAGAAGTAGAGAGGAAAAATAGATGACGTAGAAATAGGTCAAGACGGTGTTGAAACCCGTTGGAAGACACCAACTCAAGGCAATCAGAATGTCACCAAAGTAATTGATATGCTGAGAAACGCCCCACCAGCCTTCAATCAAAAGTTTTGTACCCCTGTCCGTCTGGATGGACTTCATGTGGGGTAGCTTTCCCTGTCTGAAATCGTTCTTCTGGTTATTGGAAGCTTTGAATATGTAGAATCCAAGGGTCATGATCAACACTATCGTCGCAACAGATAGGGTGGAGAGGTTGATCTCCACCAAAGCCAGGTATCTCGTTTGCAGACAATAACAGAATGGAACCCAACATAGATCTCCAAAGGCCAACATGAACCCGAAACCGTCGGTTGTTATATCAATCATAGTCAGACATCCTTCTTCATTGAGAACGCCGTCTATGATGTAAATGAATTGCAACACGTTGACCAGCACCATGGAGTTTGTGACGTATCCCAGGGTCTGATACTGTCTCTGAAGAGCAGACAGGTTCAGCAGAAGCCACAAGAGCAGGCCTGGTCTCAGTTCGCAAAACAGCTTGATGTCCCATTCCCCGATTCTTGGGTTAAGTTCTCTGCCAATGAACCAATCGAACAGCACGTTACCGGAGTTGCCGCCGACACTCAGGATCCTCTCTCTGGTGCCCGTTCCGTTTTTCTTTGTGCCTGCTAGCGGGACGAACGAGCAGGCGTAGACAAAGCAGCTCAACAGGATTGAGAATTCCCACGTCGTGATCATCATGGCGACAAAGTTATCGTACAAGAAATCCAGCTCCGGCAAGTTGAGCCCGAACAAATAGAAGCGGGATGCCAGCAACAGCAGCAGGAAGCCCACCAGCTGCAGCCCGTTGATTGAGTACTTCAGTTTTGAGCCATCACGCAGTTCGACACCCCACTGCTCTTTTCCTGGGATGAAGATATCCAGCCCGACGAGAACGAAAAACCAGCCCAGGTACAGTTTCCAGCAGTCTCTGTTCAGAAACAGCTCGTCTAAGTTTGCCATGATCTTCTCATTGAAGGCTTTCCGGAAGGCCAGGGTGTCGACGGAGAATCCGCTGCAAATGTAGAGGTCGTTGCATGCCAGATAGAGGAACAACGTCACCAGTGGCAAGCAAATCGTCAATGTGGCGGCACCCACGGGACCACCGAAGTCCTTTTCTTTTGTGACTGGATTCAGTACTGTCATTGTGTCTCTTGTGTTCATTGTGTTCTGATACTCACGTTCTGTTTTTCCCTTTCTGGAGCCCAAAGAGATCGAAACAAAAGGACAGCAATCGGCAGGGCTGTTCCTTGGTTTCAGAAGACCACACCTGTCTCAGGAGCTATTTCCGGATCTCCTGTTTGACCTGTACCAAAGACGGACATGTGCAGACCAGTCTGCAAGATACTTATATCGAACTGAAAAATCCATGCTACCTCTCCACATCCTTGCCAAACGATCGTATAGAGCTCGTTTGGCGCTGCGACTCGATACGAGCTATACGACCGGTCTCCATGCGACGGGCCGCTATACGGCGGGCCGCTATACGACACTCCTGCTTACGTCATCCGGGCGTGTTTTCGAACAGCCGTTTTCTGTGACAGACAGGACAGCCCTTTGCTTCTGCCACAACGCTGCTCTCTGCGTCCAGAGATATCCAGCTGCATCCCGAGCGTAGCGGCCGTCCACACCGGCTGCCTGTGAGAGATCCGCTTTGGGCCTTTCTTGCTGGTGGTATCGTGTCTCCAATGCGGAAAGCCTTCCTTCGGAAAACCCCCCATCGCAGGAAGAAGACCGGCTCTCTCGGCTTGCAGCATTATTGCGCAGCACGTGACCGCCGCCCCAAACGGGAAACTGTGGCGGTCGTTGCCCTCGGTCGGCTGAGCACTTTGTAGTATTGCAGTGCGTCTGCTAACAATACACTGTTAGGAAAAGATAGGAGGAGGGCAAAACGGGTTTTGTGTGTGTTTGGTGGTAGGAATAGCCGTATATATATATAGATGTACATGTAAGTTTGAGTAAGAGCGATGGCAGAGAGTCCACTCTCCTTCCCATTCTGTAGTCACGGAGACCGGATTACACACTGAGCAGCTTTCTCGTGATTTACCGGACCGGCGTATGAGAAGTAGCAAGTTCTGGACCAGAGGAATGAGCACAACCGTGGAGTATCTGAGAGAGGCATACATTGCCCAAGTAGCAGTGAAAAGAGCGTCGCTTTTGACACGCAAGGTGAGTGAGGCACATCTGAATGAACAGAGCATCGACAAACAGGACCATTCGCCAGTGACGGTGGGCGATTTCGGCGCCCAGGGGATCGTGATCAAAGCCATCAAGGAAAACTTCCCAACGGACGAGGTGGTGGGCGAAGAAGACTCGACGCTGATCAGAGAGAAGAAGATCGAAGAGCAGATCTTCAGCCAGGTGGCGGCCGTCCAGAAGGCGGACGCCCACAGGGACGCCGATCTGGGCGTGATTGCCACGGCAGAAGAACTCTGCAAGTGCATCGACAGTGGCAACTCGACAGGCGGGGGCAAGGGAAGAATCTGGGCGTTGGACCCGATCGACGGTACAAAGGGCTTTTTGAGAGGCGACCAGTACGCCGTGTGTTTGGCCCTGATTGTGGACGGCGAAGTGAAGGTCGGGGTCATTGCGTGTCCGAACCTCCCACACTCGCTCCGTGATCCGGAGTCCAAGCGGGGTGGCTTGTTCACAGCCATCAAGGGCCACGGCTCCTACTTCCAGGATCTGAACTCGGACGTGTCGTTCCCGTTGGACACCCGCACAAAGCTGGCCGTCCACAACGAGTACGGCCTGGACCAGGCAAGGGTTCTCGAAGGCGTGGAGAAGGGCCATTCCTCCCACGGCTTGCAGGGTCTGATCAAGGAGAAGCTGGACATCTCCCAACCATCGGTGAATCTGGATTCCCAGGCCAAGTATTGTGCTCTCGCCAAGGGTGATGCCGAAATCTACCTCAGACTCCCTAAGGATCCAAACTACAGAGAAAAAATTTGGGACCATGCTGCTGGATACCTCCTCGTGAAGGAAAGCGGTGGGTTGGTCACCGACATCTATGGAAATGACCTCGACTTTGGCTACGGTAGAACTCTCAACAGTCAAGGGGTGATTGCTGCCTCAAAAACAGTTCATCCAGACATAATTTCCACCATCAAATCCATCATCGGAGACGACGGCGAAAGACTTGAACAATATTGCTAGTTCTCCTATATAGATAACTCTAGATATACATGTATATTGACACCTGTAGACATTTCTAAGCAATTGTCACATTTTGAAGATATTTGACTGTTTTGACATACATTTGCTCCCACAGAGAGAAGACCCACTCTGCTCAGCTTCCACCTTTTTATTTTTCCACGTCTTCATCGATTTCTACACCGTAAGATGTTGCCCATTGATTTCATTTCAGAGGATACTTACACAATTATTCTTTGCAACATCGAATCAAACAGGCTACATCACATCCAGCGTGTAAAAGATCATCATTACCTTCTTCCATCGAGATTTTCAAAATGAAAGAATCTCTGAAAAAGAAGCTGCAGGAGAAGAACAATTTCGTCTTCCTATTTAAAGGCTCACCATTGAATGATTTTCTGTACCCGTTCAAGAAGGCAGCCAACCAGTGGGTGGCCAGGTACATTATTGTTATATTTGCAATGATCATCAAGTGTGCAGTTGGTTTGGGCTCCTATTCAGGTGAAGGCACACCTCCAATGTTTGGCGATTTCGAAGCCCAACGCCACTGGCTGGAAATCACTACCGAATTGTCGATTACGGAATGGTACTTTTACGACCTGCAATATTGGGGTTTAGATTACCCACCACTGACAGCCTATCACTCCTGGATACTAGGACTTATTGGTAAGCTGGTAGATAGGTCATGGTTTCAATTGGACGTTTCAAGAGGTGTGGAAGACGTCGATTTGAAATCTTATATGCGGTTGACGGCGTTGTTTTCAGAGTTGATTTTCTATATCCCAGCCGTTATTATTTACACCCGTTGGATGGGCCGTAACTATAACAAGGCACCAGCAATTGATCAGACAATAATTGCTGCCGCAATTCTGTTTTTACCCGACCTAACAATCATCGACCACGGCCATTTTCAATATAATTCTGTCATGCTGGGACTGTCATTGATAGCCTTGAACAATCTGCTATACGACAATCTGGGATTAGCTTCAATAGCATTTATATTTGCAATTGGTTTCAAACAGATGGCATTATATTATTCACCGATTTTCTTCTTCTATATGCTTTCACTATGTGTCTTCCCAAAATTTAATATGCTGAAACTGATATACATTGCCATTTCTGTTATCTTTGCATTGTCTTTATTGTTTGGTCCTTTTGTATACTACGGCGGGTTCACACAGGTGAAACAAATCTTGATCAGAATGTTTCCATTCAATAGAGGAATTTTTGAGGACAAAGTTGCCAACTTTTGGTGTGCCACTAATGTCCTTGTCAAATATAAAAATATCTTCACAACACAACAATTACAGAGATTGTCTCTATTATTCACCTTGATAGGTATATCTCCTTCGTGCATAGCCATCTTCACCAACAATAATAAGAGACTACTTTCCTGGTGTCTCGGCTCATGTGCAATGTCATTCTTTTTATTCTCCTTCCAAGTACATGAGAAATCCATATTACTACCGTGGCTGCCAATTGTCCTACTTTTAAATGAAGTGGATGCCGATGTTATTTCCATGGTTTGTTGGTTCTGTAATGTCAGTCTATTTTCTATGACACCATTGTTGAGGAGAGATGGCTTGGTTCTCCAGTATCTTGTTTTAGGAATTCTTAGTAACTGGTTAATGGGTAACTTGAGTTGGATTAGAAAATATACAAATTTTGTGTTGCCATTAATTTCGAATAGGGTTAACGCCAATCCAATCTTACCCCATAACTGGTTCTGGAGAATCATCATTGTTGGATTCTATATTTGTGCAGGTTTCATACTGATTTGTGATAATTTTGTTGCACCACCTGCAACTCTGCCTGATTTGTGGATAATTGGAAATGTCATATTATCATTTTCATCCTTCACTTTGATGTATCTGTGGATAAATTACAAAATTTACAAAATCTATTATTTCAAGGCTAAAGTAGAATGATGCTGTAAAAGGCAAAGACAAAGAGAAGATAATCAAAATATCGACCATATTAACAAGAAATCACGGCTAAAGATGTGTGATGGAGCCAATTTTTGTTTGTTTCACTACTGACTTATTTATTCACCACTTAATCTTACTAATTAAACAGCTGATGACTCCTTGAAATACTTTATATACTGGGAAAATAAATATGTTGTTTATTTTTTATCGTTTTATCAATCCATATATCATTGCCAACCAAAATGACACAATCCAATTGTATATTATAGCATATTTCTGTTATTGAATTATTCACACAGTTTACTGAAGATTTGAAGACCAGTATAAAACTATTAAATACAAGTTACCCTGCTTGTTGGCTGGCATTTCACCACTGGTCAAATATACATGTTACAAGCAAGTTCTGTGTCAGATTGTGTTTGATCGATCGCTGTTTTAGACTCAAATTCTTATATCCTTGAGGCTGTACTTACATATTAATTTGATTTTAGCTGTTCATTGGATTAGCAACTTGACACCAAGAAGATGCCAAATCAATGCTAAATATCGAATAATACATTTTTCTAATATACAAAGTTATATGTTACTCAGAAACTTTAAATGTTTGTAGAACACAGTAAAAAAACTGTGAAACAAAACGATACTAGAGCATTTGAATATTCTTTGAGCATCAACAAAAACTTTATGAATTCCTGTTTATGTTCTAGTATATCTATACAAGTAATTCATCGGCATTTGATATTAGCTGTCTGAATTTTATAAGTCAGAATAATTACACTTGTTGCTGAACGTGGTGATTGGTTGGCAACTTCTGGTAATAGTGACCGAGTTCACTTTTAAAGTCAGAAACGGAAGCATCATTTCACTTTCTTATTTTTCTGATATTCCATCTTTTTATAATACTGTGACGAAGATCTTTAACTTTAATTTCTGTATCATATATAGCCTTTTCTGAATTCAAAAGTTTAATTTTATCTTCAACTAGTGTTTCCGAAACTTTATACAATACCCCCAATTTTTTTTCAAGTGAAATATTATTATGATATGCCATATCGAATGATGCATTGTTATTATTTATTATAGGATCAAACGCTGCAAATTTCCAGAAGTTATCAAGAAAGAAAACATTGTCCTTAAACCCAAGAAATTGAGTACATATCCAATCAAGTATTTGGTAAACACTAAACAAAATGCTATTGTAGTAAAACCGATGATCGTAATTAAAATTGAATAATGCATTTAAACGAGATATACTAATTAGCAGTTTCAAAATGGGAGAAATATCAAGTTTTGCTGATTGTTCGGATATATATGCATACAATGTTTTCACCCAGTTAAATAAATGTAACCAATGTATTGATTCAGCTTTAATAACAGCATTTATATGAAACTGTACAATTAAGCATAGTGCTTGTATATTATCACTATAATTCAAGCTGTTTTTTAAAAAGATAATGAATTGATCCATGAATTTTTCGGGGGAATTTGTTGCAATGGAATTTATGTAATTCTTTTCCAAAACAATTGCAATATCATCAACAGACTCAACAAATTGTAATTTCTTTGAAATTGACTGGGTAGTTGTATCCAGCTTCAACTCCGATACAAGATAATCCCATTCAGGAACATCAATTTTATCGTCCGCTATATTGAATAAATAAAAACACACATTCTGAACATATTCTTTAGAACTGTAGTCAACCAATTGTGCTTTTAGAGATATCACAAAATGTGAAATAATCTTGTCCACCATTTTCTTATCTTGATATTGAAACAACGCAGATAGACATTTTCGTGTAATTAGTAATTTTTCCTTTTCAAAGTATATTTTGCTTACATTTTTTAAAGTCAGATCATTGATTCTCAATATTTCTTTGGAACATATTTGATTAAATAAAGTTGATAAATCAATATTAGGCTGAACTAAATTTTTGAAAAAGACAATCAGTAACTCTAATTTGACTGACTCTAAATCAAACCATTTGCTTAAAAATTGATAAAATGTAAGTTCTAGTTTTGTTCTTAACTCCACCGTACCAAAATAATTCCACTCTGTGTATAAGAGTTGTAGGGCAGGTTTTCCAATTTTAGAAGAAAAATATAACCAAAATTTTAAATATATTTTCTTATTTTCCAGTGGAAAATCACCATCATCTAAAATACGACGTTTGGAGTTTTCTATAATATCATCTAAGCTTTTCTTTAGACGTTGCTGATCTCTCTCAGTAATTTTAATTCCATTTGTGAATTCGAATTGTTGCATTATAATTGCAAATGACTTATTTATTGCAATATCAATTCCAGAAGAGACTTCAACATCTTTGATTTTCAGAATTATTCCAAAAAATTCCAACATCCGTTTCATGTAGGAAATGTCCTGTCCATTTAGTAATTCATTGACTCCTAAAATTGCATCTTTGAGTAACATCAAAACCTCCTTCTCTTTTTGGCATTTGTTGATTTGATGAATAATCACAGGCAAAAATTTACGGACAACATTGTAAGGTTTTCTAGGAGTCTGTTTTATAACTGTTATTATTAACGCTAATGAAGATTTAAGTGAATATGATGATGCGTTTCTGATCATATCATTGAGAACTGAATAAATTCCGCCCATCAAATCTTGATCAAACATATACACCATCATCAATAAAACTTTTGCTCTATTATGTAACTGGTATGGATTGTATCCAAACGTCGACCTGACTGGAATAAGCCGTTCCACCAATTCTCTCGTATTTTCTGATAAATATTGTTTGGTAAAAATATCTAGTACCTTGAAATATATATCCAAACAACCGTCATCGCCTGTGATTGCATTAGTTGCTGGGATATTGGGATATATGGATGCTTTCGGAGTCAGAGAACAACCAATATTGTCAAATTTGTATTCAGCCAGTATTCGGAACATTTTAACTAAAAGCTGATCCTCCAGATCCCAACCTAATTCCCTTTTAATTTTTAATACGGAAGCAAATGTATTTCGAAGTAGGGTTAGAACACGTGGCTGTTTCAGTTGATGGTCACAATTTTTTATCAAAATAGTTGTATAGTATTCCCAATCCATTTCAACCTTCTTATATGAGTTGCAAAAATAAAGAAAATTGGTCACATTCAGTACATCTATATCTTTAGAGTGCAAAGCCAGTTCAACATAGGACCAAGGATTGTTAGTGCATTTCAAGAACAAATACAACGATTCCAAAATAACAGATTTCCCATTGATGAAAATATTTTCAAAACTAATATTGCATACATGAAATGCAATTTTTTTGCACAACCAGGACCTTGAGTTCTGAAAACTTGATATGTACTCTGAGGAAGTTGGCAAATATTTTTGAAGCATCTTCATATATAATAAAAAATATGGAGCTAATACACAAAACAGTTTGTCGTCAATGTACCCTTTTTTAAAACGATTCAAAAAAGAATTGAATTCCAAACCAACTTTTGGTATAATGTCTATGCAGTCTATTTTCATATTTGATATGATCATAATTATAGTTATCAAACACTTCCTGAGTTGTTTAATTTCATCATATTTCAAAGCTCTTGAGCTTAATGAGCCATATAACACATTTAAAAAAGCTTGTATCTTGGAAATTGTGTTTTCTGATTTTAACGGAACTTCGAATTCTATTGATGTTCCAAGATATTTTAATCTGAAATTTTTATTTCTATAAAAGTGATCTTCGTCTTTCAGTACGTGCTGAAGCAGAGCTGAAGATAAAAATTTCTGTGGTATTTCAAGCGTAGCATAAACAGCTGGTTTTATATTCAGAATATATTTATATTTTCTTTCGTTGACATCTTTTATTGCTTCATATTTATTCCACAACGCTTGAACTGTTGACAAGTCCTTCCTGCCACATTCATTATTTTCAATATCAATTTTTTTATTCCCTATTGATTTCAGAAAAACATCTGTATGCTTGGCAAAGTCTACGTTGAAATCAACGGCTGAATTGAATGTTGAGCTGGGGAGATATTGTACCTGTTGACCTTCGGCTTGCAATGTACCAACATTAGGAGTTCTGTTAAAAACGAAATTTGGATCGTTAACAGGAGCAAAAGACTCGGCAATTATATTTTTATTATTTACTTTCTTCTTTTTTATAGTTCTATCATTCTTTGTGGAGCTCAAAAATTCTAATTCTCTTGGAGTGGTTTCTGTCAAATTCTTTCCTTGTGAGCGGGATTTCAAATTTAAAGAAGACAATATTGAATATTGTCTCTTTTTTGGTGATTTTTGGCTGGAATAATTTTTTGGCTTTTGTATTTTATCAGAATGAGGTTTACAAAATATTGTATTTTCTATTTGCACTGTTTGTGATTCTTCATCGGATAATGTGAGAAATTCCATAGAATAAGGGTTGATTGGGTTTTTGGTGGTTGTGGAATTTTCTGAATATGTTGAAGATAAAATTTTGTTTTTATGGCTTGCGTTTGACTTGGTTATTGGTGAGCTGATTTTCTTTTTTTTAGTTGGTAAACGGTGTAAATTTAACATCGTGGTGTTGCTTTCAGACAGCTTTGAAATCGTTTGCCTTGGAGTCAACTTCCCATCGGATTTTTCCAAGTCAATGTGCTCAAAAGCTCTTTTTCTATTTTTCTTCATGGATGATTTATCAGACTTATTCGTCAAGATAGTTCCGCCACTCAGATCAAATATATCCTTATTAATATCATGCGAGCTAATTCGACCAGAATATTTATTATCATCGTGCATATCGCTTCTTTCATCTTCATAAAATAAATCATTCTCAATAAGATCTTCCTCGATAGAAAATTCCGAATCGTCATCATTGGAATACGCCATTTCAAATGCATTTTGGGTATCAACAATATTTTCGTTAGATGTGCTATCTCTATTGTTATCGTTTATGATTTCATAAAATGAAGATTTTGAAAAGGGCCCATAACCAACATCTTTTTCTTTCCTTTCCTTTCTCCGGCTTTGATATTTAGTATCCAAATATTGTAGAATTGCGTCATCAGTTTTACCTTCCTCCTCCATGGTTATAAGTTCGTATCTGGTTGAAAGACCTAGATATTCAGCTCTATCCACTAAATATGGATTTCTGTTTATAATTGTTCTGTGTCTCAAATGTCGGCCAGTGATTGTGACAGTATCGGCTACTTGTATTGGTATCTCGGAGATTCTTTGATTTTCGTTTTCTTGTTCCGATTCCACTGAAATAGCATTTTCAAAAGATTTATGTGAAGTGGCCGTAGGTGAGGATGTCAGTTCTAATACCGTGTAAAAGTCGTCAATTTTTTGGTCTTCCTTGTCAATTTTACCTTTTGGTTCTTCACCTCTATCTATGTTTTCGAAATTGGACGTAATTATTGGGGATGAAACCATATTTTGGTTATTTATTTTACTCTGTGTATATTCTCTCAAAACGGTGTTGTTTTCCTCTTTTGAATATAAATTTTCCCATAGAGGTTTTACTGAAACATCATTATCTCCTGTGTTCTCCTCAAGGGTGCCTGGTTCCGTGCTACTGAGTAAACTTCCGTTATTATCACTTTCCGAGGTTATTCGTACCAAACTATGTTCTCCTTGAATAGCTTCATTTTTGTCCAAGTTAGGTCCAACTGATACTTTCTCCTCTGTCTTTTTTAATACTGGTTTGTTAAATTTTTCCAACGGTTGATTGTTTATACGCTTCAATCGTAGCTGTTGTGATTTCGTTATTTGGACCAACACCTCTTCTTCCGCTGCAAAAGTGTTGTTCGTTGTGGAGGCCGAATTACTCATAGTCCGCCACGACTCGAAGCTCTTACGCTTAAATTTGTGGTGCTTCACATTCAGCTCTGTAAAAAACTGTTTTTTCTCTTGGTATTTATGCTCCAACATATTTTCGATCTCGTCTTTCGTGTATCCGGCGTCAAACAAACTATTCAGCTCCTTTTTACTGCTCAAGTTTAAAAATTCCGCCGCCACTACCGTGAATTGATTACTGCTTTCAAAAGATCTATGTCTTGTTCTAGACCGGGGTATATTTTTATATTCATTATTCAGTGGCGTCAAATCTTTCTGTATCTTATCCAACTGTCTGGCCTTACGCGTAGAATTATGTTCTCTATGTTTCACTGAATCCCACGATATTAAGGAGTCCGACAACACATCAGGTTGCGAGTCCTCGATAACTTCTGGCTCTCCCATTTACTATGCTAAAAGAAAAGACTATTTTATGGGTTTCCCCTGTACTTCTTCCTTTGTTTCTACCAGCAATTCAGTAAAAGTTTTGTAAGAATCAGAAATTCAAGCCATAAATTCATGTCAAAAACAGGTTGGTAAAAGAGAACGTCGATCGGCGCGGACACTTGAAACCATCTTTACTTCTTTCTGTATTTGTTGTAAAAACATTTTCCTTTGGTAAACATGTTTATCTTATTATTGAAGAGTTCGTGGTAAGCATTGTACCAAAAAACGTCGAAGCGGGCCAGCAGGATGTCTGAAATTCCAAAAAGCAACTCAGGACACAGAAGTCCAACCAAAAAGAGAGGGGGGGTATGTACCTTTTTTATTTGTATTAGCACATTTTGGAGATATATATCTACTATGAGATAAAACTGGAGATATACTAACCGATGTTTGTGAATGTGCACATCTTTATTTAATACAGCAGCATATTCCATCGATTGCGACGGCCACAAGCCATTTATTAACTGCCACAAAAGCGTTATTGCAGTCGTTGACGACGTGGTCACAAAATGCAACCAGCGTGGCAGATGTATCCTCGAAGTTTGTCAAGTTTGGAGATGCATTCAAGACACTGAAAAGATCGTATGCCTCACTTGGCGTAGACACTTCCCAACTGCCAGATATTCCATCCCGAGTCCGTGCGATCCTGGAGTCGTCTCTGGTCATGGAGCCCTCACAACGGTCCTTGGACCAGTTTCTTCCACAAATCGGAGACTCCGTTGCTGAGCTGATGCAAATGTTGAAAGAAAAACAGGCAGATGTAACTCAGTTAGAGGCTGCTAGAAAGAACGGAACTTTGTCTGCTTCTTCTTCCACATCCTCCTTTCGCCGCAATGAGTTTCCAAACAGCATCAATTCGTCTTCGTCGTACGGAAATCTGGCTCTAGACGTTGAGCGCCCACCGTCAAAAGACCCAATCACAAGATTGCAGAACAACACAGATCTAATGAGGAGAGCATCAAAACGGTTTTCAGCATACCAAACGTCGAGTATCATATCAATGCAATCTCCAAAGTTTGGTTCGAGCTCATTGACAGTCCCAATATATGAAGAAACCGTGCCTGAAATAAATGCTTATGATCTCGAAAAGGCCAAAAACAGTAGTGATATAGATATCAACATTGATGACACAAACAAAACGATAAATAATACGGAAACTACCAATTCTGTGGATAACATGAAAACCGTTTCCCAAAATGGAAGCAAAGCGCCTTCAAATAGGGTTGAGAGACAAGGCTCCGCCTCGAATAATATGAAACAACAGGTCATAAGTGATACCACCAAAATCTTAACCGGTGAGCACAAAAAGATCGACAATACAGCCAAAAAAGAGGTATTTCTGAAAGTGAAAGACGAAGTTAAAAAGGTCAAATTGAATCTCCCGACTACCACAGCAAATTTGAAAATTCTTTTTACTCAGAAATTCAACTACTCACCACCGGGAATTTCTACATTTCCCAAAATATATATTCAAGATAATACCACTTCAGTTGCGTATGAACTTGAGAACCTAGAAGACGTCACGTATGGATGCATATTATCCCTTCAACAGCCTGATATACAGACTGCAATTTTCAAACATGTTGATTCGCAAATAGGGACAGTCAAAAATGACATGATGAACATGGAAGACAGAATTATGAAAAAAATCGAAAATCTGCAACTGATTCGGACACCAGCAACCTCCGCTTCGAGTTATAGAAAAAGTGATGATGTTGATTTTGAGAAAAATATGAAGAAGAAATTGGAGAAAAATGAAGATCAACAAAAGATTATAGATGAGTTGCAGGATGAGATAAATAAAATAAAGCAGCACCAACATCGGTCTCTTAAACGTATGAATGGCGTGGTATCTGAGACAACCGACTTCATTGCCAAATTTCAAGAGAATGGCATGATTCCGGGCGGTATGAATGAAAATACATATGTTAAGGAGTGTAAATCTAAAGTCAGTGAGGGGTGTGAATCGTTGGTAGAAAAACTTGATGATTTACAAGATGTCATAGAGTTTATAAAACGGGACATAACTAAGCACAACATCAAACCATCAGATAAGCAGCTGGATCATCTGTCTAAAGAAATGTCTAAAACCAAGAATGATTTGACCCAATTGACAGAGTATACTCAATCTGAAAGAAAGAATCTATCTTTAGTGTGGAATAGACAAATGGCTACAATCGCTGGCGATCAACGTTTCTTCAAGGCTCAAGAGGAAATCATGGGTTTGTTGGAACAAGATTATCAATCCGCACAAGAGACTTTTGAATTGATAGTTTCATGTGCAAAACAATTGGAAAAAGGATCACTGTCATATAAAGCAAAGTTACCTGTACCAGATCCAACTGTTTCTCCGTGGGATGCTTCCAAATTAGTCATGGCTGAAGTTGATGCAATCAACCCGAACCACGAGGAAAGGGTAGAAGCCATTTTAAAGGCAGAGCGTGTGAGAGAAATGGAAAAAGAGTTGCGTTTAAGAGATGAATTTCAGGAAGAGTTGGGTGATTTTGTTTCTAATGATAAATTAAATAAAATTGCGGGAGGTATTTCCGAAATAGAGAGGAAACGGCAAGAGAAGGATTTGGAACATATGAAAAATACTCTTGGTGTTGTGTAGGTGTAATCTTATTTGTAATAATCTTTTGGGGGGGGGACTATTTTCTTCCTTTCACGTTATTATTTGTACGTTGTAATATATTTCTATCTTTTAAAATCTTTAACGAAGCTATCCGAAAACTATCAAAATGAAATGTTTTGTGCTCTACAAATATTTCTTTAGACACAACAAGGATCAAATTCTCCAAAAACTGACAAAATGTAGCAAGATCAAACGACTGCTTAACCCTTATTGTTTTATATGAATTGCAAAATTTGTAAATAATACTATTCAATAATGCAAACAGGTTTGATCTACTTCCTGAAATTTCACTTTTATCCAAAGTAGATTCAAATAGAGATTTGTTTTTACACCATCTTGTTGCATATTTTAAAAGTTGTTTGTATAATCGTGGAAATGATGATGCTTGAAGAGGGGCATTATTATAATTACATACCGATTTCAGACAAACCAATTGGCAAACGTTTATTTTCATACCTGCAAATGACAGTTCTGTGGTAGATGATTGTGACTTCAAACGGTTAATATTCAAATTATACTCACCTATACAACGTGCCGTGAGTTTTTTGATAATTTCAATGTTCTCGCTGCTAGTGCTCAATATCAAAAAGTCATCCATCAATCTTATTATACATGTTTCATCATCATCACAAACTTTTTCATAGAAACTTTTGACTACTTGATCATAAACAATATTGAATATTGTTCCAGACAAATGAAAGCCCTGGTAGAGACCAATCTTTCGGTAATAGGATTTTGATTTAGAATGGAAACATGTGTTTCGATACTGTTTGAACACAAACTCCATGATCTCCGATTTTGTGAAATGAAGAGTTTCGTGTAAATCTAAAATAATGGAGTTGGTATTGCTAGACACTAAAGCGGCGTCTTCTTGTGTATGATTTAGATCCAACTTCTCCAAAGAGTCGACAATAATGTAGCATTTTTTTCTCATAATTCCCTTTGAATTAGTCTTTTCACATAATTGAACAAAAATATCTTCTCTAGGGGTGAATTCATCCAATTTCTGTTGAATAGTATTTTCAATAACTGAGTGTGGCAAAGAATCGTAGGCATTTTTTACGTCAAATTTATAAGCGTGTATTTTGGGCAGATTCGAATTGTACTTGTGTAGCAGATGTCTTTTAAAACAATATATTTTATCAACCAGATCAATAGTCGAAGAACATCCATTTTTATCTCGAATTGAATTTAAAATAAAATTTATTGGACGTATATAATTCTTTTGAAACGTTAAGTAGCTGATCTTCTCATCAGGATTTCCCTTGAAAGGTTTCACGATAAGTCTGAAATTGTCCTTTTTAGGTTGCAGGTATAATGAACCAATGAAATCTTTGTTATTGGTAAATGAATCAAACGTATTCTTTGTATCTTCAACTTTTATTAAATTTTCATTGAAATATTTCGACATGTATTTTTTCGTTAAACTTGTCCAAAGACTATGCTTATAAAATAAATACCTGTTTTTTTGAGAGGCTTCTGTGACATAGAAAAAGGAAGATACCATCTTGCACACAAATTCCTCAAAGAGCCAAACAACAAAAGAGGAAAAGAGTGACTTTGCACAAAGGAATTCCTGTCTCGTAAGTGATACATCGTTCCTTGGCTTCAACCAGCCGATATCGTTCAGTTTAATGCCATCCATGATGTCTACAAGTCTCTCTTTGTGAAAAATGTTGCAGTTGATTAAAAGTGGAATGTTTCTCATCATCTTGGTTCTGTTGGTTTTGGTTCCAAATAATCCCAGAGGAATAATCATATATACAACCGTAAATATAAATTCGATTATCTGGGATTTGGGTGTGGACAAAGAAAGGTTATTGAAGGGTATCTCCCGTTGGCTTTTGTTCACTATCTGGTCTAGAATATATGGATACTCCAACATACGTGACTTGTGGTTATTTAGCAGAATCTTGAGCAGCTTGAACACTTTTCGTAACCTCTTTGGTGGGTCATTGGCTCTCTTTTTGGAGGACAGTCCCATATCCGCAAAGACATTCTGCAATAGCAACCAGGATGTTTCCGGTACCGGACTGTTTTTTTGGAGTTGGCTTTTATTGACATGAAGCATGCGTCGAAGACTGACGGATTTCGGAATGGCTTTCGCTGTGAAGGACTTTTTTGGCACTGCACCCCATAACATGACATTATTGGTTTTCCAAAAGGCAGTGCTATTCAGTAGGATATCATAAAAGAACTCAATGCCTATAACGTTCTTGATGATGTTCATCGGTGCAGATTTCAGCATCTCGATCGAGGAGTTGTGTCCTTTGAAGGTATATGGGGCACTGGGGTCAAACGAGCTTGCCAACGTGGCACCAACAGTCAATTGGTTGTCAATTCCCTTTTCCATAAGATACTCAACCATCAGATTGATGCATTCTTCGTGGTAGCAGCATTGTGCTTTTGATATCAGAATCCTGGGCACCGGTCTTTTCTCAACCTCTTCTCTTTCCTCGATTACAATAGTGTTCAATAAATAGAGAATCTCTTGGACGTGTACACCGGAAGCGTACTCTGCAAACCTAGCAACATTGCAGTTCTCTATTTTAAAGCCGATATATTGGCCCAACAGCTTCATTTTGCTAATAAAAAGTCTTGTATATCCGCTGAGCAAAAAAGGAGTTGTATACAACATGATTCAAATGGCTTTTCGTGTGGACCTCTTTTTTTTTTCCTGTTCCTACAGGGAAATTGCGATTTTTCACTTCACCACTTTGTTTTACCTATTGTCTTTTGCAAGTTTGGCACACCCGCTGAAGAAAGCAAGCGGGAGCCTCTCGAGATCGTAGTTGTGGGAGAGTAGCGATTATGGATATCGACTATCAGAACGAAGTCCTGTACGGGGTGCTGCAAAGAATGGCTCCTTCGGTAGGGGAGATGCAACCGGTTTTGCAAAGTTATTGGACGTGTGAAATCAATCCTCGGGATTCGGGCAAGCTGCTGGCCCTGATAAAGGAGCGGTTCCAATACACCAGTGAGAGTTTGAAGCATCTGAAACGAATGAAAAAGGTGCAAAAGGCCAGTGGAGAGGTTGTTCTTCAGGTCCTGGTGTGCCCGGCGGGTGACCAAGAGTACCCCGTTACACAGAGTGAGCTTGTGGACCTCATCAAAGATCGACTGGACCACCCAGCCACACGGCTCCAAGTACAACAGATACCGCTCAACAAGCCTCTCGACAAGGACGTCAACCAACTGTGGTCCGAAAAGTACTGGCCGCTTCTGTGGAAGGGCAATCCCAAGGTGCAAGAGTTGAACGAAATATACAAAAACATAGATATAGCCAAAGTTAGAAAATACATTAAAGAAATAGCAGAATTGTCACACGCAACCGTAGGTATCTTGTTCTTTTTTTGCGGCATCTCTTTGCTACTTCCCTGCGTCTTAGAACCAAAATACTAACATGAAGCCCACCACAGACGTCAACACTTCCCGTTGTGACGATGTTTGTCGATCCCAGCACGGACGAAGTAAAGGCCCTCTGCTCGGACCGCCGAACACCAAACAACCCGCTCAAACATCCCATAATGGAGTGCATCTCCACAATAGCAGAACAGGAGCTGGCTGCCCGCCAGAAGAGAAAGTCGTCCGACGTGAGGGAGAACAACTATCTCTGTTTGAACTACCACGTGTACACGACCCACGAGCCTTGCACGATGTGTGCCATGGCCCTGGTGCATTCCCGGATCTCGCAGCTGGTGTACATCAAGCCGTCGAAGAAAACCGGCGGAATCGGAAAGGAGAGCGGCCACGGGGAAATGATACACCTTTCGTGTTCCTTGAACTGGAAGTTCGAGGCCTTCATGTACTTGGACAGCGACGTGGCGTCGCAAGTCGAGGCGGTTGATGAGTCCTGTTTCATCTAGCTCCCCGGTGTTTCTCCACAGCTTGTGAACAGAAGCTGCGGATTTCGTCTGTAACGTCTTTCCTATCTAGTGTGTGTAACCTGGCGCCGGTTTCCAGGCGCCTGCAGAACCCCTCTGACCGAACCAGCGTCGCCAGCTCTTTGACCAGCCCCTCTTGTTCGTCTTGCAGTTCGTCCAGCTGCATGTCCAGCATCGCCGACAGATTCTCCAACCGGGAGATGAATCTCGTGATGTCCCCATCCCGATCGCTCTGCTCCGGGTCCCGCTGCCCTGCCTGGTCCTCCGTCTCGATTATTGTTCGAAACTCCAGCTGTGATATGTTTCTCCTCGTCCTTTCCAGCGCGTCCCGGTCCTGTTTCCTCTGGATGGCGGTCGTTAGCGTCTGTATCTGAGCGTCTGACAACCGATGTCCCGTCTCCGTGTCGATTATCTTGTGGATGGCGTTCTCTCCAAACGCCTCCAGAACATCTCTATCTATGTACGTCTCTAATATGTCTTTGCTGGACATCTTCGCTTCCCAGCCTCCAGAGACAGCCCAATCAGAAGAAAACACCACAAACATATAAACAGACACTCTGCCATAACAGCTTGGTTGAAAACATGTTAGAAAAAACAGCCCGCTGCGCCACAAATTTCGGGTGGCCAGACACGCTGCGAAATGGAAACAAGAAACAACAAGGCAAACATCAACATTGGCTCTTTTCCTTGTGCTGGGGCCTTGGGGACGCAGAAGCAGGAGTTGGAACAGGAGACCAGAGACAAAATGCCACCTGTGGGACCTAGGAAAAGGAAGTCGAGAAAGACTGCGTACAAGGGGGAACCGTACCGGGAACAGGCCCTGCCGCAAAACGGGCCCAACAAAGTGAGTGAGCTTCACTTCAATCCAGCGTTGAAGACGTCTGCATACAGCAGCAGGAGCAGTATAGAGAAGGGCGGCAACCCGGTGTTCACCTTTCCCATACCGCCTGCCGACACCAGGAAGGCCTCGATGCTGAACGATGAGGTGGACATGTATTTCCCCAGAAAACACTTCTTCACAAAGTTCCAGGTTTACAACGAGCTGCTGGACAATGCGCTGATGAAGCCGATCCCGGCCCATCGGATCATTCCCCCGAGACTCTTCCCGATTCCGTTTGTTGGGGGCATACCGTATGAGAAACAAAAGGCGGTCCTGCTGCAGCAGGCAGGCACGGAAACCGGACCCCAGGGGGAGCCGGACGCACCACCGTCAAAGCAACAGACAGAAACAAAAGAAACGTCAGAGGAATCGGTGGCTGGTCCTTGCATTTCAGATGTGGCTACCGTGGACCGTGAGAAGGAACATTTCCCAACGCAGAAGGATGCAGCTACGAAGGAAGGAGGTGACGAGGCATCGGCAAAAGGACCCGGGGATGAGATCGCAAAGGCCGGTGAAGAGGACGGCTCAGCCTTGTCAAAAGCTGGAGAAGGAAACGCCAAAGTTGCGGCCCACGATGATGATTATGATGACTTGAGTGACTACGATCCCTACTTTGACCATCGCCAGTTGGAACCCCCAAAAGAAACCGAGCAACAGGTGAAATACCTAGAAAAATACCTGTGTGAGAGAATAGCGTCCAAAAACCCAACAGATTTCATGTTTGGCGATCTGAAAACAATGCAACTGCAGGAAAGAGCCTTGGCAGAGGAAAAGTTGCTAATTGAAAAGGAGCTTGAAGAGCCGATCAAAATCAGTGAAAGATATGAGTATAACATGAAATCAATGGAATCCTTGCACGCAATGTACAGGACTTACACAGCAAAGAGTATTTTTGAAAGTCAAGAGGCTTTGGATAAAATTGAAACGGAAATAGAAACAAAATTCAAAATGAAGCTATCCACATCGGAAGGAATTAGACAATTCAGTACCGACAAATTTGATTCTGTCAAAGTGGCTGTAACCCTAGAAGAATATAATGACAAATACAAGCAGCTGGTGAATAGCGCAGCAATTCAAACTAAAGCTTTGGGAGGGGATGAACAGTTTCTTGACAAATCGCTTTACCAACCAACCCAACTGGAACCCATACAGTTGGATGTGGGTCACAAAGAATCGTTTCCAGAGAAGCTGGGTACTCAACAAGAACAGCCGCAGCTGGGTATGGATGACGCTATCGTGCCGACAGGTGTCATTGCGGTCTCGGATAATATTCCTAACCAACCGGGCAATAACGGGCTGATTACTGGGAATGAGAAAGATTTACACAATATGGATGACAAGTCCAATGACGCTTTTTACAAGGGACAAAGTTTTGATTTCGATAGCAATATGTTGTATGATGGTGATGATTTTGATGGCAATAACAATGATGAAGATGATTTTGCGTCCTTGAACAACGAAGTGTTTTTAAATATGTAACATTTTTATTTGTATTTTTAATAGAATAATATGAGAAAATTATAATAGTGGTATGAATAATGACTAGGTGTGCTTGTTGAATTAATAGCCAACGTATTATAAAGATATGAAGGGGGAAAAAGAAAAAAAAAAAGATGAATGAATTAGTGTAGAGTCACAAATAATGAACAATTTATAAAAATATAAATATCATGAGCTAGTAATATAAAATAGAATGCAAAAATCTCTATCAAGCCCCAAATACTTGATACCAACGAGATACGACTTTAACACTGGAATAACCCACAGAGACAAAAGTCAAAACCACATTCATTAAAAAGAGAATAAACGCATTCAACATAAACCTAGGAGCAGATATTTTCCACACCATCAAATGCCTCCTGAAATTATTTGTCATTATCAAAGTAACCAATGTCAAACTTGTCTGATAGATTAACATCGTCATTGCATTTTCAACCACTTTGGAACTTAGCGCAATAGGTTTATTCGTAGGAGGAATTTTCCATAAAGTTAGTAATGGAGCAGCAACACAGACCAATATAAACGATCCAAGTGTATTGAACACAATACCCAGATGTGTGATAGGAAACACAATCGATTCAGTAAACATAAAACCAATCTCCCATTGGATTGACTGTAATGTAGCTTGATGACCTGTTGTGAAAAAGTGAAGATACCCAAGTAAGCACATTATAACAACAGATATTAAATTGGTTCTTATATTTAAAATATCAACCAACTCAAATAACGTCAACAATTGATTAACTAACAAAAATAATGAGACACCACCTAATGGTTTCGAGACTACCAGAATTGAGCATAGTACGTTCACAAAGAACAAGAAATAGGAAGATCCATACACATTGCCATAGCCAATGATTTTTGCACTTTTCTTCATTTCAACTTTTTTGGGCTGAAATTTTCCCTTCTTTTTACTGGCAGTCGAAGTATTTTGTAAAACTTCCTCGTGTTGTTCTAGCTCAACTTTAACACACAAAGGGCCGGAATTCCATCCAAAGTTGGCAGCAAATAATGAAATGCCGAAAATAACCCTACCGATTGTCAAACGCACAGTTTTGAGTACTGTGAATGGTATTTCAAAATTTTTATTCATATATTCATCATTTTCAATATACTCTAAAGTCCAAAGAATTGCAATTAAAAATAAAACAGTTCTAAGACCTTTTGAAATCCAAATAGCTGCAGGACCCTGAAATGAATATGAAATTTTATAAAATGATTTTATTATCAATGGAAGAATTAGAGCAGATAAATACAAGAGTAAAATAGACCACCAAGTTATTTTAAAAGTAGACACACATTTATCACCTTGTTCCTCTCTGCAAATACTAATCAAAGAAGTTAAATAGATTAGAATCATAAACATCACTGAATGGTATGCTCCAATGAGGCGTTTATGTTTTTCCTTGTTTTGGAAAGATTTGAAAAAGGCTAAAAGTCCAAATGTACTCAACCAAAAGGAAACAATTTTGTCTTCCCAAATAATAAATGAATTTGAGGTGAATATAAGCGAGTGCATCATGATAACCAGTATACCACAGTAAGTCCATCCATTTTGAATCAAATTTTCTTTAACCTGTAAGATCAAGAAAAAAATAGAGTATCTATCCATTATTGGAGCCAGTATACCGTTTGAAATACCTAATGCAACGCCTAGTGTCAAAGCCCAGGTTAATGGTAGACCTTCCGGTTTGAAAATAAGTGTGAAAGATGAACACAAAACGCAATAGACTAGAATTAGAATGCCTGAGGCAAGAAAGCACTGAGAGTTCAATTGTGAGACGACAACTGAAGGAACTAATTTGGAGTAGACTATTAATACAATCAAAGAAATCAGAATTAAAGTAATCCCAAGCCAAATATTCAGATCATTGAAATTGGCCCATTTCTCTTTGCATCTCTGTAACGACTGTGACTGGTATTTTATATTTTCACCTATCAAGGAAGACCTTTCCAGTGGAGATTTTGTATTTGACCAATTTTTATATATATTTGCGTATAATTCGTTCATTTCGTGATCAGAGTTTAGTTCATTGGAGTTCAGCCTGTAATTATTGATCTGGGAGGATGTTAACATGGAGGCAATTGAGTACAAATTGTCATCGTGCATGAACGCTTCAGCAATAGGGGATCCCAAACTATTAAATGGAATGGGTATACCCAGAAGCATTGCTAGTGTTGGTGTGATATCGATCTGATTGACACGTCTGAAGTTTTTACCTGAGTTGGAAATATCGTATAACTGGTCATCCAGACGTTTGAAATAGTCTCTTTTGGAGTACATGAATAAGGCGGCTTCCACTTCGTCATCCGATTCACCCCCATGATTACCTGTTGAGTCCATACCATGATCACCGAAAATAACCAATAAAGTATCATCCGAGATTTGCTCCATCACTTGTTTCACTATATCATTCAGTTGCTCCAATTTGTCCTTCATTGCATAATGATCTGGGCCATACCTATGGCCACAATGGTCAACTCCCAGAAAGTGACCAATCAGCACATCCCATTGCGATTGATTTTCAGGCTTTAATAAGGGAAAAATGTTTTCGATAACACCATTGTCAACGGAATGCAAATCCCAAACGTTCAACGAATCGTACGGATGTGATAGATTGGGGCTCAAAAACGGGGAAAACATTGCTGTCCAGGTATCATCTCCGGCAAACGCAACTGTTTTGTTGTTATAGAACAGCTGGCTCAGTAGATTGTCCTCGGTGACCGTGTCTCCATCGAAATTTGAGCCTGCATCGATGAATGTCGGTAACGAGCCCGTTGTCAACCCCTTGAGTCTTTGCAGCGTGGTGGTCGGTGGGTCGGCAATGAATTTCAGCAGCAACGAATTTTCCGGTTGGTTGAGGAAGGTGTCGTAGAACACGTTGAAATTATTATGGTAGTAGTAGTCTGCCGATTTGTCATCCACATTCTCAAATGGGATTGTGAAGTCAAACCGTAATGCATCCACAATCAACACCACCGCTTTGTTGAAATGCGAAGGATGGAAACACGTCTCACCAGCTGTGTTTCCCAGAATATCACCTTGTTGTTCCTTGCATGTTGCTAAATCCGGTAGCACATTTCTCGATAGTAAGAACCCCCTTGTGAAAAACGCCAGTGCTATCGTTTGCAGTATCCCAAAGAGAAGCATCACTCTAACGTACGAAGAATTCGTTTGCCTCAGCTTCTTGGAACAGTAAATGTACTTATCTTTGATCTGGCTTGAATTTTGCAGTGATGAAACTGGTATTGACGCATTCATTGCATCTTTGCCGTTCGGTCTTTCAGCTCGGGGATAACTTGAGGTCATTGGGCACTCTTTTCTTCCTCTGGATTTTTATCTCCTATCCCTTTGGTATCAATCGATCCAATAGAAGAAATTTCCAACTCAAAACGTGGAGTGAAACAACGGATCCTTCACTTTTCAGTCCAAAGAAAAAGAAAAAATGGACAAACAATAACAGCATCCTCTGACATCTATATCTGATTCGATATATTAAAATATGTTTACAAATTCACCAGGTTATGCAAAAAAATAGAAAAAGGAAAAAAAATTGCGGAAAATATCCAAATCCGGAAAATCCATGTATATACTATATTAGATTGGATACAAGATAAAGGAGATTTTAGAAAAGATCATAGATAGATGGGTAAATAATTATACAGACTATAAAAATCAAGCCCATCCACTACCAGTGTCTTACGACAACAAGACTCTCGGATATGGCATCATATAGCTTCCGCATATCATGGCGACTGATGTTTTCCTGTAATATAAACACCTCTTGGGCATTTCTGCCATTCAGATACTTCAACACACGATAGAACAGACTGACTATATCTGCAGGCTGAGACTCAACCACTTTTGCTATCCACCTTCGTTCCAAAGAGGTGCAATACTCGGGTTCCAAGAGAATCGTGTCCTCTTCTTCCTCCTGCTCAAATTGCACCTTTTGATGTCTACCATGAAGATTGTAAAAGCTGCCGGTTTGGGATGTGGATTGTAATGTATTGTCCTGGTTGTTCTTATTGGTGTCGTCGTCGGTAGGATACTGCCTGCCAGACATAGAGCTGAACCTTCTCATATCTTTCGACTTCTGTCGCACATCATGGTTGTTATTCCGGATGTTGTCCGTCGTGTTCAACCCGTTGTCGCCCCGAATGTTTCTTCTCCGGCTAATGTGGTCATCGGTGGCTGTCGAGACAGCCCCTTCTTGATTATATGTGGACGCCGTTAGTACTTTAGCTCCAATAATATCGCAACGTGTGTCTTCCGGTTGTCTTTTCTCGGTATCGGCAGAATTGTCCGTCCTTCTGGCTCTCGCATCTGGACCAGACCCCATCTTATCCATTCCACTACGTTCTTCAGCAGCATCCTCATTCGCCAATTCCCTTCCCAGAGCCTCGGCAGCGGTGGTATCAACACCGCCAGCATCAAGTTCAATCATGTTGCCATCACTGGCATCACGCATTAAATCGAAGTCTTCGGTGGTGTTATCCTCTTCCAAAATAGGGGTTTCCTCATTACTCTCGTTGTTATTGAGACCGCTCATCAACTTATGTTTTGCTTTCAGCTCCAACTTCTTTTTGATCTCCATTTCCACCTCCTCAGCTACTCTGATCTTTATATCTTTTGATATCTTGAGATATAAAAAGGTGTATAGCTGGATAACATAGCCATTCTTAAACAACCATCCAACCGCATCCATATACAAGTCTCTGTGATCTCGACTTGGAATAATGTTACTTATCGGTTTCGGTTTGCTGCTTGAGATGTCGGATATCATGGATAAAAATGTCGGCAATGTAGGCAAGTTGGGGAAAGTTTGATTGAATCTGGTCGAATCGGTGTAAATATTTTTGATAGGTGCTATCGGTGAAACAACATAGATGTTTCTAGAGGTCAAGGGTAAAACTGCCATTGCTCTTCTCCAATAAACCAAATGATTGGCAAACATCTTAACCTCGTGAATATCCAATCCGCTTAAAACAGATAGTCTCTGTAAGGACTCGTTTGGCTTTATCAGCCGAATAAAACTTGCAATCACCGAATCCTTTTCAGCTTTGATGTCTCGTATGATAAGTTCCGTGTCATCCAGCAAAATTAGTCCAAAATATGCCATCACATCATTCGTTTGACTTAATGATGTTTCACTTTCATGGTGTGCCTGGTTAAACGGCGATATCGATGATAACGTGGAGCATGCTGGCAGCTCCAGGTATGTCGGTGGTAGCTGAATGAACTCCTTTCTGATCGGTATTTGGAATGAGTTGATTTTACCATTAATTTCTATATTAACAATCTCAGACTTGATGACCGCATGATACGTATCGTGAATTAATTTCGCAAGTGATGATTTTTCAATCAGTGTCTTCCATTGTTGCCGGATTGGCAGGTGTACAAGTTCCTCCTTTAAATTGAGTATTTTCTGAGATTGGTTCCAAACATAATTGGTTTTTTGTTGCTCGTATCTTAACAATAATGAAATTCTACTTATGATATAATGAAACATCTCGTCAATACGATGGTTATATTCAACAACCGGAGGATTCATGACAAATAACATATTAAACTGGTACATTCCACAATCTTTTTCCTTTTCTTGCTCAGGCCCATCATATGCGGATATTTCAAGGTCTTTAGGATCTTTCAACGAAGTATTATGGTTGTCTTCAAGATCAACTTCCTCAGAATGAATCTCAAGCGATCTCCGTTCCTTTTGCCTTTCGGCACTAAAAGTACTGCCAACAGTAGACTGTTTTCTTGATCTATGTGCTGTCGACACGCTCTTAGATCTCACACGTTTGGACTTCTTGGACACTCGCCAATTTCCATCTTCATTTATATGAATTGGCAATCCCAAAAACACCATATCTTCGACCGTCAATTCAAACCTACTATTGCATAACGGCTTGGGTGGTGTTGCTAGATCACTAATAAAATCAATATCAAAAGAGAATAATTTCTCAACTTTGTATTCTTTTGTAGGATTTGAAGGATTTGGGGCACTTTCAGATAACGGCGTTTTTAGTGACGATTTCAACGACTGTAATTCTTGTTCTTGCTTCAGCATTTGTTGCTTTTTCCTTTTTTCTTTCAGTTTTTTCCTCTTCTTTAGTTGTTTCTTTTTTCTCTTTTTCTGTTCGAGTTCATGTAACATTTCTAGCAAATCACGTCCGGTTTGATATTTATTGCCTGAGGATGAAGATGACCTATGATGGCCAATCTGTCCTGCTGCAAGGCTGTCTGCACTCAAACTTCGTTCGCTTTTGTTTCCTGCGCTAGTAATGTCACTATTGGTAAAGTCTTCACTTCCATCTTCACTCGAATAAATGTCCAGGTCATCATCGTGGTCTTCGTCATCATCATCATCCTCCTCTTCTTCTTCGTCACTCATCTCGCCGTCATTCTCACCGTCCATATCTGAATCACTTGAATCCATCAATCCTTCGACTTCGCTATAAACTTCATTGATGTCTAACGGCGTTGCCTGAAATCCGTATTCATTCGGTTTGGGTGGGTAGTGGAACACCAGATGGTTACCATCGTGTGTTGCAATGGTAAAAATAATGCCTAACAAGCAGGGATTGGGCAATAGCAACGACGAGCTCATTGATATTCTGCTGTGTGAGTACTGGTACGTTTCAATTGCCAGAATATACAATCATAACAACAGATAGCTAAGAATCAATAAAGAAGTTGAACATGAAAATCCGGGCAGCGAGCAGTTGAAAATGAGAGACTTTTATGTGGAATCAGCCCAAAACAACAGAAAGTAAAGCTTTGCACTTATGCAAACTGCCGCAGTAAGATGAGAATGAGTGCATATTGCAGTAGATGTAAGGTGAAGAGAGAAGTTGGGGTTACTGATGAGTTGCTGAGTGAGCTTGAGGAATTTCGGACCTGTACAACGTGTAGGAACAAGTTGAAACAGTATAGAAAAAAGCATGTTTTGAAGAAACGTAAGAATACAGATGAAGAGCAATATAAAGAAGACGATGAGGAGAAAGTTTTGGTTATAACCAATGCTGACAAGAAGATTAAATCTTCACATCCATATTTATTGAGAAAGCAAGTAGAATTTGATCTTATCCTTAAGAAGATCCATGACATGGCAGAAAATGAGGACGTTAATGTGGATGAGACATGTAAAATTGACGAGTTTACAATTCCACAACCATCGATTAAGAAGTCGATCAGTGCTATACCAGGATTGGAAGAAAACATATTCAGCGATGATGGTGACAGGTACATTGGACAAGCTAACATAGAGAGGGATCCGAATCACTCATCCAGTGGTGTGTCTTCCAATCTTGTTTGTAAACAGACGGAGAAAGATGAGAGCTTCAAATCGGAGTTAATCAAATCATTGGAAATACATTACATTAATCGGATCAAACATGTGTTGGAAATTTGTGGGTATGATTTCCGATTTTATGTGTCGTCATGGAAAAATGGTAAATACTACGTTTCGTTCCGATGCTTCGATGATAAGGAGGCGATGAAAAGATTTGGCATAGATGATGAGAAAACAGCAGCTACTGCGACTAGTGTAAAACTCGATCACAACGAGGTTGGTGGATATGAAGCAAACCAAATCAGTGTACTGAAAAGTAAGGTACTAGGCTGGGTTGATCCGAAAGATAGTGGTTCAGTCAACTTAAATTTGAATGTTGAAAATGAACCGGTGAATTCACATTTCCAAACATCAATCGGTTATTTCTGTGCTTCCAAATTAAATTTCATTGTTGACTACATGAAGCTAGAATTCAGAGTTAAGTTCACACACAAATTCCATAGGTCTGAACTGAAAGTTTTGAAGGAAAATAACAAGTGGACCAAAGTACATGAATCAAATGACAGAAACAAGGGAATAGAAAATAAAAAGCCAAATCATTTTGAACGAGAGAGAAATGATCCGGCTAGGTTGGCTGAAAAGCTAGACAAATTGCACAAAGTGCTGAACCCTTGATTTTTTGCTGTGATTTCTATTCTCGTCATGTTTCTTAAGTTTTTGCTAAACCATGATTACGTCGCCTGTGGACCATTGCTTAATATGTATGATTTTAACTATTTCCAAGCAAGTGACGGAGCAGTTACGAATCGAATAGTAAACGTCTTACCAGCGTAGCGCTTTGGATTCCAGCAAATTCATTGGTCTGGTTTGATTCGATTGTCCATTATCAGTCAATCGTGTCTTCCTGTAACTTCATGCTGCTGTCCGCCGAAGAAGACGATGATATATCATATATATAGATAACCTAAGATGTCTTATTGGAAAAGACTAAAACCCTAATTTTGCTGTTCTTACACCATGTCATTCTAATTCAGCAGTTTATTTGTAGAGCACAGCGTGGTTCTTGCACTTAACTTTGTAAAATGAAACTAATTGCACCAAAAAAAAAAAGATTCACAAGATTTACTTCCAGTTACAAAACTTTATAAAAGTTTACTGATACTTATTCAAAGAGATAATACCTTCTTTGCATAAGATAAAGATAATTATGACAAGCATAACCATATTATAAGCATGGCCAGTTGCTTTTTCTGGGCAATTATTTCTTTTCAAGACGTGTATATGGCAGATTGTTTTGGAAATAGAGAATGAATATCTTAGAAGGAATTGGTGAAGTTTTGAAGATAAGCGAAGTACCCTCGGTAATTGTGAGCCTAACATGTGTATTAACCACTGGATTGATATATGTCTTTCAAGGTAAATTTTACTACTTCAATTATTTTCCAACGAGTTCGTTTTTGTGGGTCCAAATGAGTGATAATATGAAGAAATTTTATTCAATACCAACAGTATTGATTATCTGTTTTTCTTATATAACGTTTTCTTTCCTGGTTTATCTTATAGAACAAGATGGGTACAATAACCTTATCTGAAAGTGTTTAATATAATCAATACTAGTCTTATTAATTAATTTTATTAAAATATAAACAGAAATAAAAAGCAAGGTAATATAATTAAAGGCACAAAACGGTAAATGATAGTGGGGTGATAATAGTTCAAAAAGTGTCTAAACCTGTTAATAGATATGTAGATAAAATTGAGACTTGAAGCGTATCACCAAATGTTACTGTGATTGTTTTTTGATTTTTGGCTACTGTTATGCGTATGAAGAGGGGTCGTATTATTACTATTGTTAATACTAGAGCTATGGCTACTTTCAACAGAATGGCTGTGTTGAAAACCCAAATCTTGAGTCATTAGATCAGTATTCTCAATTTCTGAATTTCTAAAACAAAAAGACCAATCATCCAAAAACTTAGTCATACCCGAAATCACTTGGTTGAACGAATTGGAAGAAATTATTTGTAATTGACTCTGCTCATTCAATCTTTCAGGGATTGAGAACATTATATGTAAATCCAAAAGAATGTGGATAGTAATATGCAACAATAGAGTCAAACTGGTCGTTTATTTTAATTCCTAACTCGATATTATACAATAACTTCATTGGAATTATTATATTGTTCAAGAAATTTAGCTGCAAAGGAGATATGTTATCTAACTGAAACAATTGTAGTTTGTCCATTTGCAAAACTTTAAGTAATTGCAATATGTTTAAATCTTTTTCAATGTTAAACTTGTAAGAATAAGGTATAATCTTTTTCAACTCTAAAACGCACATCTTGGAATTGTTTTCAATTCCAAAAACTTCCAACGTCACTGAAGTCAGGTTATTTGAAATAGCATCTAATGGTGGATAATTTATAAAAGTGTTGGTTTTCTTCTCCAATTCGGTTATGAAATTAGTTGGCTTCTTCCTATTGATGTTATATAAAATATTGAATTCTGATGACGTTAGTAATTTCCATTGTTGAATTGACAATTTGACAATTGAGCAAGAATAGCTGTTCTTTTTTACTTTTTCTACCAATTTTTCTAACTCTAACTTTGCCAGTGGAATTTCAGATTTATTTTTAGAGGGACACTTAATAACAACATTATTTTTTCTAATAAAAGACTGTTGGAAATTTGTTGATTGCAAAATATGTTGATTATCTAATGTTTTATCCGATAATTCAAAAGAGTTCGAAAACTTAACAAAGACATTGAATTTTCTCATAATAATTTGAATAGTTTGACCACCAACCCCAATGATCTGTCTATGGAAAGATTCGGGAACGTTAAAATGAAAAATAGTTGGTAGTTCATCCTCAAATAATCCTAGCCCCAAAAGAGAATCAAGCAAATCATTACCGGATATTTCAACAATAAAATTCTGATCGTTGTATGGCAATAATTTGATAGAAACTGAAGACATATTGATAATTTTAATAATTTTACCGTTTTTCTTACCGGCAATGAAATCTTTTTCCTTATTGGGCAATTCAATTTGATATTGGATAAATTGATTTTTGAACGCTTCATTAATAAATGAACTAAACTGAGTCAAACAATTTGTTGCAACTTTAATATTTTCTGAATTACCTAAAATTTGGAAAATATATTTATTTTCAGTCTTTGAGCATGTTATAAAGCAATTTGAGTTAAAAGCCAAAGAATCATTAAAGTTCAATAATTTATTGATATCAACAATATGATCATTATTCTGTAATGTCAATTCAATTTTCTCGGAATAATAAGTTGACAATTTATTTGTCAATTCATCAATTAAAATTTCGACTTCTTCAATTGAATTACCTTGAACAGTGATGATGTCACCAACAACTGAATTATTGTTATTACTATTAATACCACTATTAATATTGTTAGTTTTGTTGCTGTTGTTGTTACCATTTTGGCTATTATTACTGCTGTTGTTGCTGCTGGTATTATTTGAAATCTTGTTAATATGATCATTAGTATTGGAATTATGACTTAAATTATTTAAGAATAAAGATGAGGCATTATTAGTATTAACAATATTAGCTGATATAGTTGAGGAATTTGAATTAATCGAACCCAAAGGTGGTATTGATAAGTAACATGAAGTTTGAAACATCAAATTGTCAAAAAAATCACAATTTTGATTGTTAATTTCATTAACAATTAAAAATTCTCTTTTAACGGGTAAAATTGACAATTGTTTAACAAAAGGATTTTTGGTATATTTTAAAATCATATCAGACAACCATTTTTTTGCCAACAAGACTTGCGATCTTAGACCCGTTAAAAAAATTTTTGGATTACCCAATTCAATTTCCAATGAATTGTTATAAAAGAGCTCAGGTAATAAATTTGGTAAATAAATGTTACAGTTTGTCTGTTTGATGATTTTTTTCAAAGTAGACAAATTTGTGCCGCAAATCAATGGTAAAATGGAAATTGAAGACAGTTCTAAATAATCCGAAAAAAATTGCGGATTCATATTATCGATGAACAAATTGATTTTATTTTCAGTTACCTTGACTTTATCCCTGAACCCAATGATTGAAATGATATAATTGAAATTATCACCCAATTCAATAAAAATCGAACAATTATTAAAGTTCGAAACACTGGAAATAAAATTCAACAATTCCAATTTAATATCATTGGTGTTACTGTAGCAGAACTTATTTTTCAGTGGGTCCAATGAGATTACCGATTTTGAAATTTGGGAGTAATTTTTCAAAATTTTTGATTTGATGTCATTCATTTCAGATTTAAATTGGTTTTGGCCGATAATTGATATTGTTATTTTAAGATTGGAAATTCTGAATTCATTTAGAATTATAATAATACCATAAGAAGCATAAAATTCATTCAACTGGTTAACAATAATTCTCAAATTGGTCAGATTGTCAAAGATCAAATTGCTACTATTTTCATTAAAATGTGATGAGTCGATGTTTGAGTGTTCAAGTCCGTTCTTGTTATTACCAATCTCATTTTTCTCATCGACTATGTTTTTTTTGCTCTTGGCGGAGGTGTTGTTAATACAGTTAGTTGTATTATTATTATCATCAAACAGGTTGAGAACATTGGAAGATGAGGATGAGTTGGAAATGGAAGAACTATTAATTCTCCATTCTGAGAGAATTAATGATTCATGATAGGTATTAAACGGTTTGATGAAATACTGGTAAGGCAGACTAAATGAAATGATTAACTTATCGTTATTTGAGTTCAAATGTGGATATAACATGATGGACAATAATAGTTTGGACTCAGAAGCAAAAAGAAAACGGTATCAGTGGGAAAATTGTTATAGTTTTTAAAAAAAATGTTATTATATGCAATGGAAGGACGAATCTTTTTCTTTTCTTCTAATGCTTATCGTTTATCTATATAGAATAGAGTTGAATAGTCTTTGGAATGATAAATATGGTTCAGTCTGTAAGGAATCAATAATGATGTTTTTTTCTGAAGTTCAGTTTGTGAGCAATGAATAAAAGCTGATTTGATTCTACTTTATTTTTTTCTTCTTCTCTTTTCCAATTTTGTTTTGTTTTGTTGTTTCTTTCTAGTTTCTTTCTAGTTTCTTTTTTGTTTGCTTTCAATTGAGGAAAAAAGGAGAGACTTGGGGTGAGCAGGCAAACAAGATGGAAAGAACTATGTTAAGTCAAAATGGCTATATCAATATCAAATTTAAAATGTCCGATAATAAGTACAACAGGTGCAATACAAACGCATAGGCATATGTATATAAATATAGATATAGGTAAATAGATAGATAGAGGTCTATGGATATGTACCTATATATGTGTATTTGTGTATATGAAAAGCTATTTCAAGATATATTGTAATATGCTATATCAAAGTATTGCTTCTAGGGTATACTCTATAGTGTTGGTTCAAGAGATCGAAATATATGAGAAATATGTATTTCAACCAATATAATGTATTAATAACAATTTAAAGATGAACGGTTGAAGATATCCTATTGATAAGATAACCAGAACGTGTTTCGGGATCAAGACTAATTTAAAAGAAGAACAGCAGTGTATTTCGAGTAGAAATTCATTGCTAGGAAATGAGAAACCAGTAGCAAAACGGATCTTAAAACTCAATTTTGTTCTCAGCCTGTTCCAACACCTGTAAATATACAAACACACACAAACAGCGAGCAAGAATGAAAATCACTTTTCAAACAAAAATCAAAAAAAACTATACTTTTTGGAAACATTTAGGGAGGGCAAATAAAAGTAAAGGGAGTAAATAAAAAATAAAAAATAAAAAATAAAAAAATTAGGAAAAGCAGAAAATTACTGTTTTTCTTTCTCTTTTCTTTTTTTTTTCGCTTGTGTCCTCTTTCTTCCAAAATTTCCGTTTTAGGATATTTACTTTTGGATTTGATGCTCTAAAAAATAGTGCGAATCTAAAACGTCTGTTGCTGCTGCTATACTTTTTTTTTAGGTTTGTTTTGTTCGATCCAAGTCAATCGAGGTACACAGAAAATGCCCTCGAAAGAAACGCCCGAGTTTTTTGAAACACGCAAGGAGACACGTGACATGTTGTCAAACCTGATGGTTGAAGTGGGGCAAAATGGAACATTGAAGAAAAGTTAAAAAATAAGAAAATAAAAAAAAACATGGATAAAACGCAATCCCTAAAAGCATCTTTGCATCCAGTCACGTGATTAGCTTTTCTATCTTGTGACGATTTTCACATGTCAATTTTAAACTGTGTGGGTTTCAATTGTCGCTTGTCACAAGTGGGAAATGGGAAGATGAGATGTGTTAAGGAGAAAAAAAGCTAAAAAAATAAAAAAGGGAGGCCAACAAATAACAAGAAATATTCATACTTATATACAGATATTTATATATATATATATATATATAACCATGTATTCTTTCCATTAAAAACCTCCTTCTTTAGTTTGTGTATCCTTTTGGTGTCTGTTTAGCAGTCCTCTTACTTTTACTATAAGGTTTCTGAATTATATTTTATATTAAAAATAACTTTTGTTTGCCTTGGTCACATCATCAGCAAACTTTGCAAATTCCAAATTAATCACATTTGAGAATTCTCCGATTTCAATGGCATACGCTTAGATAAGAAGTATCATCACAATTATTCAATCAACCAATGGATCGTCCAGTCTATACGAGAAGAATACCATCTTCTTCTTCAATCTCACAATCAAACAGCAATAGCAATCCTAATGGAAATGGGAGTGGTAGTTCCAATGGCTATGCTGCTTCAAAACATACAACAAAACATCGAAGCAGAAGTGGAAGTAGAAGTGGAAGTAGAAGTGGAAGCAAAACTAGAACAAGGAGATTATCCAATTCGTCTGTGTCTTCATTTCTTAACACTGCATCGAATCCCGAACATTTCCCTAGCATACCGACCTCACCAAAATTAACATCCCGTCATTCACATCGCAGCGTCCACTTGAATGATAATATGCTATCGTTGGATAACATAATATTCAACGCAAACATCGACAACTCATTACCAACTGATTATTTCAAACAGGACATTCTTTCGGTGTTAAAAAGTTTAAAAATTCCAAAATGGAGAAAAATTGAAAAGGCAAATTATAGATTGATACAAATCGATAGGATCAGTGGAGCAATGACAAATTGTGTTTACAAATTGACCTACCAAAACTATTATCCCCTGTTGTTGAGAATTTATGGTGATTCGGAAAATATCATCGACAGAAATTCAGAATTGTTGACCTTGATTCGATTATCACTGAAAAATATCGGGCCAAAATTATTAGGTTGTTTCAATAATGGTAGATTTGAAGAGTTCTTAAACAATTCAATCACCCTGAACAAATTGCAAATTAGAGACCCTAAAATCAGTAGAATGATTGCCAGAAGGATGAAAGAATTTCATTACGGGGTGGATTTGAATAATGACGAAATCAATTCCGGTCCAAAAGCCTGGGTATTGATTGAAAAATGGATGTCGATTGTTGATGGATTGGTCGAAAAGTCATCTTCTAATTTTAATGAAAATGATGTTTTCATATTAAATTGGGAACAGTTTAAAAATCTAGTGGCTGTTTATAAAAATTGGCTGTATTCAATCTACGGTGACTTGGAAACTTTAAAGGATAATCTGAAATTTTGTCACAATGATACTCAATATGGCAATTTGTTGTTCTATAGCAAATCTGATGCGATTTCGATGAACGATGATGATAATGATAATGATAATGATAATGATAATGGTGATCGTAATGATAACGGCACACATTTAGTGGATGACAATGAAATATCAAGTTTGTCTTTAAATAACCAACTGGATCATTTATCATTAACATCAAATCTTCCTATTACAACTGATACAAATTTTAAGTATGATACAAGGTTAACCGTAATTGATTTCGAATATGCAGGCCAAAATCTACCAGCTTATGACATCACAAACCATTTTTGTGAGTGGATGTACGACTATCATGACGAGAATTATAACTATAGAACCGATGAATCAAAATATCCGTCTTTCGAAGAGAGAATTAATTATCTAAACTCTTATGTCAAATATATCCCGGGTTCTTTAACTCCAAATCTGATGCCGTTATCAACAACTTCACAGCCACAAGTACCAACTCTCAAGCATTGCTCCTCTTCTGTCGTTTCCATCAAATTAAACGAGTTACCTTCAAAAGTTATAAACTTGTACAACGAAACCATTTATTGGCGTTCGACATGTTCTATTTTTTGGGCGTTATGGGCAATTATGAGTAAAGGCTCTATTGCAGATAGTTCCAATGAAGATTTTGAAACTCCGACATTTGAAACCGGTCCAAATGGTGAGACTTATAAAGTTCTCATTGAAAATGAAAGCAAAGATCAAAGTCCTATGGAAAGTAATAATGAGGAAGATAACTCAAGTGATGATGAATTTTTAAAACCAACGCTAGATGACGAATTTGATCATCTTAAATATGCATTGGGTAAAATTGGTATTTTTGTTGGTGACATGATACAGTTTGGACTTTTAGATAAGGATGCAATAGATTCTAAAAGGCATCCTGATGTCAAATATTTAGATACCGAGCTATTACCACTAAATAAGTGATCTAGATTTCTTTTTTAAGTGCTTACCTGTTTTGTTTCTTGTTTCTTGTTTTTTTTTTGTTTACTACGTAGGATATGATATATATATTAATGGTTTTATGATCTGGTGTTATTCGGTTTTTCCAGTCATTTCAGTCACGTTGAATATTTGAATTTGGGTAGGCATAATATACAAAATTCTCTCTATCTTAAGTATCTATATAATAGTAAACGGCATTTCCATTTTTCCTATTCGAAGAAATCGTCCTCTTGTTGTTGAACAACATTCTCTAGTTCCACATCATCAATAGCACTTTGTTCTTTGTTGTTCTTCGTAGCAGTGTTGCTAGTACCGCTGCTGATTTCACCTTTGATACCTTCTTCTAAAGTAATGGCTAGTTTGTTTTCACGTAACTGATCGGCAAACATTTTCTTCAAACTTTCTCTCTTTGAGTTGGTCTTCTTGATACCATCCTTGGCCTTTTTTGGCAAATTCTCCGAAATTTCACTTTTGGCATACAATGAAATGTATTTTTCTTCTCTAGGGTAGTTCAAAACATATGCTAAATCAACTTTACAATGCTCAAAAATACGTTTTTCTTTCTTTAATCGTCTCTTTGCATCTTTCAACGTATTTTCATCACAGTCTGGTGCTGCATTTTTGATTTCCTTCTCCAATTCGGCAACAATCTTTTCACTCTTTTTATAAAACCTAATGGATTTCTTCTTTTCAAAAAATCGAACTTTGTGATACCGCTGCACCACCTTTTTCGTCTTGTGTTCCTTTTGCACCCTTTCGAGTTCAAACTTTAAAGTCTTCAATGCTCTCTCATTTGCAATCTTGACATCTGCTGGCAATGTGTCTTTACTCAAAAGTCTGGAAATATCTCTGATTTTCTTTTTGATTCCAGAACTTCCATGCATCAAAGCCTTAGTCAAATCCACACTTGCCGTCGTACTTGCTTCTTTTCCTTTTGCCATTTCCAAACTCGGGTTTACTTCTTGTTCGTTATTCACAACAATTCACTGCACAAATATATCTTAAAAATATGTTACAAATTTCATCTTAAAGATGGAAAAAAAAAATTTTCAATACAATTTTTTTTTTTAATCTTTTTTTTTTCCTTGGTCTTCCTTGTCTTTTCTTAATTTCCTCGAAAAGATTTCAACTGTCCCTATTAGATTCACACAGCCTGAAAAATCGGCCTTATATCACACAGCAAATAAGCATTACTTCAATTCCTGGATCTTGTCATCGGGACTCCCGTTCTTCTTTAACTGGACCTTGCCATCTACAATTTCCACCTCGTAACCACATTTTTCAAGGATTGCCTCGTTTTCCTTGCTTATTTCAACGCCTTTTGCTTCGAGAGACGCAACAAACGATTGATTCTCGGAATTCTCCTCTAATAGATATTTCAGGCACAAGATACATCTCTCTCTAATAAACGGTTCGTTGACATCAAGATTACAGTTGTTTAGAATCAGCACCAAACCACCTTTCTCTCTCACCAAGTTTTGATTTGCCTTATCGTCGTAGACCAGATATGTTACGATTTCCACAATGATGGATTTGATAAAAGCAAACTCTTTCTTCTCACCATCAGCCGTTCCCTCCGTCTCACAGTCCTTCAACCTCTTCCTCTCTGTATTTGACTCCACTGTGTCGAAGAAGTCGAGCAGGCTCTCCAAAAACGAATATGAATTCAGCGTCTTTTTGAATAATTCGAACTGCAGAAGATTGGATATTATATCCAATATTGCGGCCATCTTGCGATGGTACAAGAGCAACTCGCTCTTTCCGCCATCGTCAAGATATTTGTCTTGTAGTAATAATGTGCATTTGCTCTTGTATAATTTAAAAAACTCCAAACTGATGGCACCGAGAGAGACGTAGTCCCAAACACAATCTGCAGGTTGAGAGCTGAATGTCAGTTGGCAGGCAACCATATATAGTAACGTGGCACCGTTGTACTTCAAGTCGGCGTTCTTTTCAAGCTTGACCAGAGACATTCCCACCTTTTCGTCATCGAAGAGATGCATCATCAAATGCGCTAGCAGGACAAGCATCCTATACTCTTCTTCTTTTCTCTCCCGAAGTTCGCCCATATCTGTATTGGGTCTGATCTTCAAGATCCTCGACATTGCCGCCAATAGATGTACAAAAGCGAAACATCCATCCTTGGTGATTTCAGCCTTTGATTCCGGTATCAGACAGTATGCTTTGAACTGCGGTAAGATCTGCCGTAACTCAAACAACCCCCCATGGTCTTCCATTTGGACCAAGATCACGCCCAAAAGTTCAACCCCCTCCTTCAAATACTCTTTGTTGGACTGTGAAGACTGTACAAAGTTGAAAACACAATGAAAACTGACAATCGAAACGTCCAAGGATTTCAAGCATAATTCTCCGTCTGTTTCATCCTTGTACATTCGATCTAGATGATGTATCAAGGAATTCATTGAGGCAACGTGTTTTTTATTGAATTCAAGGGTGTTGGAATGTAATTCTCGGTAGGTTATAGACAGGTTTCTAATCAACAAAACAACGCCTTTAATAGCCCGTAATTGTGTGATATTGAACTTGGCATTCTGCTCCAGTACTAGGGAAATGATGGCCGAAAGCGAGTCCCATATCTTGGACGATTGACATAGTTCAACTGTATAATTCCACATCCGGTCGTTTTGCATCATCATCGATGACATCCGTACAATTTCTCCAAGTTCGGAGATCATATCAGATGGAATACATGCATCAGCAGCCTGAAAAAGACCCTGAAGTTTGTTCAGCAAGTGTGTCTCTGATTTTACAGGCATATTTCCAATTTTCAATCACCTTGGTCTGTCCCTCTCTGTGTGTCACCGTGTGTGTATCTGACTTGCCAAAATATCGTTTGTTTTCACGCATATGTCAACTAGAAAAAACCTTTTGTACAAGGAATGGAAAACTCAGAAACTAAAAACCGTAATTTCAAGTGCAATTTCAAGCGCTTCACATAGAAAAAAAAAGTATTTTTAAGAATTTCATCTACTTTCTATAGATCTGTATATAGATATATTATATATATACTGGAATGTTACATATAACTGCATTCAATTACCATCTCCCTCTTCCTCAGAGTCACTCTCATCTGAGTTGGAAAAGTTATCTGTATACTTCTTGCCTTCATCACCCGGTCCAAACCATCCTTCCTCGTCATCATCGTTATTGTCTTCTTCATCGCTTTCAGCGTGGTCAGCATCTTCGTTCTCTGAGGAAACAGACTGTTCAACATCTTCAATTATAACATCGCCATCTTCGTCTCTATTGGAAATGGCAGCCTCTTCTGGGTGAGCGGAAACAAGTAAAAATTGACTGAGATAGTTAACTTTATATCCATAGTCGACAACATCCTTGACAATTCTGGTCAGAAATCTTTGTATGGACCTTAATCCTTTGGCAAAAATATGCTTGTTCTTGGTGATATATTTACCGTGTGCGGTGATCAAACTTTCAATCCAAAGAAGATTGAACTCGGCGTGTGGGCTGTCGATGGCAATAGATCCAATGAATTCCAATATTCTTGGAACATATATTACAGGGAGATCATTTGCAACAAGCTTGATATCGTCCTTTTGTATGGTTTCGTACACTTTATGGATTAAGTAAGTTTCGTTTAATCTGAAGGCCATTGCAATGGCATTCAGATACTCTTTATCTTTCAAACATTGAAGCGTATTCTCCGGGGTGACATCGATGTCTAAGTCGATTGGATCAAAAATTAACCCATCATCAACAGAATATATTAATAGACCTTCCGTCGAAGCAGCTGCAAATGCATTGGCTGTTGGAGAAAACCCAACACTCATAACACGGATTTCGGGTCTGGTAGATCTCAATCCAACATCTCCACGATGTGACCCTGGTAGTTTCAAATCAGACTTATGGTTTTCCTCGGAATCGGATATTTCGCCGGACCTATCCACTAGGTCTACAGCTTGACCATCAACTATATTTTTGGAATTCAAGTATTCCAATGTACCGTTCAATTGCATGTTCAGGGAGATCTTAAACCGTTTCAATAAGACTTCGTTTGGCAAATCATACATACATATACTGTTATTGTTACCGGCAGCAATCAATGTTAGACCATCAAAACTATAAGCAATACTATCGAAGTGTTTACCACGCTTTGAGTTTTTGCTTGTGAACTCATCTTCTCTGTATCTTCCTTGCAAAATGTCCTTTCTGCCGTCGATTTCTCTAACCATTTTACCACTCTCAATATCAAAACAAGCTATTTTACCATCCATGGTGGAAACAGAAAACTCTTTGGAGTCCGGCCTCATGGCCAACGCTAAACATTCAGACGTCAAATCAAAGGGTTCACTTGTTTGTGACCTTCCAAAAATATCCCAAATTCTAACGGTTTTATCCCACGAAGCACTGGCTAGTCTTGCATTTGTTTCCAATCCAAAACTTAGACATGAAATTGGACCCTCGTGTCCTGAAAGTTGATCTAATAGCTGAGATGTCTGAACAGACCAAACTTGAATATCAAAATTGTCTAAAGAACCAGCAGCAACAATCTCACCACTTGGATCAACGGCTACGGATGAGAATTGAATTCTACTAGTTGAAGTGAAGGTTCTAAAGTTTCTAAATCGAATCAAATCCCATGCTCTAACTGTACCATCCAACGATGAGGAAAACATGACCTGGCCCTTCTTGGCAAATACGACACCTGTAACTGACGACTGGTGTTCATCAAATGTTGCTAAACAGAATCCTGAAACTATATCCCATATCTTGATTTTACCATCATCTGAAGCTGTCACAATTCTGGAACCATCTGGAGAATATGCTAGCGCATTCATCGAATCAAAATGACCTTGCTGTCTTAAGATGTATGACTCGGACTGCCATTCGTACACTAACAGTTGACCCAAGTTTTTAGACCCAAAGGCAATCCATTCCCCTGTGGAGTTGATTGAAATTGTGCTAACGCCGTTGGATCCCATAGAAAGCTGTTGAATTAGGGTGAAAGATGGCATCTCGTATAATCTAAACTCACCGTTTCCAAAACCAACAATAAATAAGTTGGATTTTGAATGGAATGTGCAACATCTAACAGCCGCCTCAGAGTGAAAGAAGTTTTTGGCTATAATTCTCCAACTCATGGTTTTTTCTTCCTCCTTCAGGTCTTCTTCACCCGGACGTTCTGTGTATTCCCATCTGAAAATGGCACCATCTTTTGAAACTGTGTATATGAGTTCCTGTGTGGCATCAAAAAATGCGCTGACAACGTAATCTCTATGACCAGCTAACGACATTTTCACATGTTTATCCTCTGAATGTAATGAGAAAATTCTTGCGGTCATATCTTTACTTGCCGAAAGGATGAATCTTGAATCTGATGACCATGAAACTGCGGTCACATCGTCATAATGACCAGCGTAAACACGATATCTCACAAAAGGAGCAAATTGCCTATCTTCTGCCATATCTGGTGTTTTCCAAACTTCAACAAATCGGCCGGCAGCAATGGCAAAGTGAGTTCCATCTGGGGAAAATTGAATACATCTTACCTGATTTTTAAAATTGAAATGATGCAAAACCGTCCTGGCCTTGAAATTGACCAGAATTGCACGTCCATCTTCATCTACACTGATCATCAGCGATCCTTGCGGATTGAGCGCAATTGCCGCAATGTTCTTTCTGTGCTCATAGTTGAAGGTGAAGGATTTGTTGTGGATTAAATCAAAAACGGATACCCTGTTACCAACAGGTGAAAGTAACGTGGTTCCATCTGGCGTGAAAACAATGTTTCCCTGTCTGTAAACAGTTCCCAAAAGATTGCTAAACTTGAAATCGCTCTTCATTTTCCTTGCTTGTTGCAATCTCCTTCGATTAACCTTGAGTTTGTAGACCAAATCAGAATCACACATATCTAGAACAACATGAATCTATAACGATTGAAAAATTTGCTTCAACAAAAAAATTTTCTTGGGTTACCAAATGCGGAAAGAGCTTATGTCATCAAACTTGGAATATGGATACATTTTTTTTCCTTCTTCAATCATAACCATTTTGTTATACCAACCCAGGTGATCCAGAAGACAGAAGAATTGAAGTAGGCAGGGATACTATAGTCAAAGAAACAATATGAGTGGTGGTTCATTGTCAAGCAGAGTGAAAAATATGAAATTCATGCAATCAGCAGGAGATAAGCAACATAGAGATGCTAGAGAGGCAGCTGAGAAACAAGAAAGTAAAAAACTAAAAGATCACAGTGAATGGAGGCTTCCTATCAATGGTAAAACATTAAAAATTATAAAATCCAAGAACAAAAGGATAAAACGTGTGGGGTATTCGACGATCAACTCGATAGGGCCTGTGAATGTGAGGAACGGCGATGATGCAGTGTTGGGAAGAAAGAAGATGGAACTATCAGCACAGACGCCAGCCGAAGCAGAAACAGTCGGACAACTGAAGGGGGAAGATAATGAAGTCAAGAAGACGCTGGACGGAGAATCGCAAGATAAACAGAAAAAGACCAAGAAGTCCAAGAAGAGCAAGAAGAAATCCAAAATCATGGACGATTTCAAAACTGAAAGTGATGATTTTGATCCTACAGAAGTCGACCTAACTTCGGGCAGCTTATTCAATCTCTGGAAGGCCAAGAAAAAATAACTTCATAATCTGCTAGTATGGTTTGTATGGTTTGGATGTTTCTATAGAATGATTACAACAGTCACATTTATACATAAAGAGCTTGTACTTGTAAGTTTAAAATTGTTACTATTTCTTTTTTTTGGTCTTCTTCCCGGGGTCGTTCTCTAGGGCCACAAAGTTTCCTTTAACCAAAGAGTCTCTTGTAGCACTATTAATGTGTTTGAACCTATCTGGACCTATGTGAACCCCACCAAACCATCTGCAGCACACTACCATGACATTCCATGCATTCATGATAGTCATCAAGTGCAGCATCCTTCCACCCGCAGCTGTTTCACCATCATCATCGCAGTCCTGATATTGGGCACCCGAATCTTTATCTTTGATTCTCCAAGCTCTCATGGCATGGTTTGCTCGTCCACATTTTTTATCTTCCATCAACTCAGCAAAGCTCTGGTACGCTTCATCCAGTGAGTGAACTTCTTTGGCAAAGGCCACAAATGTGGATTTTCGGTCGGTAATGGGCTCACTGATAACCCAGCCAGCTAACGGAACATTGGGTTTTATTTTCTTTTCTTTCTCTACTTTGCTTTCCCGCTTTTTTGATGTCATCTTGGCCTTCTCTGCCGTCTCGTCATATACATAATCTTCATACTCCCCTGCATCGTCAACATCATTATCATGATTGTTTTCTTCAAGGCCAGATTGCTCAAATTTGGCCGATAAGTCTTTTATATCACCATCTTCTGCATTCCAGTGATCCTGATCATCAAGAATATCATGCTCCTCATCTTCACCTGTATATAAAACAGCATCTAACTCCGTAAAGAGATCGAAAATCACAACCATACCTTCTGTATAGATCGAATCCAAAACTTCTTGAAATAGTTCCATAAGGTACTTCTCATCAAATCCTTCCTTTTCAGATATCACATCCAAAACACATGGCTTTTCATCCGGATACTGCTCTGGAAACGACATTTGAAATATGATGTGTTCATGCTGCGGTACTTTGAATTTGTAAATTCCAGGTCCCAATTTCTCAATGCATTCAGGATAAATGGCCTCGATTGCTCCAGTTTCGTCAATTAATTCTTCACTTTCAGGCATTTCTTCCAAAACATAAACGCTGCTTACTTACAATGTTTTTGATGTAGAAGTTTTTAAAATGTAAGATCCAACAAAGATAAACAGGAGATCTTATGAAAGATCAACAACTCTAGAAAATCTAAAGGCCGAGACCAGCGGGTGTTGCCAAGTCATGAAAAATTATGAAAAGTTTGATATCAACTTAATAAACCTTTTTTAGAATATTTGGAGGCATCTTAATGATATAGGTTTACATAACATGTCTGAAAAGGAATCCGAAGCATTAAAAGTTGAAGGAAATGGATATTTTTCAAGTGGGGATTATATCTCGGCCTTAACCAAATACACAGAAGCAATATGTATGAGCAAGACCAATCCAGTGCTCTACTCAAATAGGGCAGCCACGTATATAAAGCTTGCCAGTTGGAATAACGCCATTCAAGACTGTAACAAAGGACTGGAACTTATTGATGAACACAGAAGTATGGGAAAAGGCAAAGCACTAAAAGTTAAGTTGTTATGGAGAAAGTCTATAGCGTTGCGGAACAACAATGAAGTTAAGAATGCCCTGATGAGTATCAATGAAGCTCTTTGTTTAGAACCTAACAGTTTAACGTTGAAAGAGGAACTTACAACCATTGAAGGCCTTTTGAGTTCTAATGAGATTGCTATATCTAAAGCAACAGCTCATCAGGACACAATTTCAAAGCAACTCGAAACTGTCAAGCCCGACGTCAAGTCAAACATCATTTCACTGGAAATCAAGGAAGTGGATGAAATACCTCAAGACTTTTTCAATAATGAAGATGAAAAGGTTTCATCAGCGGAGCAAATCCTCAAACCGGTTGATGCTTTTCCCAAACACCAAGATGTAGCAGAAGTTGAAGTTTTTACAAAAGTTAGCAACACTAAAAAACCCAAAACAGATGCAACGCAGGTATCGGTCTTTCAGTTCGATGAATATGATTATCCAGAAAAACCTTCTCTTCAATTTCTTCTTGCTATTAAGGAGAAACCGAATGAAATTCTTTCATCATATTACAGATATATTTTAGAAGTTCCTGTTAGTAGTTATAGCACTATTTTCAAAGTTACCGGTATAGACCCAGTTGTTCTTGATTTATTTCTTGAATCATGTATTTACATTCTTCAAAATGGTATAACTAGCTATGAAGACAAAATGCTCAAACTGTTAAGTCTCTTTGTTACTTTACCAAGGTTTTCATTGACTTCTATGTTTGCAGATGCTGGGAAATTAGCAACGTTGAAAATTTTGTTTGACAAACAGTTAGGAAAGAGTTTTGACGCTTATTGGCGGTAGGTTCTAATTATATTATGCTAGAATTTTTTGTTGAATATTTATAATATTTCAGACACCGATGATATTCAGTCAAAAAAACACAGCCCAGTTTTAGTTCAAGTATACCAAATAATGTTTACTCTCTGTTGAAACAAAGTTCATTGCTTGGGAAGTGCAATTTTGTGGTCATTCCGTTTCCTTTATAAGCGTTACAAAGAAAAATTTAGCATCAATAATGGATTTACAAAATATCCAAATATTCTCTCATGTGAACCGTAACTAGCTCAATTAAATTACGGAGGCCACATGAAGCTACAGCTGTTTAATGGCATTGCTTACAGGTGTCTTGTGCTAGATCATACAATCAAGTGCAAAATAGAAAAGGTAGCCAAATTGGTACCTTCTTTATGTTTAAAATATTGATATTACATATCTCTCTTGATTTCTTTGTCCGTAATTTTATTAAGTCTTTTTATTGACTAGGTTGATTTTTATGGGGCCATCTCTGAACTACCGAGATGGCGCCAGGCATTTACCAGCTTTGTTTTTTTAAAACTGTATAATGTATCCAAATAATAAGCCCACTTTTAGAGATAAGTAATTGGCGGGATTATTTCAGGAATATTCATCATGCTCTATTGCTCAATAAAGTGATATTGTGAGTGACGGGTTATATTTACTGGAACAATATATACCGCCAGATGACTTTTGTGATTAGTACAAGGTTCACAGATCCAATAAAAAATGAATAATGTGTTTTTTTCTGCATCGCATTCCTTTATTCTCGAGTATTAATTTAACGGAAAGGTTAAAGTGGGTTTTCCTTTTATAGCCCCAGTAAAATATTAAGTTTAACAGATCAGAGTAAAGTTGTTTGGAAACTGAGAAAAAGGAAAGAAATCTTGAAACAAAGGGGAGGTTAAATTCATGTTACTTTTTTTTGCTCAAACATGTTGCATAAAACCTTTACAAACAGTATATGCGACAGATGTTTTGTTGTAATCGTTGGTTTTGCATTACTCTTTAAATGTTCAGCATCAAGCAAATCATCTTCTGTGTATTGGTTTGATTAACCCATTTTTATTGAAGTTGTTTAGGTGGAGTACCGATTTGCTTGTGCTTGAAATTAAATGTGGTTTTAATTATCTGGCATATCATAATATTTTAAAAATATTTGATAGGAGATGTGCAGTCATTTTTTAAAAATTTACAAATCTACATTAATAAAAGAAGTCAGCCTAAATTTTTATATCTGTCTTTGCTTTGTGAATTCAAATCTGTCATTACAACCAGAGCAAAGAATTTTTTTGGTCTCCATGAAAAGATGGCTTTTCTATTATACAATACTTCTACTTCTTCTTCAAGATGCCAATACTTTGTAGAAGCAATGGATTTGCAGACTTATTACGTAATCTCCGGAGTCAGTGCATTTCAAATACTCTTTTTTTTTGTTGGGTTATTAAAGCTTCAACTTGTCATCCAAATTTCATATTTAGCTTTCAATTACTTAACACGAGAAGACAATTAGCCAGTTTAGTCAACAAATAGCTAGATGCTACTTAGTAATTCATCAGATTGTATTATGACATAATTTCTATATGGTTATTTTGCGTTCATATAAAAACGGGACATGGACGGTCGATCGACGTGGTTGTGAACACGCGCCTAGTTAAAAAAAACAACCTTGTCATGAATTGTTAAGTAGTTATTGATCTTGTTGACAGATAATAGGCAACTTGGTTGCTCCTGCCAAACCCATTAGAAAGGCTTAGGTCCCCAATTAAAGCAAGCTTGGGCTCTAGAGATTTTAGCTGTGGTTTGAAATAAAGACAATGAATGCCAACACCTCATTATACGCAGTGGATGCGGTTCTAATTCTTGATAACCAGCAGAATAGAATTTTCACCAAGTACTACAAAGCGCCACATCAAGCTGCGGAATCTGAGTTAATAACAAACCCTAAGAAGCAAAAACAATTTGAGACAGATTTATTTAAGAAAACGTTTAAACAAAATGCAGATATAATACTGTTTGATAACCACACTGTTCTCTATAAAGAATATTCGGACTTCGTCGTATACATCATAGGTGACCTTGAGCAAAATGAGGTGATGCTCTACAACGTTCTGCAGGGCCTAACTGGCGCATTTGAGATCATCCTGGACTCTCAGTTGGACAAAACTTCTTTGCTAGAATCATATGACATGGTGGTCATTGCAATTGACGAAACCATTGACGACGGAATCATTTTGGAAACTGATAGTGCCGCGATTGCAGCAAGAGTTACCAACCCACCGACCGAAGATGCTGTAAATATTAAGATCGATTTGTCAGAGAAGGGTTTGTTAAGTGCTTTCAACTTTGCAAAGAAAAACATATCTGAACGTTTACAACAAGGTTTCTAAATGCCGTTGCTCATATTGTGAAATAAATTAGGAAGGACTGAAATAATATCACCCATGTTCTTTTTTTATCCCTGTATAATATGCACGTAGGCATTTCCACCTTTCTCTAGAATAGTATTTATGTTTTGAAAACAAAAAAAATCCCTTTACTTTTAAAAACTAAGATTTAATAACAGCTATAAAATTTAGCTATAAAACACATCTACTTTTTCTTACCTTTAGTTTTGCTACCACCTTTGGCTTTATTGTTTCCACCCCTTCCATTGCCTTTGTTACTGGTTTTTTCATTTCCAGACCCAGAACTGACCTTGAACTTAGAAGCTGTAAAGGACATCATAAATTCTTGCTGATTGATTAAATCAATTGAATTGCCCTGATCGTACCAATCAGTTCCTTCACTCTTCAATTCATTGGTTTTTCTTTTGAAAACTTCAATGACATCATTCACAGTTTTTCCTTTCTTTAAACTACCTGGTTGTAACTTAACCTTGTAGGCATATTTGTTGAGTGCGCTCCATGGAGCAAATACAGGAATACAATCAAAAACTTTATCGGTTTTGTTTGGCGATGATAAAAGCCCTGATATATTGAGATGATAATTATCGACGTCGTTAACCATATTTGCAAATTCAATATTGGCATTTTCAAGTGGATCAGCTTCGTCTGATTTGGTCTCCAATTCCAAAATTAATTTATTAATTTGATTAATTTGTTGCTGTCTCTTCCTCTGCTTCTTTGCAGCGGCACTGATACGTTCATTCACTTCCTTATTCTCAGCATCCGTCACACTTTTTTTGTTCTCATTCTCAACTTGTTTTAACGTTCCTAAAACAGCCATCCTTAACATTCTATCTTCATCGTCTTGGGCTGCATACTTTTCTTTGATCTTTTTTAACTTCTTCTTCTTACCTCTGACTTTGGCCGGAGCCTGTTGCGTTACAGACATACCATCAGGTTTATCGTCATTCTCATCATCAATGTCATAATTGGGGACTACATCAACAGTACTATCGTCAGCTGAAATGGCGTCCGTTTTTTTCTCAATTTTATCTTTTACAAGTTCTTCAGTCCCTTTTGTATTCTTCTCTAATTCGTGAAGCTTTTCCAACATCGTTTTCAACTCTTGAACCTTATGAGCACAGCTCTCAGATCTATCAACGCATGACAATTCCAGTTCTTCTTCTCTTTTAAATTTATTTGCCTTGTACTTCGCAAATGTTTCGTCATCAGCAATAAATAACAAACCAGCGCCCATAACCAGTTGACACGGTGGTAAGTAATTTTTTTCCTTTGCAACGTTCAATAATCCACTAGGTAAAATTGTTCCATCGTAATCTTTCTTCGACAGGCAATCACCTGCTACAAACCATGGACTCGTAACCATTTTATTCTCCCACGCTTTGGTTGAGGATAATGAAAATATACCAGCCTGCATGAAAGTAGTTGGGGGAATATCCTTATTCTTATAAGGGTTTTTAACAAATACCTTCAATGCTTGCTCAAGATCATTTGAAACAAGAACATCAGTTTCATTATCAAAGTATCTGTAGTAAATTGAGTCAATTTGACTATCATCACGACCAGCAATACATAAATATCCCTCACTTGATATGAACCAAAAGAATTTCTCAAACCAAAATTTAGGACGTAACTGCTTAAACTCAATATTTTTTTTCTCCTCCTTTTCAATCTTCTTGAGATCATGTTGGATTTTTTGTTCACTACTTCTAATTGCAATTGCTGCACTTTTTGCAGTTTTCTCCTGCTTCTCTTTTGCATTCTTTTTAGCATCAAAGTACCTCGAAGAATTAGCAAATGCAGATTGCGTGATATCAATCACAACATTGACTGTTTTAGCTGCGTCTAACTTCGCATTTTTCTTCGCAGTTGGTTTGTTCTCAGACTCAGATTCAGAGTCAGAGTCCGATTCATCGGAGCTCCAACCCGAATCATCACTTTCTTCTGAATTTTTACCAGTATCCACATCACTTTCGTCGATGTCAATCAACGCTACTGTAATTTCGTTCTTCAATAAATTTAAAGATTTGATCATTTTTGCAATTTCATTCCCTCTGCTCTGCTCGACCTTAATTAACTTTTCAATGTTAGTCCAATCCATTTTTTGATCAATTAATGTCTGTACAGCTTCTCTACATTGCTCAATTTGCTCGTTGTAAACATTGATCAAGTATCCCTTTTTGTAATTAAGTTCTTGAACATCATCTAATGCTTGTAATTTTTTGGCGTGCTCATCTTTAACATATTGTAGTCTTTTCGTAATGTTTGCTTGCTGACTTTGACGACTAAGAGAAACTTTGGACATCTCCAATGTTGTGAAAAACTTATCCACTGTTTTGTTGTAACCTTTAACAGCCTCTACTCTAACACTATCTTTAATTTTGTGAATTGGGTTATATGGATGGAATTCATTATAAACATATTCCAAATTATCTGCCGAAGCATCTTCAGTTTCTTTGAAAAGTGGATTTTTTTGACTAATTATGTAACCTTCAATTTCACCAACTGGTGTGTTGAGTAAATCGTTATACTCTTGTTGGGCTTTGATCATAGATCTGACTGTACCTTCTAACAAATCTATATCTTCTAATAAATTCAAACAACTAGTGGAAGGCTTGATTTCATTTTGCAATAGACAAATATGAATTAAATCTGATGACAAATAAGACGCATGTTGGAAACATAGCTTTTCGATAGATAAAACCTTCTTTTTCTCTCTCTCTTGTTGTTTAGTATCTGAAATCCACTTGAGAAGTAAATCTTTGTCAAAAACTTCACAATGTGAGTTTTTATCCTCAGTTTGTTCTTCAAACAACGTTTTATCAAACATGGTATACACTGATCCGACATCGTACTGTCCGTCTTGAACTTTTCCATTGTGCTCAACGAATCTGAACAAAGTTAAAATTTTCATATCAGCGTCTAACAGTATGATATTTCCTGCACTGAAAAATTCAAACACCAAATAATAAAACCCATCACTGAATTCTAGAACTGCAATTCTATCATCGCCGACTTGTTTAATATTGGTTAATCTTTTGGTTTTCAAATGTTTTCTTAACTTCGCAGTGAAATTTGAAGGTTCTGGTTGGGTTGGTCTTTGAAAATCCGTGAGATAAACCTTAAAACCTGATTCCAAAACAACGTTATACTTTGAATCTGGAACACTGAATTTCAAAAGAAATGACCTGTTGTTAGCCACTAGATTATATACATTTTGAAGTCTGTATCCTTTGATGGTGTTTTCCAATTCGGAAATCAAAATCTTCAAATCTAACGACGATACTCTTTGCTTCATGATAACTTTCCAAATTTAATTGTGCCTCGTGCCATCCAATATGTATTATACAAAGAAGAGTATTCAAATGATGCTTTGCCCACTGAAAAATTCCGAAAGGAAAAGTGATGTATCTTTTCACGGGCAAACTCCAAGGAAGTCTTGCTCCTTTTTAGCGAAGTGGCGACTCTTCAATGGAGAAAAAAAGAGTAAAGTATTTCCCTCTTTTCGTTGGGAGCGGATCTATTCTAATATGTTTTTTCTCTTCAACGATAAGAACATAGATAACAATTAATATATTGCAGCAGCTATGCCCATAAAAGACGTGAAACAAGCCAAACATATTGAAACCATTTCGTCCTACCTGAAAAAGAAGGACTCCAAGGTTGTCTTTTTTGTAGGTGCAGGAATCTCGACCAATTGTGGCATTCCCGATTTTAGATCACCTGGAACCGGTTTATATGCCAATTTGCAGAGACTGGACCTTCCATATCCGGAAGCCGTGTTTGATATTGATTATTTTCGAAAGAAGCCAAAAGCATTCTATACTTTAGCCGATGAACTATTTCCTGGCAAATTTGCTCCCAGTAAATTCCATTATTTCATTAAACTTTGTCAAGATAAGGGCGTTTTGAAAAGGTGCTACACGCAGAACATTGATACACTGGAAAGAATAGCTGGTGTGGACGGTGACAAAGTTTTGGAAGCACACGGATCCTTCAGCGCCAATCATTGCATTGATTGTAAATCTGAAATGGCAAAAGAAAAGCTAAGAGAGTATATGGACAAGGAAGAAATTCCGACATGTTCTACTTGCAGTGGTTTCGTGAAACCAGATATTGTGTTTTTCGGAGAATCACTTCCTGAAAAGATGTGGGAATACTGGGAGGAGGATATTGACGATATTGATCTTGCGATTGTAGCCGGTACTTCATTGGCCGTGTACCCGTTTGCAAGTTTGCCATCCGAAGTTGATTCCGGTGTTAGACGTGTACTTATCAACAAGGATCTGTGTGGTGATTTTGAAAACAATCCTAGAAAATCCGATATTGTTTTGCAAGATGATTGTGATTTGGTAACAGATCTGTTGTGTGAACAGTTAGGATGGTCAGCTGAACTTCATAAATTAGTAGAGGCTGGGAGAGCCAAGATTCTTGGTAGCAAAAAAGAACCCGAACCATCTGATGTGTTTGCAAAGGAGCTTGCAAAAGAAATCGCTTCTGGAGTAAATGAAGGCTCAGGAATTCAAGAGAAGAAAACTGATGCCGATGTGGATAAGTTGGTAGAAGAAGTGGAAAAAATTGTAATCAAGTAATTATTTTTGAGGAAATATGAGCAGAACTGAAGGAGGCTCATTCAATTTCTCTAGAGGGTAGTTTGCATTCTTTAGTATGCTGTTATGTACTTTGTTCCTTTAATTATCTGATTAATATGAGCCAATAAAATTTCATAAAAACAAATCCTGCATCATTCTTTTATTCTATATATAATTCCACAAAGCAATATAGTGATATTGTGGTAGAATTAACCACTCTACAACCCAATTAAGAATTTTTGTTGAAAATTTAGAGATACATACTAGGGCTGAAACCAAAAGTAAGACTCCTGGAAAAAAGATGTTTCAAGAGGTGTGCTGGTTGCATGCTTTATGAAAGATGAACTACAAAAAGCTTGTTTACTAAGTTGCAACTTTGTAAACATAGAGTTAGTTCTTTAGCAGTTGAAAGTTCAGGTGTTATTTGAAAAAAAAAAAAATAGCTCACCATTAATGATAGAGAACTAGTTGGTTGTCTTATTGATGTGTTCACCTTTGACACTGGAGAGCTCAAACTACCAGTATAAGTTATCAAAAAAAAAAAAAAAAAAGGAAGTTCAATCAGTATTTTGACTTTATTGTTACTGCTGAGCACTACAACTACTTTTTATATTCTACTATAATTTTAAAGTATCAAACAGTTGACTGGATATGAAGACCTAAATTATCAAGATATTTTCACCGTGATTCTCTATTGAAGGAATTTAAAACTCACAAAAGAACGGTTTATAAATTTTTATGGGAGCCTTCATGCTGTTGAACAGCATGACGTGCCATAATATTCATAATCATTTTTTTCCTTTGAAATATTCGTTTTTGCATGACCGTGATCGAACAACACAACTCTAATTTCCTATTTGTTATTACCACATAACAATCCCGTACCTGCATACATGAATATTACGTTTTTGTTTAAATTTCAAAATTTGACAGGCACTGAAACAGTGATCTGTTTTTTAAAAAATAGATACCTCACCATTATTGGCAACCACGTATTTTACTTCACTGAAACATTTAATAGTACAGGAACTCATCACAAATAAAGAAACTTACAGTGTAAAATGACTATGAAAAAAAAAGTGGATACAAATATAGCAATGATATATTTTTATAAAACACTTGGTTGAAAATCAAAAACATAAACTAATATATTAGGTTTTAACTGTTTTCCTACTTTCATGAAATAGATGAACATTTTCCACATGTAACACCGAAGTGGAGGAAACTCCTGGTATTTCAACAAATTCGGCTATTCTGTTCAATCACTCGAAAGGAAGCATATTGTAACAATAAGAGCCCTTCTCCACTGTTTCTTTCAATTCAAACTTTCGTCAATTTTTTATGACTAAAAAACTGTTGGTTTTTTGTTACCATATTTGTCGGGTTACCAAAATTATTCAAACTGGAACTTGTCTTATATTAACATTAATGCACAAATTGATCTTTTCAAATTACAAAAAAACAGACAAAAGAAAGTAGATAAAAGAAAGTAGATAAAAAATAAGTTTGATGTCAGTATATCAAAAAAGCTGACCCGTTCACCACATAATGATTTCGAAGTTATTTGATTCCAAACAGTTGGACTTACGGAGCACAAACTTTTCCATCCTTCTGACACCGCTGCCACAAACTGAGATGCTCTTCGAATGGATGTAATTAGTATTCAAGAACATGTGGTGTTCTCATCATCACCTACAAAATAATGTATATACAAGTTTCAGTAGCTCAAATAATGCATCAGCTATGCTTTTGTTCTCTAGAACAAACAGTCGCAATATTACCATATGTTGCCAGTAGACCCTTTCTGTTGTATTTGCTGTATTGAATCTGAAGAGATATCAGTTTTTCCGCATTGGGAAGGTTGTATAACGGTTATTTTTTACTTGTCAATAAAACATGTAAAAAATTCATAACAAGTGAGGAAAAAAAATACGTTACTGTGGATATAAGCATAATTATACAGTTTTTTCTTGTGTTGAGAGCATCTATACACTCCCTAGAAAACAGGATAAACAAAGTAGCAAATTGAGATAAACATATCAACAAAGTCATCAGATGGATTTTGCAAGCCAAAAGAGATTTGCCAGTGGCTCGTCCACAGAGTCAGCCACATCAATGTTTACAAATCATTATAACTTCAACAACTTACCTACCTTCACATCAAGTAAGATTGATTCAAAACAGGGATCTAACAATATAAATAACACGTCGTTTAATGGTGAAAACTCTTTTATAAATTCTTCAAGCATTCCTTGTAAGGTTGAGTTGCCGTTTGTTCCATCGAAACATTATCCCGTAGATCGATCCTTTTTTAGAGAATCCAGGCTACTGCCGCCACAAGGTTTGAAAAGAGATGACTCGAACCCTTCTGTGAAAAGAATTATATCCAACATGCCAAAACATCCACTTTTTGGAAATAGATTATCATCAAGGAGTTCCGATAAAGCCAATTTTCTTTCAACCCACAATGAACAAAATGAGAAAGTCACCACGGATTTGTTGAACACACAAACAGAGCTCATTAGCTTGGCGGAAAATTTGGGTTACTTGCTGTATGTTATCTTTTTCAAAGCAGGAATGTGGATGTTATGGGTATTAAATTTCATGTTTATGTATATATTGGAGAAAGTACGAAATATCCCAAACCCTGAATGGAAATCTGAAAATGACGCAGACATGGTTGCAGAAAGCACTCCTGTTACCAACAAAACTGTTGTTCTACCGTTCAGCAATGATCTTGAACATGGAAAAGAAACTAAAAATCCACTTTTTCATAAGAAATTGAAATCTATTAATAATAGTGTGAATGAAAAACTTGAACACGAGAGACAACAAATGGAGATGGAATTAGAAAAGGAAAAACAGAAATACGACCTGGGTTCAGGGTTCGAAAAGTTCAACAACAACTCAGAATTATCTGTGATTGAAAGGAAAAGTCCTGCTAAACAGTACGGGACCTACTTCTTCCACGAGCCATCAAAGACCCCGAATCCTGTGAATTTGGAATCGTGTTATCTTAAAACGGCGATGTCTCCACTCTTTGACAAAAACTCAAATGATATTTACCAGAAAGCTTCCGCTATCAAAAATAATTTATTATCGATTTACAACGCAAATGCAAGGCAAGATACCGGAAATAGGAAACCAACAAAACCATCATTCACAAGATCAACATCCAGATTTCAAGATTTAGAGTGGTTAATTGATGACCGTGAAGATTATTTAAATAATTTGGAGTCCACAAGAATATTTAAAGAATACCAAAATATCTTGGCTGAAAGAAAGAAAATGCAACAACTTTTGCATCTCTCGAAACTTAAAGAATCTGGTTTGGGCGTTCGTCCATTAACCAAATCTTGTATAGATGAGGTGGAAGATATTTGGATGAACCAACCCGAAGGCGTGTTAATAAACAAATACAGAATTAAAATCACATCAAGAGATATTTTCACCTTATCAGATAGACATTGGCTAAACGATAATGTTATTGACTTCTACCTGCAGTTGGTTAAAGATTTCGTGACTTCGAAAGGTATTTCAAAAGTGCACGTATTCAGTACATTTTTTTACACCACTTTGAAAAACCAAGGGTACAATGGGGTTCGAAAATGGGCGAAAAGGGCCAAGGTGGATGTTTCTGAGTTAGATTACATTTTTGTTCCGGTGAATCTAAACCAGACACACTGGGCATTGGCGTTAATTGACAATGTCAATCAGCGGTTTCAATACATTGACTCCATGTACAGCGATGGAACAGATATTTTGTACGCCCTGGTTGATTATATGACTGAGGAAACGAAAAAGAATCACGGTGAGACAATGAATGGCAAGAACTATCACACATATAATATCAACGGAGAATCGGATAGCCCAAGCCAACAGAACGGGTTTGACTGCGGTGTTTTCGCATGTACGGCAGTTGATTATTTGGCTAGAAACCGGGAACTCGATTATTCGCAAGGTGACATGCCTACTATTCGACGCCGTATGGCATGGGAGATTTTACATGGACAGCTGCTTGATCATTGATATTCTCTAACATCCCAGGTTCATATATATATGTTGTGGTATATACCACAACATTTGATTATGCCGTTAGAAAGGTTTCAACTTTATTGCTGCTGGTACATCTGGATCTAAGTTCTGAGTATGCACATATTATAGTCTCATGTTCTGTTATAACGGCAACTTCACATGAATCTATCACTATGAATTTAGTATATTTTCACTGGAATGCTGCAACTTGTGGATAATGAAATGCAACCAAGTACGCACTATATACCAGTTTTGCCTACTTCGCAGTTTGTATGAAATGATCCAAGCTTTGAAGTTAACAACTTGAATCAGAGAGATTATCAAAAATAAACCGTCCACATAGTTTTTGCATGACTAAACCTTTTAAGCGTAGAGAGTTTAAATCCTTCATTTCGATTACTCACTCGGTGATATTTTTTGACAGCCCCATATTAGGCGGAGATTTGTCGCTTAAAAAAAAAAACCAACGTTGTTTTCTCAAATACAGCCACTTGACATTTTATCTAAAAAGGAGGCTGATAGTGAAGAAAGGCCCAACAGATAGCTAGTTTCAACATTGAGAGTTTCCTTTCTTTTCTTTGGATTTATAACTACTAAACAAGAAATTGATGATGAAGGAAAAAGAACAAGCGACTGAAAAGTCGTATGAAAAAGTTGAGAGCTACGATACTTACACTGATTTTGGCGATTATGGCGATGACGACTTCATAGTTTTCAGTGATGCCTGTCTACATATACTTTCACAGCCGGTGGTTTTAATGAGACGTTTGCCAAATTTGATCAATGTTATAAGTTCTTACAAACCCCCAAACGAATATGAATTACTGGACGTGCATTGCAACCTGCTGGGCCGGATGAAAGAGAGAGGATCCGGCCTGAAGTCTGCTTTTGAAAGACAAACGTTCAATTTGCACCGGTCATTCACAATTGATCTGATTGACCTGCAGGGTAATGTTATATTGACGTTCAAGAGACCTCTCACAACGGTGCGGTCGCAACTGAATGTCCTATTACCGTTGCCCAGTCGGTCCAAGATCTCACTTGGAAACTTCGAAGTGACCAGCGATGGGATAGTAATTGGAAAAACCTTTCACGTATTCAATTTGGTCAAGAAAAAGTATCTATTAAACAAGGTCTCGAGCGATGGTGTGATGGTGGAATTTGGTAAAATAAAAACAGGCATACTGAGGTGGGAATTCCCAGTGTTCGATGAATCGAGCCACGTGAGTGCAACTGTCAGTCGTAATTTCAGCGGAGTATTCAAAGAAGCCATGACCGATGAAAGTTTGTATGTCTTGCGTAGCGATCCATCGACCTACCCCAATGGTAAGTCCGAGTTTGGCGCTTTGAGTGACAAGCCCCTAACTCCTTTGGAGAGAGCCGTTATGTTGGCTAGTATTATTTCCATTGACTTCGACTATTTTAGTAGAAGAAGCAGAGATAAGGATTGATACCATTATCCTCTTATATACTTTTATTATATAATTCAACTCGGATGATCTTCCGGAGATATGCGTGTTTGGTGACCATCAAAAAAAAATGATTACAGGAAACCAGTTAAGCCCGGGATAGCGGTTTGTTGATCTCCAATTCCAATGAACATGTATATATGCTTGTATAATCATAAACATATATCTGTATCAACATAACACATTATCAGAAAATACCCGTTGCTATGGTAGCTGAAAGGATTTTGATAGTAAGATTGATCTCACTGCTTACAAAAAAAGTCCAGTTCGGAATAAGATGAGAAGTTGTTTTTTGAGCTGTCTATTTGGGAAGGAAAAAGGTGAGGAAGAGAAAAAATGCAGACAGAGAGAAAAAGTGAGTAGAAATGAGAACACTCAACTGATGGGGTTGTAGCTGTAGGTGGCGTACAAGGTGGAATTAAGAGCCGAAAAGTGTGCTTTCTATCAAGCTCAACTTTGCGGACAACCACAGATATGCCAGTGACCGAGTTGACCGAAACTGTCACCGTCACACCGACGTTAACACCTATTCAAGAGAAGACCATTTTTGGTGTAAATGTGACAAAGCATTTTGAGTCTGTCAATAGCAGTGGCAGTGAGATTTTGGATTCCACAGTGGCAATTGTCAAAAAAATCGATGATGGAGATGTGTCAATGATGCATTCATGGATGGAGGGCAAGCCCATCACCAGTCAGCTGGACTACGCCATTCTATTATTGGTGTTGTCAAACTACCAAAACGACCACCTGGGAAAGAATGATTTGGAAAATATCAATGTCGACATTTTGAATACATTGGCATCGGTGGATTTGAAAGCATTGCCGAAATTTTCGAATATTTTGGGATGGGACAAGTTGGATAATATTTCCAAATGCTTGAGCAAAACGACCTTCCAGAACTGCAGCTCGATGGAGTCCTTCTCCAAAGTATTCAAGAGTATCGTCAAAAGCCAGACCAGTTTCACCAGTATCTTGTACTTCTATTTTGCCTTCAATCACTTGAAGAGCGATGGGGGTGAATTAGAGAAGGTTTCGGAGCAAGTCAAAGTTTTTTTTGAAGAGGAGTTCAAACAATTGAAATTCCCAACCGCCTCCCAAACCAACAGCAGAGAGATCGACAGGCTGATGGATTTGGCAATTTATTTGACAGCCGATAGAGAGCTGAACGCATATTTAGATACCCACAAGACCATTAATAAATTCATCTATGTATCATACCAAAACGTCAAAGTAATGAAATTGTGGTGCATCAACTCATTGAACTTAGGATTATATGACAAGTCAAGATCAACATTCAGAACTTATTTGAATTATATCGAGGATTTCAAGATGAAAAACAATGGAGAATACCAGGACTGTGTCGATGTTATTCATACGTACATTTTTGTGCTGGAAAAGTTATCCTGCAACATTGAGACTTTTACACAATACAACGAACTCAAGAAGTGGTTTGCGGAGGTGGACGGTATTTTGAACACCTTCACCGGGGTTACAGGCACGAACACCTCTGTGTACTTGAATTGTTTAAGGGGAGAGATGGCCCGCATTTATTATTCATTTGCGATTATTGAAGAAAACTTTCTAACAATGGAGTTTGATGCATTCAGCAAAATTGGGAACGTCATCAACTTTTTAGAAAAGTCCGTTGATGCACTGAACTGCAAAGACGATACATTGAAAATTTCCAAGGCAGAGATTTCCGAGATACACCACAAATATTCGTATTATTTGCACAAGTCCGGCGAACACAAATTGGCATTACAACATGCTAGGCGGTCCATGAAGAACTCTCCGGACAAGATCAAGTACATCAACTTCTATATTAAATTGTTATCAGGAGACGAAGAGAACAACGATACCATGCTGGTAATCCTACAACAAGTCATTGAAAATTTGCACAGTAGTGTCAGTGGCGATGAAAATGCAAAATGCAGAACGATCGAATGGAAACGTGATGCGTTGGAGGCGTATTTGCTCTTTCTGACCTTGTTGGGCGACTCGGCGATCGATGCCCTGGCGCCATTTTTTGGGTTTGTCAACACCCTTTTTGAGGATCAGCCGCAGGACCTGAACGAGTTGCGGGAAACGGGCGACAGATCAAAGGTGGCCAAGAGAAACGTCAAAACTGGTGCTACCGATAGCAGCGTTGGGGATGGCGAGGGATGCAGTCCATGCACTCCTAGCCATATTCCGATCAGCTCCAGCATAGCCACGTCCTCCGGGTCCAAGGAGCGGAAGCTGAAGTCGCTGTTGAAACCGTTGAAGCTAAAGCCGAGTGCTAGCAACAGCACCGGCAAGGAGAATGCGCTCATGCCTATAATGTCCAATACCTCGCTGGGATCCCGAAGACAGCTTGGTCAATCGATCCGGAAGTCTTTGCAGGTGAACAGGCTGGGCAGCACCAAGAGTAAGGTTGCTGGGCATCCCGCCACCGCCCAGCCAAGCAAGGGGTCGTCACTGACTCCCTTGGAGGCCGAGTTGCTGTATGTGATGTGGTTGACCCTGTCCAGGATTTTCCAAGCCAATGGAGACAACCCGACGGCGCTGCAGTGTGTCACCGAGGCAGAAAACTATGTTTCCCATGACCCAAGTAACCGGAACAGAAACGAGATCGGCATCCTGGCTCGGAAGGGAAGCGTCTTGTCGTGCTCCGGCCAGGACGACGACGAGAACCGGGAGGAAGAAGGCGAGCCGCAACACGGCGCCGGCGGCGTCCCCGCCGGCCCTGGGCTTGGCGGCACCGCCAAGAGGGAAATCGGCAGGGGGTGTCTTCTGAAGGCCCTGGGTCTTGTTGAAAAGTGCTACGGCGTCGGCAACGACTCCGGCCTGCCCCACAACCGGATCTATCCCGACGCACAGCTCGCCGGTCTGGGCGAGTCGATCGTCGCCGCCACGCAGCTGCTGCTTGCCTCCCAGGATACCGTCGGAATAGCACGGTGCCGTAAGCACCTGGACCGCCTGGTGCACGGGGTGGCGTTTGGCGACTCGGCGACATGCTGGCTGTTGCTGGCCGAGATCCACGGCGGCGCGCCACGTGACGTGGCGCATGAAGCCGGCCCCCACAGCGCCCGCGAGCTGGCCGGAGACGTGGCGTATGACTGTGTCCACCGCGCGGTGCACGGGTGGCACGGGCTGAGTGTGTTTTCCGCATGAGTTTTCGAGGTGTTGGCAAGCCGAAGTGCTGAATAGGGAAATACGAAGAAACGGGAAAAATTGCTGATATCGAAACGACAAGTTTTCTGATTTTCCCTTTTTTTTTTGCCCTGTTGAGAATCTCGTTCTGGAAGACATACAAAGAGCATATAGATTATAGAGAGCCCGATTCCTGTATTTTTGATTCTGCCATGTAGGTACATCTCAGGAAACCGCCACCTGCACCTACGGTTCATATAACTGTACCCCTATATATATAAATATATCTGACAATTTGAGATCTGTCGTACATGCATCCTTTCTAGGCTCTGAAAATATACAAGTGTTGCATCATCCCTTTGTCGCAAGAAGAAACACCTTCAGCCCACTCTTAGACATTCACATTCGTCAATAACCATCTGAACCGCCGGCAACCTCAATACGTCCCCAACTGCTTGCCTCCCACGATGACAGCAACCGGTGTTGACAACATCATGGCGGAAAACCCAATCAATAAATTGCTAGCCGAAGCCCAAATCCATGCGCAAAATGAACAACGGTCCATGTCGTTGAAAAGCATGGACTCGCCTTCCAAAGACACCCAGGGATCGAGTGATTCGAACATCCAGGAGTCCTTTCTCCTGCAAATGTTAAAAACTAGCGCAACGGACACAGACTCCGCAACACAGAAAGACGCAATCGCACACAAGACCTCCAAAATTGTATACAAACCCGAATTTTTGGTCTTGCTGGAATCGTCCCCGCTGGTGCCTCCACTGTCGTATTGGTCATCCGAATTACCACCGATCGAATTCTATAGATTGAAGCAGAACCAGTTCAAATCCGCAGACAACCGCCGTGAAAGAAGAAGATCAAGTAACACCTCCAGACGTGGGAGTACGTTGAAGAAAGACAGAAAAGATGCGTTTCTTGGAGAGTTCAAAGGTGAAAGTCCAAACAACCTGGACAATAACTACGACAATCATGGCTCCAACATCCATAGTAGTACAAATAATGGTGGCAGTGGTAATACCAGAGAAGACCGCAGATCCCAGCGTGCACGCCAGAAAGAAAACAAAAGACGTGGATTGTCCCAAAAACTGGACTCAAGTGCAATCGAAGAAGAAGAACAGGACTGGGATCACAGTAATAAAAGCAACAGTGGTACTCGTAATAATCATGGTCATAATAATAGTACCTCATATAACAACGCCACCCCATCTTGGATGCAGGAACAAGACACACTCACAGGAAATAACATTTTGGACTTTGAACTATGGAGATTGAAGATGAGAATTGAAACAGCAAAAAGAAACGGTGAAGAAGTGAGTGCTGACGATGCCGCTGAATATGAAAGGTTATTGTCCAGCGCAAAAAATGAAACCCATGATAAACAGGAATCAAATAAAGGACCAGATGCAAATATCTTCGATGAAATCGTAGAGGATAAGGCAAATTTTGGAGATCAAGTTGATATCGAGACATCAAAATCTGATCCAAAACGCTTCAAAAATGTCGATGACCAGTTTTCCGTTCCTCTCTCACACAATTCAACCCATAACTCAAGCCATCCTGGCTCTCACTTTTCATCGTTTTTCAATGCCACAGATTCCCCAAAACAAGAAACCACTCCTGATGATTCAAAAAGATCGTCAAGACTCATATCCATACTGTCAGACCCATCGGAAATGAAATCGCAACCTCACATACCAGGATCACCGGCATCTGGCTTTGTCAATTCGTCATCGTCACCACGCCTGAGTCCAATGGTGACACAGAGTGCTCCAATGAATCAGAATGTTGATAAGAATCAATTGTTTTTTCAAGCAATGATGTCGAAGACACCACAAAACCCTTCCCAACAAGAACCAATGCAGAAGCAACAACTGCAGCAACTACAACAGTTGCAGCAGCTTCAACAACAACAACAACAGAATATGCCACACAATATGCCGCAAAACTTGCAAATGTTATCACCAAATGTTACAAAATTTCCATTTGGTGCAGATCCAAGACTTTTGCAACAAAATGTGAATCCTGCTTCATCATATCCTAATATGTTACCACCGCAACATCCCCCAAACACCCAATTTGTGTCTCCAGAGTTATCGCAACATGGTAAACACGAGCAAAATTTACCAACTCCAACAAGACAAGCAGCACCTGCTTCCCCATCCCCATCACCATCCCAAACGCAAGTGCCATCACCCTACAACCCAAATAATCAAATGAATAACAATGCCGTGAACGGCATGCCTCCAAATCACCCATTAATGATGTTATTAAATAAAAATAAACGTAAGTCCCACACACCATCTCCATCATCATCACCATCGCCCTCTACATCGAATGTACAGACATCTTTGCAACCATCAGTACAAAGCACCCCATCACGTCCACTCCCAGCAAATCAAAATACGAATAATAATCAAAATACGGCCAATAGAAATGGTCAAACTAATGTATTTCCACCGGTGATGAACAATGGAAATGTACCTCCACAGCAGATGATGAATGCAATGAACCTCAACATGTATGGGATGCAGGGTATGAATCCGAATGGAATGAACATGCCAATGAACGGTTTAAATCGGTTTAATGGAATGAATATTCCAATGAACGGCATGAACATGCCAATGAACGGTATGAATATGCCAATGAACGGTATGAACATGCCAATGAACGGTATGAACATGCCAATGAACGGCATGAATATGCCAATGAACGGCATGAACATACCAATGAATGCACAGCATGGAGCTATGCCACATCCCAACAGTCGCCCACAAACTCCTTCTGGTTTCAAACAGTAAAAATCATGTGGCAAAAGGGAATTAGGATACCAAAGGACATGGAAGAGAAAAGATAAACGCAGAAAGAATTTCTAATTGTTGACTATTCATAAGTAATCTTTTTTATATATATGTGTAAAATTGGATCACGGGTGTTCTTTTTCAAAGATTCTATTTATCATTTATCATTATACACGGTTATAGAACATTTGATATTTTAAACATACAGTTTAATAGTTGAATACTTTCGGTGGAACCGATACTTATTCTGCGGTCACTTTCCCAAAGTATTTTGGCTATTTGATTTTTTTGGTTTTGAGAAAGCTGTAACGCAATTCCATCCTTGGATAGCAACAACGCTTGATGTAAGGCAATTAAAATGAAGGAAGCGGAATAACCTTGCAATAACAGTTTTTTTTCGGTAAAAGATGTTATATTGGTTATATTTTTTGAAGAGAGAATATCAATTGTGTGATTTATCAAATCATCAGGCAAGTATCCAAATAATTCTTTGATTTTTAAATTATCGTTGTCGCCTTCGGTTTTCAAAACAGTTGAAACACACTGTAGTAAATTAACGGATCTTCTCAAATCACCTTCACATAGAGTTAGGATCTCTCCGATCGTGTCATCGGAAATGTTCACATGTTCTTTTTCCGCAATGAACTTCAATCTTTCCAGACCCATCGACTGATCCAGACTACGAAACCTGAATTTCGAACAACGACTTGCCAGAGGGTCGATAATTTTGGTGACATAATTGCAGATTAGGCAAAAACGAGTGACGTTGGCGTAGTTCTCCATCGTTCTTCTGAGGGCACTTTGGGCATCGCTTGTCATCGAGTCTGCTTCATCCAAAATGATCAGTTTATAGGGCGGACAAGGATACCTCTGTTTATCTTCAGCGGTTGGGTTGGAGACTGCCAGTCTGGCAAAGTTTTTAATTCTATCACGAACAATAGAAATACCACGTTCATCCGAAGCGTTCAGTTCCAAGACACGGGAATGGATAAGATTGGGACCATACAACTCATGAGCCAGGGCAAGAATTGTTGACGTCTTACCTGTACCTGGTGGTCCGTAGAATAGCATATGTGGCAAGTTGGCTGTGTGCAGAGACTTTTCCAGGATCCTAGTTGTAGTGGATTGCGACGTGACATCTTTTAGAGATTTTGGACGGTATTTTTCGATCCACGGTTGGTCTGACATGATTGCTGGATAGTAATGGTGGGTTGCCACAGTTTCTCTTCTTGGTTCTGGGCCTGCGTTGTGGTTCCAGAGGGACAGTCACGAGGCATGAACATGGGACTCAAGAAGCAGATCTTTTGGTGGTAGGAGAAACAGAGGTGTCCATTTTTAGACGCGTCCAAAGCTGACTAGCACTTTTGGATTTGTTGTACACCTTTTCCTTTGTTTCTCTGCGTGCCGGGCAGGAGGGATATCTACGGTGATAGGGAAAACAATAGGAACCACCAGAGCCATGGAAGAGGAGAACACGCTAACACTACCGATGAGCAGGATCAAGAAGATAGTCAAATTGGATCCTGAACACATCTCGTCGACCGAGTCTGCCAACTATGTGCTTGGCGTGGCAACTGAGATGTTTATAAGGCAGTTGACGAGTGACGCCCGTACTGTGACAAAGAGCAAGGGCCGCAAAAAGGTGATGTACGGCGATATCCAGAAGGTTGTCAACGGGGTCGACGTGTATTCGTTCATGAGGGATATTGTGCCGAAACGGGTGCCGATTGGGGAGCTGATGAACAAGGGACTCATCAAGCTGAGACCGACGGATGAGGAGAAGATGGGCCGCCTTCTACGGGAGGGAGGATACACGGACGAAGACGGTGTCGACATGGCGGGAGAACACGACGAGGAGGACGCTGACGTCGACAAGCTCAGCGATGCGATGGATGTGGATCATGCTGCTTCTCCGGGCCAGGACGTGGACACGCAGCAGCCGCAGCTGCACCCCAAGGGCGACCGGGAGCTCCATGACACCGAGAACGATACCCTGGAAGAAGCGTGAGCAGGGAGCATGAGCTGGTCCAGAAGCATCTGCTGTGTCGATCGCCAGCAGTCTCCATTTCGTCACGGGTTCCGTGCTGGTTTCAATAATAACGTTGTATTCTGCTCTACTGTTGGGCATGGGGGGCCACGGCGGTGCCACCGTGGCCGCTGTGCTCTGTTATACCGCTATATACTGCTCTATGTACAAAAGACGATCCGTTCGGCAGGATCAGTATTTCTCCACGTACGTTTCTGTGGTGACAAACTTCACCTCTCCGGTTTCCACGTACTCCTTGACCTTGTCCAGCCACAGTCTGCCGTCCGTGGCGCCCGTGTAGCCCTTGAACGTGTTCTTTGGCACTGGGACGCTCTTGGACACCAGCGCCTTGAGGGGTGTGCTCATGTCTTCTGGCGTGACAAACGTTCTCACCCGGTTGTAGTTGATTGTGTACTTGCCCTTGTCCGAGATGTGTCCAATGCCGGACGATCTGGTACCCTTGTAGAAGTTCTTGTTACCCTGCTTCGTGGACAGTGGCAGTCTCTTGTTACCCGCCTTCGACTGGCCGTAGAACAGCGTGCCGTCCTTGTATGTTTTCCATGGTCTCTTGAGCAGAGACGCTGCCGACGAATGGAAGCTTCTGGTGCTGGTGTGTGTGGCGCTGATCATCCTCCTGTGCGTGCTGTGCTCTCCCGCTCGTTTCCCTTGGTCTCACACGGTCCTGTTGCCCTCTTCCTCTCTCCTACATGTGCCTTCTTGTCACAGGACGTCCCACACCCCAACAACACAAATCGGCGGTGCTTTTTTTCCACCACACAACAACGGCCATTTTTCGCATTTTCTGCATTTTTCTGCTTTGGGCAATTTTTCATTTTTTTTTACAGAGGCCCCGCGCCGATCGACCGCGGTCGATCGGCCGCGCCTCGCACACAGATACACAAGGCTCAGCTATACATTCCTTCCACAGGGCGACTGTCCAAGCCGGCAACGCCAACCATTGCGTCCAGGTCGATGTTGAGTCCCAGAGACGTGGCCAGGAGGGCGGAGACGGCGGCGCCGTTCCAGCCGTCATAGACGCTGACGGCGTAGTACTCAAGGTCGAGATCGACGCCGGCGGTGTCGACGAGGTAGTGGACAAGGTTGCAGGTGTCCTGGACGGCTGGCAGCTCCTCCACCCGAGCCTCCGGGTGAAGGGCGGTCTCCAAGTGCAGCTTGGCGACGGTCTTGTTCCCCCAGTGCAGGACGCGGTCGCCGCCAAACGCAGCCTCGGCCCCGTGCCACAGGCCCCGGTCCTTGGCGTCCAGAATGACGACCCTCTCGTACCCCCCGGCGCCCACGAGAGCCAGCAGCTGCCGGACAAAGAGGGTCTCGCAGCCAGGAATGACCGGCGAGTGGAACTGCAGGAAGTCGGCGTCGGCTCCCGGGCGGGAGCCACCGCTCTCCTCCACAACATAGTGCTCCCAGGGATACGCCAGGTCGGGGCTGCTGCTGCTGCTGCTCTCACCACGAAGCGCCTCCTTCACCGTCAAATCGCCCCCGACATATGGATACAGATAGAGGCTATCAACAACCTTCTTCTGCAGACGGGCGCCCTCGCCCTTCAACGTGTCAAGGACGGCCTGCACGGCATACTGCGGCACACTGCCCATGGCAATCAATGGCACCACCAACGTCTTCGCTTCTACCATGATTCAAACAATTCTGTGTCTCTTCTTGTCTTTTTCTCTGCGTCGTTGACTCTGCCACAATCGGGAGTCGGCAATGGGCAACTTTGGGCTTGCGGAGTGGATGGCCGGATAGAAGAAACCCTCAACAGGGGATCACGGAACTCACCCCAATCGAACGGGTACCGTGTGGACACACAGGACAATAGAGACCGAGAATGGCACATTTGGTGCTGTGAAGGCAAAATTGAGTTTTCCCTTTTCCCTTTTTTATTTTTTATTTTTCATTTTTTATTTTTCATTTTTCATTTTTTATTTTTTATTTTTTATTTTTTATTTTTTATTTTTCATTTTTCATTTTTTATTTTTTATTTTTTATTTTTTATTTTTTATTTTTTATTTTTTATTTTTTATTTTTTATTTTTTATTTTTTATTTTTTATTTTTTATTTTTTATTTTTTATTTTTTATTTTTTATTTTTTATTTTTTATTTTTTATTTTTTATTTTTCATTTTTTCATTTTTCATTTTTTATTTTTCATTTTTTCATTTTTTATTTTTTATTTTTTATTTTTTATTTTTTATTTTTTATTTTTTATTTTTTATTTTTTATTTTTTATTTTCTATTCTTTTTTTCAGGTCACCTTTTTTTTTTTCACTGGGCTGTTTTTTCGTTTCAAAAACTTCCGATATCTGCAATTCACCCTCTACACACTTCTTTTCCGGTGAAACTTCATATACCATCACATACAATCACAGCATCATCCAGCTTTGAAGAGAAAACAAAAAAAAAAAACACGACCCTCTTCAACACACAGCCATGTCCATGAACGAAAATACATCTTTGGAATCTCTAAGAGATGTCCTCATTAACAAATCAGGCTCCACACCGCTCTCGGACAGATTCAGAGCTTTGTTCTATTTGAAATCAATAGGTACGGAATTCAAAGAAAACCCTGCAAAGGCAGAGACAGCAATCCAATATATTTCCGAGGCGTTTGCCGATGACTCGGAACTTTTGAAACACGAAACCGCCTACTGTCTTGGTCAAACCCACAATTTAATTGCAGCTCCAGTTTTAAGAGATGTCCTTGAAAACAGACAGCAGCAATGTATGGTCAGACACGAAGCTGCAGAAGCACTGGGGGCTTTGGGAGATAAAGACTCCTTGGACATTTTGACCAAATATTTCACCGATCCGGAGGAAATGATCGAAATCAAACAGACCTGTGAATTGGCGATCGAAAGAATCAAGTGGGAAAACTCCAAATCCAGTAAAGAAGAAGTTCTGCAAAAATCTCTCTACGAATCGGTCGACCCGGCTCCTCCATTGCCTCTTGATTCCACCGATAAAATCGAAAAACTCCAGACTATTCTGAACGACGAAAACGAACCGCTCTTCCAAAGATACCGTGCAATGTTCCGTTTGCGTGACCTGGGCACTGACGATGCATGTCTGGCCTTGGCTTCGGGTTTCAACGATGAATCGGCCCTTTTCAAGCATGAAATCGCATATATTTTTGGCCAGATATGTAACCCGGTGACTGTTCCTTCATTAATCGACGTCGTCCAACGTCAGCACGAGGCTCCAATGGTTAGACACGAAGCTGCCGAAGCGTTGGGTGCCATTGCCACCAGCGACACGCTTCCTGTGCTGAAGAGTCTCCTCCAGGATAAGGATGAGGTTGTTAGAGAGAGTGCTCTCGTTGCTTTGGATATGTGGGAATACGAGAACAGCGGTGAGGTTGAATACGCCAAGGTTTGAGCATCGAACATACACAGGTGGACCTGGTGCTATCTGTACTACTTTCAGCAAACATGCAGACGTAGGCATACATGCGACTGTTGGTGTATGCATATATAAAGCAATTGATATAGAAACAATGTCCCTGCCCTATTCTCCTGCTACACCTGTGTTACAATTCCACCCCGAGGGTCCGATTCAGCGTTAGCTTTGGCTCGAATCTTCTTTGCTTTTTCTTTTCTTTCTTTTCATCTGTTTCCTATTTCTCCGTTATACAACTCTCATATATGGACCAATACATAGAGGGACATACATAATATAATTACACAATGCTTTTCTAGAGACCTTCTAATTGTTTGTTCTGAACTTATACCCACATTTGGTACATGTGTAAAAGACCGTGGCACCTTCGTCGGCCGATCTGAGCTGTAGTGTGTGGTATTGCATCTCGTCGTTACCACATTGAGGACACTTTTCCTTAATCGTTGCACCGTCTTCGACTTCGTCCTGGTTCAGGGTTGTCTTGACCAAGGATTTTTTGGACTTCAGACTGGAGGGAAAGGCGTCCGGTGCTGTGTGGGTGACCACCTTCAACTTGCTGAAGCTCGCAGATGGGTATTTTGTGCCACACACCGAGCATGTAAGATGTTGTTGGTGAGATATGGAATCTAGAAGATTACCACAGTGATTGCAAAAGATGAGGGATCCGACGGCTGACATGCTGATGTATAGATGGCGTTTTCTCTATCGATGATTTGGAATGCGGCAGACAGAGGGTTGGCTGACCTTGCAATGAGAGTACTCCGTACACTTATGTCTCTCTTCATTCATGATCAGTTTCAGAAAGGATAAAGAAGATATTTGGATTAAATGAAAAAAAAAGATGAAAAATTTCGGAAAATAGAAAAAAAAGAAAAAAGAGAAAAAAAAGGAGAAGAGTTTTGAAAATCGCCTTTTGCTCAGCAATAGCGAATTTTTTCCAACTTGGCATGAAATTGTGAAGTTGGAACGTAAACATAGTAAATTTTCTCATTGGGTTTCCAGAGTGGCAATAGGACGACTCCAGCAGGAGAGAAGGGCAAACGGACGAGGAACCAAGCCCAGCAGAACAGCATTGCCAACGAAAATGTCACACGGACAACCTCAGCAGATGAAGATGCCTATGCCAGATATGTCGAACGCCATCATGGCACAAGACGAACTGGGCCGTCCCTTCATCATAGTGAGAGACCAGTCGAATAAAACCAAGTCATCAGGACTGGAGGCGTTGAAGTCGCATATCCAGGCGGCCCGCCAGGTGAGTGATATCCTGAGAACGTCGCTTGGCCCACGTGGGTTGGACAAGATTCTGATTTCGCCGGACGGCGACATCAACATCACCAACGACGGGGCAACGATTTTGTCGGAGATGCAGATCGAGAACGAGATTGCCAAACTGTTAGTGGAGCTGTCGAAATCACAAGACGACGAGATCGGTGACGGCACAACCGGCGTGGTGATCCTCGCCGGTGCACTACTGAACCAAGCGTTGAAACTGATTGAAATGGGTATACACCCAATCAAAGTTGCCAACGGTTATGAAAAGGCGTCCAAAATCATAACAGACCATTTGAATGAGATCTCAGATGAAATCTATATCGACAAAGAGAACCTGGCCAACAACTTGCTAGAATCAAGTGACCTGTTCAAGGCAGCAAAAACTTCGTTGGGATCCAAAATCGTCAATAAGAACCACAACCAGTTTGCAAAAATGGCCGTCGAGTCCATTCTGAAGGTTGCCGATCTGGAGAGAAACGACGTCGACTTCGAATTGATCAAACTGCAGGGTAAATTGGGAGGCTCAATCTCAAACTCAAAAACAATAAATGGAGTTTGCATAGATAAAGATTTCTCCCACCCGCAGATGGAAAAGGTGGTTAACAATGCCAAAATTGCCATCTTATCATGTCCGTTTGAACCGCCAAAGCCAAAGACCAAACACAAGTTGGAAATCTCCGACGTGGAAGAGTTCAAATCGTTGCAGAAATACGAGTCGGAAAAATTTGTTCAGATGATTGAAGCGATCAAGCTCTCGGGCGCAAACTTGGTTATTTGCCAATGGGGTTTCGACGATGAAGCCAACTCGTTGCTGCTGTCCAACAATTTGCCAGCAGTCAGATGGGTTGGTGGCAGTGATATTGAATCCATTGCCATTGCAACCAAGGGTAAGATTGTGTCCAGATTTGAAGACTTGAGTGCCGATAAGTTGGGTCATGCCGATAAAGTGTATGAAGTCGAGTTTGGTACCACCAGGGATAAAATGATCATCATTGAAAACAACAACACCAGAAAGGAGAATGGTAGCAACACCAACACTGACTGTCAGAATGAGAATCAAGTTAATACAGTTACAAATTTGATCAGAGGTTCCAATAAAATGATTGTCGACGAGTCGATAAGATCCTTGCATGATTCTTTGTGTGTTGTGAGAAACCTCATCAAGGACAACAAGATTGTTTACGGTGGTGGTGCAGTTGAAACCTCCTGTTCTCTGAAAATAATGGAGGAGGCTGACAAACAGAAGGGAATTGACCAGTATGCGTTCCGTGCCTTCTCACAGGCCCTAGACGTTATACCAATGTCGTTGGCTGAGAATTCGGGTTACAATCCTATTGCCGAGTTGACAAAGTTGAAAGCTGCCCAAGTATCTTCCAAAAACCCTAATTTGGGTATAGATTGTTTGGGTAACAACAACAACAACATGAAGGACTTGTTTGTTATCGAAACTTTCATCGGCAAAAAGCAGCAAATCTTATTGGCAACCCAGTTGACCAGAATGATTCTTAAGATCAACAATGTTATCATTTCAGGTAAAGACCAGTACTAACCCATTTGCTGCCGGCCTCTCATGGTTTGTGAACTCTGTATAGTTTTTTTCTGTTTTTTTTTTGACATATTCATATTTCTATAAGCTCAATATATAGTATAAAAATATTTCTACGTTTGAAACACCGCATTGAACCCGTAACATTGCTGCACGTCTTCTGTTGGCTTACTCTTCAGCTTTGTCCTTTCCATCTTTGCCCAAGTTTTCCTGCTGTTTGAGTTTTTCCACTACACGTGGATCGTAAAAACTCGACCATATTCTAGCTGTGCTGAACACCCCCGGCGTCGATGTATTTACCCTCTCCATGGACCGTTCCAACTTGGTCATACGCTCCGTGGTTTCATCCATCAGTCCTGTGATCTGCTTGATCGACTGAGCTCGCAATTTCAAAAACATTGGTGAATATTCAACTGGCTGGTCATTTACGCTGCTCGTATCCCTGTTCTTTTCATTATCGCTGACCTCCATCTTTTACAACTCATTAAGGTGCTTCCTGCAAAACACCTTCTCTTTTACTACAATATGTGCGATCAAGAACTCTCCAGTGTTGGGATTCCTAGCCTTTGGAGACAAAATACAGCAGATGGAAATCGAAAAAGACCAAGTTTAGCAATAAACATGTCACGCTTCACGTGTTTCCCAAAAAAGTCCTTATCACCATTGCGAGAGTTTGCCACTTTCGCAGACCGCTCCATTATATTGTCCAGTTGACCGTACCAACTGTGACGGATGTCTACGAATTGTGGGTGTCATGGTTAAGAAAGACCGTTTGCAGTTGTATAGCATCAACAAAATGAGGTCATTGGGACTGGGTGTGGGCGTGAGCTCCACCAGGACGATGGGTTTGTGTGTGGGTTTGCGTTTGCCTTCGTCGGCAAAACTGTTGTTTGCAAGAAGAATGGCCACATTCTCGTACAGGAAACCAATCACGGAAGCAACCATCATTGAAAATTCAAATCTGGGAGACAACGCCGGCATTAATGAAACCGGGTTCATTCTACATGACAAATATAAGACCACCTTATATATAGACCACATTTGCCCGCCCAAGGAGTCCAAATGGGACATAAAGCAATACATTTCGCCCTTTTTTTATCCAACAACGTATGATAAGATCACCAAGTACGTCGCAGATTTGACATCATCTTATAAGGATGTCGACATTATACCAGTTCCAAGAGATGGAGGGGCATTTGTCACCTTCAAGTTACCTGCGGCGACCACAATGCAGTTGTACAACAAGTCCTTGATTTATAATCTAAATGAGAAAATCAACCAAAAACATAGGTTCTTATTACGCATAGGCGTTTTTCCGGTTAAAGGTATACCCTGGGTTGAGGATATGGGAAGATATGCATCCAAGACTCTAAAGGTCAAATTCGAAGGCGATGAATTATCCCAAGAGTCCCTGTATGCAATGTTTCGGAGATACGGAAAAATCTCCGATATCATTCTACCTAAACCTGGAGATATGGACAGAGTTGCTCTTGTGACGTTTTGGACAAACAGAAGTGCCATTTGTGCCAGACACTGCTTGACCGGCGCCGATATTGGGGGCACGATTGTTCATATTCACTACAAGAAGAAAGTCAATGACCACTGGCTGCCAACTGCGCTTAGAGACCACCCAAGAATCATGATCCCACTCCTGTTGGCTGTGGCCGCCGGTATTGCTGTTTTGATTTTCGATCCAATCAGAAGTTGGTTTGTGAAGGAAAAAGTCAAAGGTGAGTTGGAATGGTCAAAAAGTATCTGGTTCAAAGAAATTTGGAAAGGTTGGATTTCAACTAGAAACACTGTCAAAGGCTTGTTGAATTACCAACAGAGCAAAGATGACGAGTGGGAACTTTGGAGTGAAATTGATGATTTGATGGAAGAAAGAACCCAGAAGGCTAAGGAAGTCAAAATTTGGTTGGAAGAAAACGTGAATTCTATGATTGTCGTTCAAGGTCCGGCCGGTAGTGGTAAAAGAAACTTGGTCTCTGATTTGATTTTAGAAAACAGGGAGAACGTACTGTATATCGACTGTGAAAACATCATTAAGTCAAGAAAAGATTACCAATTGATTCAGAACTTTGCACATGAAATTGGTTATTTCCCTGTTTTCTCGTTTGTTTCAAGTGTCTCAAGCTTCGTTGATTTGTTTGTCAAAAGTTTAACCGGCCAAAATGCAGGTCTGACAGAAACCAAAGAAACCCAAATTCAGAGTATGTTGACGTTATCGTTGGGCTCGATTAGAGATTTGGCATTATCGAAGTATCATCAGCTAATTTCCTCAAGTGAAGACTTTTATATGAAAGAAGAAGACTTCTTGCAGCAGAATCCACAGTGCAAACCGGTCATTGTTATTGACAGATTCCAAGCTTCGAGAAAGAAAAATCAATCCAACGCTTTCATTTATAAATCCCTTGCTGAGTGGGCGGCAAATTTAGTCCAGCTTAATATTGCCCATGTTATTTTTATCACCGATGACATTGGGTCCGTTCAAGAATTGATTACCGCCTTACCTACTTCCCCATTAAAAAGAATTGTTTTGAGTGATGCATCCGAGGTTGCATCGGATGTGTTTGTGAAGCATGCACTGGCTAAAGAGAAAAAGGTTGATTTTGAAAAGTACAAACCTGAATTGGAACAATATACCGTTTTATTAGGTGGCCGTATGAGAGACTTACAGATGTTTGTGCGCCGTCTTAATAGTGGCGACACTCCAAAAGAGGCATTTGATGGTCTGACACAGCAGGCAGTTGAACAGCTATCGCAAGTTTTTTTGACCTCTGCAAAGGATTACGGATTTAATGTGTCTCAGGCATGGCAGATTATCAAATTACTAAGTAATCAACCTGAGGTGAAATACGAAGATGTTTTCTTGTTGCCAATGTTTAAGGCAGATACCTTTAAGGTTCTGCAAAGTATGGAGAACGCAGAGTTAGTTCGTTTAATTCGTGTTGATGGGGTTATTACCAAGGTAGTTCCTGCTAAACCGGTGTACTCATATGCATTCAAGAAAATGGTCGACGATGTTGAGATATATAGAGTAATTGAAAAGGAATGCTTACTAGGCCAAATCCAATTTGAAACCAACCGTATACGTAAATTTATTGAAGAGTTGAATAAGTTCAAAGAAGTTCCTGAACCTAAGCTCTTCAGAGAAAGATTACAATACTTGAGTGGTAAAATTGAAGGTGGAAGTAAGGTTATTACCGAATGTGAAAAGGAAATGGTCAAATTGAAGGACCTTAAATAGGAATTTATAAATCATTCGATATTCTAGTGTGTTATGTGTATATAAATATGAATGATTATTTACAAAGTTAGTTTCAGTTCTTCGGTTTCATTTTCATGTTTTTTTGTGTTTGTATTCCTTGTCCTTTTTCCTTTTTCCAGTATTTTACTACACTGTGTCATAAACGTGCAATATTTAGCAAAGTAAATCGAGAGCTTCTTTTGCCGAAAATCTCGACTTTGTTTCGTATCTTGTTAAACCAACAAATAGTTCTTCTAGCTTAGTATCATATGCCTCTAGAGTCGAGTTGTACAGCCGCGGTAACATACAATGCGTCTGTTTGGCAGTTTTTGTGAAAAATGTACTATTCAACGAGTCAAACGACGACAAACCTTGGCAATCCGACCAGTTTGCAGGAGGTGATCCAAAATATGTCAAGATACTAGAGAGCAACACTAGATCGCTGTGCATGGCATCCTGTCCAAACAAAGGCTCCCCATCCTTACTCAGCAATAGGGTCAGAAGCATTCCTAAGGCCCACATATCAACCTTATTGGAATAGTCCCGTTTGGAGAGAAGGAGTTCGGGTGCTTTATACACTCCTGTGGCAATATCTGTGTATTTTTTCTGCGGTGGCTCAAGCCCATTGTTATCCGGTTCTTGGAAAGCTATGCCAAAGTCAATTATCACTGGCGTGTTCGTGTCGTTTTTGGCAAACAGGATGTTATTTGGATTGATATCACGGTGGATCACGCCCTGGCTGTGAATCCAATCCAGGCCTCGTAGAAGGCCGGTGGTGATTGTTTTCACGTCTTCTATGGTCATGGTGTTGGTGTTGGTCTGTGTGACGGTTCCATCCAAATTGAATCTGCTCCGCTGTTTTATGTGTCCCTTGACCACATCGTATAGATTGAGCTCGAGGAACGGGAACACCAATCCGTACTCCTGGTTGTTGAACACGTCGTCCTCTAAGGTTATTACGTACGGTATTTGCCGTCCACCTTTCTCCTGTGATCTTTTCATGTCTTTCAAGATCTTGATTTCGTTTCTGATATTGTGCGGTGGTCTGACATCATCCGGATCTACTATCTTTAAGGCGTACACCTTTTGGCCATCAACGCCGTTGTCGTCCTCTTTTACATCGGATTTTCTGACAACCTTGTAAACGTCGGAACACTGTCCCCATCCAATCTTCCCTGAAACCTCCCACCCTAGCTTCTGCCAATTCCGCATCTCCCGTATTCACTAGCCACTCTTTTGTGCTACAGCTCGGCAATGTAAGGCAACATATAGCAAAAGAAAACGACATATGTTCTTTCTTTTGACATGCTCAGCCAACTTCAAAAAGGATGACCGCGGTGGGACCTGCAAATTTAATAGATGGCTCAGAAGGAAGTGGTGGCAAACTTTGAATTGGTATTTTGGTTCCTTTAGAGAAGTGTGTGAAACCTGGGTAGCAGAACAGGTGCAGAATGACCATAGAGAAAATAGGTGATGGAGATGAGCCACTTGATAGCACAATGTCTGAGATAATGGACACATTGGATGCCAGCGATGTTAACCGACTCCGAAAGTTGGTGTGTACGCAAGACGGACTTTTTAACCAGTCCATCAGAGAAAGAGCATGGCCACTTCTGGTTGGGTTGGATCCGTATCTGGAAGTATGCACAGAGGAGTTGTTGAAGACCAGCGGTGAGCTGGATGCGCATCAGCAACATCGGGATTTCGAACAGATCACAAAAGATGTGGAAAGATCGTTTATCTACATCAACTCGGACGACACAAGAGAAGAGGAGGCAGTAATGAACTTGAAGAACCGGCTGAGCAAGCTGATCCTGAATGTGCTAGTTTCCATTCCGGAGCTGAACTACTATCAAGGGTACCATGACGTTGCCTCAATGGTCGTGCTGACGTTCACCGATGATAAGGAGGCGTTCAGATTCTTATACACACTGACGTTGAGATATTTGCGAGACCATATGATGAAAGGAATCGACCCCACGATGCAGCAGTTGAGTCTAATTCCAGAGCTGCTTGCTTGCTTGGATAAAGACTTTTCGTGCATTCTCGAAGATCTCAAGCCGGTATATGCGATCAGTAGTATCATAACACTGTTCACACATGATATCACCAATTTTGAAGCTATCTCACTCATCTGGGACTTCATTTTTGCTTTGGACGACCCACAAATGATACTATATGTGTATGTGTCGCTGATAATGTACTACAAGGATGACATCATCATAGATATCAATCAGATGAGTGATTCTTCTGTGGATTCTAAAACGTCTGTGTATGATTTGGATGTTGTTCATGTGGTGCTGACCAATTTCATAAGGAGACATTTGAACGCCAACAGTCTTGACTCCAAACTTGAAGTGTTCAATATTTTGAAACTTGCAATGGCCACTCGGAGAAAAGTATCTCTATCAAAATTGAAATCCTACAAGCCAATATCCGGATGTTCAATTCTCAAAAGCAAATCGACCTCCTTAGCCTTGTTAAAGATGCAGGTGGAAGAGTACAGGAAGTACGAGCTCAGAGTTCAAAGAAGAAAACAAATAGTAGCTAAGACCCGCTTGAAATCGCATATGCTAAATGCGCCGATGCTTGTTTCTTGTTCTCTTGGTGTTGGTATTCTTGGAGTTATCCTACATTTTTCATATAGACAGGGTGGGATGAAAGTGGGAGTTCGTGATATTTTCCATCACTGTTCCTCAATGTATCAGCAGGTGTTGTCCAAACTACGATAGGAAATTAGTGGTAGAATTGAGAGCAACGTGTGGTATACCTATAAGATTTTACGTATGTATCTTTATTCCAATTTTATACAGCTTCCTTTTATTTACTTACATTCTATTCGGCAAATTTGACACTCTTTCTCCGCTGTGTAGAGTGTGGTGCCACCTGCAAATTTATCATCATATTGACAATATTTCTGTTTACTGAGGAGTCTGCGGTAGACGGAACTTCATCCACAATAACCTCGTCCAACTCATCCGAAGATTCTTCGTCGACCTTCAAGGTGAGTGACATATTTTCTAACATTTCACGGATCTGGTCACGGTTGTATTTGATGATACCTTCACCGAAGGAAGCACCAGAGGAGGTGAAGGACGCTGCCCTGATTTTGGACGGTCTTCTCTCTTTAGAGGTGCTAACAGGTAAAATGATTTTCGGCAAATCCACTCCGGTGCTATCATCCGAAAGGATTCCAATTTCATCATCATCGATATCCAATGGATTTGAGTAATCCTCATCTTTCAACACCAACTCACAATCTGTTGAGACTTTTTCCGTGCTCAGAATTTGAATGATCTTTTTATTCAAAACTCCGGAGGTCTTATTTGTGTAGATTGGTTTAATAACGGTACTATCGGTCACACGATGTTTAACGAGACGCACCGAATTATCTTCTTTTGTTTCCACAGAAAACTCTTCATAATCACGCTGTATGTTTCCAGTGAAATACTCAACTCGTATATTGGCTGGTTTGGTATTGGACTTTGTAATTGCAGAGAAAATCAGGTACACGGAACCACTATAGTTGTTCATGTAATAAATAATCGAGTACTTCAGGAAGTCTCTGTAGGACATTTGGAAAGTTTTGAAACATTCAAGGAACATACTCCACAAATCCTTCAAGATGTACATACCCTTTACGTTTGCACCCAAATATTCCTCCAATTCGAATTCGTCTTCAAAGTCGACACATTTCAACGACTCGTAGCCCTCCTTTAGAGTTGGATCGTGATAAATATGAAGCAAACACATGAACACCTGATAATAAACATCCATATTTTCCACCCACCAGAAGCTTTTCCAGTTTGACCCATTTGTCGAAATAAAAAGTGTCCTTCTCATTGCCGCAACAGTCAACAAACGGATGTGATACAGACTTATTAGCAGGCCGATGGGTCAGGAGCTCGTGCTTGAAATCCAAGTCCTTGCACTGCTTATCACACCATCGTACTTCGCAGTTGGAGCAATCCAATCCGTTCAAGTATCGTTCTTGTTTTTCCATTGTAGTTTGCTTTTCTCGGGTCTGTTTGTTACCGTCATCTTTTAATTTGCCTGTGTCATATATTTTCAACACTTCGCCGCAGTAGCTGCAGCATTTACCCAGCCTGATCAATTTCAGCAAGTCAAAGTTCGGTAGAGCGATATATGGTGCCTCCAAGCAGATGGTTCCCAGTGCCTGTTTCTCCGTTTTCAGCTTGATTTCATTTGATCCAGACTCAAACCTCAAAGAGTGGCTAGCCTTGCTCTTGCTTAATATTTTCTTCAAAACTGGTGCTAGTGTGTCCATCTGTACCTTCGTCGGCACTTCGCCTTTTGCCAGACCAATCATATCTATCTGTTTGCCTGTTTTTAAAAGCCCTCTGGCAATCCAATCGCAAAACCAAAAGGCAAATGGTATCCAAATCTGGGAAAAAGTAATCAAGCTGTCAAAATGCTCAGCGTTATCAAAACTTTCTTCCTCGTGAGACACTCGAAATGGCAAAAGATTCATATTCACACAAATCTCACACACAATTTTTCATGTTGCAGAAGAGTCTCTTATTACGTCATAAGTGGACAAAGAGATGTTTATAGAGATTATATATGGAGCAAGCATTCAAGACCTCCAGTACTGGGCCAAATTATGCAACCTGTCGATGACAACAGGTAAAACCGCATTGACACTGCTGTCGATCAAGTTCTGGAAGTGCAAAACTGCCTCTTCGTCGTTCATATCCAACATAAACTTTTCTTCAACTTTCCAAAGCAACTCCAGCTTTTCAGCCTCACTGTTTTCTACTCCAGTTCGGAGAGCAGGAATGGACGTATTGATCATCAACTGCACAAGGTTCAATATCAAAGAGGAGTTCTTCCGGAGCGTAATATAGGTAATAAAACAGTACTGGCAAAATGACTTGTAGTTGATGTCCTCAGAACCCCCCATGCCTTCGATGATTTGAATGGGAAGCTTCATGAGTGGGGGGAATGGCTTGGGGTCCTGCCCTAGAATGTAACCAAAATCGGCATGGAAAAAGTGGCCATCCTTCGAAAGTAATAGATTTTCCAAATGCCTGTCTCCAACACCTAAGATATATGTGACAACACAGTATCCGGCACATGATCTAACGTAGTTGTCCATCACTTGGGGAATGACGCCAAGATGAGAGGTAGGATCGGGGTTGAACGTTTGCAAATACAACAGAATCGAGTTGTTATATTTGGCAAGAATATGTGATAATGAGTTGTTCGGTATGAACTGGATAAATCCTTCCACCTGTCCAGTTGCCAAGATTTTATACGGTCTTAGTTTAAGATCCATATTTTCTCCTTCGAGAATCTTCTCCATTAGTGAGATAATCTGTGTCACGAATTGGTCTTGTCTGAGATCATCACCAATCTTATACATGATGGGATATTTGCCCCCAGTGGTGGTTTTGAATGTGACCTTTAGAGGGTTCAAACTAGATTTAAAAACAGCAGATTCTTCCGGGTATGTCCCATTGACAATTACAGTCGGATCCAATGGCAACGCAATTTTGGGAAACTCAACCATCGACTCATGTCGGGTTTCATCCAAAATCATCTTTCTGGACTCATATTTTGAGCCAAAGACAGTGCGTTTGCTTTTCTCAACTAGCATGCTTTTCAAAAGTTCAAGTTTCCTAGGAGTCGTTTCTTTTCGATGTTCAACTTTAATTTGATAGCAGAATCCATGTAACTTATTCACCAATTCGATCTGTCTTCGTAATTCGTATAATTTGGATTTACCGTGCTGACTTTCATATAATTGCAAAATAAATTTTTTCATCGTTAGCTCGTGGATTTTCGTTTCAAACATTGCTATTTGACTAGATGTTATTTCATTACCGGCAATGCCACCCCGACTTCTGAATATTTTATTATTAGTAATATTCTCATTAGCAGCCCTGGCTGAAATTTCCATGTTGACATGTTGCATATTAAAAAATGAAGATTTCGAATATTTAAGCTTTTCTTCTTCAACTTCTACTTTTAAACACCAATAAAAATAATTTGTCAGAGATTCATTGTGGACTGCTCTAGACACCAAAAATTTGATATATTTTGAGGGAATATCTGGTAAAGATATCTTTCGTATTTTCTTATTCTTAAACAAAACATCGTCGATAAAATCAAGAATCACGCTTTCCGTATTTTTTTCTTCAATTTCGTTGTCAACAATTTGATAATCACTGGAAGAAATAGTGTCATTTGAATTTCTACCAATACTGTGTGAACCTTTTAGGTCGGCTTCTTCATCTTCAACATTCACCACATCCGCTCCTGCTGTGGACAATGTCCTTCCAGATTCAAAATTGTTGGCACTAAGTGGTACATGCGAATCTCCAATAATCAAGGGTACCTCATTTTTTATACTTTGCACTAATTGAACCATAAAAACAGATAGTTCTGAATCGGAAACGTATTTCAAGCGTTCCACCGCCATGTCCCGAACTATCTTGTTCCTGTAATTTGAACTTAGCAACTCCAAACAATCTACAATTTGAAGTTTTCCTATGAATATGTCCAAAGGAGGGGCAGAAACAGTGCTTCGAATGGGGTTGGATGCCAAATTGGTATTCTCTTTTAGTATTCTCAAAATCATTTCAAATTCCTTTATTTCTGCATTATTGTTCCAGTCCACACATTTAATAAAATTAATAATTTCATTATTCATACCTTGGTTGCCCACAACCAAAGCATTAAGCATGAACCATCTATATCGCCAAACCATATTTCTTTCCTTTGCCGTCATCTTTTCAAAGAATTGCTTTTTCATTATTCTAGAGAGCTCCTCACGCATTCTCAAGGTAGGTTTTAGCTCTTTATCTAGTGCAGATAAATGTTGCATACGTTCCAATCTACGAAATTTCTGTTCTATTGGATCTTCCATTTGTTCAGCACGGATTTGATCTGGATCAAATGGTGTTAAGTTGCTCGAGTATATCAATTTTGGGTTCTCTTCAAGAGTCCCACTAAGTGTATTGATATAAGTTATCTCATTAAATGTTGGATCATAATTCATAATCGAGTGACATGGATCAAAAGTAGGTAGCGTTATAGGAACATATTTTATATCAGAAAACACAACAGGAATGTCAAAATTTTGGAACTCGATAGTTAGCTCCATCCTTGGATCTTTGCGTTCAGAAGTGAGCGGTTTGTAAGATTTACTGTCTTCAAGTTTTGATAATGTCAATCTGTTTAACCATTCCGGTCTAGATTTATCTTCTCGAAGATTTTCAATACTGAAAGAACCAATTGTTTTCACATCTGAGCCATTCTCGTTGAATGAGTTATCTGACATGATGTCTATTTTATCGCATAGTTCAATTATTTCTCGACCACTTTTAAAACAGCAATTCTTTTCAAACATTTTGCACCGACCTGTGCTCAATAAAGTACGTTCTCCCGATTTTAAATTATAGCACCAATTAGTGAACACAATATTTGCTTCAATTGGTAAATTTGAATATTGGATGGGTAACTGGATCCAATCTTCACCATCATCCCACTCTGAAAGGGAACTTAAATTCGAATTGTAGGAAGTCGTCGAGTTGGAAATTACTGACGATGAAATTGATTTTTTTATAAATTTGGTTGCATGATTGCTATTCAAAGGTGTGAACTTTATGATTTTATCATCAAAGTAGCCTGATCCGGACTTTTCGTACATTTTCGGTCTGCATACCTCTTGCTCAACCGTTCCCGTGAGTCCAATGGTTACAGGAACTGTGAGCCTTTTCCCAATGCCGGATTCTATGTGGATTTCTGTAATTATATTAGTCTCTGCCAGAAAGCTGTTTATTTTTTTTTCGATTAAAATATCCGAATAGGAGAGTTTTTTTCTTTCTAAATCCTGTGGGTTCGACCTCACTGTAGTTTTGGTGTGGTCACTTGATATCTTGCCATAAAGCAAAGAGGACGACACTCCATTTAATCCATGGATGCGGAATGTAACAGGTTTTTGACAATCCTTTGAAAGTACAAAATTGATAACATTCTCCGTTGTGTCAGACATGGGTGACCATTAATAACTAACACACTGATACTCAATTGCTGGCACGATGTAACAGCACCTAGCAAAGAGGTCTGTGTTTCTGAAACAGTGAAAACAGTAATCTGTGTTTGCTAAATATTTGATTAGCAGATGCAGCCCACATATTCCTTACGTAATCCCTTATATGCGCACCCCAAAATACACAGACACACTACGCAAATCATAAATAGATAGATATATACATAGAGAATGAAAAGAAGAACAGGTGTATCAAGATCAAACCCAACCGTCGTCAACCAAATTCTGTCGTTCCTTCAATATGGTGTCTTTGGTGATAAGTTTACGTTTTTCTTTGTTGTTCAAAAATGTTTTTTTGATCCATAACATCAAATATTGGTTTTTACTGATGGTATAACCAAAAATTATCTCGTAAGCTTCCCATCGAGACATGCCTTTCAGCATTTCTTCAAATTGAATAAAGAACTTTGCTTCGTCAAAGGCGCTCGATTTTGATTTCAGAATGAAGTTGGTGATTGTATTTCTAATAAACTTGGCCTGGGAGGATGTTAACTTTTGCAACTTCATAGCCTTCTCCTTGTACATTAAAGAATCCACAATATTCTTGATTGCCTCATGGTCCAGCATGTATTGGTTGAATGCCTGCTGGATCTTCGCAAAATCGAATTCTGCCGCTATGGGCACATTTATCAGCTTATGTGTGTTTTGATAGTCTATTTTTGTCATGCAGTAGGTCAGTTGCAATTCTGCAGATTCTTGCCTGGTAATTTTGAAATACGACTTGATACCACAGGAAGTTGCCCATGTATTATACTTTACCTGTGTCCATGTATTCGAAGTACCTGATGTATTCCATTGTTTAATCGATTTTTTCAATTGATATAGATTGCTATTTGGTTTCTCATAGAGCATATCCAGCCACTTGTAATTGGTAAATTTAATATATTCCATATCACCAGGCAAGACAATATCACCATTGTTGAATCTTCCGCCACTAGCAGACCCAAGCAAATTTATCACATCATGTTTGCCGTTCAATGTCGATGTTATCGTCAACCCTAACGACTTATTGTCGACAAAATCAGTGACCAGTAGTTTTTCTTTTCCGGTAGCCAAGCGCAATCCCCTGCCCACCATTTGAATCAACAAAGGCTTTGATTTCGTTGGCCTCAATAAAAAAATTGAGTCTATGTTCGGGATGTCTGTGCCTTCTGTGAAAACACCACAATTGAACAAGACCTCAACTTTGCCTGACTTGAAATCAGTAACTATTCGATCACGCTCCGAAGGTTTGGTTTCACCACTAACATACTGAGCATTGATGTCGTTCATTCTAAATAATGTGGACAGATCTTGCATATGTTGCACGTTAACACAAAAAACAAGCAAGGATTTCATATTTTTTGGATATTGGCTTTTCATTTTTAGATACGTCTTCAAAACAATTACGTTCACCTCTTCGGTATTGACGTGTTCAGCTAGAGAATCCAAGCGGAAATCACCACCACTAACTGCAACATTATCTAAATTCATTCCGAGCTGGACTTTCAACCAATCAAAATCACATAGATGGTTTTCGGTGATCAAAGATGCAATATTCTTCTGGAACACAATCTTATCAAACACTTCTTTCAAGGGCACTTTATCAGATCTGGCCATTGTTGCTGTGAATCCAACAAGGTAAGGAGAGTCCCGATTGTTATCAACCACATCCTTTGAGCAATTCATTACCTTGAAGATGTTTTTATAGCTCTCACTGACCGCGTGATGGCATTCATCCACAATGACTGCCTTTATCCGCTTTGTTTCATATTCCGAGAGTCGGGAACACTTGGACCTGGCTAGGGTTGGGACACTTCCAATAATTATGAATGGACGTGGATCACCAAACACCTTTCTTGGATCTATCTTATTTTTACCCATGTCCAAAAATATACGGTTGCCGTCCCAGATGTTCAAATTTTGAATCGTTTTAATTGTCTGGTTGGCCAGTTCACGTCTATGTACCAAAATTAGAATACCATTTGCCGTATCGCCTTCAAACCGTGACAGCTTTAAAATTTTAGGAATGGTCATGGAAAAGATGACGGTCTTGCCACCTCCCGTAGCGATGGACACCCCTATTTTGGGTGTTGGAGTCTGAGATAGGTTGTCTATTATTGATTCGATACACTCGTGTTGATAGTCACGTAGCAATATGGAATCGGGTATTTTTACTGAAGTTGGCTCATCACCATCAATGATATTCAAATTCTGGCTCTGTGATGATTCGATGATATCTGCACGCAGATCGGATTTAATTTTCACCTTCTTGGGGGCTTTTAAGACACCCAACTGTTCGTCGGATACCGCAGTTAAATGTTCCAAGTGTTTGGTTTCGTTTTGCTTTGATACATGAAAAGTTCGTGCAAATACCGAACCTAGAACATCTTGAATTGCTGTGCTCTTTTTTGCCCTAATATATTTGCTTAGAAATGACCTTGTTGGCAAGGAACTTTTCCACATCACTGGAGCATAGATCACCACGTTTAACTATGGAATATCATGAAATGTTGTATTGTTTTTGGATTGGTAAGACATCAAAGGATTGCAATGCAGTCTGTCTACATATATAGATCGATAGATAGATACAAATATGGAAATGAAGTAGAGAATAATCAGGTCTGGGTCGATCGCCGCAAACCCCTGATGATTTGCAAGTTTCTCTGGCATGTATTTTTCTGTTTTTCTACACTTAAAAGGAAAACACGTTTATTGATAGCGTATTACTAATAAAATATCTGTGATATATCTGATTACCAGGAAGTTGATTTTGATAACGGGGAACTCGAAATAAAGGGTATAAAAGAAAATAGCAAAAGAACGACGATGAGGTTGAATTGTGTATTTGCATGGCTCGTACTGTTTGTGTTTTCGGTGAAAGCATCAGAAGAAACTGTAAACGAGTTTGATATTGAGAAAATAGGAAATGATCATCAACATACAAACAACTGGGCAGTCATTGTGTCCACATCGAGATTTTGGTTCAATTACAGACATATGGCAAACGCATTGTCTATGTATCGGACAGTCAAAAGACTCGGCATTCCAGATTCACAGATCATCCTTATGTTGAGCGACGATATTGCGTGTAATGCAAGAAATGCCTTTCAGGGAGAAGTTTTCAACAACGCAGATAGACAATTAGAGTTGTATGGAGACAACATCAAAGTCGACTACAGAGGATATGAAGTCACTGTTGAAAATTTCATAAGGCTTTTAACAGATAGATGGCCGCAGGAACAACCAAGGAGTAAGAGACTATTGACAGACGAAAACTCCAACATATTCATATACCTGACAGGTCATGGCGGAGATGAATTTCTAAAGTTCCAGGACGCAGAAGAGATTTCAAGTCACGATATTGCAGATGCAATAGGTCAAATGTACGAAAAGAAACGGTATAACGAGATCTTCTTTATGATTGACACATGCCAAGCAAATACCATGTACTCCAAGATTTACTCTCCAAACGTTATATCATGTGGTTCCAGTGCATTGCACGAGTCGTCTTATTCGCATCATTCGGATGTTGACATTGGTGTGGCGGTTATTGATAGATTCACATATTATACATTGGAGTTCCTCGAAAATGTGACAACAACATCGAAATCTACATTGCAGGATTTATTTGAGTATTACACCTATGATAAAATTCACTCGAATGTCGGCGTGAGCGTTGATCTCTTTGAAAGAGATCCAAAAGATGTTTTGATAACAGACTTTTTTGGCAACATCCAAAAAACAGTGATTGAAGAACCAACTGAAGACGGTATCTACGTTTATGATGGAGATGAGAAGGATTATATAGATCATCATACTGGATCCTTTGAGAGCTTGGAACGGGATAATAGAAAGAATGACGCTGACTATAACGTCACAAGATCCAGTAATACTATAATCTTAAAGAGCAGAAAGGAGACCCATTCGATCCACTCTTTTCTGCTGCTTTTAGCAATATTTGGAGTGTTTGTATTTAGTTATAGCAGGTTTTAAATGCTAAATAGTTGAGTTAGTATAAATAGAAGAGTCTATAAAAATCCTTGAGAGCAGAAGGAAAAAAGAACGCATTAGGCAGGATGTGACCAAAAACGAATGTGCACAAAAATGAAACGAATGAAAGGAAACGGAATGAAACGAATGTGTAAATAAATATACTGAGTGGAAACGAACATAAATTGGGTGGTACGGCTGATGTCGTAAGTCGTGGGCACGTGTGTTAGTAACTGCATGATTAACTAATCAGGGTATCACCTTGGATTCTTCTGGTCAAGAAATCGACAGTGTTGTGAAGACAAAATTTGCAGTTAAAACTATAGTTATTAGCCTTTCGCAAAGCGTCGGGACCTTTGAAATCCAGCATCTCGACATTGAAGATGCAATCGTGTATTCCTCCTTTTTCGACTGCATAGCAAATATTTTCACGGTTTTTGTCAACAATATTCACCCAGCGCTCAATACTGTTGTGCAGAAGTTCTCTATCACCAACCACCACCAATGTACCGTCAGTTTTGTTCAGACATTTGATATTTGCCCAATAGTCCTTATGGTTGGTGTTGTCAAAGACGATCCATCCCAGGATGAATTCGTTGACATCGTCGACGTACCACTTGTCCATATCTGTTTCACATCCTATTAGATCACCATAGTGTTCACTCTCAGGTGACAAATCGACTGACGTGTTAATACGAGGATCTACCCAAGGCGAAATCAAGATAAGGCCCTCTGGCTGAGGACCATCGATGGTTGGGAACATGAACTCTGGATACTTGGAGAATTCCAACGAGGCTTCGACTGGATACGACACATACCTTGATATGGCCAAGGCAAGGTTGCCTCCAGCCGAGTCGCCCATGAGAAAGATCTTTTTGTAACCTGCCTGCAATAAGTTCTGGTAATTAACGGTGGTTTCATAGATTTGAGTAGGGTATGTTTTTTCATGGATGGTGAGGGAGTAGTCCACTATGAGGATCGAGAGTTTTTCTTGAACTGACGGTGACAGACAGAGGTACAACACGATCAGACCAAGCACGTGGTTTGGCAGCAAGCCTACTGCGTAGCCGCCTCCGTGGTAAAACACCAGAACGTTTTTCTCTTCATTGGACACGGTGTCTACCGGACCGTTATTAACGAGCCAGTGGCTGTATTCGTCGAATCGGTCGCCGAAATGTGGGAGGTTGCTCTTTCTGACGATATCTTTGGATTGGAATTTCACAAGCAGTTCTTTGAGGCTGACGTAGGTGAAGATCTGGATGTCGCTCTTCGACATGTACCTGGCCAGATAGCTTTCGATGGAGATGATGATGTTCTTTTTCAGCGAGTGTTTGAACTCGTCGTTTGTTTTCGAGTAAACGGTGCCGAACGTGTAGTAAAGAAAGATTGTTTTAAGAACAATCCAGGGCATCATGAGCAGCCTGCCGATGAACGTAAGCGATGCCATTTTGGGCCGCCTTTACGGGGTCTTTTGATATATGTGTCTGCCAATAGATATATCGGTCTGCCAATCCGGTTGATGATTAGACAAGCGGTCTGAGAATGCTGTGATAAGCTTGTCAGCTGGACGACCGAGCTAATAATCGATTCGCAAATTTATTGATGTGAGGCCAACTCCGCTTCACTTGACTTTGATTTCCCTGGTACGGCCAATTGTGTATCTGCCAGTGGTCGCTTTTCAAATGTCCACCTACCCTTTGTGTTGCAAATCGCTGTAGTGATTTAAACCGGGCGTATGATTCAGAGCGGTTTCCAGAGAGTGTATGCGAGTGTGGGTTGGAGTGTAGGCAAAAGAGGTGTAGAAGAGAACAGTGCACCTTGTTACAGATATTACATGCAGTACGCCTGTATGTCGAGAAGTACGGAGAAGAAAATCCGACGCCCCGCGTCAGATCAAGTCCAATGCTTTCCAAGACATGTGGGATGGGGTGGAAATGACAGGCCCTATATGTAAACAACAGACACCCAATTGCATCCTGCGAAAGTCTACGGGGGGCGTAGAGTACTGGCAGGAAATCTGAGCCGTTCACAGGCTCAAAATGACATGGCCGATGTGTACTGCCCCTGTGGGCCAACCCGGAATGGAATAAAAATAACGCAAACGAGAGAAAATTGCGGTTGGAGATGACACTAGTTTCTGAGGCACGACAAACACACCCTGGTACATGCCCAAAAATAGCCTTTGGTGATGTTGTGATTTGTCAGATCGTAGTAGGGATCGGGGAGGAGGTAGGGGGCACGAGAAAACAAAAAGTCAAATCCGAAAACGGACAACCGTTGGCAGCGTGTAGGACGTTGTCCTACTCCTGGAAGAGACTACCCACTGAGCCACAATTTGCGACCCGATGTCCATCTGTATGAGAATATGGATACATTCTGTGGAGGCCCTATTTGGTTATTGAAACAGTCTGTGTTTGAGCAAAAAAAATATAATACCCATGTATGTAGCCCGCTATTGACAGAATATACGCATGGATCATCTGGAAACATTATATACATGACTATCACTTTTGTCCTTTGGTCTATTTTTTTCATTTGATCATGAGTTATTTTAAAGATTCCGTTATTTTTTTAGGCTATTTTTTGCTGATAGACTATACGGAAGGAAAAGTAATTGTATTCAAATTTGGGGCTTTGAAAAAAAAAAATGCTGCTCCGTTCCGACGTTCTTATCCTTTTTTTTTTTTTTTTTTTTTGAGCCTCACATCAACTTATATATATATATATATATACATCTATAATTTGATGATGTAAACGCATCTTATTTTTTGACACATCCGGCCACTACAGGGGCTTGCGGCAACAGTAGTAGGCATATACGGTCATTACCCTGTGCATGTCTGTCAAAGTTTAAACGCTTCGGATTATGGTGTGGGTCTATATTTGGCAACAACACTGGCAATAGCAAGGCTGATAATAGCAAGAGCTGTAATCGCAAGACCAGCAATTGCAAAATCAGCAATATCAAGACTAATAATAGCAAGACTAATAATAGCAAGACTAATAATAGCACAGAACCTCAGACAGATGGCACCTATCAAGAGAGCTCCCCTCATGATCAGGGCCCGCTCGAGGGGTAGAAGCAGGGCCTGGGCGTTTCTCGGGAGAGGCGTCCAGCAACAATCCACCCGTAGCACGCAGGGAAATAAGCAAGTATGGAAATAAGGAAATAGCAACACAGCACGTGTTTATCTCCCTTCACTGTGGCACGGCCCTGGCTCGCGTTCTGGAGTTAAACCCAGAGGATTGCACAGCATATGAGTCTCGCCAAGAGCGATGGCCGTATATGCCCATAGATGGGTTCGTGCTATATAATATTTTTTTTCTTTTGATCCACTCACCTAATGGATGCTGTGTTTTAGCCGAGATATTTTTTTTTTGTTTCAACAGACAAACTGAAAGAGCGGAAATACAATCTCTCTGTGATGTTCCGTTTTCCGGAGATTGCATCCCGCACCTCAAGACAGCCTATTCTCTGGCAATCTACAATACAAGAGCAATGTTGCATACAAAACTCCAACAGACAATGCCTATTATAGCTCCAAAAAGAGGCATTGGACCATGTTTGCCCTTTTTTCATGCATTTTTTTTTTATTTCTTTTTATACGTCTTTTATCACCTCTTGCTATGTTTTAGAAAATTAAAAATAACTAGGCGACTATTGCCGTTGCTATAGTAATTACACCACTTTCTGTATATCCTCTTCCTAAAGTTGTCAGGCTGAATGGAATTCGATTAATAATCAATCCATAGTTAGGCCCTGTTGTTACTAACAACAATTGTCTCACCTTAAAGTTGAGTTGCTGGCATGCGACTATGGATCATGTTGACTCCACGCCTTCAATTTCACGCCCATATCTTGATCATGCCTGTGCGTCTTCTTCGTATGGCTATCATGCCAGTTGGGCGGTTCTAGGGTACATTCCGAAAACGAACAGATTGGATCATTTCGTAAAAGGATGCTGTGGCTGGTAATTTACGGTCCAGTGTGCACATGCAGCAATGTAGTAATCATATGTAGCCTGCCACTTTCCAAATTTAAAAGTAGATCTCCAATAGAAAAGGGAAAAAACTAAAAACTACTGGAGGCACACTCGTTGGGTTCGAACAAAGTCCGTGTTCGCCATCTTCGGTTTGTTATCCAAAAGTATAGTTGGAATGTAGTATTGTACATCATCCATGTCTGCAGGTGCCGGTTGCCCTTTGGCTTTTTATTTTTTTTTTTCACCCGTCTTGAAGAAGAAAAAAATTCCTTTATATTTCGTTGGATTTCCTCCGATTTGAGTTCGGTTTTTTTTTCTTCTGGTTCTTACACGTCTTGGAACCGATTTGCGAGTTTTTAATTCCTCATCCCGATTTGTCATAACTCTATTGTCCGTTTCCGATTTGATATTGTCTTATTGTGTGCTAGGATTTTCCCTCCCTTGTCTCCGTGCTGTTTCATCTCTTGTATTTGTTACTAGGGTGTCTCTGTTACTTGTTACTAGGGTGTCATTTTTACTCACTACGGGCGTGTCACTTCTACACATCGCTAGAGTGTCTCTGCTTCCCATTACTAGCATACCACTTTGGCTCACTAACAGAGTGTTTCCGCTGCTCCTCACCAGCGTCTCTGCTACATACTCCCAGGCTGTTGTCTTCCCACTTGATTTCTCTCCGGTACATTCCCGCTGGTTTCGTGTGTCTCTGCTCCTGCTCTTTGCTGAAGGTTGCTCCTCCTGGCATTTGTGTCGACCTAAAACACAGCAGTCAATGAAACTGATATAACAACATGGCTTTTTTCAATTATATACCCCTGCCAAACCTCCAGCAACATCTCTCCTCTGACTCTCCACTCCATACCTACAAGTATGTGTGGGCAGCGCTTCTGATCAACATCGGCATCAATCTGGCCATGCTGATAGCCTGCATCGTGGTCTCTCCAGATTACAACGTGCGGTTCTCGTTACCAATTGCCACGCTGGTGATCGACATCGTGATTCTCATTTGCATCACAGTCCCGCTCTTCTATAAGATCCCAGTCTCAAATAGCAAGAAAAAAGAACTGATCAAAACAGTCGTGGAGTGTGCAAAGTTGGTCTTGTCATACTCAAATCTGATTTATATCGGCCTGAAAAGCGGTTACTCCGTCGCCATGTGCATCGACGACGGCGAGTCGGAAGAGTTTTCCTCAACGCTCTCAACGTTCAGCCACTCAAGTTACGACGATAATGCAGGCTTGATGACCCTGTTGGTGTTGACTATTTTGTCGGATTTCAGCGTCGGCTTGGCCCTGACATACACCTGGGTTATCACGTGTAAGAGGTATTTCTTGATGTTCATCACATGTCTGACCCAACTGTTTTTGGGCTTGATTGTGCTCAACATCGGCAATACAACCTCGATCAATAACGATATCGGCAAGCACTTGAACGAAAAGGCGTTGCGGTATTTCTCAAACACAGGGGCCTTGAACATGACGGCCGGCCTGTTCGGAATCTCCTTGTGTCTAATAATCACAGAAAACAACAGATTGTCGGAAGTGATCAAAAGATTCATATACTTCATTGATGCCTATTCGGCCATTGTCATCATTTTAACAACCGTTGCCTTTGGCCTCTCGGTCAAAGAGTTGACTTTGACAGATGCAAAGACAGAAGATCTAATGGTGATCATATGCTGTCTGTTAGGGTTGTTCATCTATTTTGGGTATCATCACAATCGTCTCCTCGAGATATTTCAGAAAACGTCAGCCTCCGGTTTTTGAAGTGGAAACCTTGGACTTGAACCTACTAAGTCCGAAAATGAAACAAGCGTACGCTTCGATGATTGACAGAAATAGCAAGTTCAACTCAGGTGTGTCCGGCAAAGCCGCATTGGATTTGATGGAGTCTTATTGTAACTCGCCAATGGATGATATGTCTTGCACGGTATTGAGAGTTTTCCGACCATCCGAATCGAAAAATAAGTCCAGACAATCAAACCAATCATCAGAAAATCAAAATTCCAATCAAAATCAAAGAAATAGGTATAATAATAGAAATAATTTTGATTTAGATGCTAATAACAACAATGATGAAGATGACATTCATAATAATAATGAAAATAATAACCACCACAAACATAAAAAACATAGCTACGAGTCGGTCGGTGAACAGGATCATGGCAAAAAACATCACACATATGAAACGAATTTTGAAAACTGTTCAGTCTGGGATACATTAGATGAAGAAAAATCGATTTTTACAAACGATGCAAATTGGGGTTCAGACCAATCAACAGTAATTGAAATGAAATCCGTCACACCAATGTCTAAAACAAAATTGAAGAGAATGGCTAAAAAGGCGGAAAAGAAAAAACAGGCCGAAGAACTTTTGGCTCTAATGGAAAAAAACGCAAGAGAAAATGAAGAACTCAATGAACTATTGGAATCGACAGAAGCTTTGGTTCTACTCACATCAATCGAAAACTTTGATCTAACTTCAACCCTTCGTGTTAAATTTGGTAGATTTGGCCAATTTCTTTCTGATACATTTGGTAAAAATTCAAATTCGCAGCTTTTATGTGTCAGGTTTGGATTATTAGGTTTCCAATGGCCGTTTAAGAGATCAACATTTTATTGTAGTAAGACCAAAAAACCTTATGGAAGAAGTGCTGCGGTTTTGTTCGCAATTTCTAAATGGAACTCAAAGAGACTACCAAATGAAAAGTGTACCCTATTGCTGGACCCAATTTATAAATCAAATATAACATCTACTACCATCAACTTTGGTGGTTGGATTGAAATCCATGTGCCTTCATCCCATATAATTGATTTGCGTCCATATAAAGGCAAATCCTTGAATGAATACTTGACTAGCATCAAGTATAGACCTCAAAATCGACAATTTGATTTGGCAAACGGCAAAGTGATAGAACATTTTGACTTTAATTCCGAAGACTGTAATACAATCATTAAAATGTGGATGAATATTGCAAATATGAGAATTTCCAGTGGCCAAACTTCAACATTATCAAAACCTGATGCATTTTTTATTCAACGCTTGGGTAAATTTGGTAATGAAAATAAAGATAGATCTTTACTTTTCCTAAAAGTTGATGACGAAATTGTTGCTTCCTGCGTCTTATTCAGATTAGGAGATACAATCACATCCGATATTCAAGGTTTAAATCATGAAATCAGCAGAAAATATAAAGCTTATTTTGTCATGATGCAAGAAGTAATTAAGATTGCGCTTGCGGAAGGTAGATCATTTGTTGATTTTGGTCCTACTACCGAAAAGCCAAAACTTGATATTGGTTGTCAGAATGTTCCATTGGTTGGTGCCATGACTGCGAGTCATGCGTTATTGCAGCCGGTTATTTCCATTTCCGCAAAATGTGTTGATGTTTGATCCCAATCGTTGGTAAAACATCCCAGTTCCGTGTTGGTTTATTTTCGTCGTTGCCAATATTTTTTTTCCTTATACCTATCCTATTTCTTCAAAGTTGGCATATTGTGTGAAGAAATTAATTAGTTAATTAATTTTACTATTCTGTTGGTTGAATCACCACTATTCAATTGATTGATTGATGTTAGAATACACAGAACATACAAAATTCATCATGATTTCAATTGCAATTCACTATGTTTATTCTAAAATAGGGATAGGATTTTCCACAAATTATATAGGTGGGGAAATTAGGTATTGGGATGAAATTATGGGGGAAGAAAACCAGAAAAAATGAGAATTTGGGAAAATTGAAATGCAAAATATTAGAACAAAACAGATGAAGTGAGATGAGGACCCTTAGTTGCTGAAATTCAGCAATGTCTTTGTACCATGATTTACATTACACATATCTGGCCTTCCCCTTTTCCATTTACTTTGTAGATATATAATTTTTTATTTCTCCTTTTTCAGTTTCACTATATTTTATGTATTTTAAACTACTTGATAAACATTATAAGATGTGTCAACTGACAACCAGTTTAAAAAGACGAATCACGTCGGATTTTAAATTTTTGTAAAAATGGAAATCATCAATGGAATTCATGCCATAACCTGCTTCGGTACCAAGATTGAACCAGCCTTCTTCGTTGTCATCGGAATCTGGGATAATTCCAGTATTACCTTCCTTTAAAAGTTCATCCTCAACCATTCGTGCAACCTTCAAAAATCTCTCTTTTACATTCAGATTCATTTCTCCCAACTTATCACCTCTTTTTATTTCGCCTTGGGTATTGATTTCGTTGAATACCGGTCTCTTATTGTTCAGAACTGAAAAATCGTTATTTCTGTGTTGACCACCATCAACATTCGCTTGATGATTATTTAAATCTCTGGCTATTGATACGCCTATACTTCTGGGAGCAATTTCAGCACAATTCACTGTATCGCTTCTATTGTTTTCATGAACACCCAAGTCATATACCCCATTAATGGGTTTTGGATAAATAAATTTATCGGATAATGAGTAGGCAGCATGTAAGTCAATGTTGAATTTTAAAATCATCAGCTCCCAAAGACTCGAAGCCAATGAAATTAATTTGTTTACACTGGATAATTTTAAATGCCAATTAAGCTTTATTGAATTGATTGTCTGATCAATCAAATATACTTTTAAATGGATATCCAGCATTTCATCCACATCATTTGACAAACCATCTGATTTAAAATTAGTTGCTAAAATTTGCATTAATAAAATCAGCTCATCAATGGGTATATAATTCTTCAACTTCCAGTTGAACCGCAACATATCCTTTTTAGCTAATAATAAAAATGTATCCAAATAGTGTAGTAAGGACGGCAATAAATTATTTTGCAAATCTATATAATTGTACTCTTTACTGGTTAATTTTAAGTTCAAGTTTGAATTGGTGTTACTGGTATCATAGAGCATATATGGATTTAGTAAAATCTTCTTTTGTAACATGATTAAGATCTTATCGCTTAAGATACTAAGCGATGACATAAAAAACCTATATGATATCAGTGTCACACTTCTTGAATTATTTGATGTGCTGTTCAAAAATGGATCGTACTCCCTATTTGGATCGTTTGTCGGATTTTGTTGTGAATTGTTGGAGTTGTCGAGTGAACTGAATTTATTTGTATTTGGAGTTGTACCCGAGCTGGATGGATTGCCTGATGAGGACTTCTCTGGATTATTATGCACATTATTAAATTCTTTACTAATCTTTTGCATTGTCAAATTACACGTGATGAATAAATTATTGATATTGTTTCTCATTCTGTTGATATCTTCATCTCGTAGTTGAATATTCAAGCCATTAGTTAAACCATTCAAATCATCAACAATTAGTATGAACCTAAACATACAATTTAAATACATCACGGAAAATTTTTTATCCGAATCATCATCCAAGTTTTCCAGCAAGAGACTTGTATCAAAATCAGACAACTTAATTGAAGGAGTTAAATTTAAAAAGAATGAAACCAGGTTGTCCAGTAAAAATATTTGCCACCAAACAATTCTTCGTGTTTGAACTAACTCGGTATCCTTCAAATTATGATACAAAATTGGATCTCGGTTCAACTGATAAAACTGACAGATTCTCAGGATTTTTGAAATATTAATCAAAGATTTACCAGATTTCAAGTTTGTGATGGATTGAACCAAGACATTGATTTGTAACACTGCCAAGGACATAACTCTTGGGTTGTTTAAGCTTTTATGGTTCATTTTCGTAAATGTATTATAATATTTATTTACTTCATTCTTGTAAGATAAAATATTATTGAAATTATCATATTTTTTGGATAGAAATTCATATACCAAACTTGATATTGATGTGTAGTATACTGCAAACAGTAAAATGAGAAACTCTGAGAAATTGGAAGGATTCAATGAACAGTTTGTTTTATTATACCAATAAACGAAGTTACTTATATTCTGAGGTAAGTGTCCATTATACTTATCCTTCAAGTATACATTGTACTGATATAGTCGTTCAATATTGTCGGTCAAAAATAGGCCACAATACCAAAATTCATTATATTTTTCTAAAAATGAAGTTAGATCAAGTATTGGTAATAAGGAGTAGATGTTGGTTTGAAATACTCTTAATAACTCATCTGATCTTTCCTTTGTCGGTAAATTGCCTAATATGAATGTAAATTGTGAGGCAAACTGTTTTGAATAATAAGAAGAAATTTGATCTTCTGGAAAAAAATTGGCTTGGTTGGTGTAACCCAATTCAAGTTTACTATTTGATTCAGAATCATGTTGATTGATGCCTGATTCATCTCTTGGTATATATACAAATTCATTTGACTCGAAGATGAATTCATTTGGTTCAACGTGTGTTTTTTCATAGTTTGTATTGTCTTCCACAAGATCATACTTAATTTCGTTGTTTTCCTCGGTTCCCAGTTCCATGTTGGTACTTTTGTTATTGTTCTCCTTTCCAGTTCTATTATCATTATTGTTGTTCTTATTGATGTTAGCGGAATTGCTATTATTATTAATATTATTATTATTGATATTGTTGTTATCACTATTGTTATGTCTATTTTTGTTGATGTTGTTATTGTTATTATCGCTACTTTCATTTGTGTTGGAAACAATCTCACTTGCAAAGGTTGAAGCCGGGTTCATATCTCCAGAAAAGTCATTGTTATAATACTCCTGTTGATTTGATATGGTGCCATATATATTGATATCAGTATTGTTTTCAGCATCAACACTGTTTGCAACGTTCCTTACTTTTGCTGAGTAATCATCTTCAATGAATTGGGGTTGAATTAGACTGTCGTACTGTTCATACCTATATTCGTTTTGCTCGTTGGTTTCATCCGATGTAGTGGTCTGTTCATTTGATGTGGCTCTGTACTCCTCTATTTCCACACCTTTCATTTTCAAGTTTTTCTTTTTATCGTTAATGAAATATTTGCAAGCCTCCAGAATTTCAGATCTGTCAGACTCGTTTTTTTCTGCCAGTTTCAAGCAGTTCAAACATGTTGGGGTTTCTCTTGAACACCGGATTTTCCTTTGGTGGCATGGAATGCAACTGTAAATCTTCCGTTGCCGTTTTTTCTGAACCTTGAAGATCTTTCCGTCGGGAAGTACCAGCGAGTTGGAGGGATGAACATTGGGCAAATTTTTGTTTTGTTTTACCTTGGGTTTGGTTGGTGCCATACACATGTTCTATGGAATTCTTCGTCTGTGTCAGCAAGCTATCTGCGTCCCCCGCTCCTATATGCGATAACACTTGTTTAATTGTCACGTTCCTATAATCATTCAGCAGAAAGAGAAAATAGGGTTTTGCTTTCAACTACAGGATGGGAAAAAAAGGTCCGGCATCATCATCTCTCAATGGCATGTTTTTTTTCAAAGAAATCCCTTGAAATTAATCAAAAATAGAAGAAAAAAGAAGGGGGTGCACGGAAGAAGTGGAATAAATAACTGGGGGTGCGCTTTGTTTCTTTTCACTTTTTTTTCCTTTTTTCCGTCCTTACAAAATCGGGCATTTGTTATCAAACACAGCTGTAACTGATATGTGGATCACTTTTATCCTATCGAACTGTAATCTTTTGGAAAAAAGAAGTTCTTTCTCATTGATGGTCAATCCAGAAAACCCACACAAGAGTTTCTATCTCGTAATTGAATATTGATGATTGTGAAGGATATGTGTGATACTTCCCTCCCACGTTATTGATAGACTCTTCGGCACGTGGTTTTGTCAACAAAAAACCAACATGGTGGTAAAACACGTATTACATCAGACCAACCTGATTAATTGTGCCGCCAGTAAATAGAGAAGGCCCCATGTTCTTCAAAGTGTCAACTCAGACATTAAAACCTTTCAGAATTGCCGCCGGTAACTTCTCCATTTCCTATTATGGCGTCTGGAATCTGCTAAAAGCCGATATGCGGGTTTAGCGATAACAGCAGAAATTCGATCGCTATAAGCGCCTCTCAATATGGGAAGATAAAAGACCTTATTGTTGTACCTGAACAGAAGTATATAAGAGGGCAAATATACCCAGCTTGGCGATTGCAACGGCTAATGCCTATCGGGTATAGCGGGAGTCGAGTGAAGATAGAAGCACATGGGTGTGGGTAATTGAGCCAATGATGAAAGAACACGGGAAACTGAAGGACAAACATAGGGTGTTTAAAGCGCTATCAGTGGTAGCTGTACTTGGTCTGTTTCTACTTGGAATTGTTAACAACTACAGTGAGCTGTGTAACACGTACACAGACTCAGCAAAGTCTGGCGTCGAGCTTCCAACATGTCCACTGGTGTCAAAATATCTACCAGACACATTCAAAGAAAATGAGCATATTTTGAACAAAATTATCAACGACGGCGAGTTCAGAAATCAATCGGTTGTGAAGATGCAGAAGGCAGTCAGAATTGACACCTCGAGTTATGACGATCTGCCTCTCGATGTGGGAAACAATTTGCCAAAATTTGCACACTTCAATGAGTTCCACAGCTTTCTGCAAGAAACGTTCCCGCTATTCCACGAGAAATTGGAACTCAATAAGATCAACCATTTTGGACTTGTCTATATTTGGCATGGCTCCGATAGCTCGCTGAAACCGCTGTTGTTGATGGCCCACCAGGACGTTGTTCCAATCAATGCCGACTCCCTGGACGAGTGGGTGCACCCGCCATTTTCTGCAGATTACGATGGTAAATACATATATGGCAGAGGTGCGGCTGACTGTAAGAACCTACTAATTGGCCATTTTGAAGCAGTCGAAGAACTGATCAAAATCAATTTCAAACCACGGAGAACGGTCATTTTTTCTTACGGCTTTGATGAAGAAATAATCGGTGCACGAAATGAAAATGGAAAGTTCATCGAACAAATATACGGCAAAGACTCGATTTACGCAGTCATGGATGAAGGTGGGGTTTCGATGATGGACCAGGGAGAAACAACCATGGCTGTTGTTGGCACTGGAGAAAAAGGGTATTTGGATATATCAATTTCAATTGCAAAAACAGGAGGCCACTCGTCCGTTCCACAGGACCACACGGCCATTGGTATAATGGGCGATATGATTGTGCAAGTTGAGAACTGCAAATTTCCAACTTACTTCACAGAAGATAACCCTACGTTTTACCAGTATGTGTGTCTCGCCGAAAAGTCGGTCGATATTGAAAAGTCGTTGAAGTACGACATCTTACATTCGCAGCTAGATGAAAGATCAAATTTGAATGTCAGAGAGTTTCTCAATAAGGATAGGTTTACAAGCTATGCGATTAAAACCACCCAAGCTTTGGATGTCATCCAGGGTGGGGTCAAAGTGAATGCGTTGCCGGAGTTTGTCGACCTGAAAATTAACTCGAGAGTTACCTTAGAGGAAAACATTGAAATTGCGTTCGATAAATTTCTAAAAGATACAGAGCTCATTGCAAACAAATACAATTTGGGTCTAAATGTCGTATTCCCTTACGGCAACGGTACTGAGGAAACGTTTATTCCTCCAACCGATGTCGGTGTCATGACTATTAAACCAATCACCATTCTTGAACCCTCTCCAATCACACCAGTAAATGACAACCATTGGGAGGTATTTGCAGGGACCGTTCGTCATATATATGAAGATCTTGCGTATCCTGGTAAGTATGCGAACGAGAGCAAACAAATCGTTGTCACCCCCGGCTTGGGAACTGGTAACACCGATACAAAGCTCTACTGGAATCTGACAGACCATATATATAGATATAGACCAGGGGTGGGTCCTAGCGTCAATTCAAACTCGCATGGTATCAATGAGTATATTGAGTTTGATTCTCATTTACAAATCATTGCCTTCATTTTTGAGTACATACAAAGTGTGGATGAAGTAGACGATTGATACCGTCGATTTGTTGCGCATGGAAACCATTTTTCTCTTTATGTACCGTATTAAAACCATGGATATCACGCCAATTCATGACCACGTTTTTCTTTCTCGGATTTCTCTGGTTCGGTGCCATAAATGTGTATTTGAAACAAAAATATCAGAGAGAACAAGAACGTCAAGGAGACCACTCCAACCTTACCTCTATTAGAATCTACTGCTTCTAGGAAAGGCAGTGTATTTTTTAAGAAAAACTCTGTGCCGGCAAAGAGACAGCCTGTTAAATCGAGTATTATTTGTAATTTGGAGATGCCGTGCATCGTTTTCCTTCGATGATTGTGTAACACCTGTGGGATATATTTGATCAAGCTTATGATCAGTTTGAAATACGAGAGGTTCAAGGCCAGGTTCAAAAAGGCAAATGATGCGTCGCTTGCAAAGATGCTCACCACGAGAAAAAGCGCCAGACCGGTGATTATCAGTCGGTTGATTCGATGGGGTTTGAAATTGATTCTTTCGTTGTGAAACCCCCAGAGCACGCCACCGAAGACCACTTGTGACAATAAGATATTCAACAGCACCAACCCGTGGATTGAATAGAATAGGTCTGCTGTGGATAGAATCGGCAGTTTGCCGTTGAAGTAGAGTTGGTACTGTCTCCGAACTTCGTCGTTGTAGAGCTGCAGATATAGTGAAACGGCATAGCATGCATAACCGATTATATTCAGAATAAGAAAATCGATCGATATGGAATCCGCTGTTTTTAGCCTATAGTTCAAATAAAGGGTCGGGTAAAACGAAACACCCCAGGCAATTGCGTACATCCACCCGCATAAAAACGTTACATTCATTGTATGGCCACTAAAACCTGCAATCTATTTGGCCAATGGACAGGTGGCATGGAAAAAAGATGGTCTTTATTTGCATACTAATCGATGAAGCTTCAACAGATGGAAAAAAACATGTTGTCCCTTCTCACCGGTGCAAATAGACACCGTTTACAGAGAATTTACCTTTTCCTCATTTTCGCAGTTCCGCATAAACTGTCCTGAAGAATTTGTTCACCCTTTGAACATTGTTTATCCTTGGTCGGTAGTTAAGGCGTTAGAAGTAACACCAGCCTCTCTGGACGCAACCAAACCATGAGTGCCTGTGATCACCACGTCTCTGAAACCTTGGCAGCCCGTTCATCACGCAAAGGCAAGAAGAATGCCATTTCTTGGTCCCGTCAAGGGCATATTGCGTATGCACTGGATCGTGACCACGATGATGAATTTATCAAGTCTGAAGGCAATCTCAGAGTGACGTATCTTGAGTGTATAGATGGTAAGCATTGGCAGTTGGCCCCGCCAACGTTTTTCAACATAGCGGCAATGGTGGCAGAGAGCAGCAAAACAGCCACAGGTTCATCGGATAACACAGAGGGTGCTGCCAATAATCTCACCAATAAAAACAGTGACAATCATAGCACTATGGCACCGACGTCGAACGCTTTGGCCAATCCCGGCACACACAGGATAGAAGTGGCTCCCACCAACTATGTCTTGTTCAGTAACACAGGATGGGATTTGTTCACCGCTGATGAAAATGGATACGTAACCATATTAGTCACTGGTATTAAGAGGGTAGTCAACCATAAGCCCAATTCGGACCTGGCCTCTGCAGAAGATATAAATCACAACATAATGCAGGTACAGTTTTCTCGTACATCCTTCAATACGTGTGAAATTTTCTATTCGGAATACGAAACGCAAAACTCGTCCAACGCAGACACAGATCCAAACCGAGGAACAAACCTGAAAAGAGGAAATCAAATTCTGGATGTCAAATGGCTGAATTTGGATAAGTCGGTGATTTCAAATATCCCGGCGTTGAGGATTCAGCAAAATAACGAAAATCAGGTCTTGAACGGATGTGCTTCTAAAATGGGTGCCGCTTCAGACGACTCGTCGGGATACTACTATCGTTATAATGCGCAACAGCATAAATCCTACGGGGCCTCGCATCCGCTTCCAACAAAGCAAGCGTGTATTGCCATTCGCAGAAATGGAGAACTCTGCTTGTACCATCAACAGGAACATGGTATCGATTACGGTAAAGTCTCAACCTTCCTGGAAGACACGAAGGGCGATGGTGATCTCATATACAAATCAAGTATTGCGTTTCAAAAGGATGGCAAAATCATCATTGCTGCCTATTATGCAGGGTCGAAAATTCTAAGAATATACGAAATCACTATCGAGTGGAACTACCTTCAAACAGCCTCCAAATTACTGGCCGAAAACCCAAACTACAGAGTCCCTAAAGAAGAACGAATATTGCCAAAAATCGTTGTCAAGAAAATCCATCAAAAAAATATGGACTCCATATTAGAAGGTTTCACGTTTGTAGATATTGATGCAATATCTCCAAACTTCGAAGCAGATTCATTGTTGGATATACTTCTAGAGTTTGAAAATAAGAGGGTTTCCACTTTGGATCCGGTGAAAACCGTAATTTTACGTTATCAGCTTGAAAATATTCCTGTAAGTAAGAGTATCCACCAAAGTTTCAAAAATATAGCATCCAAAAACGGGATCGATGTAACGACATTCAATGAAGAGACATATAAATTGTCATATTCACAAACGTTATCTATCAACGATTCAGTTATTAGTTTAGAATCATTACACCTAGATATGTATGTGGCAATTGTATTATCTAGTGGTGTTGTCAAAGTATTCCAGAGAAAAACCTTCACAGAAGAGGTAAACAAATTTACAGATTCTTCTGTGGATGGCATTTTGGAATCATCATTACCAAGTTCTATATCTACCCTATTGGATGCAGGGTATGAGTTCCCTACAATGGATAAGCAGGTTGTTTATTGCGCCATTTCACCAAATATGTGTTCCTATGTTTCATTGCCTATTAATGGTAATGCATTGGAAGTTGCCTGTGTGTCAACTAGGAATGTTGATGCTAATTATTTCAATGGAACCAAAAAGGGACTGCTATTAGCTAAAGCAGCCGCTTTTGCTTTGAGACATACCACGGCATGCTATTTTGGATATTTTACAGATGATCTGGTTGCAACTATAAGAAATGATCTAATGGTGCTTTCAAGATTGGCCAACGAGAACTACTCCTACAGACTGATGATTTCGATTGTTCAAGAAGCACATAGAGCGATCAATCTAAACATCGATATCCCACCCGAGCAATCCGATAAAATGACCCAAAACCAGCCGTTACAGCGGTTATTGACGTTGCAGTTGTCGTTGGGTACATCGGAAAACTGGAAAAAGACTAGAAGTGGTAAAATTGCCCTGGTATTGGTCAACTTAAGATACGTGGCCTCGTCGGTCATGTATACCATACATACCATATATTCAAACATGCAGAGGTTTGCAAGAAAAGGATTTCCGGCAACGGATACATTGTTGAATGCAAAAATGCGTGAAGAATGTATACTATCAGTTATTGGGGTGATTCGCTGGTGTTTAGATTATATTGTGTTGTTATCTCAAGAGCTGTTGGAGTTGCATAGTGCATTCAAATCGCAAAATGCAAAGCAGATTGAAAAATTGCTCAAGGATTCGATAGTGATTCCATTGATACTAGGTAAAATCCCAAGGGCCTTTTTGGTGTTTTCGATAGCAAACATCCGAAGACTATTTTCCTTTGTTCAAAAATTTATCGAGAAGACAGATCCGAATTTAACAGCAAAGATTACGTCGGATAATCCGCTGGGCGCCTTTGATGCAGTGGAGGAGATGTTTCTAGCCAACGAGAGCTCGATGATCCAGCGGAAGTTTGGTGGAGCTGGGCGGGTCGGTACGGGGGCCAATTCCAAGTTTGGCCGGGCTGTTGTGACCGTCCCCACGGTTGAAGCGTACTACAGGCTAGGCCTGATGATCAAGAGACTACCGGTTTCTTTGGTTGCATTTGAAAAGTTTTTGTCGGAGGCTGACGGTCCATTGCGCAACATGAAGCTTGATGCGCCGATGTCGCTGGCTGTTGAGCAGCAGATTGTGTGTCAGGGATATGTGTCCAAGAACTTTATTGACGCAATGCGGAAGCTAAGTGAGGTGTTCAACAGGTCGGTGTTGAGCCAATCGGGAACGAGAATATCGGATCTATATTTTTATGATGTTTCGTGGCTGAATTTGGAGAACCTGGATGAGGAGGAGGACGAACTGAACGACGACATGGACATCGATGGGCACGGGGACGTCGTTGAGGACGGGGCCCTGAGACCGGTGGAGGTGAAGAAAGAAGGCGATGCTGGCCACGGCGGTCACGGCGACGTGCAGCAGCGTCATTCGGCGGTTGTGTTTGCCAAGACCGACATGCGCAAGTCCAGGGAAGTTTATCGGAAGCTTCTGAGCAGGAACATCAGGAATGGTGGTCTGATCGACAACCTTCGTAAAGAGTGGGTGAGTCCTGAAGATATCATGAAAAGTGCCGGTGAGACGGATGGAAAGAACGGCTCCTCCACCACCACTGTCATCACCACGAGCTCCAAGACCGGCGCATCCCTGTCGGACAACACCCTTCTTGAGAAGAAGCCACTGTTGCGCAAATGTATCAGATGTGGTGCTATCTCTCTGGTGCACGATGAGGTCATGTTTGTACCAAACAGCATGGCCTTTGTCACAAACCCGGTGTTCCAGCATTACCAGCGCATCTGTATTTGTGGTGGTTCCTGGGCCAATGTGTAGTTGCCTGTTACCACCTTGTGTATATATACCACCCCATATGTAGAGCTTGACGGCTTTAAGAACAACTTCACCCCAGTATTTTCTTCATCTTGTTGAAGAACATTTCTACTTTCCCTTTTAGGAAACATTCCGGTTCCACCATATTCTGTGCATTTCTATTGTTGGAACAGTGGAAGCGTCCTGCAGTGGAAAAATGACAGCGATCGCTTTTTGATTGTGCAATTTTTGCTTTGTTTAGCAGGGGGGTGAGTGGATAGGGAGTAGGCGAAGCAGAGGAGAGAGAGGGTATATCGTTTAGCCGAACAGAGAAGCCGGTATCAGAAGGAGCAGGAAGATGTTCCACAAGCCATCCGCCAATTCAGGGAGCTCCATCGAACAGGAGCCGGTAATGAAAGTGCCAAGCTCTCCCATCATGTCCCACAAGTTTGGATCGACTGAAACACTGTCGGTGCTATCGAGAAGTGTGACGGCAGCGTCCGTCAACTCGTCGTCAACAATCAATACCACGTTTGAAACCAACTGGATGCCGAATTCGTTTGTGGTGAGCAAAAAAAGGTACAAGATCTCGTTGAAATTGAAGACACACGAAATCGAGTTGTTGAGGAGATCGTGGGCAATCGTCACGTCCAATGAGGCACGTGCAAATGATACCGGCGGTCTGGAAAGACAGGGCACCAGAGACAGCTCTGTGAACGGTATGAAACTGGCCCAGACGGCAACCAACGCCTCCAGCGGTAGTCTGACTCTGAACAACACCAGCACCAATAACACCACTGGCGGCAATCTGCCTGCATCAAAGGCCGCCGTTCCGTCCTTCAACACAGCAGCGTTCTCCTCGTTTTTGTTCTGCATCCAGTTTTACAACAACTTGATTGGAATGGACCCCGAAATCGAAAGGCTGATCCCAAGCATCCGCCATCAGGCGTCGGCGTTTGCCGGCGTCGTCTCGGTCGCAATCAGTACCCTAGAAGACTTGTCCAAGATGAAAGAATCCTTGCTGAACTTGGGCCATCTGCATGCCAGAATTTTGGGCATCGATCCTCCCTATTTCAAGATCATGGGCGAAGCCTTGATCAAAACATTCCAGGATTGGTTTGGAAACAGCCCGGAATCGTTCCCGCTGGAGCTTGAAGAGGCGTGGATCAAGTTGTATTGCTTTCTGGCAAACTCAATCATCCAAGGGGGTATCGATCCCATGATTGAGTACAATGCAATCCAACCCTCAAGAACTCAAACAGGCATGGACAGCAAGCAGCAGATCGACGAAAACGACGAACTGAACGAGGAGGAAGAGGAGGCAGAAGATCGTCTATCCCATTTGCAACAATCCGATATGGCCAGCAGTTACGCTTCCTCGTCGACGGCAAACGACATTTCAAGTAAGAGCCAATCCAAAGGTTCTTTGGGTCAATCACCTTATGCAAAATATGACCCTTTGAAATCTACTTCAAGATCATCCTATATTCCTACCGTTGCAACCAAAAATATCAACAGACTTAAAAAGTCCAGAGGTGAAAAAGAAGATTGTACAATCATGTAAATGGAAAGACTTTAAAAATAAACAGAGTTTACATTACGACCATTGCCCTTTTACCCTTTTTTTCCCTCTATATCTTGTTTTACTTGGGTGTGCAATAGCCACTCCAACTTATTTTTATTGATCAACTCACATCCTCTGTCAGTCTCTGAGTTCTGTTCTGTGTTTTCTGTTATCAGAAAATAGCACTTCGATTTAAAACACAACGTTGGTATTCTCATATAGCTTTCTTTTTTTGCCGTTCTTTAATATTTACATAGATCTATAGATTTTAATTTTCACATTTTGTATGTTTCCATGTCGAATCTTTCTCCTTCACTGTGTAAAATAGCAATGCAAGATGTTAGTAATCGCAACTATATTGTCTGAACTGGTGACATTAACCGCTACATCGATAATGTCCATCATATGAAAGCATCTGGCGAAATTTCCCCACAATTCGTTGATTAAGATTGTTTTGTCATCTGTCGTTAAGCAAACATCTCTTTTAATAGCTTCAGAACCAATATACCAGACATGTTGCATCCTAAGAAGGATATTAGATGATTGCAAGAGCTGATCATTCAGCAAACTTTGTATACGAAGTCCATTTTCAGTAATAATGAAACATGACATATAAAAATGGGGTATTCCCAGATCATCGTGCATGATATTCAGAGTTTCTACACAGGGTTGTATTTTCACACTTTTCAAAATAATCTTTTTAAAACATGTATAACTGGATACATTCTCAACAAATGAGTCTCCTTGAACACTGATAGACATTGGTTCTCTGAGAAATGGGAAGCTCTCGTTATATTTTAAAGTAAAAACATCATTGCATAGGGCATCAAAGATGGGTATTTCTATCATTTGATTTGCGTACTTCAACGAAGGTACCGTTGAACTTTCCGGAAACTCATCGAGTAGCTTAGTCATTTGAGCTCGAGTTTCCATTTCACTCGGTATTTCCCCGAGTTGTGTCGTTTTGTAATTCTGGAGCATTTTTACTATATGTTGTATACAGAGTGTTGATGGATCATTGTAATATTGGACATCCAGCATTGGTTCAGTAGTCGAGGTAGCTGCACCGTTTGAAACTCGTGATCTGGTACTCCTCCATATTTCATCAGATTCAGTCTCAATATCAGGCCGTCTTTTCGACATTTAGTCCCTATTGTCCTTCCTTTATTCCCAAGGATGCAATAAAACGTAGTTCTAAAGTGCTCTGTGGTGGTGAACGTCCACATGGAATGACGAGTTGATCAAAGTGAAATAAGCAATGTAGAGATCACGTGCCAGCATCAAAATTTCTTTTCCTGCTACTAAATAAGTTAGACATCTAATATGTTCTATGCCAGCTGCACCATGTATCTTGGATCAGTCGGTTGTGTCCATACCCTCTGTATAAAGCAATTGTACCAAGTATCTGTATAAGGAATTGAGATTGGATGTTTTCAATGGTAATTTGATGGCCTTGGATATATCTTTGGCAGTTAGAACACAGTCCTTATTGTTGTCGATACTGGCATTATTATCTGTCCTTTTGTTTTTCATGCTGTCGCCGTTGGAATTGCAATTGGCATGGTTTCCGATCTCTTTGAAAACAGTTATGACCCATTGTTGTAAGATGAAGTAATTGCTTTTAAGTTCTTTTAGCTCTTCGTCTTTGGATTTTATTTGTCTCTGGTAGCTCTGTAATTCTCTTTGGTAGACGTCACATTGCAGTTTTTGGACATTGTTGAAGGTTTCTTCAAAATCAGTGTAGTACAAAAGTTTTTTCCTATTAGTCTCGTTCATTTGCTCCAATTTCTTATTATAGAATTCCATGACTTTTTCGACATTTGGTGTTGATTCGAAGGAGCTGTCAACCGGCTTTGAGGCAACTTTTGCTTTCAACAAGCTTAATTCTTCACGAAGAGACTGTACTATTTTCCTACTTGTTTCAGCCTCCTGCTTGCAGGTGTCAAGCTGCTTGAATAAAGAATTGGTGATTTTGTAGAAGTTTTCGATAGTCTGAGGGGGCAACGTTTCATTGTTGAAGGAGATGTCAACACTTGAATAGACCGAAGATTCTTTTTCATTCAGTGTCATATCTGTTGTCCTGTTGCCATCTGCGTAACAACTATCAGACGAATAGAAGCTTCTAAGATCCTCTTCGTCGCCTGAGGAATTAATATTTGCGGTTGTTTTGTTACTTTGATGTTGCAGAAGTTCTTTTTTACATTTCTGTTGAACAAATGACTGTGCCGGTTTTTTAGAATTAGTTTGAGTCGATTGTGAGACTCTGTCAAGTGACAAATTCTGCATACAGTTAGAGAGGTCACGGCCAAAGTGGCCTTTTGAAACTTGCTTATTTGTGTTGGATTTCTCCATGCTACCAACTTTTAGTACTATTTTTCTACAAACTCAATGATTAGTGTTTAATAATGTACTTTGATACTATTGTAAAGCTGAGAATGGTGGTCGTTGGATGGTTGAGCTACCCAACTCTTCAAACAGATATAGTATCAAAAGACTTATCTATTTTTTCTTTCTTTGTTTGTTACAATTTAAAAGAAGAGAAAAACACTACACAATATTCAAATTTCTTTTAAAATATAAACAACATCAAACCTTTTAAATCATTCTTTTTGGTTGCAGATGTTTCAGCAAACATCATAGCCCTTTTTAAATACTTCTGTTTACATGATATATTCCCATCTTTATGGAATCCGACAGGAAAATCCCCTATTTCTGTTCTTTTTGCCCTTTGCCCTTTTGCCCTTTTGCTTAATTACATAATCACAACTATTGCAGTGTTGTACTTGTTTGCCCTCCCCTCCCAACATTTCCTTTTCTTTCACTTTCATGTTGGGGTCGATCGGCGCCGCCCCGGTTTTGTTTTCTTTTTTTCTTTGTTCTGTTTTAAGAACTAAGCTCATTTATCCACAAATCGCGTAATTTCCCTATTGGGACATATTTTGTACGTGAACGCGTTTATTTCTTTTTCTCTAGGTTTTCTTGTCTCCCCTGAGACGTCAGAAACTGAGAAATAATGCTATATGTGATAAGCGGAATAGAGTTCATCAGATGCATGTGTAGCTGAGCATTCTGCAATTTGCTTCAGCACATCAGATGGATTTTCATCTGCAGTTATCAAAAATATTGTGTAGACAAAGATTCAGCTTGTTTTTGAATTAGAAAAAAAGACCCAACTAGATATCAGTGCTCTGGTTTGGAAAAGAAGAGCTAGAACGTTTTGTTTCACACAGCATACCTTTGAACCCCATGTTGTCTGCTGCATTAAACTCCAAAAAGTTTAGTGATAGTTTGAATCCACACATTACATCCAACGCCGATTCTCCCCTCACACAGGATTCCTACTCAATGAGTTCAGTGACAGATGAGTATGATTTCAAGACATTGGATATCTCCTCCTCCGCCCAAACGAGTACAACGTCCCCAAACCGATACAATGCCACCAATAAAGCCAACAGAGAGCCAAAGTTTTCTTCCTTCAGCTTCTACTCTGGACCTGCAATAGACGGCAAAGGCACCAATGCCAAATCCCACGCTTCACAACTCAGAAAATCTCTGATTATTTCACCCTCCTTCAATTCAATCTCCTCAAATCCTGAGTTCAACCCAGGCGACTTCGACGATTCACAATCCATAGACGATTCAAATATAATGGCAACAATGTCGGATTCAACGGAGGAACCAACAAAAAACATTGGAATGGTCATCAGTCCAAGTATTAGGGCGTTGAGTGATATTTTGAGCTCTAAAGTCGCTTCCCAGACAAACAACCACCATGCAACAATATTGGAAGAAAATGAAGACGATGATAATTCCACAATTCTATTTAAATCTAATACAGTTAGCAACAATACCAATCAAATCTCATTCACCGGCGAGTCTCACTTCTCCGACAAAAACGGCTCTCTATCTTTCCATAAAACTACTTCAAATGAAACCTTGAAAATTAACATTCCAGGTGGTAGCCATACCGACAATAATATCACCACTGACCTTACCAATTCCAATAAGTACAAAAAAGGTAATTACGATACCCAACCTGACTTGATAGACTTATCAAGCCCTATTGTGAGTGAAACACATTTTCAAGATTTCCCAGCTTCCCATCAGCCATTTGTTTCAAGCTCGTCTTTGAACCCAAACTATAGCGATATTTATGAAACTTTCACCTCTATCAAGAAAAAGGATCAGAAAAACTCACAAACAAGTGAAGTGGAAAAAAATGATACCAATAATAAAAGCAATAGATTTTCGAACAGATTTTCCATGATGAGTGATAATTTCGATTTCAACAACTTTCAATCGCCTGCATTAGGTTACGGAGAACCAGTTCAAAGCTTTAGTGTTATTAATCCTTCGATTAGTAAATCAATATCCAAATTATCTGTGGCATCCGAATCAATCCATGAAATTGGTTATGATGACGGAAACGACGATACGGATTGTGATTTTGACTTTGCCTCCAATGGAAGGGATATAAGTAGCAGTTCATTTAGTTTTGTCCCTAGAAAAACGAGCATTTTGAATAAGGCCACCAAAAATGATGAAGCTATGTCACTAGGGGAAGGTTTTGTCCAAAAACACAATCCCAGAAATTCAATTAGAATTGTTAAAGAAGAAGATGATAAATCTCCCTTTATTAACGAATTTCTGATTAATTCCAAGTTTGACCAATCTAATGACACAACACCCGTTTTGAACAATGTTTCAAATTTTGACACTCAAGTAACCCCTAAGCTTTTTAATGTACCTGATTTACCATTTAATGAAGAAATTGATTCAACTCCTCAACTCCACCAATCGATTCAAAATAATATTGGAGCTAGTCCTCCAAAAAGTCCAGTTTCTAGTCCAATACTGCTAAATAGCTCTCCAATTAGAAATACTTCACCAACATTTGAAAACTTGAAAAATTCTCCCACTCAGAAAACAAAAAAGGCTTTCATTAATCTTTCTTCGCCTGTTTCAAATAGAAACATACCATCTAGCCCACCAAAAAAGAAATTGGACTCCAAGTCGAATCCAACCTCTTATTCTACCAATACAAACTCCAAACCAGCGTTATCTAAGCCGAAGCAAAAACTGACCTTTAAAAGTATTTTTTCCAAAAATTCTGAAAATTTAGCAAGCAAAAAGAAATCACCTGTTCTTCCAGATGTTGGAAAAACAACCCGTCCAAAATCCTTTAGCTTCAATAATTTGACTCATCACACTAACGTCGGCCATGAGGAGAAAAAAGAAAAATCCAAGAGTTTATTATCCGGTTGGAAAAGAAAGAGTTTAGGATTTACTACTAATAATACTACTACAATTAATAATATTAATACCAATACCACTCATACTAATGCTGCTTCCACTACTACTACCATTAATAATAAATCTGATACCTTCAACGCTACGACCAATAATAACAATAAGACTATACATAAAAACAAAGCTTCCACAGAAGTAAACCAAACCAATAACCATAAAAGGGAGAAATCGAAGAGTTCCATTTTTAATTTTATCAACAATCAAGAAAATACTGAGACCAATGGTTACAATAAATTTAAATTGTATAACACATCACAAAGCACTTCCAATTTACCAATTCTGGATTCAGCAGTGTCACCTTCAGAACCAGAACCACAAATAAATGTATCTTCATCTCCTCGTCAACATTTCAATGCGACCCCTGAAATATTTGATAAACAGTTACCTGCTTTACCACCACCAACAAGAAAAGATGAAACATCTACATTGTTAAAAACGTACGGATTCGATGACCACTCGCCAAAGTTGAGTCAAAGCCCAATTTTGCCAAAAAGCCCCCAGTTATCAATGTCACCAATAGAGAAACATGTGAGTCCAACATGGGAAAAAAATCCAACTGTTAAAAGATCAGAGAGTCAACAGACAATTGAGACGTCCGAATCTCCAGTTAATTTACCCGAACCACAAAGTGCCAAGCTTGACCAAACAACTCCAGTAATTCCTGATTCCGAAACTTTGTTGCAATTTTCACCAAAACCTGTGATTATTGTCGGTGATGACAATATAGTAAATGATTCTGGTAACGAGGCTGCCGACGCTACGGATGTTGTTAATTCTAGTAGTACTTATGATACAACAGCAAATGAAACACTCGAATATACCATATACGATACTAATAAACCTAATGCTACACCAGATAGAAGTTCAAATACTACAAATACAGACGATTTAATGTTTTTTAAACCACCTAAAGCGTTAGGCATAACAAGCAAAGTACCAACCTTGAATTTAGTGAATGAATCAAATCATGATAATTCTTTGCTGAGAACTCCAATTGCCTCAACGAGCCCAACACTTTCGGTTGGATCATTTGTATCAAATCCAAACAAATACCATATTGGTGATGATATCTTTCCGAAGAAGCTAGGTGCCAACGAGATTGAATCAATTGTGAGCTTGGAAAGATCAAGATCATTAAAATCCGTTAGGTCAGTTAACGGTGGAGTTTCACATAAAAACTCTATCTTACGTATGGTTCATGATACTGGTGATGGCATTAATGAAATTTTAATGCCTGACGGTATGGTTGTTGTGAAAAGTCCTAAAATTGATCAGGCTTCGTTATGGAGTAAACCAAGTAGGAGGTCAAGTATATTGAAACATTCCATTACTGATTCTCTTGTACAACCAAACACAAAAGATAATGTAGGTTTTCAAAGAGAATCAATGCTATCGGAGGATAGAGAAATAAATAACGATTTTGAAGCATTTATTGATTTGATCAACTTTGATAACGATGATGATAAATTGAATACCAACTTTGATATTGATACTGCGATGGACTTGGAATTAAGTCCTATCCACAAAATTGCCAGAGATTCCAGCGTTCCCGACTTTTTGGGTGTTGAAACTAGCTATGGTTCCATGAAATTTGACGATATTCTGGATCATGATGCTGAAAATGAGTTTGAATTTGATAACGATTCATTCGAGGAAGAATTCTCTGATGTTGAAGATTATGATGAACCACATAGACGTGAATTTTACACGGCGCAACCTTCGGCGGAAAGCATTCAAAATATCATCCAAGAGGAAGAAAAGCTGCACAACGTTAATTACAGCACACAGAGTTTACATGATTCCTTCAAATATGAGCCATCCAAAGATTTACGCAAGGGTCTACAGGGCCCAACGTTCACCTCATCCTTCAATTCTGGGCTTAAGCCAGAAACCAAATCCGCCATCATTGGTTCGTTGGCCAAACAACAGTCGGTCCACTCAATTGCTCCATCAGATTCCGATAATTCTTTTTCGTATATTGCACAAGATTATAAAACCAATTTTACTCCTGTTCCAGAGAACCATCAGTATAACCGGCACACAGATGAGAACTCTTATGATACCTACAACGACTACGCAAACTATATCAATACCTCGCCTGTTCATGGTTCACCATCCAACACTAGCTACTCATTGAATAATCCATTTACCGATTACACACAAAGTTATGACGATGATTATGCCGAGGCGGAGAATATTCCTGCGTATGACGACAGGGCTAATAAGAGAAAATCTTTAAGTTTTATTAACAAGTTAAGCAATACCTCCCGTGGCCACCAATCAACTTCTTCACTGCCTGTTATGTCCACCACAAGACCTGAAGAAAAGCAGAAGAAATTAACCAGAAGAAGAAACAGAACATCTGTATCTTTTGGCAGCATGTTTGATTCCTTGATCCCTCATAAGGAAGACGAGGCTGCCAAACCAACTGTTAAGTTTTCTTCCAGAATTTTACTTTACGATACCTACGGCGAAGATGAATACGATCGCAAACCTGATTCTGCCACTTGTAACAGTTTGACGCCGCAGCTTGCATTACAAATCAAGAATGAGTTGAACGAACTGAAATCAGAAATGCCAATCCATGAAGATTCGAGATGTTACACGCATTTTTTCTAAAATATTCCAGCCCCACAGTACATTTGAGCCTTCTATTTCTGTTCACTTTACTAGAATTAATAATCTCTCTATTTCTTATTCTGTATAATCTGTCTATTTGAATTTACTTGTTATTTATTCTTAGCATCGAATCAAGATCAAAAACAAGACATTCGATTTCTCTGATTCGGAAATACCTGTACGCAAAAGGATTGCAGAATTTCCAAATCTTCCGAGGCTCTATCCTTCGCTATCACTCAATATGTTGTGGACAATCTTATTATGGTGTCAACAAGTAAGAAACAAGCGGTTAACACTATTCGATGTTAGACTTTCCCCTTCTTGCCCAGTTGGCGGATAGCACCAAGCTTAGACAATTGACATGTCCTTATTCCAAGTGCAAAAGGATGCGTTTGTGTCTGACTTGAGAAAATTCAGGGCATCACATCGTCATTTGATTGTCGATGATACCACATACCCAATTATAGAAAAGTTGTTTAGTGATGATGTGTTGAACTATGTCTACACATGCAAAAAGATCGATGGGGAACGTTCCAAGAATAGAGACTCGGCATTGTATTTGTTAGACCCAACCAGAAATTACTCAATTAGCTGTCTCTCGGCAGATTTCTCCAAAGGACAGAGATACAAAGATACGGTTGTTATGTTTCTGCCCGGGCCATGGAACCTGTTTTGGGATGACTTGCTTCAAAACGAAAAGTTCAAGCAGAGTTTGGTTATCCAGTCGACTCCACACATTGCTGAGTATTTAAGTTTTGTTCCGTTGGAGCCACGATTATTTGTGACCGGAAACTACCACTCAATTCCTGTTTACTATCGTTCGGATAGACACGGAACCAATTATTTGACATACCAAATGGACATGGCCGTCAATTCAATGACAGGATTGTGCATTTTGACAAACGAATATCCAACTATCAGATATTATAACTCCCCACTTTCCAAAAGCTTGGCAGTTAAGTTCCAACGCAGATTGGATGAGTACTATAGGGAACACCCGGATATAATACCCTTGAACAGTAAAACGATCTTTTTGATCACAGATCGTACCATGGACATGTTTGGTCCTGTGTGCCACTATCAGTTTTATAGATCGCAAATTTTTGATTTGATGGATGAAGTTGAAATCGAGAGAGACGTGGACCCAAAGGCAAAGTATGCATATACCGTCCAGACCGGAAGTGGTGCCACCAGAAAAACTTTGAATTTTAACGAACACGATGAGATATTTATGGAACTCAAAGACTTGTCGATTGAAAATGCAACATCCCGATTGAGAACACTATATTCAGAGTTGAAGAAAGAAGATGCTAAATTTTCAGGTAAAAGTCTGGAAACAGCCAACGGTTTAAGACATGCGCTTGTTAATAAAGACATACATGCTGAAAGAAAGGCATTGATCACCGGCCATTATTTACTCTGTGAAAAAATGTGGAAGAATATAGAGAAAGAACACCTAGGTGATATTATAACATTTGAAAACTTATGTGCCGCAGGGCTTGGGCCAATTGATCGGGCCAAAGTGCCTGTTACCGATGGTTTGTTGCATTTGCTAAGCAATCAGGAAATTAATATCTACAACAAAATCAGATTGTTAATTTCATATGCGATTTACAGACACGGTTTGATTAAAAGTGACTTGAGAAAGTTGTTGATGTTTAGCATGCCTGAAAAAGTGGAAAACGTATTGAAGCTCTTTGAGAATCTCCAGTCGATTGGTGTGATTGTGCTCAAACAAAATCTGGAGAAGCCGGCCTGTATAAAAAACACATACTTTGGAATAGAGGATACGGACAATCAGATGCAACTCTTCAAACCTACATACAGCAACATCATTTCCCGTATGGTGTACAACCAACTACCGGAGTATTATAACACCATGACGCTGGACACTTCGGGATACATGGAGGACGAAGACGAATCCTTGAAGACGTTTCCATTTGTTAAGGCGGCACCTTCCATGTCAGAGAGTGACAGTTTCGCAACAACCAGAAACCAACCCAAATGGAAGAGCACAAAGAACACCAATGATGCCTCACGTCAAAAAGTTATTCTATTCTGTGCCGGTGGGCTAACGCCGTCCGAACTGAGCTCTATTACTTCGTTGGAGGATGAGCTAAACCGCAACATCATCATCGGTACGGACGAGGTGTACACCGTGTGGGATATGTTGGGAGATGTCACCTTAATCAACGAAACCGAATTTGAGTTTCCCCTCCAACAAAAACTTGCCAAGAAGCCAGTGCCCCAGTTTATAATCGATGATTCCATGGATCCGTCGCTTGTCAAACAGGCAAACCAGAGTGCTCCGGGAAGTGCACCTGCTGCCACAACGCAAATACATAAACACCAACTTTCCACATCATCATCTACATCTGAACCACAAGCGAACAAACATCATCACAAGCTTAAATTCGGGCTACCTGGCCAGAAGAAGAGTGAGAGCGACGATGCTTCGGAATCCGGTTTGTCTGACAAGAAGAAAGTGAAGGGTATGATGAAAAAGTTCAAAAAGTTTAGCATTTGAAGAATCAACTTTCATCCTGCTCTCTATTTCTTTTCTTCCTCTCTGTTGTTTTATTCTTCTCTTTTGCTTTCTTTTGTATCCACTGTCTTTTTAAAGACTTCAACATTATCTTCCACTATATATATACATGTTTATCCATATATAATATTTATTGCTTCTGTCTCCAATTACAACCTAGCAGTTTTTGATTCGAACTTTGGCTTGCTATGCAAGTCAAAGTTCGGAACAAACGCTGTTTTTTCTCGCAAAATGTCCTTTATTTTTCACTTGTCGGTCCGGTTTTCATCTTTTTGTTCTCGCATAAAGGAAACCAAGTTTTTTATTGAGAGGAGTTTGTGTTCAGACCTTTTTCTTTGTCGTTGTGTGTTGCTTTGGAATTAGGTGTCTATAAGGACAGCAATCGAACAAGGATATAATGTTTGGGTTTGGAAAAAAGAAGGAAGCATCAAAGAAGACGGAGAAGAAGAATTTGATCAAGGTTGATGTTCCGTTTTCTGCTCCTGTTCCGGGAATCGTGCCTCCTAAGGAGAAGCCATTGACCAAAGAACAGAACGAGAAATTTTTAACGGTGTTGAAACACTTCCAAGACGCCGACCTGACGATTGCGTGTAAAGAGCACGACAAGTCGGAAAAGAAGGCGCTGATTGAGGACGAAAAGGCCTGGGTGACGAGAGAGTGCATCTTGAGATATTTGCGTGCCACAAAATGGGTGGTGAAAGACGCCATCGAGAGAATCGAAGGTACCATTGCGTGGAGAAGAGAGTTTGGCATCGAGTACCAGGATGACGAGAAGAACAAGGTCAACCCCGACTTGGTGGCACCCGAAAGTTTGACGGGAAAACAGGTTGTTTTAGGTTTCGACAACGACGCCAGACCATGCTTGTATCTAAAACCAGGCAGACAAAACACCAAAACCTCCCATAGACAAGTCCAGCACTTGGTTTATTGTCTGGAAAAAGTGATAGACTTCATGCCTTCAGGCCAGGACTCCTTGGCGCTACTGATTGACTTCAAGCAACACCCGGAAATCAGTGCCAACGTTGAAACCTCGAAAATCCCACCAATCTCCGTTGGTAGGGAAGTTTTGCATATTTTACAGACTCATTACCCTGAGAGACTTGGTAAGGCATTGCTCACAAACATCCCATTTTTAGGAAGAGCATTTCTGAAGTTGATCTACCCGTTTATTGATCCTCTCACAAGAGAAAAATTGGTCTTCGATGCCGAGTTCATCAAGTTTGTTCACGCAGAACAACTAGACAAAGACTTCGACGGTGTGGTTGATTTTGAATACAACCATGAAATTTACTACCCTGCATTGGTCGAGATGACCAAACAAAGGAGAACACATTATATGGAAAGATACCACAAGTTCGGTGCCGTTGTTGGTCTTAGTGAAGTCGATTTGAGAGGTACCCATGCCGAGCTTACCATTCCTGTTGGGAAGCATCCATACAACGCGTCTGAACCTGATGTTTCAGCTTCTGCAACTAATGTATCTAATGATAAGTCTGTCAACGAAGTTTCAGAGGCCACAGAGAAACTTGCTATATAAATTTAGATAGTAATAAAACATTTCTTTAGACATACTAGAACCTAACACCAAAAATAATATTCACACAATATCGATAATATGTATATTCTTCGACTGGCCACTTCTATTCATTAAAATAACAACCGTGTATAAGACCTCCTTGCAATGGAAATATGGGGTGTAAAATTAAATCGTAATTATACACTGGACTGGTTCACATCTGGCACCTCAAGGGGTGAATAGGCTCTTATATTTGGAAATCTTGAAAAGACATTCCGTTTTTGTGAAACATGATCACTATCGTGTTCTCTCTCCATATTCATCTCTGTAGTTGCCCGTATATCCACCTCTGGGACCATCGCTGTAATTATGTCTACTATTGTCTCTGTAATCACTTCTATTGCCACTTCCGTAACCACCTCTATTTCCACCTCTGTAACCACCTCTGTAACCACCTCTGTAACCACCTCTATATCTACTTCTATAGCCATCTCTGTAGCCATCTCTGTCGTAACCTCTGACATCACCCCTGCCATTCCCTCTGTAATCATCTCTGGAGTCAATTCTGTCGCTTCTTTTCATATCTCTTCTTGATACATCTAATGTGCCATCATTGACGCTACTACGTTGTTCAAAGTCGCCTCTTGGTCCTCGAGGAATGTATGTTCCACGTACGTTTTCTCGATATAAATGCTTTCTTTCTGGGGATATTGACCTTGATCTTGAGCGTGAATAACTTTGTTCTCTATCTCCATCTCCATACCTATCAGCGTTTCTCCGTCTCCCTCTTTCATAATGCATATGACTAGTATTTTGGTTTCCTCGATCTCTATAAGAATCGGTTCCATTTCTAAACGGTGATCTTGAACGTGTCTGGGACCCAGATCTTGATCTAGAGTAGCTCCGATTAGATGAAATGGACGATGATCTTGTTTTAGAACGTCCTCTATCAGAATCAGACTCGTTGCTGTCCGATTCACTATCATCTGCAATTGCTGCTACATCAATCGGAAGATTATCTAAACATTCTCTCATACCATCGGTCACTTTCCCCAAACCAATTGCTGTAAAAAAATTAATCGAAAACCTAAGATGCTCTGCATTTTCAGTTGGAAAAATACCAGAAATATATTTCTGGATATACGGCTCTTTTATTCTTTCAAGCAGATGATTGATACCAATTTCCTCAATTAATTTTTGAAAGATAAACTTTATAAATATACGACTCGATGATGTGGTATCCTCCTCTGTGAGATGGACAACCTCAAGACATTCCCAACCCAACTTATCCGATGCTAGCATATGTCCCCAAAATGCCCCTAAATTCCTTAATAACGAAGTTTCATATTTATGACAGTTTTTATAGTTCTCAATGAAAATTTCTTGAAATGAATCGGACCATTTTTTATTTATACTTATCATGTTTTCTCCCATTAAACCATAATATTTGGAATACACTTTTTCCTGTGCACAACATTTAACGACCATATCAACTAGCATGTACTCTTTCCGTCTCGGATCGATGGCAGGTAATTTCAACAATTTATGAGTGGCTTCTTCAGGGTTCATACTGGACATTACCGTGAGATACACATTTTTTTGAAAGTTTGTCAATTCTTGCTCTGAAAGATCTTTGATTTCAACCGTTAATTTTTTTTCATTAGCATCATCTTCACCGTCAGTATCATTATCACTCGAAAAATCCGAATTACCATCCTCCTCTTCATTACCCTCGGACGCTTTTGAATCATCATCAGATTCCTCATCACTTCCTAAAATATCACGTTTTAAATCAGTATAAATCTTACTATTCTTTTCATAATTTTCATCAAAGTGGAAAACATCCAATTCGGTATCACCTTGTAATTTATCTGTGAGAGAAAATTTATGGATGACTGCGTCTTCCTCTTCCACTAAATCTAGATCTTCATCTATTGCGGAATCACTCTCCAGTTTCTTATTAAATTTTTCAAAGAATTCCTGAATCAGAAACTGGGATCTTGAGTTTACCATATCTTCGTTTAGAATATTTCTCAGTGTATTTCTTGTATGATCAAACCAGACACCGTTGTTGTCATGCAGCATGACTCCACAAACATTGAGCATCTCTATGACCATTTCTATTTTGAAATCATTCGGTTCTTCTAGTGACTGATCAATCATTTCTATGATAACGGTCTCTGAGCACACATGAAATACCACCAATGTCGCTATAAACAAAACAGTTGATGTGCATGCGCCATTTTCTTCTCCTTGATACAGTTTCTTATATCTAAGAATAAGTCTTCTCAGTAAAAGGTTTCCGATCTCGGGTATTTTCGAATTCAAGACCGAAACCAGCGATGAGTACACATCAGTGTAAGCCGCCGATAGCTGTTGTGATTTCATCAAGCTGGCACACAGTAGACCCTTACCTCGTACCAAATTCAATTTGAACAACTCCACCACCAAACTCTTGATGTTTTCCTTATTAACCCTATTGATGATGCTATTGATTCTCTTTTTCAAGGACTCCCACTGTAGTATCTGATGCTCTTTTGAGTTTTCTTCTATTTCGACGTCAGCCATCAAGGCTTTCAACTTGGCAGGCGGTACATAATTTCCACCGGTTGTCAGCCTGAGCACCTCTTCTATTTTTTCCGACATATTAGACTGACAGTTTCTGCTTCTTCTGTTGGCACTGGGAGCAATAAGATCTGTTATAAGAAACTGTAACTAGAAAGAATAAAACCAACGTTGATCTTTCTTTCTTTGTTTTCAATATATGTGAAAGGCAAAAAAAAAACCCAAAGTGGAAAATGTGATAATTTTACACAGCCAGCGTATTTTTTTTACATTCATGCTGCAGCAATACCACTTTCTTTTTTGATTGTGATAAGAATTTGAGCATCACTCACACAAAATATACACTGTTTCCAACTACACAAAGGCAGACAATGTTACTGGTGATAAGTGAGAAGGAATCGTACTCACACGCGGCGTTGGAACATGTCTTTCGGGAGACTTTGAAGATTTCGACGACAGATATATACGTCTTGGTTGTTCCGGAAACGACACAGCCAAACGTGTCTGTGCTACTAGACCAACTAGTAACTATCTATGATACGTCATTCCAAGTTAAAGACGAACTGAAAATATATCCAGAAACCACCGTTATTCTGTATGAGCAATTATACGATCCAAAGGTGGCTGCAAAGTTATGGTCGTCCGTAGCATATTCTTCGTCGTTAAATGTTGAGGTTATTCCAAGATGTTATGTGGAGCACGTTGACGAGAAAAATATAGCTGTGGTTGGATCAGTTAGAGATACAGATATTGGGTCGGATGTATCACATAAGAAGTATAAGCTTGCGAACAGAGAAGCTCCGGGAAATTCGATTGCGGTGGTGGCCGTCGGTGGTACATTTGATCATTTACACGATGGACATCAGATCCTGTTAACCGTTGCTGCGTTTCTGGCCAAAACAACATTGATTATCGGGGTAACCGGCCATGAATTATTAAAAAACAAGAAATATGTGGAGTACATGGAATCCTATGACAAGAGAGTGCAAAATGTTCGTGTATTATTAAATGCGGTGAAACCTTCTCTGATACCCGAGATTTATGAAATCAATGATGTTTGTGGCCCAACTGCCAAGATCGAAAATATCGATGCGCTCGTTGTCAGTCTGGAGTCTTTGAAAGGTGCCGATTTTGTCAATGATACAAGACACGGCTTAGGGTGGCCAAAGCTTGATGTTTATACAATCGGCGTTTTAGGCTCTTCGGACCCGGAAACATTCAAAAACAAATTGAGCAGCACTGACTACAGAAAAATGGAATATTTGAAAGCTAACCATCTTGGAGAAAACATGTGAGTAAACAAATAGATAAATAAGGTGGTGCCTATATAGGGTTGTGATAACCATCGACTTGCGGTGTTTAAAATGATATAAATAAATTATTAATATCTGTGTGGTGTAATCATTTAATAACAATAGAAGAATGCTGAGCGCTTCCTCTTGCTCTTCTATCTGGATGCTCAACTACCAAACCATAATTTCCTTTGCAGAAACAAGTATAAAAATCAAATGCAGGATTTGAAACTGGATCCATATATTCAACACTGGATCCATTGGTAATTCCAACACGTGTGAATTTGAATTCTTTTTCTGAGAGACCCAGCAATTTTCTCACTCTACTATATGTCTCCGGAATACGCTCATTCTTAATGACGTCAAAGACAAAAGGTAATCCATGTGTATTTTCTAATGATCCATAGCATTGATATCCAGCAACTAAGACGACATCTTTACTTGCGGTTTTTGGATTCTGCTGTTCTCTGTATTGAGGATAAATACCCACAATCAAAGAGTCATTGTTATCAAGTTGAAGATCTGGAGAAGTAAGCCTTTTTATTCTATGATGCTGATCAGGTATCCAACAGAACACATCATCTTTTATGTCGCCATCCAATCCTAGACGACTTTGCAATTTGGAGACAATATGATCAACCGTACTGGACGATGGTAAATAGAAATCATGTTTTTCTTCTTTGCAAATACCGTTTCCAACCCAGTATATGTGGTATAGTTTCATACTTTCAAATTGTTTCAATGGAATTGTCAAAACCTCATAATAAAGTTTTACTGTATTTTGTTTTGAGACATTACATAACAATTTTGTAAAGTTGTAATCCGACCTTAAATCAATCTTATTTCCATTTGAAAGAATAGACAATTTGATATATTCAGGGGAAACAGGAACATGCTCACTTATAACTGTAGCAATGTCAAGATACGAACTGTAATATGAAAGCCAAGTGTCAATTATTTTATCGCTAGTTTCAAGATCTTTGTTGTTATCAATGAAAACATAATCTTCTTCATCTTCGTCGACACGCTCCAATTGTGAAATATTAAAATGGATTCTACTTTCTAAGAAAAGATACCTGTCCTCAAGTGATTTGAAATAAATTTTGTTTTCGGTCTCAAGAGACTTGTGATCCATTTCTCCGTAATTACCAATATCAACTGAAATTATGTCACCATTACCTATTTCATTTTTGTAAAACGTGGTATTTGGTTTAATTTCCAATCTTTTCATAAAATCAAATTCCTCAAAATATAGAATATTTTCGTCATCCGGAATATTGAATGTTGACTTTATAATCTTATCTAAAAATTCTGTAGTCGAATCCTGTGGAATTATAATATGTGATAAACCCATTATCGATTGGGACTTGAGTGAAAAATATTTCAAAAAAACCAAAATATTTGAAGAGTCTGATATTGATGCAAGTGTTGCTCCATGATTTTCAACAGATTCCATAAGCTCACAAATATTACCTTCATTTGGCCTGCTTGTAAGTTGTTTAGATAAAAAGTTTAGATCTTTTGAAGCATCTTCCAAATATAAGGATAGTATAATTGGTCTATCATTTCCCGCATATTTTCTCCTTGAGACACCAGTTTCAAGAATATGTGCTACTTCGCCAACCGTAGCGTCTTCAATATTTTCAATGAATGAATCAATTGGACGGTCTGGTCTAAAAGTTCTATTCGTTCTTTTAATTATGTTCCACAATCTTAGTTTATTCTCATTTGTCGAGTCATCTTCCAAAATTTCTCCAATAGTGTTGAATATTGAATTCCACTTATCTGTTTTCAAAATTCTAAACATAAGAGGAAAGGATTTTTCATCGTATAGGTTTTCTGCAAAATAATGACGATCCTCAAAATTTGGACCTATATCGAAACCTTCATATGCGCTGAATGTTGAATCTGTGTACACCCTGAAATTGATATATAAGTGCATTTCTTCTTTTTCTTGTTTGATTTTCATTTCTTGTTCATTTTCGTAATTGATCTGTTTTGAGATATGTGGAGGAATATCAGAATCTGTGACAGCTCCTAATACAGTTGAAATCTTTGACTTCCTAATATAGACCAACATGTAAGCTGACGTATGATGTTTTATTATGTAGTTTTGGTATTGGTCTCTTGTCATTGATCTGTCAACATTCATTGGTGGTCCACAGCCAAAACCTTCTTCAAAAACAGTAGTTGGAGTCACACGGGAAACACGATCATCATCAAATTTGAACCACTTATCTTCTTCGGTTGGTTTAATCATTGCGTAATAATGACCAACAGAGACATCACCTTGGTGAACCAAAACTCCATGTAATTGATATTCCCAGTCTTCATCATAATTTGATGCATTTTTGGAGATGTACGGCTTCAAGTCTATCTTATCAAAGAACTCATATTTATCATGAATTTTTACCATTGTATCAGTTTCAAAATCATATTCATATCTCTTCAATTGCACATGTAAAACATCAGGAAAACTTTCAAAAATGACTCCTTTTTCTGCATCTTGTAGACCATAGCCGGAGGCATCGTACTTGTTATCGCCATTTAGAATTTCCAATTCAACATAATTTTCAAAAGATTCCTGAATATTTTTCAATCCTTTAACATTGAGCTGAATATCCCAAAAATCTTCTGTTCTGCTACTTTCATAATCGACGTCAATACAACGTATAAAACTACTCATTTTGCCAACAAATATATTATTCAAACAGCCATCAATATCCGTTCCTTTCATTTTGTTTTCTAGCCGATCCATCAGTATACGGTTCAGTTCTTGAACATCATGTTGTGTGAAAGCATCGGCTGTAGTCCAACCAAATGAGTCGGTTAATTCCAGTGAGTTGATTGCAACATTTGAAGTTTGCAATTTATAGAATATTCTCTGCAAAGCCAACGAGACCGTTTTTGGTTGCTGCTTGTATTCTTCATAAGAGTCCATATCCAGATTGATTTCGTCTTCAGTTGGTATCTGATAAACTTTTTTTCTGAATATTTTTGTGAAAAAATATGATTGCAACAAAGAATTTAGATAACATGTAGCTCCCTGATTTTCAATGCCCACGTAGCCGGTATATTTTTTGGAGTCATAATCTCTGAAGTCCGAATACAAGACATTTGTATAGTCATCGATGATTCTGACATACACCGTTAGATTGACCTTATTGTTTCTAAAAAACTTACTATCGATGGCCGATTTTCCGTCTAAAAATTGGACGAACCCCCAATCCGTGACCCTCTGATTGAATCTGAAACGGGTATTATTTGACTTATGATAGTGTGGGTTGTCCGGATCCCAGGCATCAAATGTGAATTGGACCGGGAAAGACCAAATGTCCTTTTCTGTTTCGTCCACTGGATGTCCCTCCAGGTATACCGAGAAAAAATAATGGGATTTTTTGTTGCAAACCAAAATCAAGTTGAAGATGTAATTGCCGATTTGGAATTTCGGACCTTTGAACCGTTCGTTTTCGATCAGCATTTCTGTCAAATTTTTGATTTTGAATGTGTGACAGCCGGTGATCGAGTCCAGCCCATCGGGTGCCGGCTCCAACAGTGATTGCAGGTTTGCTTCATAGTCAACCACGGGCTCGTTCTCCGGTGTACCGGGCTTGTCTTCATTCTGGGAAATTGAGACAATATTTACCTTGGCGCCATCCTCGGAACCATGGCCGTGTCCCTTCTCTCCAGCTTCGGAATCGGCGTTGCCGTTATCTTCCTTATCTTCTTCCTCCTCGGTCTCAAGGACGCTGTCGTTGTCATCGCCATTCTCCTGGGCTTCATCGCCGCCATTGCCCTGACCATTACCAGCGTCGCCGATGCCGCCAATACTGCCAATGCCATCCTTACCCACCTCATCTCTATCCCGATCCAGCTTCTCCTTATTACCGTTTGCCTTGCCAATTGTGTCTCTAACATCCATATTTTCCCGTCTGCCTCCACTTTGGGGCGAATCCGAAAATTCCATTCCTTTCTCCATGTGGAAATTGTATCTTCTGGATGTTTGGATAACGTCAATGATACATATAAGAAAATTCTGCCAATCCTGTAGAGGCCTGATCTATAACTAATAACGCCATCTTCCCTATTATGTACCTCTCCATATTTATACAGAGCTCTCCTTTTTTGCTATTCCTCTCCTATTGAAATTAGGGGAAAAGCTAAAAAGCTAAAAAATGGAAAATCGCACAAAAAGAAAAATTCCGCAATTAAAAAAAACCACACACGCGTCGATCGACCCAACCGATGTCTTGTTAGGTATAGAGATGGCTAAACAGGTTGGTTAAGAGATATATAAGAAGAGCAAGTACTCCAACCTGGTGTTGAAGAGGTGTCACAGCTGGTCTTTATCCTCTTCGGTTTCGGAATAGTCAATATCCCAGGAATCGTCCTCATGCTCGTTGTCTTCCAGTTGGGAAGAGGAGCCACTCTGTTCACACCACTTCTTGTTTTTTTCACTTAGTAGGTGCTTGAAACTTTTCTGCTCCTTCCTGCTGTTCCAGTTCAAGACCCGGCTGACCGTGTCGAAGTACTGGTCGGAGTCGTTCTTGACCGTCGGAAAGGGATACCTGGACGCAAATACAGTCACGTAGCCCCCCACCTCAAGTTTGACCCTGTTGCGCCCATCAAAGGCAGCCCACGCGGTGGATCTGCTCCGGACAGGAACTTTGAGCTTCAGCTTGATCGAGTCGGGCACCATTATCGGCCGGAAGGAGAGGGTGTGCGGACAGATCGGGGTGATGCAGATGCAGCTGACGGCAGGGTGCACAAGGCTGCCGCCGGCGGATAAACTGTACGCCGTGGAGCCGGTCGGGGTGGCAACAATCAACCCGTCGGCCTGGGCAACCGTCAACAAGCTGTCGTCCCCGTAGAGCTCGAGCATCGTCACATATGGCGACGGTCCCCGGTCGACCGTCAGCTCGTTCAGCACCTGCTGCTCGCAAACAATGTCCCCGTTGGCTCGATGCACCCGGCACGTAAACCGCATTCTCAGATCGGTTCGAATGCCCTCCAGCACGGACCGTTTCAGGATTTCACGGAACTTCTCGTACTCAAAACACGTTAGGAACCCCAAGGAGCCGAGTGCAAACGAAATGATCGGCGGCACCACACTTTGAAACAACGTCGATGCATGCAACACGGTCCCATCTCCGCCCAACGTGATGACAAAGTCGAATGGTATGGCGCCACTCTTGATCAATGCTTTGTCCCAAAACTTCAACCTGTTCTCCGCATGCGGTATATCGCCGAGCAAGCCTGTCACATCAAATCGTTTCGAGCTGCTGAGATGTTTGTCAACATACACCGTGATCGAACTGTACTCCATCAGCAGCCATTCTGTCATCTCCTTTGTAAGATACACCAACGAGTTGTCCCGTGCCTTGGTGACAATCAAAACCGAATTCAAATTCAAATGTATTGTCGCCCGATTCAGCCTCTTGGCAATGGCTCGTACGCTCTGTGCGGTTTTGGCCAAATCCATATGCGACCGAATCGATTTCAAGCCCCTGGTGTCATGCAAGGTGTTGAACAACGTTGAATCGTTTTCTACGTCTCTCACGTTACACTCGAAATCATCTTGAATCTTGTAATTGATATTTCGGCACGACCCATGTTTTGGGACAATCATCGGTGAGATTGAGGTTGTGGACGAGGAATTCGACGAGATATTCGACGTCATCACCGAATTGAGGGCGGGGTTCCCTGTATAACTTGTATCTTTGGTTAGGACCTCATGAAGGATAGGTTCCTTATGTGTCGAGGATGATGTCCTTCTTAAAAAGCCCCCTTTATTTGCGCTTCCTTCCATACTGGATAAATACTAATCAATTGATCGTCTGCTTGCTCTGCAGATCGAATGCCCTCCTGCTCCAAGACCAAAGATCCGAATGGTGATATCGGCTTGCTCTTGTTCTCCATCAACAATAGCAAAAGATCTCACTTTTCTTACTACCTGACTCACTCCAGGTTTTTATGTTTTCTTTTTTTTTCTCTCTCTCTCTTCTGAGAACCATAAAACAGGAAAACCGGAGCTAATGTATGAAAAAAATGAAAATCTTTTTTTTTTAGCAACAGAAGATAACGGCCTGTTCTCCAGAAAGATTACTACGGTTTTGTACGACTTTAAAACGAATTACATTATATATATATATATATATATATATATATTGTGAGCATACCATCAATCAGTTCCAAGTGGAAACAACGATGGATGAGAGCTAGATAGTAATGTTAAGAGGTGTCCTTGAGTGTTTGCTCAAAATTCTTTGGTAACACGACAGGTCCAGTTCGTCTTATCCAATAATGGCAAAGATGCACCAAGACACCAACCCATTTCGTTACCCCCGATAGTCTTAGCAGTGCTTAGTTCTCTGCTGAGTGGGATTTCATAACCTGTATGTAATAAAGACGTCATAAAATTCAAGTCCAAGCACCACAATGGTTCGTCCTGCAACTCCTTGATGTGTTCTTTCTGATCAAAGTATTTGTCCCATAGATGAGAACCAGCACAGACCGATTCCATCATGTTGCTCATCTCCTTCAATGTGAACGACGCTGGCATTCCAATAGGTTGTAATCTATCGTAGAAGTAGGAGAACACATACATGTCTGCGGTTGCAGAAAATTGGCTTTCAAATGATGGTTGGTAAATACCGTTGAAAGAACAGGATTTGGATTCACACTCGACGTCTTTGTTCAGAATGGAGTCGGTCAAAAACTTACATTGACTAGCTAAGTTGGAAGATGTGGAACTCTTTGGCGAAACAAAATTAACTGCATATTTGTCGCCGTTTTCCATCTTGACAATGACATTGTCGGCATTGACACCAGGTGGAACACATGGGTTTTCAACCGTGATGTCCGCCACTGCCTTTTCAACCTCGGATTCCAACAATGGAGTGAATTTGGTCTTACTTGATTTCATTTCGGCCTTCAAAACCTCCACGTTCACTTTGTTTCTCGCCTCCATCAACCCGTAACCTAGGTGGGAATATTGGTAAAGGGTGAACTTCTGGCCACCAAACTCGATTTCGTATTTGTGTTCGCCATCTAAAATCTTCTTATCGCTGGATGGTTGAAAAACAATTTGGGTGGAACCACCACCCAAGTCGAAAATGGCAGCCGTGTCCAACTTCTTGGAAGAACCGATATTCTTCAATAAGTAGTTGGTTGTGATCCACGCATAGACACCTTCATCTGCACCATCCATGATTGATATACCTTCGGTACCTTTAACAACAGGGAAAGGGTAGTCTTCTTCCAGATGACGTCTAACTTCCTTCAGAATTGCGTTGGATTTAGTTTCACCCAACAATCTCAATCCGGCAGTAGCCTTAACTGCAACCGGAGAACAGCTTTGCTTATCCTTTGGAATTGTTTCCAAAGCCAACTTTAATAGTGGATCCAACGATTTTGCCGCACCAACGACATCTGTGTCGAAGGATGAAAGACCTGGTTTCAGCATCTTGAATTCCTCATTGATCAAAGCCGGTGGCGAGACTGTGGTATCGAACGAGTAGATATGAACTCTGGAACCGGTTGAGCCTGCGTCAATCATAATCACATATTCGTAATCTGAGCTGGCACCACCTGCTGCTACACCTTTATCGGAGACACCTTTTCCAGCCGCCTTTGCAGCACCTTTGCCTGCAGTTTTACCAGACTTTTCCACCGCTGGAACTTCTCCAACTTCCTCTGCTTCTGGTGAATCGGTGAAACTGTTGATTTCCTTTTCTGATTTTTCTCCCTTTGCAACACTCTTTTCCTTTGATTTCAACGATGCGTCCGAGCCTGAGATCTTGTCCACCTTTGCCGAGCCGACAACGTGTGGCTGAGAGGACTTGTCCTGTTTGGCTGTTGCCTCCTGTTCGATTTCTGCGCCCGAGAGAAGTCCTGGTTCTGCTGCCGCCTTTTCGGCGGATGCGTCTGTGAGTCCCGCTCCATTTGATGGTGCGGTCGATTCTCCAACACTGTAATCTGCCTTGTGGATTGGTGCGCCTGCTGCCGGTGCGTTGTTTGTGCCCGAAACAGAGAACGCCACCAACAACACAACCAAGAAGAGGGCGGCACCAAGAATAAGTGGCCTTTGTCTACGTCCAAGTGCAATCATTATGAACTAATCTTACAACAGGACCTGCAACTAAAGCTATGAAGTTAAGTAAGTTCAAATCAATGACAGAGAAGCTGTTGTTCTGCGGAAGGCACAACCAGCAACTTTTACTTTAGTCTGAGGATAAACTACTGGCAGGGCACTGTCACAGAAGGAAGAAAAAGACAACAAAGACAAAGATCCACACACGAGACAAGATGGCCGAATTCTCGTTTGATGACGAAACCTTGAAATTTTCACCTGCCGCAACCGCGTTGCGTCGGTCGACCCAAGAAACGCGGTCGATCGACCCCAACATGAATTCTGCTCTATTTTGTTCTTCTAGAAGATATGTGACCTCTGTAAATGCAGAATAACAGATGGATCTTCCTTGAGTTTGGGCAACTCCGCCGTTGTTTGACAACTGCGCCCAGTGCATCATATCTCTTGGTCTTTGCATCCGTTTGCAGCGTTTTATTCCACTGTTATAATTGTCGATAGAGACGATGGCACCCCAATACAACGCAAAGTCCAGGAAGCAGCAGAAACAGTCGAAGTCAATACAGACCTGCCAGACCGTTTCCGAGGCACTTCAAAACCGGGCCCGTGTTGTTCGTGAAATCTCGACGGGCTTATCACGGATCAACGACATTCTTCTTACCGAATACCAAATAAGAGATCTCAACGACGACATCAACAAACTGCTATACAGGCGGAGGGCTTGGGAAAAAAAGATCAAAGAGTTGGGTGGTCCGGACTTCACAGCACCGATCGCAAACGACTCCTCCTTCTCCATAAAAGGCTATAGGTACTTTGGCCGGGCACGAGAATTGCCAGACGTGGTCAAACTTCTGGAAGAAGTGACGCTGGAAAAGACAAATGCAAAAAGCTTAAAAAATACGAGAAAGGCACTGGCCTCATTCAAAAATCCGTCAACGTGGCCAGGCGAAAAGTACCCATTAGATAGCAGCAATGCACACCAGTTGTTGTCCAAACTGGCGACAGACAAAGTCTTGCGTCCCTGTGAAGCAGCCGACCACTTATCGAACGATGGCATTTTGACTTTTGAAGAGACGGCGTTGGCGCCACCTACACAGGATCTTGCAGAGATGGGAAAGTTTGTTCTCCAATATAAGAAACAGATCTTATTGAAACGAATCAGAGCTAAATCAAATAGGGTATAGGCTTATTTACCCCAGTTAGGACCGTCTATTTGTCATTGCCGCTTGGCATTCCGATATACAGTCACGGCTTTCTTTTCTCATGATCTGTTGTCATATATACATGTTTTCTATAATACCCAACACCTGTACTCTATTAATATATAGACAGACATATATAACTAAATCAGTAGACTGATTCCCTTCATCAGTATCTCTCTGAAATTATTTGCATAATCCTTTTCATCTTCCCAAATAACACGGTCTATTTCCCTCCTCCCCGAGTCCAAATCAATCTGATCAAGTCTCTGGACTTTTGTTCTCCAAAACAACCGGTATCCAAAGTAACACAATATAAATAAAAACAAACACCCATAGCTTGAAATGAAAAATAATGGCGACCACTCATCCTTCAAAAAGACAATAAATCCAGACGAAAGAACCAAAAACATGCCAATAAACAACCCTAAATAGGCTATGTACGGTTGTAACGGAGACTTATATGGATAATCATCATCATTTCTGCTAATTATATCTGGTCTTAACTTGAGGGCGTAATAGAATCTAATGAACGATAGACACATACCAGACCAAACTAACAATCCCGCAGTGGCACACACACTGACCATTCTTTCAAAAATCAGAGCTGTGTTATTCTGAACAGATAGATAACTTAATAACCCAAATGAAGCCGTGAACAACACACTCATATACGGCACACCTCGTTTGGTACACAATGAAAAACAGCTTGGCGCCTTGTTTTGTATGGCCATAAAATATAACGTTCTTGAACTCACATAAAGCTGTGAGGATGCGGCAGTCAACGCAAAATATAGTAAAAATGCATTGACAGCAGATGCAAATGTACAGAGCCCTGCACTTTGAATTGCAATAACCCACGGACTTTGGTTACCGTTGGTAAATCCACCCCAATCAATTATTTCACTGTCACAATGGTTACCACCAATCAAAGCTATAACCCGATTCTGCAGCTCAACCGATGAATCAGGCTTGCTCTCATTGGCAAAATATCTCAACAATCTCGGATCACCGCTGTAAACATTCAAACCAACCAAAAAGATGGCCACTATGTAAAAAATAACAATTCGAACATATATGTTTTTAGTAGCAGTAGGAATGGATTGTCTTGGATTTCTCGACTCACTTCCCGCAATGATGACAATCTCTGTACCCACATAGGCATAACTGGCAACAACGGATGCTATTAGAACTTGTAATAATCTTCCCAAATGACCTCCAATTCCGTTCAAGGCACCCAATCCCGTATCATTGACATCGAATGTTGGTCTGAATGCACCAAATGTGATATGCTCGGAAAAGTTAGATAACCTGGAATTCCAGTATTTAAAACCTATGTTTTCATGAAGTGGCCCTGAGCCACCGGTGTTTAAAACAATCATATAAATCATTAACCCAAGTAGAATCAACAGTTTGATAATTGTTGAATAATATTCAAACTCCCCATAAACCCTAATATCAAACAAATTGAGCAGCAAAGTGAAAACAAAAAACAAGGTGATCCATCCCGCTGTATGCGGGCCGGGAACTTCGAGATCCTTGTAAAATGACAACATGATTGCACCCGCTGTGAGTTCCGTAGGGAAACTAATTGTGTAGGTGACCCAATAAACAACGCCAAGGGAAAACCCAAAAGCATCATCAACAAACCTTGAAGCAATGCCGGACACACCACCACAGAGAGGAATCAACGTGACGATTTCACAAAATGATAGCATTGTGACAATAACAACAAATCCCGCAATAAGAAATCCCAACAAACATCCCAAAGGACCTCCAATGGTGAATGCTTTACCTGAGGAGAGTAGCAATCCCACCCCCAATGTACCTCCCAATGCTATCTGGTGTAAATGCCTGACATTCAATTTACGCTGGATCTGATATTTATTAGCACGTTGTATTCTTGCGATTCTGATTGGGTCTATCTTATTAAGAAATCTCCATAATATATTTTTAGATTTTTGGTTTGGAAGATTTGAGTCCTTGGGATCTATATTTTGATACTGGTCAATCTTATGAAAATCATAGTCCACCTTTTCTTGCATGCTGACAACAATATCGATATCGTTATCAAAATAATCATAGTCTGTATACAAGCTCTGGAGCTTCCTATTTGGTCGCCTAAAAGGTTGGGAATCGATGGGCAAGTCTTCCAATCTTATGTCGTCATCGATCGGAATAGAGCTACAATCTGAGACGTAATCCGCAAATGAGTAATCCTTTTTTTCATTTCTTCCTGCTTCACTTACAGGACTATGAAGTGACTTGAACATACTGGTGAAAACGTTTCGATTCGAACGCATTTTTTTGTCTGGTTCTTGTTGTTCTTTCCAGTCTTTGGGGTTTTCGGAATTCTCAAACATGTGATTCAGCTCGGTTTCGTTTAACGTTGTCAACACATTGTTGTGGTTGTTATTTTTTGATCTATCCAATATTTTTCCTTTACGTTTGCCGATTGAACTTAATTTGTTTTTCAATTTTTCTTCTCGTATCAAGAGTTTGTTATATTGATCAAAGTCGGTAATATCGGTACTCTCTGGCTTCTGTGATTTTTGAGCACTTCTGCTGGACGACCTGGTGTCATACTTATTATAGAGTTTAGTGTAGAATGTCTTGTCATGCACAATGTCGCCGTTCAACGGTTCGTTGTCCAGGATTCGATGCAAAACCGAACTTCGGAGGGTATAGTTATCTTCGGCTTCGTCCGAGTAAGAGCCGTTATCGGTGTTGTCTGCATAGCTTTTGCCCTGGTCTTGGTCGCACAATGGGGCCATATCAATAATATCTGTCGAATCTGATCCGATCCGTTCCAAACTTGCTATTTCTGTAAACAGGAGGCTGTTTCTACTTTCAGAGCCCACGTCATGTTTCTTCGTGTCCCAATTCATGGATGGAAATAAGCTGTCAGAGTCTGAAGTATCCGCCATTTCTCCATAGGAGCCTGCCTTAGAGTCTGCTCCTTCCGCGTGTGAGGAAGACGCATCTTTCGGATACCTAGCATATGGCTGTGGTCGACACGTGTGTTCCATGTTGGCCCTCTTTTCCTCAGTTATCCTATTGTTGAACAACGAAGGCTCAGATGTGACTGTAGATTTTTGGTCTCCATCCGACCCCACCCCCGTTTCACTCTTACTATCGCTGTCATTATTGGCACACATAGTAACCTTTGCAATTTGTTTCCATGTGCCTATCAGTTGTCCGTATTTGATTTCAGGGTTTCCAATCGTTCACTTGTTACACATATTATTCACCATAGTGTAAGAAAACTCAATATTAACCTTAGTATATTAGGGATATTTTCTCACTTTTTTTCTTCTTCTATTTCCTTATATAGATCTATAGGATATAAATTTCGCTCTTACTAAATACCAGTCTGAGAATTGGTAGGTGAAATTGTTGACATCCCAAACTCATGAATGTGATCATGGAACACGTGTGTTGTTGAACAGATTGCGTTTCCTTTTCGTTTTCGTTCTGGGTAGAAAGTGAGAAGCCGGAATCCACAGAGCAGATCTATTTTCAAAACGAAATGTCGACGCAGCCTCCTACACAGCAGCAAAGAGTTCCGTTGAGCAAGGAGAAAAACCCTATTGCCATTGCAGTAGCCACGGCAGTTAGAAAAAATGCGCTTTTGAAACAAAGACAAGGTATACTCTCGACAACAAAGAATAAGACGGACTTCTTCAGATTCAAGAGATTCGTCAGAGCCATCCAAAGTGACGATTTCAAGAAGAAAATAGCCAAAAGCGGAAAAAACGTTCCTCCAATTCCCGATGAAACCAACGCAATCAACCAGGTGTTCATCATGCTCATCCAGAACCAACTCGTTGTCCCCGTGACCAAGTTGAAGACCCAGGACGCCAAAAAGCAGGGCTACAAAATTGACAAAGAGACGCCAGCGTTGGAACTGTCCACCAAGGCGGTGTTGCAGGCAGATGCGTATTACGCTTGGAACTACGACCCTCCTAACCCATACATGTTGCTATATTCAATTCTAGTTGTCTGCGCAATCTTCACCGTGATCCTGTTCCCATTGTGGCCGTTCTGGATGAGAAAGGGCGTGTGGTATTTGAGTACCGGCCTGTTATGCCTGGTGGGTCTGTTCTTTGTGATTGCAATTATAAGATTGATCATATACCTGTTTTCCCTGGGTATGTCGCAGCAATTCTGGCTTTTCCCTAATTTGTTTGCCGATTGTGGTGTTTTGGAAAGTTTCAAACCCCTGTATGAGTGGGAAAACCCCGGCGCAGTGGGTAAAAAGGGCAAAAAGGCAGGAAAGAATAGAAAATCGTCCGACAAAACCACCGAAAAAGCCACCGAAAAGACAACCACTAGTCCAGCTCCCCAAGAAACCTCAACAACAGCAGCAAAACCAACAGAAACTTCCACAAAAAAACGTACAGTTACGCTTGAAGAAGTTAGAGACGATTGAATCAAGAATATATAATCTAAAGCTAATATATTATCAATTGTATATAAAAAAGTAGATTTTAAACAAAATAATAAAATTAATTTTCAATTTAAATTCAAGCAGAGTAGGTTTGCTTTGGGAATGGATAGGATGGACCAATTTCTTGAATAGAAAGTTTAGCCAACCAGTGACCCATGTCAACAGCGTCCTTCAACTCTTTACCTTGAACAAGACCGGCAGTGAAACCAGCTGCAAAGGCATCACCGGCACCATTGGTGTCTGCAATTTTCGAAGATTCCAATGCGTGAACAGCAAATGTGTTGGTGGTGAATTGCTTGGTGTTGGCGTCGTAGGAGACAACCAAAGTGGCATCGGTACCTTGGGTGAAGATGACAGTTCTTGGTTTCTTGGTGTTGATTTTTGGCAATTCTGCGACCTTCTTGGCAATCTCAACCAAATCCTCGGTACCCAAGCCGTGAGATTCAGCGTAAGCAGCAGCTTCTGACTCGTTACAGATGATGTAATCCGCATATGGAACACAGCTGTCCAATTGATCCTTGAAGAATTGTGGAATGAAAGGAGCAGAGAAGTTCATGATGAAATCTTTGTTTTCTGTTGCAGCATGCTTACCCAGCAATTGGATTGCTTCTGGGGAAACTGTCAAATGGAAACCACCAATGTAGAAAACCTTGGCAGCTTCAACGTGTGCCCAGTTTTCCTTCTTTTCCAGATGAGAAGGCTTGAAGTGGTTTGCTGCAGCCAAGTCGGTGACCAAGGATCTGTTGACGCCGTTGATAAGAGCAGCACATTTACCGGTTGCAATTTCTTCTTGAACCATGTAGGAGGTGGTCAAACCGACAGATTTGTTGGCTTCGATCAATTTGTCTGCGTAGACGTCCTTACCAACCGAACCGAAATAGAGCACAGATTCTTCTGGCAACACGTATTGGGCACCTCTTGCGGTATTTTGGGCTGCACCACCCGCAACCAATTTAGCATCGTCAAACTTTAAGATTTCTTCGAAAATTGGCATGTGCTTTGGCTCAGCCAAAATAGCATCGTTTTCTTTCAATTCATATTTTTCCAAATATGACTTTTCAACATCGACTTGAATATCAAGCAATGGGTTTCCTAAACAGATTAAATCGTATGCCATGGTTGTCTATGTAGTGTTCTATTCTACCTTTGTTTATTGATAGATTTGAATACCGGTTTGAATATAGTAGGAAAAAAAAAGGAAAAAAGTTATGGTGAAAACCAGAGACAAGAAAAAATCAACTTTTCTTCACGTTTTCTTCAGCGCCCTGAACATGTGAAAAAAACCAGAGAAAAAAGCAAACAAAAATAAGTCTTTTTACTATTATATATATGGATATGAAATATATGACAAGAAAATGCCAATGAAGGATTAATCTACAGCCAATGCGTTGGAAGTAAAAAATATTTGTGATCAATGACATTTGTAGGATCAGTGTATACCTGAACGCTTGCTTATCAATCAGTATATATACGATCTAAACGTTTGTTTGTCCCCCAGCTTCAAAATATTCTAAATGAACCTATGTTGTTTATACCTGCAAAGCTGCCAAAATTTCCAAAATCTTTTTGACATCCGTTGTTGTTATATATGGCAACAGCCTTAGGCATCCACTGAGATATATTATTGAATCTTCTGTCGGAGCTTGGATGTGTACTTATCAGTTCTATGGATTTTTGGCCCTGTTTTTGCTCAAACGACATCATATTTCTCCATAGCTTTGGTGCTTGCGTGGGGTCAAAACATGCCCGTGCCATCACCATCAGCCCGATGTAATCGGCCTCCGTTTCCATTTCTCGAGAATGTGAGGTATTAAGCAAGGCATTGACCAATAGATCACCCGGACTCGAACTTCCGAATATGGTGTAAAGAAATATATTCAGAGAGATGAAGAATGGAGACAGCGTCAGTTTTTCGCCCAGATGGTCTGCCAACAGGTGTCCCAATTCATGCGACAAGACTGTGGCTAGACCGGTCTCGTCCTCGCATATCGGGAGGATCGAGCGGAAGATAAACACCTTGCCCCCACCAATAACAAACGCATTCGGGGATGGTTGTCCCATGGAGACGTCATCAATAACGAAAAATTCCCACTCGTCAAGAGGTATGTCGGATCTTCCGAGACTCGTGAAGAGGTTGATCCGTTCTCCGGTTTCTGGGTCGGTGTAATCGTGAGCAGCGGAGATCAATCTCACCATGATCTTGCGGACACGTCTGCTGATCGGGTGGTTTTCCGGTAGAATGTACTGTCCGTACTGCGACATCACCTGTCGGAAACTGGACGCTGTGAACATGTCCTCCACCCAGTTGGCCGTTACCATAAGTCTGTATCGGTGGGTGACTGGGGCCTTTTCAATATGCGACAGGATGAAGAAAACAACAACCGCCCCAAAACTGTACACCACTCTCTTCTGTTGCACTGAGGCATTCCGCCAGGCGTTTGCGTAGTCACGGTAGTTGCCTCCTCGATGCCCGTATCCACGTTGCTTTGCTCCGTCAAAATAGACAAACGTTGGTTTCTGCCTTCTGTAATGACTAAATCGGCTCGGCTGGATCGGCTTCAGCCAAAAGCGTCTGCTGGTTTGTAATCCAACTCTCCACATCTGTAGTGCGTGATTCTTCACTGGTTCCGGAGATTCTTGATGTCAAGGCAAAAAGAAACCATGGTTTGCCACCAGCAAGCATCACTTCAACTCCACTTGTTCCAGCGAACTTACCAAATACGGCAATTTTTTGGTGCCGACATGTTTTTTATCCACCTTTCTTCGAATTACTCTCTTTTCACCACTAGAGAAACATCACTTCTTTCATGAGAGTGTAAAAGAGTCTGTAACCACGCATGCTAAGAAAAAGATGACATCCCGTGAGGTATCAATCTATCATCCCTTGGTCATTCTGTACGGATTGGGAACTTCGCTTACCGTAATTGGGGGGTTTTCACTGTATACACGCTATTTCAGGAGAATCAAACGAGCCATTGAAATACCAACATACTACTTTCGTAAAAGATGGATATACGGGAAGGTCACCTCTGTTGGAGACGGCGACAACTTCCACCTGTACCATCTTCCCGGTGGAGTCCTGTCAGGCTGGGGTTGGTTGAGACGTGTGCCGGAGATCAACAAGTTCAGAGAACTGAAGGGTGAAACAGTTGCCGTTAGAATCTGTGGCGCCGATGCCCCAGAACGCTCGCATTTCGGGAAGCCGGCCCAGCCCTACGGTGAGGAAGCGCTACAGTGGCTGAGAAAGTATATTCTGGGAAGATGGCTATATGTGAAACCGTTGCATTTGGACCAGTACAATCGGGTGGTGGCCAAGGTGATGGTGTTGAAATGGACCGGGTACAAAGACGTGAGTGAGGAAATGATAAAGGTTGGTCTGGCAACTGTGTACGAAGCCAAAGCAGGAGCTGAATTCGATGGAAAGGAGAAAATTTACAGGAAACGACAGCAGAGGGCACAGAAAAAAAAATTGGGCATGTGGAGTGTACAAAAATCAGCATTTCTTACTCCCCGGGAGTACAAGAACAAGTATTCCTGATCGTGTTATTTCTATACAGCAACACTATTTAGAAACAAAAGAGTTGAAACAAACATCTATTTTAGAAGAAAAAAATACAGATATTTATGATATGTACCACATTAGCATTTTACATATATACCTCTCCTTTTTTCGGATTCACGAAGCTCAAACATAACTTGGGCTGCAATGAATAAACAGATATTAGAAGAAATGAAAAATAAAAGCCCGTCAAAGGTAGTTAGCATATCTTTTATCAACGCCTGCGTACCGTCCTTTCCAAGACAGAAACCAAATAGGTTGGCTATCATCATCAACCAAATATTCAGAACTGCACCCAGGGCACATGCGTGTCTGTACCACCATGTCGCTCTGTATGGTTGGATCAGCTTGGTTGCAATGATTTCCGGCATCAAGAATAGAACAATCACCCAGCCCCAAATCAACAATCTCAATTCGATATCATGCCATATGGCAACAAAGGAGAAAACAGCAAGCGAACCGAGGATACGGTATTTTGCGCCACCAAGTGGAACGTAGATGTACCTGATGACCCATTTATTGTACGACCTGTGCCAAGCCCTCCAAAACTGCATTGAAGAGAAGTTGTTATCCATGCAGCGAATCATGTTCTCAGGCGGGTCGATATCATCGCATAGTGCCCAAAAGCGAAAGAGTCTCCATGGAATGAGCAATTTCATCCAAATAATATTCAAATTGAAGAACCCAATCATGGAGATTTGGAACGGGGTATCGCCATTCCATGCCTTGGCTTTGGATACTGCAACCACGTAAATGTAGTGGAGCACAAATTCCATAACCAGGAAACAAAAGATCAGTCTGATACCGTACACCAAGTTTCTTTTAAATGTGATCGAAGGCAAGGTGTGGAATGTCTGATACATGAAGTCGTTGAACGTCATAATCGGACCCACAATGTATAAGGGTGTGTAGAATAGGTAGGCAATATAATTCTTGAAAGAGTATTCCATGAGGGGCAATGGGGCATCGAGTCTCTGTCTTTCGTTCAAGTATGTGCTAGCATCATTTCTGAAGTCGGATAGGTCATTCAAGGGAGTCGACGCCTCTTCTTCGCTTGTTTTGGCCTTTCTATCCGATAGTGTGATTTCAAACGAGGACTGATCTATCGATTCCAACCGTCTCAAATAGTCGATATTAAAACTTAGCATTCTCAGCACAGTGAAATTGAAAAACACGTCCCAACGGGAAATCAGTCCCTTGAAGCTGTCCATGAAGGAGAGAGCATTCCAGAAATGGCCGTAGTTGGCTTTGCCGTACTTTTCGTTGATGAAGAGGGTGGATATGCAATAGACCCAGAGGGCTAATTGTGCGACACGTGGTTTTGAGTTCAACAATCTTGTGATTACGAACGCAGCTGTGACATGGAAGATGATTCTGAGACAATTGAAGCCATGGACTGCCGTCAGAAACACCAGCCCAAACCCAATATCAAAATTGATCCTGGAGACGTGCAAGTTTCTGGCAGCAATCCGCAAACACTTATGAAGAAAGATGAAGCCTAGCAACAGCACAAAGTTGTCCCTGAAAAACCTGTATTGGGAGTCCGAATTATCGACCTTGCGGCCGAATATCCACCCGTCCGAAAGAATTCCTTGGTATATGTAATAATTTGGATTGGTTTCGTTACTGGCATCCATTGCCGTCTTGAAGAGCAGCGGAACCACCGCAACAAAACAGAACAGGTAGAACCTAAACTCGGGTGTACTCCATCTGGATGGCTGTGTGTGTAGTTCTCCTTTGGAAGGCGCAGACAGCCGGGTGTCCAGTGCTTCTAGCGACAGAAAGGGACAAACAGACATCGTTATCCTACCGTCGGTATCTATCTTTCAATGCAGCAATTGCAAGACTTCCGGCTCTTCCTTTCCAAACAAAAGAAACTAAGGTGGCTCTCGTTCCTTTCTATCTGTAACAGCCTACTCGCGTTATAAAGTGCACGAGGCAAAAGGAGAAGAATAATGAAATTTTCATGTCTTCTATTGTGACTGTTGAAGAAGTGGAGAAGAGTTTGGGACGGTACCGAAGAAGTATCTCTAGAGAGAAGGATATATGCCAGATAACCGAGGAGAGAGATGAGTGAAGAGTCCAAAACAGACAAGATTCTGTCGAACCTTGAGAGAAGACCAAACCCTCCTGGATGGGTGCAACCGAAGGCACCGTATAACCCATATGACCCTACCGATCTCAGACCGGCGGAAGGGTATCCCAGTGAGTTCAATGCCCCATCTGCAATGAAAAAGAATACGGGTAAGATTGCGAGAGATCTGACGGATTACCAGAAGATCAAGATCGATATGAAGAAGCTACAATACTACCCACGCCCACCGTCAGAGCTCTATCCGGGAAGATACAAGGTGTTGCGTAGAGTGAACCACAAGAGTGGGTTCAACAGAGGCGCCGATCTGACGGCCAAGATCAGTATATACAGTATTGTGATATTTGGAGTCTTCTTTTACAAGTGGAACGACCATGACAACATCTTTGCGCCGTTCCGTAGGGTCCAGCTCAGAGTCAAGGAGTTGGTACTGGGGGATCTGTCGCCGGAGGACTACAACGACCTGCACAACTACAAGGTGGATCTGCCAATCCCCCAAAAGCCGCTTCCCTCGATCATGTATGAGAAGAACGCAGAGAACAGTCTCGTTGGTGAAAACGCCAGAAACGACGAGTTTGTCAAGGACCGTTTTGGTAACAAGCACGTTGTCTATGCGGAACACATCAAGCAGAAGGAGGATGAAAACATGATCAAAGCCCTAGACATTGCGCAGAGGCAGATAGAGCTCAACAAGCTGAACGGGGTCACAGAAGACAGCGGTGATCGTAGCAAGAAACCCTTTTGGAAGGTGTGGTGAGTTTCTTACCCGGGTCCGGGTGTCAGAACTTTGTCATGGGGGCTGGAGGGAGAGAGAGAGAGAGAGAGAGAGAGAGACAGCTCACTCCTGAGAAGTATCATTTGATTATCATGTAAATACACATTCTTTCATACATACATACATCTATACGTATATATAGTTTTAGAGGTGGAGTTGTATTCCAATATAAACTATAGACAAGACTTACCACATGGAACTATTTGAGACCACCCCTCTTGACAAGGAAATCTTTGGCCTCGTTCACCTTGGTGGCCAAGTATGGAGAGCCGCCCTTATCCGGGTGATTGAGCAACATGATTCTCCTGTGGTTGTCTTTCAACCGTTTCATGTTCAAGGTGGTCTCCTTCAACTCCAGGATTTTCAACGCCTCCTTGGCGTTCATCTTGGCATCAAATCCTCCCTTGGCGAACTTCCCTGCCGACGAGCCTGAAAACTTCTTGTATGCTCCTGCAGCAACGTATGCGGCCGCAAAACATCCCACAAACGTTATGAACGGATGTGCTGACATGTACTCACGGCTCTGCTCTAGGTAATGCTCCACACTGGCATTGTTATTGCCCTGTTGTGGCAAACTGATGTGTGCTTGTTGTGCTGGGGCGGTGTTGTCTTCCCCCGGAACCGGAAGCGCAGGTATATCGACGTTTTCTATTCTAGCCATCTTGACTTGTTTTGCTAAACTATCTCCAAGGTGTAGGTGTGTGTTTGTGCACTCTGGAACCAACCTCTACCCTCTTTCCCTCTAGCAAAGAAAAGGGCCTCTCTTAGAAGGCATTTTCTGGAAAACTTGTTGAGAAACGGAGAAGGGGTAAAAATGCGAAAATGCGAAAATAAAAAAATAGAAAAATGCGAAAATGAAAAAAATGAAAAAAATGAAAAAAATGAAAAAAATGAAAAAAATGAAAAAAATGAAAAAAATGAAAAAATGAAAAAATGCGAAAATAAAATAAAAAAACGATCACAGCCCGAGATTCAAAATGGACCCATCCGTACCGTCGATCGACCCCGTTTTGTGGCCTGCGCCAGCTTTTTGGTCTTGTCTACTCGGAACAGAGAGTAGGAAAATACGGGTGGGCTCTGTGAGTGGAGAATATCCTTCTGTGCAAAGGGCAACATCGGCATGTGATATCAGGTAATTGATACGACCAGGTGGCAAATATGGTCGGGTATAAATATGGTAGGGATGCTCTCTTTGAGAAGATTGTTTCTGCAGAACTTGAAGGGTCCAAAGAGCACCTTTTGGCTTTCCACAGGCATATTAACACTGTCGACAGCATACGTGATTCAAAATCGACTCTACGCCACCGAAAAGATGACCTCCCTTGTTGCGCCACAGGCACCAGTGCAATGGACACACACTGCCGAAACGATTCTATCGGAAACAGAAAGACTGATTGCCGATGCAGAAAGGCTGGACAACGAAATCGGATCGATTCCGATCGAAAAGGCCACGATCGAAAACGTGATCAAACCGTACGCCGATCTTGAAAACAGACAGGCGGGCCTGACCAACCAGTTGTCGTTCTACCAGCACGTCTCGGAAGATAAGGCGCTCAGGGAAGCCTCGAACAAGGCAGACGCATTGTTCCGCAAGTACGGCATCGAGGCCGGACTGAGAGAAGACGTCTTCAGAGTGATCAACAAGGTCTACTTGGACAACAAAGATAACTCCGAGCTCACCCCAGAAGATAAGCGGTTCATGGAAAAGGTGAACAAGCAGTACGAAAGAAATGGTCTCTCGTTACCCTTGGAAACAAGAGATAAAATCAAAGCCTTGAAACAAGAACTCTCCTCTCTAGCCCTAAAGTTCTCGTCCAATTTGAGCGAAGAAACAGGTTTCAACTTGTATTCAAAAGAGCAGCTGAAGGGTGTTCCGCAGGACGTCATCAACGCGTTTGAAAAAGTCGAACAAGAGGATGGCTCTGTTAAGTATAAAATGACATTCAAGTATCCAGATTTGTTCCCTGTTTTGAAATATGCACAAGACGCAGAAACAAGAAAAACCGCATTCACAGCCGACCAGGCAAAATGTCCGGAAAACGCAGGCATTCTCATCGAAGCAGTCAAGCTTAGAGCACAATTGGCACATCTCCTAGGCTACACGAACTTTTCGGAGTACGTTCTTGAAGAAAGAATGGCAAAGACCCCGGAAACCGTCATGAATTTCTTGAATGACCTCAAGGTGAAGTTAAAACCATTGGGTGAAAAGGAGGTTGCATATTTGTTGTCCCTGAAAAAAAAGGAAACCGGCTCCAAAGATGATGGCTACTACATATGGGATCATAGATATTATCATACAAAGATGTTGGAAAATGACTATAATGTTGATGAGATTAAAATTGCGGAATATTTCCCAATGCAAAATACAATTGAAAAAATGCTTTCCATCTATGAGACAATTTTCAACTTAAAATTTGTTGAAATTGAAAAATCAAATGGGTTGTACAACACATGGCACGCTGATGTCAAGCAGTTCCAAGTTTGGAAAATAGACACCGAATTACCAGATTTCGTAGGTCATTTATATTTTGATTTGCATCCAAGACCAGGTAAATATGGCCATGCTGCAAACTTTGGTTTGGTTCCAGGTTATGTTGACATTCAGACCGGCAAAAAGAACTACCCATCCACATCTCTAGTTTGCAACTTCACCAAAGATACCGAAGAAAAACCCTCATTATTAAAACACGGTGAAGTTGTCACTTTTTTCCATGAATTGGGTCATGGAATTCATGATCTGATGGGTCAAACAAAATATTCCAGATTCCATGGTACATCTGTTAGTTGGGATTTTGTTGAAATGCCATCTCAACTTTTAGAATATTTCTGTTGGGATGAGGCTATGTTAACCAAATTATCGAGTCACTACTTAACTAATGAATCTCTTCCAAAAGATCTTATCAAGTCATTGGTTTCCTCCAAGAATGTCAATGGTGCTATGTTTAATCTAAGACAGCTTCATTTTGGTTTATTTGATATGGCATTGCACACTTCTGAGGACGGTAATGTCGATGTTGATCAGCTGTGGAACCAAATGCGTGAAGACATTTGTTTGATCAGTAATGGTGGTGTTGATTTCAAAGGTTACGGATCATTCGGTCATTTAATGGGTGGTTATGCATCTGGTTATTATGGTTACCTATGGTCTAATGTATTTGCCGCCGATGTTTTCTTTACTAAGTTCGCACAGGATCCATTAAATGTTAAGAATGGTATGGATTATAGAAACAAAATCTTAGCAAGAGGTGGATCTAGAGATGAAATGGAAAATTTGGTTGATTTGTTGGGTAGAACACCAAAATCCGATGCTTTCTTATCAGAGTTGGGTTTATCACAATAGATGCCAACATTTCTCAAAAAGATAGTGCACCTCTACCGAACAGTTTTCCTTTCGTTTTTTCTTTTGTTTTGAATTTTTGAATCTTTGATATTTTGAATTTTACTTTCATATATATGTTTATAGAGCTGACTAATTTAAAACGCAGTAAAAGTTTAATGAAGTAATACATATGACAAAAATAAATATAAATTAACAAATAAAGCACTCAAAAATACGAGTGATCAAATTAAAAGTTGAAAATTGTGTTTTCAAGAATATATATATATATGCTTCAAACTTGAAAGTGAAATTTCATAATTCGTAAAAAAACAACAAAAACCGTAAAAGAGAATGAAAATAAAGAATAAGTCTCCTGGAACGATCCAAGTTTAAAAAGGACTTTCAAAGCCATAGTCTGGTGTTGGCTTTGGGCGGTGACTGTAATCTGGTTTTGAGGTGCTTTCATACATTTTTAGTTTGTTTGCGTAGTCAGCATCACTTCTAGTTTCAAAGGCATGCATTGGCTTATAAAATTTGTAAAGTGTGTCAATTTCTTCTAATGTCAAATTTTCAGTCTCAGGAACCATAAAGTACACAAAAAATAATGCCATTATTGTGAAGCCAAAGAAAACAAAACCGTAGCCAAACTTAATGTGTGAAGTAATGATAGGAGTGAAAAAAGCAATTAAGAAGCCCCAAATCCAATTTGCAGCCGTAGCTAGGGCCATACCTTTTGATCTGATCCTCAACGGATATGTTTCTGAGACAACCACAAACACTCCTGGTGCCCACGTTATTGCAAAAATAAAAATGAAAGCACAAGTCAGAGCAATCATTGCAAAACCAGCTTCTCTGTCTGTACCACCTTCATATCCATGAGGATACAAAACTGTTGATCCAATGGTGGAAAAGCAGAGCAAACAGGCAGACATCATTGCCGCTCCAGCAACTAGGTTGAGTCGTCTTCCGATTCTACCAATACTGTAAAGTGCAATAAAAGTGGAGCCAAAATTGACGGAGCCTAAAGCAATTGACGTGATAAATGAGTTTTCCATTCCGACTGATTTGAAAATTGATGTACCATAGTAGAAAAAATAGTTATTACCTGTCAACTGCTGGAAAGACTGTAGAGATATACCAATTAAAAGTCTAACCAATATGTGTGGCTGACCGTGGATCAATTCTTTCCAAGAAGCATTTCCGGCCTGTTTCTGTTCGTCAATTGCAGCGGCAATAACGTTTATTTCATTCAAAACAACTGCATGGTCATTTTTCTGACCCAGAACCTTTGCGATCGAATTTTTAGCCTGTTCCAATTTGCCTTTTTCAATTAGAAACCTTGGAGATTCAGGCAAAAACATCATTCCTGCAATCATCGATGAGGCCCAGACAAAGCATAAACCTAGTGGGATTCTCCATTGGCAGCTATTTGAAAACGAGGAGACTGTCCCGAAGGTTGTGACGTAACCTAACAAAATACCAAAAGTAATCATTAGCTGATAGCACGAAACTAAAACGCCTCTTATTTCCGAAGGTGAAGTCTCGGCAATGAACATCGGTGATAAAACCGAGACTGCACCCACTGCCAAGCCGGCGACAATCCGGCCCGTCAGGAACTGAACCCAGTGAAAGGACGAGATTTGCACCGCAATACCGGCCATATAAACAACCATGACAATAATCAATCCCTTTTTCCTGCCCAACACATCTCCAAATTTTGCCAAAGTAACACCGCCAAGCGCACAACCAAGATTGAAAATAGAGATGATCAGCCCAACTCGGGTGTTTGAAAATTCATAGGTATTTGTTGAAGACACATGTTCACCAAACGTTTCCCTGAAGCTGGACATCTGCACAAAACCAGAAATTGTCCCGGTATCCCAACCAAACACAAAACCGCCAAAAGCAACCAAAAGACACAAAAAAGTCACCAATTTATGTTTGGTCAATAAACCTAAGGAATTCTTGGGATCGGTATTTTCCTTGGCCTCTGGATGTTTGCTCTGTGGAACAGATAGCGGCACATCCAGCGAGTCGCCTGAATTGGTCTCAGAGTTATTTGAGGAAACTGGCAACAGGGGTGTCAACACAGTTTTGGTTTTTTTGTTTTCCTCTTTAAAAAGAGATCTCAGTGGTTGACTTGGGGTGCAACTTGTTTGTGGCATCTTTGCAGAATCAAATAGATAACCAGGCTATGTCTAAAAAGAAGCAAAAATCAAAAAAGCAAGGAAACCTTCATTTTGGGGATCTTATTTCTTGGGGAAATCTACCATCTTTTTATAGGACTAAAACTTCTATGTTTTACCTGCAGAATACCAGTGTCAGACAGAAGATGAAGGTGTTTTCTGTTGGATGAAGAACACAGAATACCAACTTTTAAGAAGAAATAGTTACCATTTTAGGAAAACAATCATGTTCTGAGTTGATGCGCACTGCCGTTCTTGGAATCATGAAAGATGTTTGATTAAGACGGTTTCATTGCATTACTTTTCTGGCTTTCAAACTTGAATACAGAGAATTAGGAAGGTGGCTTAAGCACAGTCAAGTCTTGGGGAAGAGCATACATAAATTATTTGCAATGGGAGAGGTTCATACGGTGTATATTCGAAATCTGAACGAGAAAATAGGAATAGTACATTTGAAAAACAGCCTGAAGACGCTTTTCAAGGACGCCGGTTTCAGTGTGGTTGCTATCCAAGCATGCAAGAATATACGCTTGAAGGGGCAGGCGTTTGTTTCGTTTGGTCCGGATGTTGAGGTGCAGCAAGTTTTAGACCAGCTGAACACAAAACTCATATTTGGCAAGCCGATGCACATGCAAGTAGCTAGAGCAAATTCGGACACGGTGGTGCAACCGACTCTGGGTGCCGACGATTATGCAAACTATTTGAAGAAGGCACAAACAGAGAGACTTCGGAAACGGCACGAAGGCCGGGTTACTTCTAAAAAGAGAAGGCAGGAGGAGAGTGCAGATGCAGAGGGGCAGGAGGGACCGACGCAGAAACGTGCCAGAAACGCCAAGACAGAGGTGGTGCCCAACAAGCTCATGCTTCTTACCAATCTACCTGTGGATACGACCCAGGAGGAGCTCATCGACCTGTTCCGTCTGTACACGGGATTTTTGACCGTCAACTACGTGAGTGTTCGTCGTTTGGCCCTGATCGAGTTTGGTTCGGAGCCTGATGCCGTTGCATGCTATGAGAAACTGGGGGCGAATCCAACCATCAAAGACAAAAGCGATTGTGTGCTAGCTTTTGCCAAGAAATGAGGCGTCCGGTATCCAGAACGGGCGTGTTGTAAGACGGTTTTATCTCGTGTTTTTAGTTTTGTTAAAGAAAAAAAAAGTACGTTATTCAAGTTATCCTGTCTGTAGCAAAATACGGAGAGCAAGACGGTGGTTTTTCTATATACATGGAAACTACGCAGCTTTAGTATCTACCACTGATGATGGTCTTGAAGGCTGTGAATAGGCCTTCCTTCTTTTGGCCACCCGTGTTGACGTCGCCCAGTAGTCTCGTGTAGTAGTTTGGGTTACCCTTTGGTTCGGCCAACTTGTCGCTGACGGCATAGTAGTTACCCCACTTGTTGTCGTGGATGTTCTTCAGCGATCTGTACTGTTGTTTGAGAATGTCGTCACTGAACAATTCGTTCTGGTAGTTTGGCTTTTCTTCCGTTTCTGAAAAGATCATCCGCTTCAACTTGGCGGCATCCAGCTTGATCAGAACCTGCTTCTTCTTGTTTTCCAACTCCTCCTCTGCCTTCACCGATTTTGGAACGGCCATGCCTCCGATGTTGCAGAATCTTTCGATCTGCGTGTACTTGAACGACGCATAGTGTTTCACTTTATCTGTAGGCAGCTGTTGTAAAAGTGTGACGATCTTTTTGGCGGTTGAGGCGTTCGACATATTGCTGGTTCCAATTCTAGTAGCACAAGCTTGCGGTTCGGTAACGATCGAATGGCTTCTAGGCGTTTTTTAGAAAAGAAAAACAGACTCTTGCTTAAGGTCGAATTCATGTATGTTACTAATGCTCACAAAAAAAACAAAAAAAAAACATGATTGAAAAAAAGAAGAGAAAAAAAACCGTTCAAGATCTCTGCTTGTTCTATAGACAGAGAGACTAAGAGTTGACACAAGCGGAGAATCAGGTATGTAACAATTATAGATGCTAAAGAATGGACTTCAGTTGTTGGACCATCTTCTTGGACCGGCGCAGGGCATTGTAGACATCACCGGCTTCCAGGAGACGGACGACTTCGGCACGGATCTCCAGAGTGGCAATGAGGTTTTGTATCAACGTTCGAAGGTAGCATGCGCTTGTAGTGGCCAGTTTGTGCTGCAGAAGGAGGTCTGCATCCTTCAAGAGGGTGGAGTAGTGCACGATATTCTGGACCACCATGTATCTGCGGAAAGTGTTGACACGCAGGGATGGGGCCAGGACATCGTTCGGGAAACCAAGGATGTCCAAGAGAGCTTCGTTGAAGGACCAGACACAGTCCTGTAGCTGGTCGATGGAGATGGCTTGGACGACGTCTTCTTCAACGGGAAAGTGTGCAAAATAGAGGGACCCCCAGTCGCCAATCTTCAAATAGGTGTTCTCGTGCTGGGAGTACAGAGGCGTGTTTTCGATGGTTTTCTCCTTGATGCGGTCGCCGCCCTGCAGGTAAGGGTAGAACACAAAGTTCACACGGACGGCTCCACTGTCGTCGTCCGTGTCCAGGGTGGACAAGTAAATCTCTTTCAAAAGCGGCAGGTCGGACAACTCCTCGGGGAAAACGTCATCAACATAGCTCTGCTCCTGGTACGTCTCTGGGTCCCGCAAGGTCAGGTCGATCACGGATATATTGAGGCTGAAGTAGTCCGGGAATTGGGCAAACAGTGGCAGGATGGATTGATCAAAGGTGTCCTGCAGAGACATGTCAAACACGTCGGCACCGACAACATAGACGTGGATGTTGACGGCGATCGGCTCGTCCGTGGCCTTCTCCACCAGTTGCCGGATGACCCTGTGGTTCATATAGTCGGAGTGCTGCAGAAAATAGGCTTCGTCGACGCCACCGCTGCCGCTGGGGCCCCCGGTGGCATTGGGGATCGAAACCTTGTAGAAGCTGTCCGGGCTGTACTTGTTGATCTCATTGCTAAAGCAGTGATCCACCAACAGCTGTGTCAGAAAGAAGGGCAGGTCGTTCGAGTCCACACCATCCAGGTTGAAATACAACTCTCCGTAGTTCCGGGCACCGTCCACCTGTATGGCGTTCACATCGCTCAACACGAGGTTGATGAACATGTCCTCGTCCGAGTATATGCCCTGCGAATACGCTATCTTCGAGCCCGGAATCAGGTCGATCGTGTAGTTCAGCAGCGTGTAGAAGTCGTGGATCATCCGAGAGTTGACCTGGATGTCAACCACCTCCGGCAAATCGGGGAACTTCATGTCACTGTCATAATACACGGGAATGTGCACGCTGACGTCTCCCAACGGATTCTTGATGTAGTGGTCCAGAACTTCCAACGGCACATACCTCCAGCGGTTATAATAGTTGATTGGCGTCTCCCAAATCTGAGGTCTGGCTGCCACGATTGAGGTCAGCAGTAAGACCACCGCCAATGCAATGGACATCGTGTGGAACGGCCATTGTTCGGGCTTTTCGTGTTTTCTCTCGGGCGCTTTGGAGGAACTCTGCATCCCCGGACTCATCTCGTGTATCTTATCGTCAGCCATGGTTGGGTCCAGCGGTTTGGAGAGCCTGCTGCATCCGAGTTCCAAGAACAATCTTCAAACTCTAAGAATCAGTAAGCCACAATAAAGTCAAGAAACGTAACACAGCCAAATTTGCGATTTTTCATTCGATGTTCTATTTTTTCAATTTTTTTTTCCTTTTTCGTTTCTCTTATTTGTGTGAATAAATGATGAAAGGTTGTAAAAAGCCTGCAGGTTTGCTTCACTGGGATAACTGAGAGAAGGAGATCGGGAACGTGGTTAGTTTATGTGCCATGTCGGGAAAATTACAACCAAGTGCTGAAGAAATCCAGAGAGAGACGGAGAAATTCCATTCGAAAGAAACTCCCAAGCTTAAAGAAACAGAATTTGTTCACGATGTTTACAACGAAATTGCACAACATTTTTCACAGACCAGGTACAAACCATGGCCCATTGTGGCAGACTTTCTAGAAACCAGGAGGGACCGGATGGTTGGGGTTGATGTGGGGTGCGGTAACGGGAAGTATATAGCTGTTAACCCCAAGGTGTTCATCCTTGGATCGGACTACTCAACAGGCCTGATCGACCAGGCCAAACAACTGCATCCAAAGGAAAGATGCAATGACATAATAGTTGCTGACGGCATGAATCTGCCACATAACTCCAGCGTCTTTGATTTTGCCATATCTATTGCTGTGATCCATCACTTTGCAGACGAAGAGAGAAGAGTTGCGGCCATTGCGGAGATCCTGAGGGTGTTGAAGAAGGGCTCACAGGCGCTGATTTACTGCTGGGCGTTGGAACAGGAAAAGTCCAGAAGGGGATACAAAGACGGGATGGAACAGGATATTTTGGTGCCGTGGGTTTTGGCCAAGAAGGGGAAAAAGAGAGACAAAGGTAAGGCAGGTGTGCAAGAAGGAGAGTCGGCCCCTGACGCAGTAAAGACGCCAGAAGAGGCTGAAAACCCCGTGAAAATGCGGTTTTACCACTTGTACAAAAAGGGAGAGTTGATTGACAACTGCATCAAAGCAGGAGGTAAAGTGGTAAGAGATGGATACGAGAGAGACAATTGGTGGGTGGTTGTGGAAAAAATATAGAAGTATCATATGATAGATTTGTTCAATTATATGTAGAGGAATCTGGATAATCCATTGTAAGATATATATTTATATACATTCCATGGGAAGACAAAGGATTTTTTTTTTTTTTTAAAGAATAGATCACAGTGCCTGAAAGAAAAAAATACATGAAAAATAAGGAGAAAAAAAGAAACATAAACATAATATAAAGAAAAATGAAGAAGTGATTTTCAGAATACACACCCAAAAAGATAAGAAAAGAAAATCATCCAAAAAAATGAAAGTCGTATAAATATATGTAGTTTGAGTAGAAACAAAGAAAAAAACCAAGCAAGAAACAAAACCCAAAGCATCAGCTTGCTGAATTTGAATTGTAGCTCAACATTGCATTACGTCTTTCGATTCTACCTTTCTTCATTAAACTTTTCAATGCCACACTATCCAATGGATCGAGCAACTCAAAAGAACAAAGCAATTCCTCACTGACACCCATGACAGCCCCCCAATTGTCAAACTCACCGCAGTAGTTGGGAGCTGAAAAAACAGTGACTAGAGACCTATCATTGAAAAATTCGTAGCCATCCTCAACAACCATGTGAGCCCGAACAACTAGATCAAACTGGAATTTGTTCAAAAAGTTGTTGATGGCAACTTTGTTAAAACAATACGAAACACCACGTTCGTTATCTTCCCATTGGTTGGGAGAATCTGCAGGATCCGACCATAACAAATCATTTAGTAAACCAAAATCAGGTACATCTGTCGGTCTCCTGATATTTCTGATCTCATCCATCGAATTCAAGACTGGTGACAAGCCACCATGCACGCAGAAGATTTTCGAAGCAACAATGGCAGCAATCGGTAAGGTGTTGAAAGTATCAACAAATAGCTTCCAGGTCTTTAGGTTTGTTCTTCGTTTACACTCATCGTAAAACCCGTATTGTCTTGTGATTTGGGCACACTCGTGATTACCTCTCAACAAAAAGAAGTTTTCTGGGAATTTAATTTTATAGCATAGCAGTAGTAAAATGGTTTCCAAGGACTGTTTACCTCTGTCAACATAGTCACCCAAAAATAAATAATTAGATGCAGGCGGGAACCCACACTTGGAGAAAATTCTGATTAAATCAATATATTGGCCATGCACATCACCAACAATCTTGACTGGTGCACTCAACTCTAATAGAGAAGGTTGTGAAAGAAATATTTCTCTTGCCACCGAACAGATCATTGCGATTTCGGAATTCTTAAGACAAACTGACTTCGTTCTCTTGCCTGAATACCCGGCATCTAAAAGCCTTTGTATCAAATCTTCGATATTCAAATCATACCTCCTCCGGTAATCATAGGCATTAGGATAGTTTTCATTTGAATTAGCATTTATACCATTAGTGTTATCTATCACGTTATGTATTTCAGCATGTTTATCACTGTCAATAACATTTTCGGTATTTATATCCGGTTTTTTATGTGGATGGGTATTATTTGTAGAAGGCCCGTCGATAGTTGGGTCGTGTTTGTTTGTGTTGGTGTCTACGAGTTCTCCATTGTGGTTGCCGTTGTTGCTGGTGTTATTGTTATAACTGGTGCTACCATCGGTGAAGTTGGAATCATATACGGTTTGGTCGTTCTCGTTCTCATTGTGGCGTAAATAATCTGCAGAGTCTTCTTTTGAAAATGGAGTCTTAATTCTATTTGACAGAGTGGACGACCTCGATCGTGGATTGGATTTGGAATGAGAAGAACCAATTGGTGAATTTGGGTTTGTTAAAAATTGTTGAGATCGTAACGGTGAATTTTGAATTGGGTTCAGAAAATGGTCATTGTCGATGCTCGGTGAATCTGCATGCGAGTTATTGTCATAAACGATGTTTGTGTTGCTGGTGCCATTATTATTGTCATGAATGTTCAAGTCATCAAAGGCGTCGATGGGTATGCCATGGGTTTCTGATCTACTGTTTCTACTACTTCGACTACTTCGACTAGTTCTACTAGCCCTACTAGTTTTGCTATCCCTTGAATTTACAGTTGTAGTTGAATTTCTTCTCGACATATTTGAAAAATTGTTGTCTGTATTACTATGCTGACGATCAATTGTGGACATATGCTGTATTGAATTATCATTAATCGAAGTTGAAGAATTTATTCTCAAAATTGGTGGTTTTGGTTTTAATATCACCATTGAAGGTGGCAACTTCATTGTGACGTCATTTTCGGTGTTTATATGGTTTTGATGTTGCTCTGCATCAATTGGCACGGTCTCATGGTCGAATTCGGTATCATATATATAATCATAGTGGTCGTCTTTTGGGTCGTTTTTTCTTGATAACTCATTTTCGTTGGAAAAGTTTGATTTGAACGAACTGCGCCTACTCAGTATACTCGACGCTTTGGAGAGTGAATGTGTATGATGATGTGTTGGTGCATGCGACTTTGCACCTTTATCGGGTTCTGAAACGGGTCTTTCCTTTTCTCCCGCTTTTCCCTTGTCTTTTTCCATGTCCTTCGATTGTGAAGTGGATTTTTTGCTTCTGATCGACCTGGACGATTTTGTTGAATTCATTGTGTCCGATCTTTGAAAATTGGAAGAGCCTTTCGGCTTTGAACCTTCATTACCCATATTGTATGGTTATCTTTCTGTAGTTCTTGATGTTGGTTGATTCTTTGGTGAATCTTTTATTTAGTAAATATGATCTTTATCTCTTTTTTTTGTTTTTTTTTTGCTTTTTCTTTTGTTGAAAACTCAGGTAAGTGTTATGATGACGCTGCTTTTTATGATCTGATCTGTATTCTTTTTGCTATGATAACAATGGGAAAGAACGGAAAGTTAGGGGACTCCAGGGGTATGATTGGTGATTGCTGTGGCACGTTCTGCCGTTTGGGGGATGTCCTGTTGTAAAAGTTCACAAGGATGATACCGAAGCACTATCAGGATACAAGTAAAAACAAATGCGTCACGGCGTGTAATATGGATGACACAATTGTGGGTTATATCTGTATCTGTGTGTATGGATCTGGGGATGGGCAGGAAGAGGGATTGGTGGATAGATGGATAGATGGATAGATGGGTGGATGGATGGATGGATGGATGGATGGGTCGGTATGTTGCCAGATAGGTAGATAAATGGATGGTCGAGTGGCCGGATGCTGGATATGTCCGTAGATATATGTATGTGAATGTGTACCTATGTATGTATCGTTGTAGGTACCTGTGTATCTCTGTGTTTGAACGTACTTGTGTCTATCCTTGTATACAATCTATGGATATATTGGAGGGAGATGATATGTTGTAGAATTGGATATGTATATATATATATATATATATGTATACATGCATATAGTTATATCTAGATGTCTATATGTATATATGTATATATATATATCTGTGTATATGGTTATATTTGGAGTTGGGATACAAAGAATGAAGAAAGAAACCCATTCGTCTACGTCTTAAAAGGTCTTAACATGGAAGGAGCTGGCGATTACATAGATAAAAAACCGACATCTTCAAAAAAAGCCCATCACGAACTCCTTCTTTCTCTCTATTTCCCTAAAACAGAAAAAGAGAAGAGACACAGACTTCTTTTTTTTTCTTTTTTCCTTCTCCTTTTACCCTCGGTAACTCCACAATAGCAAGATAAAGAACAACTAGGGAGGAAGAGAAAAGAGATGCCGTCGATCGACGCGCACGGCTTGAAGATGGAAGGGCCGAAAAATAAGAAAAGGGGAAAAACACAGTTTTGTTTTTTTGTTTTTTTGTTTTTTTGGCATTTTCGCATTTTCGCATTTTCGCATTTTCGTATTTTTCTATTTTTCTATTTTTCTATTTTTCGTATTTTTCGTATTTTTCTATTTTTCGCATTTTTTGCATTTTCGTATTTTTCTATTTTTCGCATTTTCGCATTTTCGCATTTTTATTTTTTGCATTTTTATTTTTTGCATTTTCGCATTTTTCAGTTTTTTCTCGAAGCAGTAACAAAAAAATCTGCACGGAGTTAGAGATAGAGAGACTACTATATAAAGGGTCAAGTCATATAATATATATATATTTCTGTGTGTGTGTGTGTGTATGTATAGATGACTATAGTATTTAATTTGTACAAATTATTTGTTTGAAAAAAAAAAAAAAAAAAAAAACTCTGATTATTGGATTTAGATCTGAATATATTCGTATATCAGTTCTTCTTTACTTCGATTAATCATCACTTCTGAAGGTCTTTAATCTAAGCTGGTTCTTCTAAGATCAATCCATACAAGTTGTAAATAGTCAATCTTGAATACTGTTAGGTAAGCACTCGAAATGTGTGGTATTCTTGCAATTATTAGCTCAGATGCAAATACAAATGTAGCATCGGAACTGTTTGACGGTTCTCTCTATCTGCAACATCGTGGCCAAGACGCCGCCGGTATCGTGACATGTGGAAAGGGTGCTAGATTGTACCAGTGTAAGGGTAATGGTATGGCCAGAGACGTTTTCACCCAAGAAAGAATGGTGAAGCTGGTCGGTAACATGGGATTGGCGCATCTGAGATACCCAACTGCAGGCTCGAGTTCAAACAGTGAGGCCCAACCGTTCTATGTGAACTCCCCATACGGGATCTCCTTGAGTCATAACGGTAATTTGACCAACGGGTACGAGTTGAAGAGATACATGGATGAGGTCGTCCATAGGCACATCAACACGGATTCCGATTCGGAGCTCTTGCTGAACTTGTTTGCAGCAGAATTGGCAACCTACGACAAGTCAAGAGTCAACGAAAACGATATATTCAAAGCATTGGAGGGCGTTTTCAACAAGGTCAGGGGGGCGTACGCTTGTACCGCAATGCTGGCCGGTTACGGTATCATTGGCTTCAGAGATCCTCACGGTATCAGACCCCTGCTGATAGGTGAAAGGTTGAAAGATGACGGCACAAGAGACTACATGATGTCCTCGGAATCCGTCGTGTTGAAAGCCCATGGCTACCAGGTGTACCGCGATATCTTGCCTGGTGAAGCGGTCATCATCAACAAAAACGATATGAAACCAGTTTTCAAGCAGGTTGTCCCAATGAAATCCTACACACCGGACATCTTCGAGTACGTCTATTTCGCTAGACCAGACTCGGTTCTGGACGGTATATCCGTCTATAGGTCGAGACTGTTGATGGGGGAGAAATTGGCCAAAAACATCACCGACTACTATAAGTCCCAGAATCAGAATGTCTTGGACGAAATCGACGTTGTCATACCTGTGCCTGATACTGCAAGACATTCCGCCCTACAATGCGCTATCGCCTTGAATATACCATACAGGGAAGGTTTCATCAAGAATAGATACGTTGGTAGAACTTTCATCATGCCTGATCAAAAACAGAGACAGTCATCTGTCAGAAGAAAATTGAATGCCATGGCCTCCGAATTCTACGGTAAGTCTGTCCTGCTAGTTGATGATTCAATTGTTAGAGGTACAACTTCAAAAGAAATCGTTAATATGGCAAGAGAAGCTGGTGCTAAAAAAGTCTACTTTGCTTCATGTTCCCCAGTTATCAGATACAATCATATATATGGTATCGATTTGGCTGATAATAAACAGTTGGTTGGATATGATAGATCAGAAGAAGAAATCTCCTTGAAGATTGGCGCCGACCGTGTATTCTACCAAAAATTACAAGACTTAATCGATTGTTGCCAAAGAGATGACTTAATCAAAGATAGAGAATTGGAGTTAGCTTTGACTCCTGTTGTTTCAAGAGACGATACCATTAAATCGTTGATTCAAAGAGACGACCAAATTCCTGCGATTACCGGCTTTGAAGCAGGTGTCTTTACGGGTAAGTATGTCTCGGGTGATGAATCCTTATACATGCAACGTGCGGAGCAAGCAAGAGCCATGAATGAACGTAGATCTTCGGGTATAGAAATAATCGATGTTAAGGCTCCATCTGAAATTAATATGCACAATGATGGTGATTATTGAAATCGACAAAATGTTTCATGAGAATACTTGGGTAGCTACTTTTACGTATCGTTTTATTTACCTACTTACTTACCTATTCCCATACATATTTACATATTCATTTTTCCCTCTTATTTACTTACTTACATGCGATCTTCTTACCTCTTTAGATTAAAGCAAATCCTACAAGATCATAATTAATGTACATTACAGCAACAAAGTAAATCAGACAATTGACCCTTACATGAAATCCTTGTTTTGTTCAATTACCTTCATTGCTGCCCTGGCGCTTGCATCCTTCTTACTTGATCCTACAGCAACACTAACTTCTTTATCGTCCAATGATAATCTTGCTTCGAATTTACCGTTTCTTAATTGTAAATATTCATATTTTGGAAAAAGATTGTACTTCGAGTTAAAATATGCATAAAGCTTTTCCTTTGCTGTTGATAGCGATGAATTTTGATTAATAGCGGAGTTTGGAGAGTTGCGTGAAGTATCGTTACTATGTTCAACCAACTCTGAGTCAGAGCCAACCTTTCCATCTTTTGCTACATATAAAAACCTTGGATCCTTAGAAAGTTTTTCTTCTATGATTGACTTTCTATCTATATATTTTCTAAACCAATAGTTGTGATAGGATCTTTTGATATATTGTAATATTGAATTATCAATTGCTGCCAACAACGCAGCCCCAGATTTGGCCAATTTTTTACTCGTTGCAGACAACGAAGAGGTCTCTCTATTATTAATGGATATCGTACACTTAAAAAACCCTGTTTTCAACTCGGGGTTTTCCATAATTTCAAAAGAAACTTCAGTGGACCCAGTTTTAGTTTGGTTCAAATCCTGTTGAACAGACTGGATAAATTCTTGTAACACTATATCTTCATTTGCTTCCTTGGTCGATACTTTTGGGTTTTTTTTATTTGAGTTTTGTTGGTCGGAGTGGGACGGTAGTTGAGATGGTGCTTCTGATTCCGGTGCCGACGAAACGGTCTCTGCAATTGGGTGTTCTACTGTTATTGCGTTTAAAGAGCCAGCCGCATATCTTGGAACGGTTTTATTCTCTTCACCGCAATCTAGTAATTTTTCAGACCAAAAGTAAAGTTTATTCCAAGCTTCAACATTGGTACCATTATTACTTAAATTATAATCATAATAAGAACCAAAATACGCAAGAAACAACATATGCGTTTTTGTCGACACTCCAATGAATCTATGGTTGAAATCGATGTTATATGCACGACAAAGTATGGAGAGAGTGTGCTCGTTCAAAATTGATTTCAAAACGCCCAGTATTTGGTCCTCGTTATAGCTTGGTTTCTTGGTATATAGGGTAGTTGAGATCAAATATTTGAGTAATGACGAGCCCACAAGACATCGTTTTTTGAGCAGACTGGGCTCTTCCAGAATGGAAGGTGTCAGACAGCTCACTGGCAAGTAAGGGAGAGGCGGGAAAACGGAAAACAGAAAAGGTGTTTCTGTTGAGTATAGGTATTCGTCCGCATCCTGTAGAGAGAGCTGCTGGCTAATTGGGAACTGCATTGTGCTTTTGAAATCTAAATCGTTGTTATACTTGGAAAATAGCATCAGTGCGAAACTTACTGAGGGATCGCTAGCATCGGCATTCTCGTAATTTGAAATGTTCAATATTTCTGCAAACGCTGAGCTTAGAGAGTTGACAGCCGAACGGAGTTTGGCGTTGCCATCAAAGGGGCTGTAATTATGTTGTAATAGTGGAGAAGTTGTTCCCACAGACCTGATCATTATAGCTCCTGCAATTAACTATCAAATGAATGCAATTTCCGACCTAAGATCCATACAATTGATGTCGTAATATTGTACTTGATGAATCGTTTTTGTCTTTCTTTTCTAACATTAAAAGAGGTGTTATCAAAAGAAAAAAACATGTTTTCTCAGAAGACCAAGATTGATTATTTTTGTATTTTTATTATTTTTTTTCGTTATTTTTTCTTTTTTCCGATTTTTTTTGAAAAAAAATTTTCTTTTTATTTTTTGTTCGATTTTTCAATCTATATTAATGTAGATTCGAAAAGACTATTCAGGTTTTTGAATGGTATCTTTTTGAAATTGAATCAAGGGCATCGAAGGAGGACAAGTACAAACAAGATGGCAAAAAAAGTGATATCCGATGAAGTTATTGTTGATTCAGATGATGGATTAACCACAGATTCCGAAGCAGAACAAGAAATTGAACAAAGAGCGGTTGAATTTGTTGCACCAAGGAAATACGCAAAAAAGACAGATAACAAAGCACCAAAGACATTGGAAACCATTGGAAAGAAACAACAGGTATGGTTGATCAAATTGCCACAAGATCTGGATATTGACAAGATTAGCAGCATTCCAGTCGGTTCACTGCCGGAAGAAGAATTTGAAGTTGATGGTAAATCATACAGCATAAGTGAAGAAAATACCAAGAGCTCTGGATTGGGAGAGAATGGTAAATTCCAAGTTTTGATTCCATCAAAAGAGAAAAAGGGCGATTTTGTGTCCACGGATATAAATGTCACAAGATATCTTGACGTTTTCGAAAAAGTCAAAATTCCCCAGATCAACTATGGCCAAGTTGTCATTCCACGTGAAGATGTTGAGAAGGAGGAAGGTCTGCGTATGCGTCATTTTCCTACTGGCTACTATATCAAGGATTTTGAAGAAGCAAAGGAGCCCGAAATACCCGGTCCAAATGGTAAGAAAACAACAGAAACAGACAGAAAGAGAAAGGCCGATGATGGTGCAGACGTAGAAAAGCTCAAAAAGAACAAGAAGGAGAAGAAGGATAAGAAAGAAAAGAAGGATAAGAAAGAAAAGAAGGATAAGAAAGAAAAGAAGGATAAGAAGAAGTCTAAAAAACATGATTAGATTATGTGTAACAGTATCACATTTTTTTATATATATAAGCATGAATGTATATTAAAGAGAAATATATATATCTATATATAAATATATAAAAGACAAAAAAAAAAGAAAAGCTAACAACAAGAGTAGTAATAGAACATGTATATCTTGCTGAAACCAATAACAAGAGCAGTCATAGAACATTAAGCTTTATTGAAACCAACAAGAGTAGTCATTGAACATTATATTTTGTTGAAACCAATAACAGGAATAGCAACAGAGCATTATATTGTTAGTGAAACCGATAACTATGATCTTATTTCGAAAAGAAATGCAGAGGAAGAATAAAACAGGGCGACACTCATTTGAGTTTGCTGGAATAATCCTTAAGTATACCTTTCATATGAATGTTAGTGATCTTACCTCTTCTGGTTCTCTTTTGCTTACGTTCCTTGACCGACGCCACCTTTTTGCTTTTATTGCTCTCTGACTCTGCATTTGTTGGTTTCAGTCCGTTCTCAAGCAACAACTTCACCAGGTCTTCGTGGTTTGGAATACTGACGGCATTCCACATTTCGTAGAAAATCATATCCAGCGATTTCACCTTGGTGGCGGCATCATTTGTGGACGAGACGCCGTTGCTACCGTGTGTTAGATGGCCAGCAACGATTTGCCAGCTCTGGATCGACTGGACCCCATTATACACACGGATCGGCAATTTATCGAAATTCAACCAGATGTGTCTTGGGGAGTTGTCTTTTTTGGTCTTGTGAATGATGATTTCGTTTTTCTTCTCCAAATCCGCCAGCGTTGGCAAGCAATTATTCCAGCCGTCCTTCAACTGCTTGACGCTCAATCCAATGTATGCGGGCTGGTTTCTCAAAACATTCAAAAGGTCCTCACCGGTTTTGATGTTGTGCAAGGAGAGGTACTGGAACGAGGATGTTGCGGGGTTGTATTGGATTCTGTCCACGTTCGAAAGGCACTTGAGCAATTGCGAGTCCACTTTAAACCCCAACGAGGTTTCCAGCTCGAACACTGGGACCTCCCGATCCTTACTCTTGATGTAGTCGGAGGAGGACATTAGCTTCATTGTCAAATTTCCCTGTCCTGTGGCCCTTGCTGCCTGGGCGGCAGCGCTCAACGCCGTTGCTTCTGCCACGGTTTTGGCATTGTTGGATTCGTCGTCGTCATCTGCGTCCTCGGCGTCGCCCGAGACGGTCGTGGCGCCTTTCCGCTCCGACGTCTCTTCACCTTTTAGTCTTTTGGACGAATTTTGATCGTCTTCTTTGGACGGCGATGCAGGTCGTTTTGTGGACGCTGTGGAGCCCGATGATGCTGAGGACGATGCCGTTGCCACTCTCTTCTGCTGTGGCAAATCGGTGGACGACTTGAGTGACTTTTTGAATGCCGAAAGTTGGGCTGCAAAGGGATCTGCCATTCTATATACCGTCCTCCTGTTATGCTGCTAATCTCAAGACGATGATAGCAGTGATATCAATGATGTGTCTAGTAGCAACAGGAAGAGAAAACAGATGATACAGGCACATCTCTTTTCCTATCACTGTTTTCCTCTTCTTATACATACATGCTACAAGTATACTCTTTCCCTCTTGGTATATATATACATGCCCTCTCTCTAGCTGAGCATTCTTTTTCTGCCTCTTTTTAAATGTATAGTTATGAATGCGCGAGACGGCGTAACTATAAAAGGACAGACATTGCCCGTTTTTTTTTTTCCAGCCTAATGGATAGAATTAAATATATATATGAAAAGATCATTGGGTATTCTGTTTTTTCCTTTCTCCTTTAGTCAAGGAATACCGGGATCACACAGGGCCTCTTTAACGGCATTCGACTGTCAGCGCTGTCTGTGATTCTGGTATTACGAGATTATTTGTCAGGATCCTTACAGATTCTACACCCAGCGTTAAAACCATCGTTTGTGCAGGTCTTCACATTTTATATATGAGAATCGACCCATGACCTGATGATGACCTACTGACTGGGACATTGTTTTTTGTTTTTTTTTTGTTGTTGTTGTTTTCAGGAGTAGTTAAAGTAGTTCAGACCAGCTTCTGCACAACGATGTTTCCACTGGTGCAAAGCCTACAGCTGTAAAACAAGCTGAGGGACAGAGACGTAAATATCTAGAGAATAAAAAAAAAGGAAAAACTGGTCACGTGATAAAAGATCTAAAAATGTACTCAATCACGTGCTAAAAAAGATCTAAAAATGTACTCAATCACGTGCTAAAAAGATTTCAAAAAATACTCTGTCACGTGCTAAAAAGTTCTAAAAAAGTACTCAATCACGTGCAAAAAAATCTAAAACGATACTCAGTCACGTGTCCATATGTTGGAATTGTGTCACGTGACAGCTTTGAGAAAATCCTAGAAACGTCAGCAAAACGTAAAAGAATGACGTTTTTGGGTGTTTTTCCTTTCCGAAGGTGTTTTTCAAGTTTTTCAACGATCTTCCCTTTTTTTTTTATTTTTTTTTTCTCAGTGGTCGCTCGCGACGATGGTTTTCAGCACAATAGATGAAAAATGAGGAGTGTGAGTTAATAGAAGGTAAAGGAAAAAGGAGTTAGTTAGACAAAGTTCAAACGAAAGTGAAAGTTCATGTTGGTAACCCTATCTGTCATTATGTCTTGTTTCTGCTATAGTTGTTTTTCCCATTCTTGAAGAAGGTTTTCATCCATCTCTTGTAATTTGCTTCTCTCTGTCGAAGCTTTCTAACAGGTAACCATACAACACCGTCAGTTTTCAAAATGGCTTCTGTGATGTTGAGAAAAGCATTTAGAACAGGACTTCGTTTGCGTTTGCCCTCAGCGGTGTCGGCTTCAAAGCCTTCTACCTTGCAGACATTAAATGCATGGCAATGTAAGGCAGCTTTGGGTGGATTCTCCCGTCCTTATTCAACAGAAAAAAAAGATGAAAAGGCACACAAGAGCATTCTAGATGACGACCTGTTGTCCAAGGCCGGCGTGGACACGGACGAACCCCAACATGGAAAAAAAACAGAGGGCCAAGCAGACTCGGAATCCGGTGAAAGAATGAAAGACGAGTTCGAACAGACCAAGTCCAGAAAAAATAACACCAAGTCTACGATCGACAAAAAGAAAGAAATGTATTCCCGGGTGTTCTGGTACTCCTTCTTGGCCGCTAACCTCGGTTTCTTGGGCTACATGGCCAGAGATTATGATCCCGTCGAAGAACCAGAAATCTACGTCGAATCGGAGAACGGCGTCTCCCCAGGTCTGATCTGGAAGAGATTGAAGAAGAGACTCTTGGGCGTCTCGGATGTTTTCTCCGAGCCTGCATTCACCGATTTGTTGCCTCCTCAAACCCCTGGCCAATACGCCCCACCACTCACGCTTGTGTTGGAATTGGACGATTTGTTGGTCCATTCTGCTTGGGACTACAAGAAAGGTTGGAAAACAGCCAAGAGACCAGGCTTGGACTACTTCTTGGGCTATCTATCCCAATATTATGAAATCGTCATCTTTTCAAGATCGTCGATGGCATTTGCAGAAAATACTGTCGCAAAGCTGGATCCTTACCATGCATTCATTTCGTACTCCTTGTTCCGTGAAGTTTGTCGTTCTAAAGATGGTAAATTGATTAAAGACTTGAGCTTGTTGAATAGAGATCTAAATAAGGTTGTCATCATCGACCCTGATCAAGACTGTTATTCGATGCAACCGGAAAATGCAATTCCAATTGAAAAATGGAATGGTGCCAAAGATGACGAATTGATTAAATTGATTCCTTTCCTTGAGTACTTAGCAACTTCTCATACAAAAGATGTCAGAGAGGTTTTGAACTCCTTCCACGACAAGAACCATATCCCACAGGAATTTGCAGCCAGAGAACAAAAGATGCGTGATGACTGGAAAGCTGCTCAAGAACGTAAAAAGTCAAACGATTTCTTCTCCACAATTCTTGGTATTCCTCCTTCGCTTAGAGGCGCCAAGAAGATGCCATTAGATTTAATCCGTGAACAAGGCCAGAGAAATTACCTTCACATGTACAACTATTTGAAAGAAAATGGTGAAAAATTGTTGAAGGAAGAGCAAGAAAAAACTAAAGAATTGATGGCTGATCAAAAGCTGACTTTAGGTAAAATCGTCAACGAAGGTATGCCAACTGCAGAAGACATTGCTAAAGCAGCTGCTGAAAAGCAAGCACAAGACGCCGCAGCTGCTGCCCAAGGTAAGTAAGTGTCTGTTCCCTCATGTCTATGAATCATGAACACAACTCTTACGTCGTAGTGTATCTTTTAATGTGTATCTTTTTCTTCCCTTTTATCTTCTCCCTAACTTTTTTCCTCATGTTTATAATATATATTTTTAAAGGTAAATAATGTTCTTATATATGTATATATTTATTATGCTTGTTATGTTTATTATGCCAATAATACTTATCATGTTTACCACGCTTGCTATGCTTGCTATGCATACTATGTTTTCTTCTTCTTTTATACGTCAAAAAAATCAAAGGACAAAAATATAAGTAGAAGAGCCTAAATAACATTAAAAATATTTAGTCTTTCATTTTCTTCCTCCACATTTTGACAAATTTTATATTGAAATACAAGTAAATCACTAAATACAACAAGCAGTAACCACTCATCGTTACCCTTGTTATCTTTACCGATGACAGTTGCAGATAATCCAATTATACTGCACACTTTACCATGTTGATCTAATGTATACTTTTCAATATCAACCAATAACCATTCTAATCTCAATCCATGAAGCCCATTAAACTGGGTTAATCTGAAAATACCAACCTGGCCTGCTTGACTAGCTAACGCAATTGCATTGATGGAAAACATCGGGCATGTCAAATATATTCTATTGAGAAAACTATACCTTGACTGATTGAATAAAGTAGTTCGTATACTGTGACTATTGTCCTCACGTTCAACAATTTCTGGTGCCGTAATTATTGGAAATACATCTTTGCAGGTAGCTAAATTTAAAAGCTGATCAAGTGTAAATAATCCAACAGAGCCTATTGTTGAAGAAATTATAAATGTTTCATCATAAAAAATATCACTCATACTGACCACTTTCTTGTTATTTTTGTTATCTTCGTTGTACCGTTGGTTATTTATGTACCACAAATCATAAATTTCACGTTGCCTGGTTAATTGAACAACATGATCTTTGATAATCATATTATTACCCGAATCTGAATTATAACAACGGCTCGATATGGATGGAGCCTTTAAATGTGTAAAGTATACTGCAAGACCTAGATGTGATGACACTTTTGGATTGGATAGTGTATCTAATACCTCACTTTTATTTAGTACTTTCATAATTTCAGTACTATTACTACATGTGATATCGCCAGTCAATTCATTGAACGATCCAACTTTAAGGAAATTTCCCGACTTAACAAATGTACACGACCACAATGGACTATCAACCTCTATACTATCAACAACAAAAAATCTTGATAATGCTGGTTCAAAAGTTAAAATATACTGAAATCCGGAATATGTGGCACAACATAACACAATTGTGTTGTTTCTTTCAATGGCATCAATATGGGGAATATTATTGGTTAAAGAGTCGGAAGAATTCAAATAAAAACACCCTCTTTCACGTATTTGAAATGCAGATACACATCGGGAATTATCAGATACAAAAATGAACATTCCCTCTATTCGGACACACCAGGCGCTTGAATTTAGCCTCAGTACCGTATGAAATGTCGAACTTCTCGATTGGAAATACGAATTGGAATTGAATTTGGAATGCATCTCAAATATATATTTATCTCTGTTGTTGGCTTGTTTTTGCAATAATCCCCAGTGTTCAAAATCTGAATAGTTTTGTTTTGTGAATATAGAATCTAAAACTTCTAGAAGCTCCAAAACTATAACTTGGCTGAAATCGTTAGCCACTGTTAAAAGATCTGTTTTCCCATTATTCGGTAAAGTTACTGTTTGAATACTAAGGTAATTAATAGAGTATGGCTCATTGGTATCTATTGCTTCAAAAATTTGGCCATTGTCAGTAGCAGTAAATGATAAATCAATCCACCCAAGAAAGTTCCCATTTTCGTATTTGTTCCCGTTATAATCATGGCTTAAATCAAAAATATTAACTCTTGATCCTGTGGCAACCAATAAAATATAATATCCATTGCATTTATAAACGGAAGACAAATTACTTCGATAGTATCCAGACACACCACGTCTGCCTAAACTTGGTATTTTCAATTTGTACTGTGATAGCGGTGCAACTTCCAATACAGTCGCCAATGGGAATTTATCTTTAGGTTGATTTTTTACCGCAAACATTGGATCTGCTGACTCAATCACTTTATCCAAGTTGAAATAATTCAATTCTGTGTCTGCTGCTGCACGATCAAAGTTTTCAATTGTATCAAAACTATTCAGTGGTATACCATGATCTCTAAGCAGCTTTGAAGTCGAGGATGAGACTGAGCTTTCTCTCCTTAGGATTGGTTTTCTATCTGTTTGTTCATATTCAAAATCGTTTGGACGGAGCGGTCGTATACTGAATGCCGGCAGTGTATCGGACATTTTACATTTTAACCTTGATGTCAAAAACTTTTGATGGAAATCATCGTCCACATCACTATTTTCGACGACACTGGCTGCTGCCTCCTCTGCATTATCAGTTTCCTGCTCGTTTCCATCACCTTCTCTGCCTGTGTTGAAGTAATACGTTTCGTTGTTTTGATTTCTCGTATATAATCCATTGTTGGAGGCATTTGCACTCCTAAAACTCAACAGGCTCAATCTATCCGTTTCCAGATCGAAAGAATCCAGTCGATCGGTGGAATCGGGAAACAAATTGTGTCTTATGTTATCGCCATGAAAGGAGCCTGACGTGTCTGGGGAGGTACTGATCGTTGTATTTGCAGAGTGTGCGTTTCTGTTGCCTGAGCCGTACAAATCTGCCTGTTTGTGTTTGGATTTCCATCCACAGAGTGATAGATAAGCTTCAAATTTGAGGTCATGTTCCATATCCCTTCTAATCAGATCATTTTCTGTAACTGGTCTCATTGTTTTGCCTTCAACTGGGCTGTCAATTCTTCTTTAGTTCATGGTACACAGTAGTAGCAGTAATAAACAAACTGATTTCTCGGAACAAACCTTTTCGTTTTTATTGGACTTTTTTTATTTTCTCCATAAAAGGAAAAAAACATGTTAGAAGATGGATGTGAAATATTGAGATATATATATCGATTTAAAACGTATCTAATTAAATGTTGTCGTATAAACAATCAAAAATATATAAAATGAGAGTGCTGTGATTATGAAAAAGAATGTGTTAGATACAATAGACATCAAACCGACACCCATACTTTTTTGCCGACCACAGTATATCTTGAAATCAAAAATAAAATGGAAGCCAGGGCACAGCTGCTTGCTGCAAACGCAACCATATGATTGTAGTCTGTTGCTGTTTTATTGACAATAAAAGAACCCGAAATCGGTAAAGAGATCAAATTACCAAATGAGACGATTGCGTAGGCGGAACCATATCTTTTACCAAAATCCTTGGTCTTTGTGGTTATTCTTCCAACAGTTGCACCTGTCAATGAGTATGTCGCAGAATAGCCAAAGCCAAATAGAACAATGAAAAGATACAAAGCACCCTTGTATTTACCAAAAGGCAGCCAGATCACAAAGCATTCGAACGACATTGTGACGGACATTAGGATCATCATATTGAAACAGCCATAGTGTTGGGCAAAATATGAGGGTATGAATTTGCCAAAGGTACCGGAAATATTCAAAACGGTAAGCATGACATAACTTTCCGAAGGTGAGGCACCCATTGCTATTGCGTAGGAGGCCAGGTATGTCAAAACAATCAAGATTGAAAACTCATTCATGAACAATGCACACGTCAGAGACAAAAACCTCCGGTCTTTCAGGGAATTGATATCAAAAGAGCCTTTCAGTTTCAGCCAAAATGATCGTTCGTCTTCGGGCTCACCCGTCAGTAGATGCAGCTCTTTGATTCGATCTTTGATCAAGAGGGTGGCCACCAAAGTAACGCCCAGGTTGAAGAAAGCAAAAATCCGCATTGCCCAAACAAATCCGTACTTTTGAAACAAGTACCTAAGCAAAATTGGGAAACAGATACCGCCGACGGAACCGCCAGTTTGAGCCACTCCGATGTAGAAGGAGCGTTCTGTTCGGTTGAACCAGGAGGAGATGACGGAGACCGAAGGAAACATCAAGAATCCTGTTCCAATGCCTGTACACAGACCGAAACTCAAGATGAACTGATAGACGCTTGTTGCGGAGCCGCAAGCAAACAAGCCAGCAAAGACGAAGACGGTGCCGATCAGGAGGAGGTAGGTGGCGCCAAACGTATCATAGAGGGGACCCACCAACAAGCCGAGGAAGAGGGAGACAAACATGTAGATGGAGAAGACCCAGGAGACGGCCGAGACGGAATCCTTGGACAACTGGTTGATTTGGACGTACGACTCGATGGCCCCGATTGCATTCATGACCCCGAAAAGCGTGAAACATGACAAGAAGCTACCGAGAACCACGAGTTTTGGTTTCCAGCCTTTCGGATAGAGGGAGTCGTCATCGGCGATGTGTTCTTCGTGTTTCTTCATTCTCGAAGTCGACGATGCCACTCTGGTGTCCATCTTCAACGTGGTTGGTTTTGTCGAAGGGGTTGGAGGTGATGTGATTGTTGGTATTGGAGGAATCGGCATTTCTCTGCAGTGTGATTTCGGCCAATTCGAATTCCTCGTGCTTTTCATCGTGGAGTTTCCGTTTTGAAAGGGACCCCACCGCTGGCGTTTTCAATCTCGTCTTGACATGTGCCTGTGGGATGGAGAAGGAGTCTGAGAAGGAGTTTTTTCTTGATACCGACGACTTTCGAGATGGAGCAGATGGATCCACCTCACCGATACTAGGATTGAACATGATGTGTAGATGATTGATGATCGGATCAACTGTAATCTAGATCGGCCCAATTAGGAGAAGAAGAGAGCTGTGAATTTATGGATAAGAAGAGAAAATGACGAAGAAAAAGACTAATCAAAAAGGAGAATCTTTTGAAACAAAGTATATTAAGAAAGCGTTAAAACTGGAAAAAAAAAAAAATAGTATATCTTCGATTATAAGTGACATGAAAAAAGAATGATAACGATCTGCCAATTCGAGAGAGTAAAAATACCGTGGAAATTGCAGTTAAACAAGGCTGTATTTGTCCATAGTGTACTTATCTCTATCTCTATCGCTATCTCTGTCTCTGTCTCTGTCTCTGTCTCTACCGCTATCTTTCTGCAACACCGTCGTGGTCTCCCCTCCCCCTCTCTCGCCATGTGCCCAACTAGCCGCTGCTCCCCGGGTTCTCCGTCGCCTTGTCTTTGAGCCCCATGCCCCGCAGAAGGGCCAGCCCAAACCCGTTCACCGGCACCTCCTTGTAGCTCTTTGCTGTGGGGCCTCTAATTGGCTCCGCCCCGTCCTCGGCCCGTGTTTTCTTGGGCGGTATTATCACCCGCACCGCCGGCTGGCCGGCTTTTGCGTTTTCCCCAGCAATATCTTCCACCGATTCCAGGGGCGTGATTTTATTACCGCCCTCGACCGGAGACCCGGGCGTCGGCCGAGTCTCGGTTTGCGACGGCTGGGAACGCTCGCCTTTCCCCCCGTCTGTATTGTCAAAAACATTCACACATTTCGATTGGGCCAGAGTCCTCTTCTCCTTCGATATCTTCCCTCCATCTTTGATAGGCTTGTCCTTCTTCTTCAAAGAAAACTTCTTCATTGGCGCTGTCTATCCTGTGATACCGGTTCTGAACAACTCCTGTCTCTGTTTTGGGTGTTTGAACTTTCGATTCGGTTTCTGTATCGTATAAGCAGACTGGATAAACCAATGGAGAGTTGATTTTTTGTTTTTTCCCCCTTTTCACTTTCTTATATCGTTTTTTTGTTTTTGTTTTTCTCGCAACTGTTCGCGAATTGTGTATATGAAGAAAAAAAAAATAAGGGATTTTCCCTTTTTGATTTTAAACATGAATATAGAAAACATCATAACCTAATATAGATATGGCTGGATTCCCCGCTTTCTGGATGTTGTACAAAGATCTGGTGTGGCAGAACAGCAATGATCTCCATCCCAATGAATATAAGGAGAGCTCCTCTGGCTGTGGTGTCACAGAGAAGCCTGAACATCTGGAAACGAGATTTCTTCGCAACAACAGCTTCGTGGAATGATTCTCCCAAAAATCATGGCAGCAGGAACGAGGACGCAATGATAAAGGAAAGACTGTCGAAAATCATCTCCGATATCCCACACGGGGAAACGGTGATGGACTCTCGGAAAGAAACGTCGGGCTCCGACAGTGCCGCCAGAAACGGGCCAAGATCGTGGGCAGCCATCGAACAGCCATCCGGTGTAAAGGCTGGACCAGGCTCCGCTCCGAAGTCAGCACCATCACCATCAGGCGCCGCTGCATCGGACACGCCTTCCCCTTCGGCAACCGTGATGGATATCTTCAATATCAAACAGATCATAGAAACCGTGAAAAAGAGCGAGAACGTGAAAGCGTTGCAGCAAGAACTCGTGGCCTTCTATGAAAACAACAAAAAGACACAGAAAGACCTGGGCGACTCCTTGAGCAAAAAAATGACACACAACGTAAAGGAATTGAGAAGCTCGATCGCCATTGCTTCCACCGTGGTGAACGAAATCACCGGCTATAATAGGGTGATCAAATTGAAAGATGTGATTGTCCAGAACGAAGAAAAACTGCAGGAGCTGAAGGTGTCGATCCACAAGGCCAAAATCGAACATGAAAAATTTGTGGAGATCAGATCGTCGTCCCAAAAAGAGGTGAACGAGCTCTTGGAGCGCAAGAACAGCTGGACCCCGGTGGATCTGGAAAGATTCACGAAGATATACATGACCACCCATGACCTCGACAAGGCGGTGGAAAAATCGTCGCAAGACTTGAAACGGCTGGAAGATCTGCAGGAGTCCACCCATGACGCCTTGATCCGGTCCATCATGAACCGCTACCACGAGGAGCAGGTTTGGTCGGACAAGATCCGGCAATTCTCAACTTGGGGTACGATTCTGATCATGTGTATCAATCTGTTGCTCGTGTTGTTGGTGCAGTTTGTCTTTGAACCGTTCAAGAGGTGGCGGTTGGTGAACTCCTTCGAAGGCAAGGTCAAAGAGCTATTTCAAAATAACGAGAAGCTGGATTCCGATATACAAGCTTTGAAAAATGAGTTGCAACACCTGAATCTGAAAGAAGTGGCTCCGATTCAAGAAGCGGTCCGTGCAGGCGACGTTACTGGCAGCATTGAACATGGTGTCAAAAGACAGCCAGAAACTATTGTGGAAGATACCACTGTTCCAGCTGCCGAAGGCCGTCCAGAAAACATTGCACAGGGTGCCAATACGGAAGAATCAACTTCCATTTCGGTTTATCTCGTGGAAAATATCAAACGGAGTCTAGAAACGTTCAAACTCCACTGTTCAAAATATTACACTGTGGCGTACAATTGGCTTGATACGCTGTGCCAATACATGACGCCGATATCTTGGACAAACACGACAGCGTTGAATATTACCGTTGGTGAATTTCAAACGTACATGATTGGCAGTGTCACCACCAGTGTCCTAGTAGGAGTGATCTTGGGGAGAGTTACGTGATTAGATGGTTTAATGATATGTTTGCGTTTAACGATATGTTTAATTTATTAATGATAGAAGTATACTACTTGTGCCGCTAGTAGATACCACGGTGTGTGATATCAGGAATTTCGAATTTATGTGCATGTAGGACTCGCCTCTATTCTTGTTCCTCTGGTGTAGGTGTAAAAAGAAGAGCAAGCTAAGATAGGATTAATTCACTACTGGGCCACAGCTCCACCAAGCTCTTCTAACAAACTATTTACTTGCTTTTCTGTGTGGCTGTCTTCTTTTTTTGTTTAACAAAGTAGACGGACCTACAAAGGTAAAACTTGAGCCACCAAGTTTCCACATAAAAACAGTGCAAATTAGGCAAAAGCGGACAGATTGAGAAGTTTCACACTGACTGTTTTTGTCTTCGAAAACATGGATCTTCTTTCTCCTTCACTTGTGTCAGGTCTCCCAATAAAATGGAAAGAAAAAATTAAAGAGTCCAACTTTGGAACCTTGTTTATTAACCCACTAGTTTACAGTAATTGTACTGCATTCCTCTGTAAAAAACCAGCACTTTGACGTCAAACTTCCCGTGGTAATCCATATGTCTTGTTATGTTTGGTCAGATAAAGATAATAGACAGTATCTATAGTGAGATGGCAAGCTGTACAACATTTATCACGTGATTGAATGATGTCGCGGAGAAAATTTATGATATCGTGAAAGAGCTGTAGAAAAGGACAAAAAGAAAAAAGGAATTGTTGGTGGCAAATTGACAATCATAGTGCAGAAGTTAGAAAGGAACCTTCAAGCAACACACGCAGGATCCTCTCTAATACAAGGGGAAAACGTAGCCGGCATTCAAACAGGTTTATAAGAACACACATATACAATGGAAGAACTTGGCATTATACCACCGGAAGAATTTCCACACAACAAAATCGATAAAATCACATCAAAAGCTGCAAATGGATCATTAAATGCAAATACGAGCAACAGTGGCAATAGCAGTAACAATGACGTTTATTTGAGACTGAAAAAGCTCGAGAAGGATCTGGAACTCATTCTCTTGCAGGAGGAATACATCAAGGATGAGCAGCGTTATTTAAAGAGAGAACTGGTCAGAGCTCAGGAAGAGGTCAAAAAGATCCAGTCAGTTCCATTGGTTATTGGGCAATTCCTCGAACCAATTGACCAAACGACAGGTATCGTCTCCTCGACAACAGGATCCAACTACGTGGTGAAGATCTTGTCCACGCTAGACAGAGAATTGCTCAAGCCATCAGCGTCGGTGGCGTTGCACCGCCATTCGAATGCGTTGGTCGATATTCTACCACCCGAAGCCGACTCCTCCATTTCGATTGTCGGCGAAAATGAAAAGCCGGATGTCACATACAACGACGTGGGTGGTTTGGATATGCAAAAACAAGAAATCAAAGAGGCGGTTGAATTGCCACTCGTTCAGGCAGACCTATATAAACAGATCGGTATCGACCCACCAAGGGGTGTCTTGTTGTATGGCCCACCAGGAACAGGTAAGACGATGTTGGTAAAGGCGGTTGCTAACAGCTCAACAGCATCGTTCATCAGAATTAACGGTTCTGAGTTTGTCCAGAAGTATTTGGGTGAAGGTCCAAGAATGGTCAGGGATGTCTTCAGATTGGCAAGGGAAAATTCACCATCCATTATCTTCATTGACGAAATCGATGCCATTGCAACAAAAAGATTTGACGCTCAAACAGGCGCAGATAGAGAAGTCCAAAGAATTCTAATCGAGCTATTGACACAAATGGACGGTTTTGATCAGACAACTAACGTCAAGGTTATAATGGCAACGAATAGAGCGGACACATTGGATCCGGCCCTATTGAGACCAGGTAGATTAGATAGAAAAATTGAATTCCCAAGTTTGAAAGATAGAAGAGAAAGACGTATGATTTTCAGTACGATTGCGTCCAAAATGTCATTGGCGCCAGAAGCAGATTTGGATTCTTTGATCATGAGAAATGACCCATTAAGTGGTGCCGTTATCGCAGCAATCATGCAAGATGCAGGTTTGAGGGCTGTCAGAAAGAACAGATATATGATTATACAGAGCGATTTGGAAGAAGCTTACACAGCACAAGTCAAATCTGGCAGTGAAGTTGATAAGTTTGATTTCTATAAATAGTGACGTAGTAATAAAATTTTATATATTCAATGTATCTTATAATAATAGTCTATAAATTCCGATACCTGGAATAAAGGTATTTATACCATGTATATCAAACTCAAAATGGTCCATATCTAAATGCCACATAGTTTCCCACACAGTTTCATATTTTTCTTCAGGTATATTCAGAATTGCGTTCTTTGGTGTTATTAAATAAACAGAGTGGTTATTGGTACTCAGTCTATCGTTCACCTGGTACAAAGTTTCCGTGGATGAACCCATTAAAGTTACAATGGAATTCGTATTGTCGTCTGCATTGTTTAGAAAATGTGAAATATCATCCACCGAGACATAAGTGAAATTCGAGTGATAATCATTTCCAGAATCTAGCAGCATCCATGTCGGTGGAGGATATGTTCTCCAGAATACCAAAGACATATGTTCGTCGTTAGTGCTGGAGATTACCGAATTTTTCAATTCAATCATTGATGGCACTACCCCTGCCTGATGAAATAAACCGTAAAAACCGGACAAAATAGAATTATAAACCAACCACAGAGGGAGTGCCAATTTGTAATATTTCTTTAATATTTGAAATCTTGGATTGGAAAAACTTACCAGTGTTGAAAGTAATGGCACAGCCGGTAGTAAAAATCTCAATTCTTGATGTGGGAATATTGAGAGAATACCAAACGCAGAGACAACAGAGGTAAACATGGTTGTCTTTGTATAAGAGCCCGTGAATGGAAAAAGAAGAAGTATTATGGGTCCAACAATCTGCGGATAGTTTATTAATACATGGGTGAATCTTGCATGTATACCGTGTTTTTGGAGGTTTTCTGTTGATATATTATAAAGTAGATTGTTCAATGGTGCAACTGTTAACTTCGGATATGTTTGGTAATAATAAGAGTCGGCATATGAGAAAGCCAATGAGGATAAAAAGAACACAGAAATCGGGATCAAGGAGGAAATCATATGTTTGGTGAAATATTGGACCAGGAAAAACAAAGGAAATAAAATCCAAGCACCAAAGGTAATCCGATTAAACGTGCCAAATGAAATCAGAACCCCTAGAAAGAAAAGTTTCAGAGGACTATATGTTTTCTTGCCTAATTTCCCACTATTCTTGGTTTCGTACTCAAGAAATGACCTGATGTCATTAATTATGTACAAGGTTGGCAGCAAAATGCAAGTTTCTGTAGAATTGGATAGCGTATGCGATTGGTGAACCAGTGTGAGATATGAAGTCATTGCAAATAGCAACGATTTAATACGCTCATGCTTTGTAGGAATCAACCTATACAAACACCAATCAGAAATTAACCATGATATGGCCGTCATTTGGATCCTAGTGAGTAAATAAACTTGGTATGGTTGTAAGGCCAATCGCTTCCCAAACCATATTGCTGGGTAATGCGTGATCAGTAGCGGTACTATCGATCTGTTGATATTCGTTTTGTCTGCTACTTCCCATGGCAGGTTGTCGTCATATAAAATCTGGAATGATTGGAAGAATTCATCAGGGTGTAAATATGAATGCTGTGTGCAGAAATAGAATTTGGCCAGAAGTGAAACGAACAACAAAAAACGCCACTTCCCGATCATCTTGCTGTATAACGGAGAGAAGGCGGTGGTGATACTGGCAAAACTGAGAGCCACAGAAGAAGATTCTCAGAACTCAAGGGTGTAAGCAGAGGGGTGTGAAAGAGAACATGGAAACAAGAAAGGAAACTCAATAAAAAGTATATGCGATTTTCAGGTAAACGCAAAAAAAATCATTTTCTTGTTTATTTATGAAAAATGTATACTAAACTTAAGTGACAAGATATTCTTGCAAATGAAGTAACAAAAAAAAACGTTACAAGATATACATAATTACCACTAGTAGATAGAAATATTAAACAAATTATAAAAAATATAATTGAAAACTAAACCAGAGTTGGATGGACAAAACCATACTTTCATAATCTAAATGTTTTTTAGTTGATGGTATCAATTTTTTTTTTGAAGTTTCTTTATATCTGTGATCAGAAACTCAAATTTCTAAAGATGAAAAAGAAGGTTGTATGGAAGTGGATGATTTATTAACATCACACTTAACAGTCGACTAAGTCGACAATGTTTAAGTAAACTGGGACACATTGTTCACCAATGGATTTGTCGTACAAGTTGTAGAAAGAACCGGATAAGCATTCCCAGAAGATAGAGTCGTCACCCAAGGTTAAGTGACCGTCTTCAATACCCCAACCAGCAGCGTAGATGGCACCTGCTTGTGGAGTTGGACCATCGAATTGGAATTGTCTGTTAGAAACAATGGAACCAATTCTGTTCTTTGAGTCCTTCAAAACACCGTTTTCTAAGGTGATAGCCAAGTCGTTTTCGGTTTTACAGGTAGCCTTCTTTGCAACTGGACCAGCAGCACAAGCACTGGAAGAAGCGGATGGGATGGAAGAGGTTTCGGAAGAGATGGATCTGTATGAGAAAGATGAGGAGGAGGTGATTGGAACGTAACTGGTAACGGAGGAAGTTTCACCCTTGGTGACGGTTTCGTAGACGGTTTCGGTGACAATTGGAGTTGGGTTTGGAACTTGGATTTGACCATCGGTGATTTGGGTGACAATGACGTCTGGGTGATCACCGGCAGAAGCGGAGACGGAGGACTTGGAGTAGTGGACGAAGATGGTTTGTTCTTCGGTGAGGGTGGTGTCTTGGAAGGTGGCGGTGGTAGCTTGGACTTGACCGTCTTCGACTTGGGTAGCCAAGTCTCTCTTTGCGTTGACGTTGACTTCGCTGGTGATGGTAGAGATGGCAATACCGAAGGAGGTGGTGTAGTCAGTGGCTGCACAGGATGGGACTGCGGCATCTGGGGTCAAGGTGGACCATGGTTCGGATGGAACGTAAGCTGCGATGGCAGTGGAGACAAGAGATAAAACGGCTAATGAGAATTGCATTTTTGACAAGAGTTGTGTATTCGAGTTAAGAACTAGTTTGGGGATTTAAACGAATGTGTGTGAGTTCTTCTATTCTTTTTTGATTGACAAAAAAAGGTAGTTGATAAATGAATGAGTTATTAGCTGATTGAAGAAGGAAGGAGTTCAAAAAGAAAGCAGGACCAGCAAGTGTAGTGAAAGAAGAGAGGAGGGAGAAAGAAGTGAAACAGAGAAACTGGAAACAGGCAGATTTAAAAAGGAAAACTTTTTGCCTGTTCACAGCAGATCCGAAATCGACAGATACGTTGGAAAATAGCATAAACAAACAAAAACGGAGACCATAATAATGGCCATATTATTGTTGTTGTTTTTGTTGTTACTGTCACCGCTCTATTTCCACATCAACTAGCTGTTACCACCAAGTTTGTTATTATTATTATTATTTTCGCAAACATTAACAAAAACAAAAATAACAATCGTAATAGTAACAACCCCATAATATTGCTTGGGTTGTGTTGTTGTTAGGAATCTTCGGCTTGTGATTGTTGTTGTTTCTGCGCTTGGGCGTTCTAGATATTCGGTTTCTTCCAAAACCTATTGTTCTCCTTCCTGTCCATACTCTCGTCACCTCGGACATTACCACTGTAACCACAACAATTCACTCATCAACCTATAAAGAGCGCGTTTGGTCCTCGGGCGCGCGTCTGTTATGGTTTTGCCGCATTGGGACACCGGTGCTGTTTGCTCTGCACAGCCTGGATGTCTGTGCGTCCGGCGGGGAATGAAAAGCGCACATTCTAGTCTTTTTTACTGCCTCGAGAGAGGGCGACTGTCCCGGCGGCGTCGATCGGCGTGGGACTTGTGCAACATTGTTGTCTGTTTTGCTCGGTTTCAACGTGTTTTACTCGATTAGGGAGTGTACGGCAACACAGTGTCTGCCAAGAACGGTATGACAAGCGTGTGCGGTTGTCATACGGCCCATGTGGACACGATGGCTGCTGGTATAGAGGTCAGAGGGGGAGGAGGAGGATGGCGGTAGGATGGACGGCGTCTATATGGCAACGTTTCTATATTTGGGTATGGACAAAGGTATATATAGAGGTGTAGAGATAGGCGCATGGAGAGAGGTATATATAGAGGTATATTTAGAAGTGTGTTGTGCTCGTCTGGGGAGACGGACACGGACGTCGATGTGGACGCATTGGGATGGACGGGTATAGCTGATCAGAGGAATCGGGCACAGAGATCGGTGGGGCACAGCAGTGGTGACGTATCTGGTGGCAGCATGTACCGTGGAGCACATCTAGTCACAGCATGTATCTCGTAGTACAACTAGCCACAGCATGTATCTCGTAGTACAACTAGCCACAGCATGTATCTCGTAGTACAACTAGCCACAGCATGTATCTCGTAGTACAACTAGCCACAGCATGTATCTCGTAGTACAACTAGCCACAGCATGTATCTCGTAGTACAACTAGCCACAGCATGTATCTCGTAGTACAACTAGTCACAGCATGTATCTCGTAGCACATCTAGTCGCAGACGTCTTTGGTTGCAGGCACGGGTGGCGATAGGGCAGAGCAGCAGGAACGACCGTCAGCGGCCGCAGTCCTCCGGGTCTCCGTCCTGGCTCCCACTCTCTTGGCTTGTCCCATACTCCGACTCCTCCGAACCGTCAGACTCCTGGTGGTCGTACCCGTAGTACTCTTCACGTTTCCATGCCAGCATCGCCGCCTTTTGTGAGGCCATCTTCTTGTTGCGGTCCAATCCGTAGCCCACTATCTGCCGGTTCCCAAACCACAGCTCGCACAAATACTCGTCGTTGTTGGTCCGGTACATGATGTAGTTGGGAATGTTGCCTCGTCTGGAAAAGATGGCATTCATGTGGTTCTTGCTGTTCATCTCCAGGTGATCGCTTTTCACATAGACCTCGTGGCAGAGCATCTTCCGTGTATCATACCGGCTGCTGTTCCCGTTGTCCCCGGTGTCCATCACCTCAAATACTTGGTTCCGGAAAATCCCCCCCTTGTGTCGACATCGACCCTTCAGCACCCTGGCAGACTCTTCCCCAAAGATCCCTCCCCTGCCCATGGTGTACTCTTTGGGATAATACTTATCCGCAGAATACCTCCGATCTCCTTCTCTCTTTTCCAATCTCCGAGTCTCCCCAGCCCTCCGGACTCCGTTTCTCTTTTCACAACTGTCTTCAGCCTCACACAATGCATGGCTTAACTCCCCTGTCGTGTTCCCTATCGAGTGTTTCTCTTCCTGCTCCCGACTCACCTTCTCTCTCTCCTGGTCGTCAATCAACAGGCTGCAAGGGTTGTTTTTCGACACCAACAACTTGATGTCGCCGTTCTTGTACTTGATCGCAATCTCCTTCTTCAAAACAGCCAATTCTTCCAATCCCACCTTGCTGCAGTATTGCTCAAACTTTAGTCCTCCATCATGATCCAGTCCCATACTTTCTTCAAACTTGTGCCACAAATCTTCAGGACATATTTTTTGGATTCCGGGATTGCTCATGGCGTCGACGGCAGCCCTGGAATCCGCCTCTTTGTTACTTGTCCCAATGCCGTATCCATAGATCTTGTTCGCAATTTTCACACAGGATATCATCTTCCGATTGCTGATACGACATCTGATGTATTCGGGAACATTGATTTGTCCAAGTAGTAGGCGGAGGTCCTGTTTGCTCGACTTGGAATAGTGCATCTTAAATACAATACTTGGATCAAAGGATCGTAGCTGATCCTCGCATAGTTCCTCGATCCAATGCTTAGCCTCAAACCATCCTCTTATAAAATCCGTTGTATTCGTTTCCCCATCCAGAGTCTCAATCATATACTGCTCAACGACTCCGCCCAAATATGCCTCAAAGACATCGGCATACAATTTATTATTACCAGTTAAGATCGAAGAATCGTTGAAATTCTTCTTCAACTGTTTATCAAACCCATATATCCGTGACAGTTTCAATAGTCGGTTGTTGGAAACAATTTCCGATCGCAACATGGACAACTGGCCCTCATTGAAATTGGGAAATTTTTCATAGATAATGATCGAAGACAAGAACTGCAAATATGCATCTCCCAAGAACTCTAATCGTTCGTTATGTAAATTAATCTTGGATTCTTCTGGGATATTCAAGTAATTCAAAACCGACTGATGAGTAAAGATCTTCGATAGCAATCGAGCATCACTGATAATCGGTAGTGCCGGTGGGTTGTCTTCCTTCAACACATCAAACTTTCTGCTTCTTCGATGGATGCATTCATCACTTTCATCAAGTTTGCAGTCGTAGATCTTCAAAGATGACGATATAAAAAGCTCACTAACATCATCATCTTTTCTGTCACGTTTTTCAAACGCCTCATTGATTCCAGGATCACCTCCGTCCTTGGTATCATGGAAAATATCGGTTTCAACGTAGATGATGTCATTGCTTGCATCGATGGCTTCACCGATACTTGAACAACTACTAGCACTGGTTTCCCTTTGCGTTGCTGGAAAACACACCGATGGTGTGGACGCTGATGGCGATGGCGATGGTGACGGTAATAATGTGGCTGTAGTTGCGGTCTTCAAATTCTCTCTATTGCTGCATATTTCTCTATTAAAATAATCAAAATCATTATTCACGAGATGTTTGACAACGTCCAATTTCCCCGATTCATAAAGATCCTTCACATAGACAGCAAATTTGATTTCGGTATCGCTGAGTTTGATAGCGTCTGGGGTGTTAATCACCGTTTTGATGAACGGAGTATTCTCCACTGCAACCAGTGTATTATACACGGTCTTGCTTGGAGCCAACTCGAGAATTTGTTCTAAGCTTTCTCTGATATTTTCGGCAGCCCTTTTCAACTTCTCAAACACATTAAAAGCTTCTTCCTTATCTTGATCCATCATGCACCATGCCCATATGTTTGGATCCTGATATTCTTTACAATAAAGTGCAGAATTACTAATATTTACTCCAGTTCTTGAATCCTGTCAATTTCTCACTCTCATCTTTTTCGGCTAAAAATAGAGATCTTCTATATATTATACAAATAGCATCGTTATAATGCCTATTTATCCAACCAGACTTCTCTAGGGTTGGTTGGGAACCTCCCCTTGATTACATCGTACACATCAGGAAATGTATCCTTTTTACTGAGCACAAATGTTGTAGGTGACGTGAGTTTAATTTTGAGATATCCGTTAAAACTCAAACTCGCCAGAACATTTTCAACCAGGTCGTCTGTGATTCCCGCATCCAAAGTGTTGGTCATCTGGTAAACGGTTGGCAATGTACCTATGTCCTGCATGCCCACCATCAGTCCTGCTTTCACCGATTGAAAGGAGAGGTTCTGATTACTCAGTTTCCATACATTCAGCAACAGGTTACGAAGTAACAAAATCCTCAGTCTCTGGATCATCGGGATCCAGAGGCCAACTCTTTTCCAGTACGAATCGTTGGCAGAGATGTTTTTGTAAAATCCAGAGATGTTCCCGACTCTGAAGGCCATGGTCAGCTGTTGGTACAGATCCAACAAGGTGGTCAACTTTTTCTCGTCATTGGAGTCCCCGTGGATGAACTGACTCCGTACTTTTTCTACATCCACAACTTTACCAACCAAAAGTCCTACAGGAATAAGATATTTTAAAATCAGTATCACTGTTGACAACGGACACGAGTCCAGTCTAAGCATCCTAAAACAGGCATCGAGATGATTGAAGGAAACCAAAAATGATGATTGGTGGGCATAGTATTTGCCCATGAGGAATCGAAACTTGACCAACGATGATTTTTTAATAAACCTTCTGTTTAAATTGAGAATATTGATATTTGAAAAAACATTGGAACATAGGATCGGAGACCCAATAGTATAGTAAACGGTGCAGAGGTTGGTCGATATTCGGAACAACAACTCGATTTTTTCCAAATTTAGTTCACTGTTTAGATCCGGTGTTGATCTGATATTATTCAACGCTTTCAGTAAAATAGTAGACAGATGAGTCAACCTTGGGTAGTGTGAAATTCTGTTTTGAATATGCATCGATTCAACATCAATCAGTTTGCCTAAAGATATGATGGTGTACATCGTTTCACTGAATAAAGGTAGTAAGTTTGTACATATTCTTTCATGTGTATTATTCTTTGGGTTGAATAGAAGTGACTCACTTTCAAAGACATCTATGAATAAATCGATCGAGTTGATAACCGACCATGGATCGAAATCTCTAATACATATTAAATACTTGATAAGAAAATTTTCAAATGCTGGCCATGATACCTTTTGAAGAGTTGGACTTGCGGTCAGATAATCCGACAGTCTCCTGTCGTCATACACTTGTAGAGATTGTTGTAGTTGGGCAATTCTTGTAGCATCATATTTAACGAAATTGATGGTGAAAAGTTCACTGAAGGCTGTCTGGGGTCTGTTGTTATTACTGACGGCATCAATGTCCGAAAGTATTGAATCAATATTGTATGACATTTTGCTGTCAAACCTATCTCGTTTAGACATACGATACCGTTTCTAATGTAGCAGACTACCGAACGATAACCACAGTTCTTGAACATGGACAGTTTAAAGGGCGCTCGAAATGAAATTTCTACATTCATTCACAAGTGCATCAAATTTGGTGATGATTATCTTCGTACTGAGCGTAAGAGTAGGGTCTTTCTACTCATGTATATATATATATAACTCACATTTATTAACTTTGGCTCTGAAAAAAGATGTCTAGTATGGACGGTCTTGGAGACAAGGCGGGAAAAGAGACGGACCTGAACTCCAATGATCCGTCTAAAACAAGCAAACAGAGCCAGAAACAAAAACAGAGGCAAAAACAGAGGCAAAAACAGAAGCAAAAGAAGAAGCAAAAACAAAATGATGCAACCTTAGATACAGAACCTTTGAATCGGGAAACTGCAGCAAGGGAACACAATGATAAAGTGTCTGCTTCTAAAAAAGAGCCTGCCAAATCTAAAAAAAAACATGCCAAAAAGACCCAAACGAAACAGCCGGCAGATGTTACTGATGAACAGAGTAAGGATACATCTATAGTCCAATCGGGCACTGTCAGTGAAGCCAAGATATTGAAAAACCGGCTTAAGAAACAAAAACGGAGGGAAAAATGGAAGCTGCTGAAAGCACAAAAGAAGGCAGGTCAATCAGGCGGTTTACAAAATATAAACAAGGAACCAGTGAAAAAGAATACGCCACCAAGGCTGCCTGTTCATAAGCTTACAATAAGAAAATTACCGCCAAAGTTGTCGGAAGATGACTTCATTGATAAAGTTTACAGCACACATCCAATTTTTAAAGAGTACATTACCGAGTATTATTACGTCGCCGGGTATTTTGCGCAAACACAATTCGAACCATCGGTACCAAGCAGATGTTATATCAATTGTACAAGTGAGAAAACCATGATGGAAGTTGGGCGTGCAATTAAACAGATGGCATTTTTTAACAATAGCAAAGAGAAAAAGCAAGACAGTGTTGAAGAGGGTGGGGAAAAGACTGGTGAGAATGAAGATGGGGCCGAAACCATCGAAGAAGTGTATGACGAAGATACTGAAACGTACTATCCTGTGATTGAAAAATCGTACTATCAGCATATGCCATCTTTTGAGAATTCGGATCCAGGTAAGAAGGTGGTTAAAGTGGATAAATGGGATTACTTTAATGGTAAATTGGATGAAATTGCCATCTATCAAAGGTTTTGTGAATTAATCGAAAATGATTCCACTGTGCAGTTACCTAAAAATATATTTGACTACGAAAAAAACCATGAAAGGAAGAAGAAAAGTAGTGGCAGTAAAACGGATGGAAAACCCAAGACTCTGAGTGAGAAGGAGCAAGCGTATTTGGAGAAGAAGAGAGCCAAAAAGAGAAGAAAGAGAGAAAGACAAAAAAAGAAAAAGCAAGAGAAGAAAGCAAAGGAGAAGGTGGATTCTGGATTAGAGGCTGGATCTGGGTCTCCGGAATCCAAGAAGCCAGAGTCGGCAGATTCAAAAAAATCAACTTCGAAACAGAAGCAGAAGCAGAAACAAAAGCAGAAGCAGAAGCAGAAACAGAAGCAGAAGCAGAAACAAAAAGAAACACTACAGGAAAAATAAAGCGCACTTCTGTAATAGGGCTGGCCAGCTCATATATCAAAGAGTTTTAGTCAGCTGCAGAATTTCAATAATTAGTTTCGTTGGTGTGTGGTATCAGGTGAGGATTGTGTTAATAAGTCTTTACCATGTAACCAAACTCAAAACAAAATAGACAGAACAATTTATAATGTATAACTAGCTTTAATATATAGAGAACAGGAATTTTGCCGTTGCTATTTGAAGGGTAGTATCTTGAAACGATGACTCTTGATTTGAAGAAGGATCTATGTTAACACTTCAGAACTATTATATAATTCTACTACAATATCATTCACCAATAGCGATTTTGTGAACATGAAAAAGGCACATTAGAGGACTTCCGGATACGGTAATATATAAAAATACACAACATACGACAAGATAATTTTTGTATTTTCGTACTTGGAGTTGTTTTATTAGTATAGCAAGAAAGAAACATATATCTCCATAAATCATTATTTAGGAATAACAAAAAATGGATATGGGTACTAAATTATTGTTTATAAATGCAGTAGTTAGCTGGGTATGTTAAAATTTTAATGCACTAAATTTTTTAAGACCAACCTAAAAAAAAACCAAAAAACAACATCTTTATTGGAATATTTTTGGTTGTTCAATGTTAATAATAATTGTAAATTGTTATTTCCAAAGTCACAAAGTTAACAAGCGCTTTGTTGTATTTTTTACCAAATAAATACTGACATCAAAAGATTAATGTAGTTAAAATCTTTTGAGGTGTTAGAAATCCCTTGCAAAACCAAAATTTCTTACTTTTTCAAAAGAAACTTTCTGAACGCAATTTTAAAGCTCTTGTTAGTTGTTGATGGTCTAGAAACTAAATATGACACTGTGGAAAATTTAACTAATGAAATTTGCACACTTAGAAAATCACCGTTGGAACAATTTCTTGACATAATATCAATTGAGTTCAATAAACATGACCGGGCAAGAGAAAAATACAACGATGATCCGGAAAGAGAACAGACAGCCTATTCAATCAAACACACACAAGCGGAGGATTTAGGTGAAGAGTTTGATTTGGAGTATATATTTCCAGTTGGAATAATTAACCAATTTTTATCCCTTATTGACGTTGAAATTGTGAGTTCGTGGTATGATGGAACAACGGACCAACATGAAGACGAAGAAAACAAAATAGAAAATTTTCGCATAAGGGTCAGTTCCTCTAACGTTGACACCAATTGCGAAAAGATAAAAGGTAGGGTTTATAGGAGTAAGGAAGAAGGACTAGAGATAGATCGAACTAGAGGAACTCAAAGGGAGAAGAAAATCTTAACGTATGAAAAGAAGTATCCAAACAGAAAAAGGTTTTTAATTGAGTCGAAGGTCTCGTCGGAACTCTGTGATCTAGACATGACCGATCTGAAAGATCTAATTGATCAACTCTATCTATATATGTCGATCATCTTCTGCGTTGGTATTTTGGGTAAAAGAGCAGCTTGGGGGTTGACCCAAGCCAGATTTTTGAACAATTCAACCAAAGTGATTTTGAAAAAATGGTGTGATATTGAAATCAATTCTAATGAAGAGCTATTGGATCTTGATTTTAAAATCGACATCGAGAATGAAGGAGATGGAAATCTGAATTTCCCCAGTTCGTTGGATTACAAGGATACTGCCAAGCCTGGTTTGGAAAATGAATCAAGTAAGCTACCAAATGAAGATATCAATCTTAGAAACGAATTAAATGATTTGAAAGCAAAAAATGAAGAATTAAATATGGTAAATAAACAACTTTTCAACGAAAAAGAAAAACTTTGTATTAAAAACCAAAGTTTGATTGAAGTGATCAAGACCATCAGTAAACCTAGTAAAGAACACCATAGTGGAAGTAAAGGTAGCTGCAAACAAAAAAGTGGGGTGAATAAGGTTGAACTATCAAAAAAGAGGGGAGAGGAAGTTGACAGATTAGAGAAGCATAGCAAAGAATTGAAAGATAACAGAGATGGCATGATTGAAAGGTTGGAAAGAAAGAAAACCGAAGAAATCACCATGTTGAAAGAAAAGGAGGAGAGCATGCTAGCTAAATACGTTAATAAAGTCCAACATATTGACAATTTGTTGGGAGCTCTAGAAAATGAATATAAAACAAAGCTTGAAGGACAGATGTTGGAATATGAAAGAATCTTCAGTGAAATCAATGATCTTTTCATCTTGATCAAAGCTAACTATTGCAGCAGCAGAGCGGTCATTGGTAAAGAACTCAGTGAGTATTGTGCGGAGTTTGATGATCTGGTGAACAAGTTGAGCAAGTTGCAAAGAGAAGCTGGTGGGAAAAAAGGAAAGAGCAAAGATTGTGGCTATCGGGAAATAAGCATGAAGATATATCCGGATAATGAGATGGTTTTGTACGAAGATGGGGCGGTCGTTGGATTTGAAGGAGTTCGGGCAGTGAAGAATGTTACGACCAAGATCGACATATACATACTATTCGATTTACTGAACCAAAACCTAAAGGATAAGGGACTCGAGAAGATCTATCAAAGAGAGATAATCTACCGACTCAAGAAATACCGAGTATTGAAAGATATGTCTAAAAGAATGAGGGAAAAAAACATCATCTATCTTGCAGCCCTAAAAAGCGTGATCCGAGTAAATAAGAACATGTGGTCTTGGATTACTTTGAAAGGGTCTGAGGTTGGGCCAACTGAGGCGATGAGCAAGGAGAGAGTGGGAGATTTTGAGAGTCAGAGGGATGGCAGAGAGTTTTGCCGGACAACTCGGTATGGAATGGAGGACGAGGAGAGAGAATTGCTCTTTAAGTGAGAAGCAGCGGAACGGAGGAATAAGAACCAGATGATCTGTCGGTAGTGATTACCATAGTTGATTCATGTTTGGCATATTCTTTTTATGGTGAGTATGTTTGTTTGGTAATTTTTTTTTCGGAGGTATTTGGCATACACATATATCCAGATTATAATTAAAGTATTAAAAGATTGTAAAAGAGAAACTAAGGAAATATATATATATATATATATATACATCAACTGAAGCTCGAATATCGTTATATATGAATGACCGATACCGAATGAGTAAGCATAAGCGGTTCAAAGCTAACAATGGGACGAGGGGTTGATGGGGAACAAGCATATCAATTGAAGGGATGATTAACGATTGAACAATGACAAAAACAACGGTGGATGGATGGAGGGATTCTATTGATATTGGAAAGAGACTATGAGAAATAATAATACAACTGGGGGATTTTTTGATTTTTTGGTTTTTGGGATTACGACCAAGAGTATGATTTCTGTTGCATCTTTTGCCACGGGCACAATCCAGCAATGTGGGGCCTAGCCGTCGAGCTTGGTCTGTGGATTGGGATCAGAACAAGGCGTCCAAAGTACAGCAGATACATAGGGCGGCCAAACAGGCCATGCAACAGTCATCGTTGTTGCTCTTCTGCTGTGGCTGCTGTTGGACGTAGACCGGTTGTTGCTGTTGCTGGTAGTACTGTTGAGGAGGTGGCTGCTGGTAGTAGCCGCCCTGTTGAGGTGGAGGGCCTTGCTGGTAGTATCCCTGTGGTGGTTGTTGTTGTTGGTGGTAATTCATATTTTTTTCTTGGTTGCCGTAGTAGCCTTGGTTTTGAGGAGGAGCACCAGAAGGAGATTGGTAGGACATTGGAATAGATTCGGTACGGGTTTTAGAGGGAGTAGGGAGAGAGTAGAAAGGATGGACAGAAGAGGTTACATAGTATCATATATATATATATATATATATACATATATATAGTTAAACACATATACGCATACATGTATACATAGTGTACATCCAGGGCAAACAGGTGGCTTTGTTCTGTGTGTTGTTTTATTTTCTTTTTTCTGTAATGTCTTGGGAGATCCAATTGTATACCGAGACTCAACAAAGCAGCGCAGAGGAAAAGAGTCAAAAGCGAGGAAAAACAAAAATGGGCGAAAATGGATAAAAATAATCACACACGGGGGAAAAGAGCGAAAAAATAGAAAAAATAGCCGCAGACGGAACAGAAGGCGAGCATTTGCTAAGAGGCTTGAAAAAAATAGAACGCCTTCATGTGTAGCCCACAATCGAAGTCCTTGCGATGGTTCCATTTTGGGTTGTGTGCGGCTTTTCAGCAAGACGTTGGGCGGAGAAGATACAAGTTGCTTTTATTTTTTTCTCATTTTTATTTTTTCACTTTTTATTTTTTCACTTTTTCATTTTTATTTTTGGGTCTTCACAGAGCGTCGATCGACGGTCAAAGAACAATTTGAGATTTTGGTTTTTTTTGCGTCGCCGACGCAAAAAAAAACCAAAGGGTGTTTGTATTTTTTTTTTCTTTTATACGAAAGAAAGGGGAGAAAAAAATAAGGGATGTATGGAATTGAGAGAAACGAAATTGTTTTTTTTTTACATAATACGCGGTACATAGTGCCATACATATATGTATATTATAGCTATCTAAATTAGTGCCGAGCGTTTCGTGTGTAAGAAAGAACCAGACAATACCATTGTGAAGACAGACCTTTTCTAACATGAATAGCGGATGGCCATAGGATACGTCAACATCTTCTGCCTGCAATCACAGTGCGATCCAGATATAGCCATATATCAATTGTGGAAACACGCCAACGCCCGAAGTGGACAATAGAGATAGCAGGCACACCCGTTTGTATCGGATCCGTTGCACAACCAGCCAGGGGATATAAAATAGTACAGAGACTCACAGAGGTTGCAATTGACGCGTTATCGACCCAACTACAGCCGGCACATGGATCTCTCTAGCATGGAGGCCCTCAACGAAAAACAACTCTCACGAATGTCACGTAAAGACCTGCAGGCGTTGCAGTCACAGAGCAGAACGGAGGTGGCGGACTGGACACCGGAGGCGTCCCCCTCCGGTCATGGAGATGGCAACAGCACGGCCCGCAAGAGTGCTGGGCAGCAGGATCGCCCCGAGCACGCGGAGCACAGCGATATCGACGATCTGGACGACTTCTCCATCCACGACCTGAAGAACGTCCCCTTCCACAGCGATAGAAAACCCACGGCAAGAGAATCGGATTTGAACTCAACCTCCTCCTCCTCGGCAGCCTCCACCGTCATCCACAACCCAAACACAGCGTCGGGTGACAGCACGCTGGGACCCTCGGCGCTTCACAGTAACGTGTCTGCCCATGTCGGGCTGAACCTGCAGACGCTGGAATCGGACCCGGAATTCCAGAGCAAGTTGCGCAGGTCCTTGCGTTTGTCGAACATAAACAATGACAGGGCTACCGACGTTTCCGCCCTGGATATGGATGAAACGTTGGACGACCACACTGCGAACGACGAGATCGCAGCACGAGACGAAATCGAGGAAATCGATGAACTCGGGGAAATCAGCCTCTACCAAGACGAAGAGGAAAACGAGGCTCTTTTGGATCAGGAGTCGGATGGCGAGTCGGATAACTCAAGCTCGCTGGATTCAATGGACGATCTGACGGACGATAGACTGTCCTCCTACATGCACTCGATGTTCCCATCGCCACCATCGTCGCCACCCAGAGAACTAGACCCGACAAAACTATACGCATTGTACGACTTCAACGGTCCTGATCCATCGCATTTGCCGTTGTCCAAAAACGATTCGGTGCTGCTGTTGAACGACTCGGATTCCTACTGGTGGTTGGTGCGTAAGGTCGACGACAATCGAATAGGTTTTGCGCCTGCAGAAATCTTGGAAACATATTCCGAGAGGTTGGCACGGTTAAATTGCTGGAAAAACGAAATCCTGGAAAGAGGAGGCTACAAAGGTCTAAAACTAGACGATGAAAAAATATTGTTTTGTACGGAATATCCGCTGCATCATCCGAAAATCGAATCCAGCAAGAAGAAAGCAGACGGTCTAAACGGGGATGTGGTGAATCATGTGGGGCGGAAAGGCTCGTTGAAAAAGCCCAAACAAAATGCCAGTGGCAATACCAATACTAAGACGAACAACAACAATGATGATGAGAGCGTTAATGACCCAAATACTGATAACGATAATAGTAATAGAATCAACGGAACTGAAGACAATAAAAAGTCGGTTTCGTTTGCTGATATCAACGAAAATGAGAAACACTCAATTCATGAATCTTCATCTGATTCGGAAGAAGTGCTAGATGATAGAGATGACATTGGGTATGACTATTCCTCTTCGAGCTTATTGGATAATTACCAGAATCTGAGCGTTGACCATTTGAACTTGAGAGCCAAAGAAGGCGATGGTCATGACGATTCCGATGACGAAAGCACCATTGCTGGCGGTAGCTCCATAAAACCAGCCAACACTCCTCTCATTGTTCCTAAAAAGAGGAACAACTTTTTGATCAAAAATTTGGACGATTACAACTATTCGTCGGATAGCGATCAGGGAGGCAGCAGTGCCGACGCCAAAAAGCTGATCAATCAGAGGTTGAAAGTAAACAGCCCAGACTCATTGAACACCTGCAGTAGTGCAGATACGAATTCCCTGCTAAGCGGCCAACCTAAAAACGATATCAACAATATAACAGTGAGCACATACTCGGGATCGAGCGAGAGTTTGCAACATCGACATCTCCGACAGGGGCAGGAACCAGCGGTCGATTGCAACAGTGTGGAAACTGGTGCCAGGGGTAGCAAGGAACTTGACAGGGCGGAACTAGAGCAGTCGCAACCCTTACTGAAACCATTGAACATAGTAAAAACGAGGAAAGTGCCAGAACATGAGAGGAATGCCAATGGTAGCAGGTTGGAGAGTCTGAAGATGTTGGATGACATTTTGGAAATGTACCCTGAGTTCATTCCATTGGAGGACGGTTCTTCCGATGATCAGGTCCCAAAGGAAAGTTCCATCCGCTCCAACGTTCTAGGGGCAGGCTACAGATCGAATGTTGCTAATGACGCTACCGCTGAAACAGAGAAACCCGGAAACGGTGCTGGCTCTGGTGCTGGGTATCCAAACCACGAAGATTTAGATGCTGTTCGTCTAAAGAATAGTTTGAGAACCAAACAACTACACCCGAAGACGATCGATATTTTCAATCCCGTATTTACACACATAAAACAACTAGACGAGTTACTGAACGATATTCAAAACGAATAATTGCTGCTATGAGTAGAAAAAAATAGCATCTTTCTGTGGTTCATCTTGGAATCACTTCGGAATAATCATAGCATATTGTTGTACATACATCACCTCTTTTATTTTATAGCAAGTTGTAATAATGTCTTCCCTACCGAATCTTACCTGTTGTGAAAAGTTTCCGTTTTTGTTGTTTTTTTTCAGTTTTACCAAAAAAGAAAAAAATATACAAAATGGAAAATAAGAAAGAATCCAGTAAAGCGAAAAAGTTGAACAAACTCAAAGTTTTTTTTTTCATTTTTTTTTTTTTGTGTTGTTAGGAGAGAAAAAGAAAGAAAGAAAAAGATTTAGTTGGTTATGGGTCCTGATCCCATGTACAAGTTTGTTTTTATAGTTGTTTTTGCTTACCACAAATATTTTGAGCAACCATAGGTTAATATATATATCTTCTGAACAGAAATGTCATCAGGAAGCAACAATGGAGCAGCGGAGTCAAGCTCCTGGTCTCCAGATATGTCAAGTTTGCAACAGCTAGTTACCATATTTGCCGGAACGCTTTCCGCAGACGCAAATACAAGACAGGAGGCCACAAATGCATTGACACAGGCTAAGAACATTGCGGATTTTGACAATTATTTGGTTCATATCTTGTTGTCGGCGGAGATCGATGACTCAACACGTGCATCTGCAGGTTTATATTTAAAAAACGACTTGATCAAGAATTTTAAATACAAAAAGCCAGAATTGCAGGCGCATATCCTTGAGTTGCTGCCACACGGGTTGCTGTCAGAAAGTTCGTTCATACGACATATCACATCTGGAGTCATCAGTGCAGTCTTTCGTGCAGTTGGCACAAACGGTTGGCCAAGTGTGATACCGGATCTGATTGCGTTGATATCCGGTGCAGCTGGAAATAGCGCTATCGACGGTGCATCAGAAGCGTTGGTTTCTATCTGTGAAGATTCAAGTAGACTATTGGAATATGAAATCAACACAAACCAGGGTGTGATTGTGCCAATGCATATATTGATTCCAAAATTAATTGAATTAATTTCCAATGATTCGATTAATTCAAAAATAAAAGCAAGATTTTTGACCTGTCTGGTTCACTGCATTAATGTCGGATCAAACACCGTCTTGTCAAATTTGAACTCAATTTTAAATATAGTTTTCACCTTATGTCAGCTGAACAATTTAGGAGTTGATATTGAAAAACAAATTGCTGCAATTTTTGTTGGGATTTTGGAAAAATGGCCAGAAAAATTATACGATCATTGGTCGGGCGTTTTGTCGTGGTGTATTCATATGGTCAAGAATAACGACAAAACTGTGGCGCTGCAAGCTGATGAGTTCTTATTGTCGATGAGTACGAGTGAATTGCCACCTGATATGATCCAACCTTATTTAAAGGATATTATTCCAGTCTTGTTGGAAAAAATGGTGTATGATGAGGATGACGTGGAATTGATGGAAGCGGAAGATAGTAAAGATGATGGCTCTGAAGATAAAGACGAAGATATCAAACCTCAAATGGTGAAATCAAAAGAACATAAAGCAATTAAAAAAGAAAATGATGCTGCCAACCCCAAATTAAACAATAAGGATAACAATAATGATGGTCCTAGTAATGACAGTGATAACGAGAGTGACAATGATGATGACGACGATGAGGATGATTTTGATAACAGTTACACTTGGAACTTAAGAAAGTGCTCAGCTGCAACAGTCGATATTTTATCAACTTCATTTCCACAAGAAGTTTTGGAGTATTCCTTCCCGATAATCAAAGCAAATATGAATGCTCAGCAGTGGCCAATACGTGAAGCTTCAATATTAACTTTGGGTGCAATTTCTGAGGCTGCATTACAACATGCGACAATCCAATTACCTGAGTTGATTCCTTTCCTCGTTGACAGATTAAGAGATGATCAACCAAGAGTACGTCAAATTGCTTGCTGGACTTTAGGTAGATATTCTGTTTGGGTTTGCTCAGAAGCCACTGCCGGTGGTTCATTTTCAAACTACTTCACCCCAACATTCCAAGCGATTATGGATTGTGCACTAGATAAAAAGAAAGTTGTTCAAGAAAGTGCATGTTCTTCGTTATCGGATTTCATTGAATCCTCAGATCCTCAATTACTCTCGCAATTTATTGAACCATTGCTACATCATTTCCAAGCATATTTCTCAAATTACCGTAGAAAAAATTTAATCGTCTTATACGACACAATTCAAACGTTTGTGGAAAAGGTTGGTGAACAATTACGTTATAATCCAAACTTTATTGATTTATTACTTCCTCCTTTAATACAAAAATGGCAATTATTGGATGACAACGATAAAGATTTGTGGCCGTTATTGGAATGTATGTCATCAGTTGCTGCAGCCATTGGTGAAGCATTTGCAAATTGTGCTGAACCAGTGTATGAGCGTGCGGTGAGAATTTTGAATAATTGTATTGAGCAAGACAGAATTGCAACAAGTGATCCATCGTTTATTGCACCTGAAAAGGATTTCATTGTTACATCATTAGACTTGATTGATGGTTTAATCCAAGGTTTAACTGTTCATTCGGGGTCCTTAATTTCACACAATGACTCAAAGACAAAATATTCTTTAATGGAGCTGATCATAACTTGTTTGGATGATAATGCCGATGATGTTAGACAATCAGCATATGCTTTGATTGGTGACTGTGCTATTTATTTATTTGATTTATTGATTAAACCATTTATTCAACCTTTGATGATTTCAATTTATCAAGAAATTGGTAAATTAAATGATTATTCAATTGCTTCATGTAACAATGCAATTTGGGCGTTGGGGGAAATAGCAATACGTGCAGATAACAATCTAATTGACCAATATTTGGCAAATTTCTTGCGTATATTAGAACCCTTGATTCATGATTTCAATGCAGATATTACACTTTTAGAAAATACAGCCGTCACTATCGGTAGATTTGGTATTTACTACCCTGAGCAAACATTTTACATGGCTCAGGAAGTTTTGATTATGTGGTGTGAATTGATTTCCGGTTTGGAGGATAATGAAGAAAAGGCAAGTGCAGTGTCTGGTATGTGTAATATTATTATGAAACATCCGGAAATTATAAATGATTTGGGCAATGTAAGTGCAATTATTGATATGATTGCAAATTACCATGAACCGACTGTTGAATTAGCTGAAATCTTTAAAGTATTGCTTAATGGATTCAAAACAGGTTTAGGTGCTGAATGGGGCCGTATTATTGGAAATTGTTCTTCTGGAGCAACTTTATCACAGAGATATGGAGTCTGATAATGACTAGAATAAGAACAATAATACCAACAACAATAATAACAATAATCATAATTATAATAAACTTTGTAATTAAACAACTCAACAATAACAGCATTAGAACTAACATCATTTTACTTCTAGCGGAACATTCTCTACTTTTGCGTAAATTATCTTTAATGGGAATTTGTATAAATAATATTATATATAGAAAAAAAATCTAGACTAAACGTAAAAAGAAAATAGCTGCTCAAGGGGACTTAATCGTTTCTTGGTTCCAATAATAACTCACCGAGAGGAACTTCGGATAAACCTTTTCCTAGAGCATAAATTGAGTTACCTCTAAGTATAGTTTCAACGACTCTACCCTTCAAAATTTTACCATCAAATGCCGTTAATTTATTTTTAAAGAAAGTTCTGGCATTAGCAACGGTATATTTCATTGATGTGTCAAAAATGGCGAAATCTGCGTCATAGCCAACTGCAATTCTACCTTTCCTGTGATATAAACCAACTTGTTTTGCCGTATTGATACAACACCATTGAACAATATCAGTCAAATCAATATCAAATTGTTCAGTACCAACGGTATATAGTAATGGCAGTCCAAAACCAACTGATGAGATACCGCCCCAAGCTTCAAAGAAATCACCTCTTTCTAAACCCTTTAGTTCTGGTGTACATGGAGAATGGTCAGAAACAACAGATGTGATCAGTCCCTCTTTTAAGGCATTCCAAAGTAAACGACGATTCTTATCGCTACGGATAGGTGGGCAGCACTTAAACTGTGTTGCTCCGTTGGGAATTTCTTCTGAACGTAAAGATAAATAATGGAAACATGTTTCTACGGATAACGGTAAGCCCAACGTTTGTTTAGCATGTTGAATCATCGGTAATGCCTCGTGGGTTGCCAAATGAACGATATGGACCTTTGTAGTTGGTTGTCTTATGAGACATTTGATAATATGATGGATTGCATTGCATTCAAAAGAATCAGGACGTGATGCGAGGAAGGATGAATAAGCCGTTGGATCGACATTTTCAAGAATGGGTTGGCTCTTAGTTGCCAGTTCTAATGGTGGGATTTCTTGGAATTCCTTTTCAATACTAGGGTGATCATTAAACATTTTGGTTAATTTGCCTGACAATGGTTCGACGGCATGTAAGGTTGGTGACTTTGACAATGCCTCAGCTTGGGATTCACTCAAACCGTCGTATTTTACATGTTCATGGTTGTTGGCACAGCACTCGTCCAGAAGCTTATCTTCTTCATCCTGCTCTTCTTCCTTGTCATCCGAGTCCATTTCTGCGTGAAACATCAACATCGTTTTCTTATCCTTGACAAGTTCCAATGCTTGGTCAATATAGGCCGGGGTTATCATTGGGAATTCATCAACACCCGATTCCATCATGAAGCCCTTGAACCCCCTGACGCCTGCATTGATCAAAGGAATCAAATCATCCAAATTATCCGGGACCAAACCACCCCAAAACCCGGTGTCGACCCAGGTCTGGCCCTTTGCCGACTCCAGCTTGATGTTCAAGTTGCGAATATTTGTGGTTGGTGGTATAGCATTCAACGGCATGTCGATGACCGTCGTGACACCGCCCGATGCGGCAGATTGTGTTCCCGAGGCAAATCCTTCCCAGTCCGTCCGGCCAGGTTCGTTGAGATGCACATGGGAATCCACAAGACCCGGCATGATGACCAGCGGCGACATGTCACGGTAGTTCTGCACGTCGTACTGTGCAAGCAGTGCATCTTGGCATGGCAACACGCCTTCCAAGATGTCTATGATTTTACCCGACGTCGTGGAAAAAACAATAGTTGCAGGAATGATATTTCCATCAACTACAACGTGAGAGGAGGAGATTGCACTAGACATGGTTATTCTATCGTTCTTGGATGTCGGTTTCTCTATTGCTGGAAAAATATCACGTGGCACGAAATCTAGGTTCACTTGGGTTCTGGTATATATAGATATCTATATATGTATGTCTCTCACTAACTGCACTGATAAGAACGTGTCAATCCTTTGACACCTAGCAAGCGTTTGATAAAGTTAAAAACTGCCGGAACACCATGACTTTGAACAAAGAGAAAGAAGATAGTGGGTCCAAATCTGTCAAAAAGAATAGCTTATGATTTCTATACAAATATCTAAACCTATCAACCATGTCAATACCCTTGTCTTTCCTAATCAGAAAAAACACCGGAAGGCAAAAAAAAAAAATTGTTGATAAACCTTCGGCGTTCGCCGTGGGCGGACCAAATAGGAAGGAGTGTAATCGGGCCGCCGGATGTGGTATTTTTCACTTAAATACCATCAGAGATGACGGAAAACGGTGTTTTGGCCAGAACAATCAGGAGATAAGATGATATAAAGAGAATGCTGAAGCTCTCCTACAAAGAGAGACTTTCATTGAGCAGTTGACTGCTCTGGATCTCGGTAGAATATTTACCGCTGGTCAAATCCTGGAGAATCTGGATAGCGTCCTGGCTGGCCATGTTCTCCAGACCACCCGCTTCGACAACACGGGATTTCCACTCCTTCAGGATTTTCTTCAAGGTCTGCTTGCCCTGGGCGTACTCCTCCTTTGAGTATTTGGCACGCTTGGCGGTGTCCTCGCCCTCTTCGGCGCCTTCTTCGTCCAGCTCCCGTGCCTTCCGCTTGGCCATGGCAATGATTTTGGTGGGAAACTTCACCAACTCGGCAACGTGGATACCAAACGATTGGTCGCTGATTCCAGGCTCGACCTTGTATAGTAAGGTGACGTTGTCTTCCGTTTCCCTTGCGTCCTGCTCCTTGGCACCCTCTTCGACGTGCGCAACGACGTGCAGGTTGCCGACGTTGGTATACTCATTGGCCAAGGCAGTCAGCTCGTGAAAATGGGTGGCAAAGAGTGTCCATGACTTGATGCTTTTGGCCAGATGCTCACTGATGGCCCAGGCAAGCCCAAAACCGTCATAGGTGCTGGTACCACGTCCTAGTTCGTCGACAATGACCAGACTGCCCTTGTGTGCACTGGAAATAATCGAGGACATCTCGAGCATTTCCGCCATAAATGTCGAAACACCCTTAAGCTGCGAATCACTGGCACCAACTCTGGCATGGATCGCATCAACAATCGCCAACTCGGAACTTTCCGAACACGGCACAAAACTACCAATCTGGTTCATCAAACAGATAACGCCCAAGGTACGGATATATGTCGATTTACCTCCCATGTTGGGACCGGTGATCAAATAAAAATCCTTTCCCGAGTCCCACACATCTCCACTCTCACTCGTCACCTTGGCATCGGAATCGGCGCCATTATTCGGTCCTAAAACGTAGTCGTTGGGTATAAACGTAACACCCTCAGATACCTCCAAACATGGATGTCTGGCTTGCCAAATTCTAACTTCTCTACCCTCTTCTTCAAGACCCCAAATTTTGTTCGGTCTAACATATTCGACCGGTGCACATGTCGCAACAACGGCAAACGATGAAATCACATCAAGATTATCCAAGACCAATGAAAGCTTGGTGAAGATTGGAACATATGTTGCGGTGATCGACCTAATCTCAGATACAATGGCGGATTGTTGTTTGGCATAAGCGTCCATAATTTCTTGGAACCGGTTTGACAGAGATGAGAGTTCCACAGTTGTGAAAAAAACCCCTGCCTTCACCGTTTGCAATTCTTGATACTGTGAACTGGACGATGATGACGATGCGGACTTTTTGCCCCTTGCAGAACTTGACTTCCCACGTAAAACTCCAGAATCATTTCTTGTAAGCCTGAAACACCAACCATGATTAGCATTTTGTTCTAGTTTCAATTTTTTGTCTATGTCCATAGCCAAATCGATAGCTGCGTTTTCATGCAATTCACGCATTTTTTCTTCGATGATTTCTCTTTCGTTCTGTAATTCTAACAATTTCTCGTTATATTGCGGATTGATCTGTATCAACGAGGACGCTGAAGCAGCTGATGTTGCATTTGCAAGAGAGTCCAAATCAATTGTCTGTTCAATCATTTCCGTAAATTTACTCAAAATGTCCATGTTTTCAATCATACCATCCAGCCAATATTCGTTCACCAATAATTCGACGTCGTTGCACTCCTCGATTCCCTCGTTCAAAATCTTTATACCTTCAGACAAATTCTTAACCAACTGATATAAACGAACAACTTCGTCTAATCCTGAATATCTTTTACCTGTAAGTTTCCTCAATAATCTGGCAATATCAGGAACAGTGCTTAAAAAGTTGGCCCTGATATTACCCAATAAGCCTGAGTTGTTTGTGAACCAACCAACCAGACTATGACGATCGTTGATTTCGTTGACATCGAGCAACGGTTGTTTGATCCATTGGGACAAGAGTCTTGAACCACCGGGAGTCTTGCAGTGATTTAAAAGGGAAAAAATGGAAGTTGGCGCCGATGACATGGCTGATGCGTTGACTGAAGTCGTGGAAGATGCTGAGAGACCAGATGGAAACAAATTTAATGCACGTACAGCAGCGGCATCCAATCTCATATATTTTTCAAGATCATATTTACCAATTTTAATTGAGCCTCTCAATGAGTCGTTGCCCAGTAAGCCAAGATAGAGAATCAATGCATTGGAAGAAGACAATCCTGAAGTCAATGATGCGAGTTCTGAAGTTGCCAAAATATGTTCATTTTCGGAAAGTGTGACCAAGTCCTGATCGGAATTATTGGAATTAAAAGTTGATGGAGAAACCTCAGTGATGAGGATGTCACATCTGTCAATGGTCTGAGTCAGTCTTGCAAATTCAGGATCTGTAGCCGATGCCGCTTTTCCCGCAATTAAGCACTCTTTTATTCCTAATTGGATCAAAATGGATTCAGTGTTTGAAAACAACTCGGTATCTGGATATTCTGATATGCCCAGAAATTTTAGATTCGGGTCATAAAATGCCAAGCCTACTTTTTTTCCTTCTTTTGAAGAGGACACGAGCTTCACGGCAGCAATGATCGAGGCCGCAGCAAGTTCCGAGTTGGTGTTTCCACCTTCGGCCTCATTGTTATCATTGACAAACAACAGATCCTCTATCTCCTCCAGATGGCCTGGTGAAGCAACCTTCTGTAGCTTCCATGTGTGTGATTTGTTGGTATCGATACTGTAGATTTCAACCTTGTAGTTTTTATCCAAAACCAACGCTTGTAGCAGGGAAGAAAAGGTTTTTTCCGATAGCGGTAAATGCTGGATGCACACTTTTCTGTCCAAATCTTTTGGGTGTGCAATCAGTGGCGACGATTTAAGAACCGAATGTGTTGAATAGATAAGCTCGGCCCCTAAGACTGCATCTTCGTCGAAGATGGTGTAATAGCATGAGTTTTTACTTCCGTTTCTCAGTAACGCACGGACCGTTCTTTGCTGGGTTGGTGGTAAATTCAAATATGACCTGTAAATAGACGGTTGGGTTTCCGTCTCTTCGTTATATACGTTGGCTGACATTCTATTGGGTGGCTGCTCTCTATTCTTTATTACTCTGCCAAGAATTTGCCCACAGAAAGAGGAAAGAAAACTGATACCAAATGGAAGAATATTCTTAACATTATCAACCAACCCATAACCAACGTGTTTCGCGTCTCTATTTCTACAGTTATCACTTTCTGGATTTGACTGTGTGGCAAAAGGAATAAACAGAAACCATGGAACGGTAGTGATTTTGATACACAACAAATTTGAATGGGCTGTTAAGAAACAATACCATCCGGCACGGTGAATAAGAATAAAAGAAGAAAATATGAATGGAACGGATATTAAAATAAAAGTTGTTGGAGTTCATAGAATAGAGAATAGTAGCACAGAGTTAAAGAGGGCAAGAAAAACGTTATTTTGAGGTGGCTCATCCAATGGAATGAAGCAGTTTTTTTAAAAAAAGGTCTATATCTATACACGATTGTCGATAGTAGGCAAAATATCATCACCAGTATCTTCAGCGGAATCGTCTTCTTCTTCGTCGTCAATCTGGTCGGCCTTGTTGTAGATGAAAAACTGGCAAAAGATAATAAAATCTTCGGCCAAAGTACCGAAACTACCCACTAACCAGGAGGCATTGACTATCAGGTATCGCTTACCCGTGCAAACAGCAAGGATGGAAACAACGTAAGTGACGTTACCCAGACATGCAAATAGGAAAAATAAAAACGAAATACCGTCACAAGACTTTCTTTCGAAATTCAACAAGATTTGCGGCACCCTGGAACCTAGATACAGCAGAGCACAGAGCCAGCCAAAGGCCTGGGCCAACGGGTTGAAGACCAGGTCTGCATCGTTCTTCGGAGGTGAAGGGTCGGAGCTGCTTCCAGAGTCACCGAAATACCAGCCACCAAAACCGGCAATGAGGACAAGGGAGACCATGATCAAGTTGTACGTCAAGTCTGAGCCTTCGATGGAGGAGCAGGAGGAAGAAGAGTATGTCGATTCTGCTTCGACAGGATTGGACCCGTTGATGTCATTGTAGCTCGTTGGATGGTCGATGGCAGCGCTGTCATCAGCATCGAGGATCACTTCCATGGCAGAGGCTGGGTCGATTTCATGGTGATGATGGTGGTGGGGATGGTCGTTCGACAGGACGGTTTCAAGCAATGGTTCGATTTCCTCGTTCAAAGGATTGGCCGGTGAGAGGTGTATTGGGTCCACTCTCTTCTCTCCATGGCGATAATGAAGACACTGCCACAGGAGAACTATGTCGGCCAAGGTGTAATAGATCGCAAGGATGATCATGGTGGGTAACACTCCCTGCAGCACGGCACCAATGACGTTGAATATATCTCCCAGAAGCCATAGCACAACGAATAATAGCGATAGTCCCTCTGCACTCTGACGGGCAAAGTTTTGATATATCTGAGGTGCAAACACAATAATCCAGCATGCAATCGAAATAGAACCTGTGATACCAGAGACGGCTTGTGCGTTAATCATAGGTGTCGGTAGCGGAGCCATGATTCGATGGTATGGAGCGGTGTTTTATGTGAAATGTCTCGACCTGATATCAAGTGTGGTTAATCCAAAGGGTCTGACTCTTGGAAAAGCAAGCCCACAATGAACAGGTGTTGCTTGAAGCCTGGGGTTGAACTAAGAAAATATGGAAAAAAAAAGCCTGTGCTTTTTTTTTCCATTTTCTCTCTTCTCTCTGTTCTTTCTAATGGCAAATTCAGAATACAAAATGTGATTTTTTTTTCAATTTTTCGATTTTTAGATTTTTTTGCATTTTCAGTTTTTCATCTTTTCACATTTTCTCCTTTTGTTAAATCTTCTCAAACAAAGAAACAAAAACAGGTGAAAGAAAAAGGGAAAAAGTTCAGCATTGCTGTTGTTTTCAAGAGGCGGAAGAAACTAAACGCAGCAAAAAGAAGAAATAGAGTTTGTGAGACCAGATTATTAGCCATGGACGGGAATGCAGAAACTAGAAAACCGGGAGAGAAGTTGATTCCACCGGAAGGAATGACCAAGTCGGCATATAAGAAGATGCTGAGAAAGAAGAGACACGAAGAAACCAAAGAGCAATACAGAGAACATCGGAAACAGTTGAAGAAGTCCAAAGATATGGAACGTCGGGAAGAAATCGATAAATTGAAGGCTAGTGGAAAACCATACGAGCATCTGTTGAAGCCTAGAAACAAGAATCGAATTACAAAGACAATAGGGAATGGTGAGGAAACGGTGGAACTGGCACCGATCGATCCAAGCAGGAAGATCGGTGTTATTATCGATTGTGGCTACGACGATTATATGAATGAGAAGGAGGTTGTGAGCTTAAGTTCCCAGATCACCAGGGCGTATTCGTCCAATCGACAAGCGGTTAAGTCGTACTATTCAAAAGAAATCGAGCGCAAACAGGAGGGAAACGAAGAGCCACTCGAGTATGATATTGCACCTGCGGCCAAGTTGGTGGTCAGCGGGTTGGATAAGAGACTAAAGGAGAGGTTCGATAAGGTTTTGCCAGATTACGCCAAATGGGATCCGGAATGTGCGCAATTTAGTGAGCAGCCTTTGCAAGATGTGATCGATGCATGGACGGAAAAGAAGGACGGTGATGTTGAAGGGGACAAGGATTACACAAACGTCGTTTATTTGTCTGCCGATACAGAGGAAAAGCTGACCGAGCTGAAACCTGGAGAGATTTACGTTGTTGGTGGTATAGTCGACAAGGGCCGCCATAAGAACCTGTGTAAGGGGACGGCTGAAAAACTCGGCAAAGGCATACGTATTTTGAGATTGCCAATTGACGAATACATCAAGTTGAGCGGCCGCAAGGTTCTGACCACTGCACACGTGGTTGAGTTGTTACTGAAGTGGTGTGAGTATAAGGATTGGAAACGGGCATTTGAAGAAGTGCTCCCACCTAGAAAAATGGGCAAGGGAGATGCGGACGATGTTGAAGGTGATGAATGATTACTGTGGCCGTATTGGATGATGGATATGTAACGAATATATAGATCAGAGTATATAGCTGTGCTGCCCAGCAGATCAAATGGACTTTTTTTCCTCTTGAGATTCGGAAACCTGCTTGTCCTTCTCCTGCTGCTGTCTCAATTTTTTCTGGGTGATCTTAACCCTGGTGTTGTTATAGGTGCCAACGATGAAGTAGCAGAAGGCAAAAAAGACGGTCCAAGCTTCAGGAAGAACGAATTTCTGGGCAAACACCATGAAGAGGGGGCTTGTGATCACCGATGTGGAGCAGACTCTGACAAAGTTGGCCTTCAGGGAGGAGGTAATGGTGGAGAGGAGCAATTTGGTCAGTTTTTTTACTTTCAGCAACACCGAGAGATTTTCGATTCCCCACTGGTCCTTGAAGGATTTTAAGTTATTGATGAGCCCGATCCAGGAAACAAAGCAAGCACAGAAAACGGGGGTGATGATTCCGGTGGACAGCATGATCTGCAACACCCTTTTGCGTGGGGTGAGTGGGAGGGGCACCAGCTGCTGGATCCATTTGTAGCCATAATGTGTCAACGGCGCATTGATCAGCAGTGCAAACAATCCCATCAAGGGGACCCGTTGCGTGATCGTATGCGGTATGGAGAAATGGGCATTGACCTTGATCTTCTTGATATCCCCGGCGAAGAAGGATGCAAGCTGTTCATTCAACAGTGCAAAGAATACCAGGGTCAAAGCTTTGGTTGGCAACGGCTTTGCCTGCAGTTGTTGGCAGTATTTTCTATTGAGCTCTGCAATTGTCATACGCTGGATTGGCTGCTTGTTTTTTTTTGGACGGAACAAATGAGTTGGACACAAAATTTCAATTTGGAAAGGGCTATAGAGAAATGGATATATTAAAATAGGAAAAATCCCATACACGTCTTGCAAAGTTATTTAAAAAGATAACTCCAATGATAAGAAAAAAAGGGAAAACAAGATCTGCCACACAAGGGATATGATCCTGGTCTGTCCCAACTCGATCAAAAGATTGACATTATCAATCTTGTTCGTTTATGTAACAACTAAAACCATGTATATGTATATATAAATATATATATATATATATATATATTAGAGATCTCTTTGTTTCCTGATAACTATTCAAAGCACTCGGTGATAGCCGAAACTCTTCTATATAAACAGAAGAAAAAAAAAAGATTTTTTGATTTTCGTGTAGGGTATTGATCGGTCGATCGACGCCATCGATGGGTTTATTTTTTATTTTTTGTTTCTTGTTTTTTTTTATTTTTTATTTTTTATTTTTTTTTTTTTTTTATTTTTTCTTTTTTCTTTTTTCTTTTTTTTTTTATTTTTTCCTTTTCAAAATGAAAAATTTTTTATTTTTTTTTTTTTTCTCTTTGCTTTTCCACTTTTTTTTCTAACATAATACTTAGGTTTATTTATTCCCTTCAGCTTCTTCTAGGTGTTTCCTTGGAAAAGGATCCCTTCTCTTCTCCTTCTTTTCCCGTTTTTCTCTGTATTCAAAACTCAAGCCAATCCTTGTAAGAAGATTACACAGTTGATTCTTTAGTTTATCACACATACATACATAGACATATATTTACAATGGCTTTCGGACAAAGAGGAGGTTCAAGAGGTGGTTCCAGAGGTGGATTTGGTGGCTCCAGAGGTGGCAGAGGTGGCTCCAGAGGTGGTAGAGGCGGCTCCAGAGGCGGCTTCGGCGGAGGCAGAGGCGGTGCAAGAGGTGGCGCCAGAGGTGGCAGAGGTGGTGCCAGAGGTGGCTCAAGAGGTGGCAGAGGTGGTGCCAGAGGTGGTGCAGCAGGCGCCAAGGTTGTTATCGAACCACACAGACATGCCGGTGTCTTCATCGCAAGAGGCAAAGAAGATCTCTTGGTCACCAAGAACATTGCCCCTGGTGAATCCGTTTACGGTGAAAAGAGAATCTCCATCGAAGAACCATCCAAAGACCCAAGCGTCCCAGCTACCAAGGTCGAATACAGAGTTTGGAACCCTTTCAGATCCAAGCTTGCTGCCGGTATCATGGGTGGTTTGGATCAGATATTTATCAAACCTGGTGCTAAGGTGCTCTATCTCGGTGCCGCCTCAGGTACCTCTGTCTCGCACGTTTCCGATATCGTCGGTCCAGAAGGTTTGGTGTATGCCGTCGAATTCTCCCACAGACCTGGTAGAGAGCTGATCTCAATGGCCAAGAAGAGACCAAATGTCATTCCAATTGTCGAAGATGCAAGACATCCACAAAAGTACCGTATGCTCGTTGGTATGGTTGATGCCGTTTTCGCCGATGTTGCCCAACCTGATCAAGCCAGAATTATCGCATTGAACTCCCACATGTTCTTGAAAGACGGTGGTGGAGTTGTCATCTCGATCAAGGCTAACTGTATCGACTCCACTGTCGACGCTGAAACCGTCTTTGCAAGAGAAGTCCAAAAAATGAGAGAAGAAAGAATCAAGCCTTTAGAACAATTGACCTTAGAACCTTATGAAAGAGACCATTGTATCGTTGTTGGTGTTTATAAGAGAAGCGGTTTGTAAATCCCCCTTCCTATAAGTTAACTGGCCATTTCTGTTCACCTTTATATTAATTTAAATTTAAATTTTAATTTCTATTCAAAATTTCTCCTTTTTTTTTCCTTTCCTCCTACACATGTACTCTTTTCTTACAATTACTTTTATATAAGTATAGTTTTATCTCTGTAATAGAACAAAAAAAATACTAGACTGTCTTTGTTATGTATTTAATTCCAAATCGATACCTGGCATCATCATACTGTTTTGTTCACCTTAGAAGAGAATTCACATCCAGCGAACATGTTTTTTCTCTCTTTCTTTCGATGTCTCTTACTTCTCTATACGGTTATCAACCATCAGGATCGTTTTATTGTGACCTCCAGTGCTTCTTTTTTTCTTCTTTCTTGTCCTTTTCAAACAATAATCGATGAATTATTGATGTATCAAAATAACTAGATTGTCGGTTGCTGTGTTTTGTCGATCTGAAACCCAATTTAACAATGTCTTTTTTCACCCCATCAACAAACCGAAATATACGGCTTTCTAGAAGAGATGACGATATAAATAACAGTGAAACAAGTCGCCGCCTTCCTTCACTCTCAGATAACAATGAACAAAATCAACACAACCGAATAGCTGTTGTTGGTGACGATAACGATAATGAGATCGAAATCACATCGGCCACATCCTCGGGTGTAGGCAGTGGGCCGCATTTAGGCGGAGGATTAGCACAAACTTTACAAAACCAGCATACGCAACAACAGAGAAGAATAAGGAGAGAGCATGAACGACAGAGACTACGTCAACAGAGGCTTCAGGCAAGACATAGAAGACACTCAAACGAAAACAACTTTACCCTCGATACAGCTCCGAGTGACCAGTTCTCAGGCTCAGGATTGTACAATAATCCAAATACCCATATACATGATGAGCAAGAAGGACCCATTTTAATTACCTCGGACAATGAGGATCTGGAAAGTGTCGACATGAACAGTATTGGAGACCCAGGATTCTATTCGGATACGGCCACCGCTGGATCAACAGACACGACCTCTTCAAGAGTCCGTATGGTGTTATCTGCTGACGAGAGATCGATTAGAAATGCACGGGTGGCCCAGAATGATCATTTGAGATCTCTCATGGGTGATTCAAACTTTGTACCAGCATCGATTGCGAATGCTGTCGAGTTGGACACTGCCAACGCCGGAAGCGACAATGCTGGCGATGTGCCCGAAGACGATGAAATCCAGTTTCTTAGTGAACGTGAAATCCCAGATGTCCAGGTGATTTCTTCAAATAACCCGGGATACAACGTTTACACACCTTCAGGCTCACTATTTGTCCCAACAACGGAAATTAGAAGGGGTGGTGGAAGAGTCAACATGGTCTTGGGTGATAATAGAAACGATTCTAGGCGTTCTTCGCAACGACGTTCACTGAGAAATTTTGTGCGTGTTGAGAGAAGCGGCCGTACAAGACAAGAGTCGTTGAGAGAAAGACAAGTGGAAGCAAATAGAAGGGCTAGAGACGCTGCTAGCAATGGAGACACCATTGGTGAAAGGGTCCGGCGGAGAGTAGAGACACAAACTCACGACAATCCCCGAGTTGTCAGACCTAGAAATCATCCAAGTTTATCGTTAGGTGGATTTTCAAATGTTTTCAGACTATTGCAAACAATTGCAAATTCTGAACACAACGGAATAACCGACAGCATATCCCTCTTTGATGCCTTTCCAACGATCGGTGAATTTTACAACGAAAGCTTGATGGGCAATGGTGAAAGTACCGATGATGTTCCTGCAAATGTCATGAGAATACTACAATCTAGAGATGAAGAGAGGGAGAATGAAAGAGTCAGATCTAGAAATAAAATTGCGAACACTGAAAAGAATAAGAAGTCGAAAGAAGGTAAAATTGATAATGATTTGAGAGGTAGATATAGCAATAACTTAGGCTCAGAAAAACAGGATGATGTGTGTGTGTTATGTGGTGTGACATTACTACAGGGTGTTCCTGACAAATACACAGAGAAAAATGGTAAGAACTTGGTGACTAAGCCAGAGGATATCCATGAATTGATAAAAGAAGGTTTTATATCACCGTGGAACGCCTGGGAAAGATTTACAAATGTTGAAATTGATTTGTCTAAAAAGGTTTTTTTTGGATCGTGTGGTCACATGTACTGCGGTAGATGTGTCAATAATATAATGAGGTTCCGTGGAATGACAGCTAAAGAGAGAAGGCAAGAGTTGAATAAATATAAAAAAACGGGAAAAAGCTTGGATCGAATAAGTGCTTCGATGACAGAGTTTGAAAATCCAACCTTTTCTGCACCATTGAAATGTGTTGCCCATGGTTGTAATAAGAGATTTTCGGGGAAAATCCCCTTTACTGAACTGTACTTATGATGGCATGGATCGGAGTGTACCGTTGGCACGTATACAAGTATGTCTGTTGCCAGGATAATATTCAGGTTCTAAATGTGCGTCTGTTCTGCATGTGTTTCTTTAGAAGCTGGAAACTCGGGGACAACGCCATAGTTTTCCTGTTTTTGGAGTATATCACGTTTCAGTATCCTATCGGTTTCGATGTTGGAGTTTATCTCCACACAATTGGTGCAACCGATGTTTGTAATCTGTGCCGAGCTCTGTGACCAGCAGGAAATATCGTGTACCAACAAGGGAGGGGTCAGACGTCGGTGTTCGTTTAAGAATAGTCTGCCCCAGGGTCCAACGCAGAGTGGTGATTGGTGTGGAGCGTTGTGATGTGTGGAACGAGTTGTGAACACGAGCCGAATAGAATTTATTAGAAAATATCGTGATTTATAATTAAGTATGCATATTTCGGTTTCGTTTTTCAGGTGATACATTTCTTTCTGCAGGGTAGGAACGGGTGAAAGCCTCCATGTTGTGAGTTTGTACCTTGAAGATCGACAATGAATTCTTTCGTTTGGAAAAGTCTGTATTTGGATTTTTTCGGTCCATCTTGACAGCCTTTCACCTTTGTCGTTGTAGATTTCGAAGAGCAAAAACTTGTGGTTGGCTATTTCGATTGCCGGATAGTTTGAGCTGGTATTGTTTTCTTCTGCCGCCAATCGACTGACGTAGGTAGATATGTCTATGGTTGCAAAGTATGGATCAAAATACGGCTGCAGCGGCTTGCCGATGGACAGCGGTGAGCACAGGTAGCTGACGTCGTCGGTTTTCAAATCATTCATGTACGCAGTGAATGGAATGATGGTTTTCCGTTTGCTAAGTGCATTGTCTTTTCTGTCTACAGGGAGAATCGTCAAATAGAACGGCACGGGGTTGTATTTACTGTTCAGGTTTCTGTGGTTGTAAAGAGTTGTGGTAATGTTGCTGAACCGTTTGTTGTGTTTCGGTTTGTTGGTGTGTTGGTTACAAAGATAGCAAGTTTCTTTACGGCCTAACGGTGCTGTCGACAGCGGTGGTGGAACACCGGTGGAGTTTTCCCGGGTGGTTGCAGGGGCACCGCTGGGCGCATTCCGTAAATACAATGGTAGCAAGGCCCCATCGGGAACACTGTCCATGGTTGATGGACTCTCTGCAAAGTGAAAGAAAGGCCAGATAGATACGATACTCAAGACAATTGCCTTGTTAGGAAAAACCAAACATGTTATCAACTGGCGGTGAGGCTCTTTGGCGAGAAGATTTACATGTTTTCTTAAAGGTGGGTTTTCTGTAGTGGGGTTTTGTAATTACGTTGGCTGCAAACACTGGTTTTTTCTGGATGGATACCAGGAGTTGGGCCAATACTGACTAGATATATAATGGCCAAATACAGCGTAAGTTTTGCAGTTGGTGTGATGTGAAATCGGTGGATTTTCTGGTACCGAGATGATGTCCCGATCTTTCGAACGATGTTGACTCGTATTTCCTGTGTGTGCATGTGAACGAATAAATACTAACACGAAGAAAAGACCAGTATAGACTCTGTTTATTGTGCTCGGAACAATTGCTTCGGGGTCTTTGAATTCCATACTTACGAAATATCAAGATATCCAATGCATTGGACATTGCTCGAATCCGTCAAAAGCAGAATATTTCGACCAACCGGTACTGCAGACACTACAGATGTTTATGGGCGAGTTGCTCTGCTGGATTCCGATCCTGGTGTTGAGGTACAACAGGCAGAAATGCAAGGCGGGGGATGCGGAAGAAGAAAGGAACCCGTTGCTGGAGCCGGTTGGCAGCACAACAACGAGGAAGCCGTCGGGCATCAGGGACACCATTGCGCTTGCAATTCCGTCGACGTGTGATCTCCTAGGAACGACGCTAATGAATATCGGACTGCTGTACACACCGGTTTCCATTTACCAAATGACCAGAGGCTCGGTCATTTTAATTGTTGGCCTGATGTCGGTGATTTTTCTCAAAAAGAGAATCACAAAAATCGAATGGCTCAGTTTGTTCGTCGTGTTCCTTGGTGTGTTTCTGGTTGGGCTCAGCGGGTACATAGAGGATCAGAAAGAGGTGTCGAGTGTTCTGTCCAGCGGCGACGTCTCCTTCGACATTATTGTCGGCATGGTGTTGGTTTTCTTGGGCATCACCATGACGGCAGTCCAATTTGTCGTCGAAGAGCACATCTTGTCGTATCTACAGGTGGAGCCACTTGAAATCGTTGGCTATGAGGGGTTTTTCGGGTCTGCTGTCACCATGCTTGCAATGCTCTGTGGCTACGTTGTCTATGGCCAGGGATACTTTGACATTGTGAGTTCTTTCAAACAAATGGTGGAAAACCGGACAATTCTGACCACCTCCTTCTTGATCATGTTGTCGATCTCTGTTTTCAACTTCTGCGGTATCACCCTAACGTCCATCCTGAGTGCAACCTCCAGATCCACTATCGACACCACACGAACCTTGCTCGTCTGGGCCATTTCATTGGCGATCGGTTGGGAAAGTTTCCACTTCCTGCAGCTACTGGCATTTGCGCTGTTGGTGATGGGGACCCTATCCTTCAATGGGGTGATCCAGGCAGAAAACTGGCGCATGATTCCCTCATGGCTGAAGGATTTGGAGGGCGACGTCCGTACATAAGGGTGCCTCTACACCACGTCGTGCTGAGTTCAATGCAGTATAGACTGCCGGCTATATAAAACAGAATGTCTGGCCAGCTATGGACTCCCTTCTATGTAGAGCCAACATCTGGCCAGCTACAAACGGATTGGTTGGATGGCGGATTGGTAGAGTAAGAGGTTCTGTATGGAACTGTTCTTTCGACAGTGCACGACAGTCATTCTGTTGTGCACGTTGCGCAATTCTTTTTAGGGGCTGATCAATTTGCTTTTGAAGATAAACACCTCTGTAGATACCAAACACCTTCATGAGGTCTTGTGTCACCATCAGGGCAGTCTCTGGCCAAGCAAGCAAACAGCAACAATGTCGGAAGATAACAGACTATTCAAATTCTCCTTGCCATTCCATATGAACCACCATTCACTACGATCGGTGACTATGTACGTGTCAGGCGTACTATACTCGATGGGGTTGTGGCTGATGATTGATGCCTCAATTTTCAGCAAGACGATAAATGCATCAATTGTCCATGTTGGGTTCGTCGACTGGGTTCCGTTTATCTGCTCTACGCTGGGTATGATTGTTGTGAACTCCCTAGACAAGGTGCAACTAGTGAACGCAAACGGTGGTGGCTTTGACTCGGGAATCAGTCCCCTGCAATGGCAGGCGAGAATTGTCCTATTCATTGGCTTCAGTCTATTGGCGATTGGGTTCAGTGGTAGTATTTTGATCTTGGTGCTGAAGTACGTTATCAAGGGGTTCACGGAATACCCAACTATCAAAATGGGCACCGAAAATGTGGGGGCAAATGTCAGTGTTATGGCCAGCTGTACAATTCTATGGATTGTTTCGACGATGCAGGAGGACAATTCGTTAGCACTATAGGCAATATAGTGACAGTTATATAAGTAGTGGTTTTTTGCAGTAATAAAGTTCAAATTAATCATTAACATTATAAAACAATATACATCATTAAAAGCATCTAAGGTGTACCGTATAACCATGCACACTATCGAAAGATAGACACCACGGCGGTAATAAAAATATCGAGATAAGGTCAGGAAGATTGGAGCAGAGTGAGGTGGGGTGGTGGAGGTTAAGGAGGGGGGAGAGAGATTGAGGTGAAGTGAAGTGAAATGGAAATATAAAACAGTAAATTGCAATGAAATGAAATGAAGTGAAGTGAAATGAAAATATATCGTCCAATATATATATATATATATATATATATCAATGCTTGTGTAAGTATCAACTCGTTTGGTTTGTTATTGCTAAAGCGTTTCTTTTATTATTATTATTATTCATCTAGTTATTTCTTCTGTTTATTTGTTTGCTTGTTTGAATGATATGTATTGAATTGCGTGTGGGAGGAGATGGGGTTAGATGTAAGTGGGCATTAAGATCTTGGTAAAATTTCGTTGATCAAATTACCAAAAGTTTTCAATTCGTAGTCACTAAAATTGAATAATAAGTTGTCGATCTTGATTAAATCTGGCGATAATCTCGATTTCACGGAGAATTTGACAGACTTGATCTCATCAAAAAATTTGTGTGCCATTATCTGGGATGGGCCAAATCTCTCTGTTGGACTGTACACCAAGACCTTCATCAATAAATCGATTGCACTCGGGTTTGCATTGTTGAACACTTTTTGGAATCTGACATCGACGGTAGAGGAGTATATTTTATGTGAATACATTGGACCATCGTACTGAGGGTTTGAAGTGAATATGAACTCCTCGCTTGGCGGACCCAATAGCTTTGTGATTTCTCTCAATTGTAGCATAGGTTCGTGGCCTTGGAAGACAGGTTTTCCCATATACATTTCACCCATGACACAACCGAGACCCCAGATGTCGATTTTTGTTGTGTAAATACAACACCCGACAATTAATTCGGGTGCTCTATAATACCTGGAACAGATGTAAGAGACTGAAGGCTGGTTTGGTTCTAGAACCTTTGCGGAGCCAAAATCACAGATCTTCAACAACAGGGATTCTGGGTTGATCAAAATATTGGATGGCTTGATATCCCGATGACAGATCTGGAAGGAGTGCAAATAGTTCATGGCTCTGGCGATCTGGAAGGTATAAATCTTGATATGATTTTCGGGCAAAGTAGCCTTATTCAGATAATAACGTTTGATTTCCGATTGTAGGTTGCAAGGAAGACACTCCATTGCCAGATGCTGGTAAATTCTGTTGCTGTCGTCCTTATTTGGATAGTTGTAATAGTACTTCAAGGCGACGATGTTGGGATGGTTTGTCTGTTTCAAGATCTGGAGTTCACGGGATTTGTATTCTGTCTGAGCTGGGACTTTTTTGATGGCAAACGGACCAATCCACACGTCCTGTGGGCTGTTTGGTTCCGATAGGGCATTTTTCAAATTGGCCTGCAGCACCGTTCCGAACGCCCCTTCGCCAATCTTGGTGATTTCCTGAACAAACATTGGACGTGTGATACCCGATGTATTACTTGTGACGTCTTTGACTAAGTATTCTGACATGATGGTTTAGGTATTGTTTTATTTATGTTTGTCTGTCTGTCTGTCTAACTTTGTTGTTGTTCTGAAAAAAAAAAAATACGAAATCAATTCTTGATACCTCTATATTATCATAGACTGTCTAACTACCCCAGTTGCAATTGGTTTGCTTGTGTTTTTTAAATATATATATATATATATATTCTATCTTGAATTCTTGACTATGAATATCGACAAATCCAGGAACTTTGGAGCCCTTGTAAAAGTATCAGATGATGGTATCACTATTCAAATCGCCAAACTCAACTTTGTAATTGAGATCAATCTGTGATGCCTATATTGTGATTAATCTAGGGTTATTATATGATAGAAGAGATGATCTTCTATTTTATCCTATTGTCTTTTATTATATGGTATGCCAATGGGACAATCTAAAAGGACTGGAAGAGAGTTGTGCAGAAACCAATAGATGGATACAGATCGAGATGTATATATAATATACCGGGCAAGACCACTAGTAGGAGGGCGTCACCACTTCAATACCATGTCATGTGCCTCTTTCTTTGTTTGTCTGGGTGAGAATTGACAGCTAGCACACTCTGAGTAAAATCAAATGGTCGGAATGAAATGAAGTAGACAATTAGGAAATCAAATTAGGAAAATGGGAAAATAAAAAATAGGAAAATCAGAAAATTAGAAAATTAGAAAATTAGAAAAATTAGAAAATTAGAAAATCAAATAATCAAAAAATCAAATAATCAAATAATCAAAAAATCAAATAATCAAATTGGGTAAAACCCGAAACTCAAAAAATAATAGCACCGGTTGGTTTCGATCCAACGACATCAGGGTTATGAGCCCTGCGCGCTTCCACTGCGCCACGGTGCTTTGCACTGCCTCAAAGACGCCCGCTGGTTCCCACACATGAACTTTCCCCAGTCACGTGATTCCATTTAGCTTTTTTTTTTTCAAAATCATAAAACATACTAGTAGTTTTTTTTTTCTGTTGAGTTTTTTTTTTTTTTTTTTTTTATCAAACAAAGAAATTCTATTTCCCACACTCAACAAAATGGTAATGCTCAGATCACGTGCCGCTTGTGGAAAACCGTTCAATATACTCTCCTCTTTTTTGGGTGGATTACATAAGGAAAGAATCATATTTGAAGATGCATGTATAAGATACCCATTGGGAATACTATATCTATATACATCTATATATATTTATAACCGCCCTATTTCCCTTCCATCTTCCTTCCAGCGTCATAAACAGTGCATGGAGAGGGACAGTTTCTACTAGAATACGTCATCATGTTTCTCCTCGTCAATAGAAGAGTGCCCAAGATCCGCCTTGGAATCACCGTTCCATCCGTACCGAGACACTACTCCACCGGAAAAGTGGACCCCTACACCGCCAAAGTCGACAAGGCAAGGTTTGATTGTGTTGAGCAACTGCGGAAGGTGGATCCGTCCACACTGCTGCTTTCGAAATTCTACCCGGAATATCTGCGTGATTCGTTCATTGCTGTCAAATCGTTGAATCTGGAGCTGTCGAAAATCTCCTTCGGTTTCCAACCGGGCGCCACAACAAAGTCCAAGGAGTTCAACAACCTGAAGTTCCGGTTCTGGCTGCAGCAGCTGGACAAATGCCGCCAGCTGGACCTGGACAATGCCGCCACGCTGTTTGTGGACATCAACGAACCATGCACGATCCTACTGGCCGACACGGTTTTGAAAGATCTACAGTTTGATTTCCAGCTGCTCAACCAGATGGTGCACTCCCACCAGCACTTCTACAACAACAACAGCACCGTGGGGTTCCGAAACACCGACGAGGTTTGCTCCTTCGGCGAAGGCACCCATTCGCAAATCAACTACTTGATGCAGTCCGTCCTCTTGTCGCCCCAGCTCACGGGCTTCTCCGACCTAGGTCGGCAGCTGCTCGAGCTGCCCGACTCCACCGACTTGAGGAACAGCTTGACCGACATCAGCGCCCACCTGGGCCAGGCCACCGCCATCGGCGCCTTCCTCCTTGGCCTCAAGTACTTTGCCCAGAAGAAGCAGACCTTGATGTTGCCCACCGACTCCCTCATCAAGTACAGGCTGTCCGAGGAGGCATGTTTGCGGTATCTACAGGGCGTCCCATCTCCGGACGACCATGCCACCAAGGAGCAACTCAAAAACGTCGTCTTTGACATCGCCACGCTCGCCAACGACCATGTCATCACCGCCAGGTCCAAGTTGAGCAATGCCAAGCTACTGTCCTCCACCCTCTCCAGCACCCATGCCATCCACCCATCCTCCAGCACCTTTCCCGATTCCTTCTTCTTGCCCTACATGTCCGGGATCCCCACCATTCTCTACCTGGAGAGGCTCGAGAAGTACGACTTCGACATCCTCCACCCTAACCTCATGTACAAAGAGTGGCGTCTTGCTTTCAGAGCTTGGAACGCTCACAGATCCTCTTCCTTCTGATTTATAATACCGTATATATAGTTGTTTACGTGTTTACTAACGTCATCTATTCGTGCGCGCAGAATCTTTCCCTCTACACAGAGAGACCTATTCCTTCTTTTTGTTGATCAAATCGAAATGGAGGTGGGTGTGGGAAGAAGAGAACAGGGTGGAGAAGAGATCAGCAGAGCAGAGGAACGGAGAGCGGACACAACAGACCCTGTGCAGCTAGGTATCGTAACAAGAAGAATTCTTGGACAGCTAGACACACCACGACATCGGGACTCCTGGACAGCTAGACACACCACTGTATCGGGACATCGAGAACAGTAGGAAATAACAACAGAGACACCAGCCTATTAGAGCAATAGCTGTGTGCGGTTATACACATACACAGGCACCGAACCAGGCCCGTGAAGAGATATATCAGGGCAACCCAGTCTACACACACCGCTCCAAACCACAGCTTTCTTGGTCTAAGATCCACCACGATGACGCAAAAAGACCCCTCAGATTGCGCCCATAATGTCCAACACGAGGAGCATTTGAATGGATCGGTTATGGATCCCTTGGGATTTGTAATCCAAGAATGCACCTTCATCTTGAGCACAATGCGCAAGAACAACAAGTCCAACTCTGCCCCATTCGGCGCCCTCTTGCTAAATCAATTCCTCACCGACACTTCGTATCCTGAAGACTCCATCTTGAACTTCACCAACACAAGCACGCAGAACTCAAACAATTTATCCTACCCGAAATTCTCCAAATCGTCCACCTCCGTCTCTGCAGCCGCAGCGGCAAACAAGGCCAACAACAACACAAGGTCCAAAGATGCAGATCATTTTCTGTCCGGCTTCGTTGAATTGCGTTCGATCCTATCGGAAACCAACGATATCACTTTGATCGACGTTATTACGTTGCTACAGCCATTTTTGGTGGTGATCAAATCCCCCTCCACTACTTGTCACATCACCAGCATTGCAATCTCGTCCTTGTTCAAATTTCTCAAATATAATATCATTAACTCAGACCAGTCAAATATAGTCCAAGCGCTGTCCCAGATTGTCTCAACTCTGGCCCACTGCCGATTCGAAGGCGCCGACCAGACCCAAGATGACATCTTGTTGGTAAAAATTATCCAATTGTTGGAGTATCTTGTCACTTCCCCATTGGGCAAATTGTTGACCGACGATTCCATGTACGAAATCATCTCAACCTGCTTTTCATTAGCTATAAATACAAGGAGAAGAGATATGTTGAGAAGTGCTGCAGAAACTTCACTTTTGAATATCACCCAATTAGTGTTCTCTAAACTGAAAACCCTGGAATCTAAACCTGAGATTGATCATAACACAAAGAGTGCCCAGCTGGATTTTGCAAATGATTTATTGCCAAACGATGATATTGGAAGATCCACTCCAATCGAGTCGTTGAAAACATCTCTGGATGAAAGCAATACAGAAATAACTGCAAAGGTGGAATCGGAGGACACAAAAAACCTTGTTGATTCAACGGAAAAATTCTCAATTGACGCAAGTGAAGAGGCCGACAATTCTTTACCTGATTATGATGAGCCTGATACTCCCGACTCTCTAGATTTTAACAATCCTGATACAGATTTATCTCCGTATGGAATAGCTTGTATGAGAGAATTTTTGAACCATACGGTGGATATCCTATTGCCCGACAATAGATATAGATTCACCGAAGGAACAAGATCCTTAGCATTGGAAATCTTAATTAGAATCGTTGAAGTTACAGGTCCTCATCTATCAAAGCATCCTCAACTATTCAATTTGATTTCCGACAACTGTTGCCACCATCTAGTTCAAATCATTCAGAATAGTGATTCATCAATTTTGATTACGTTATCTTTGAAACTGGTTTTGTATTTTTCAATGAATTTCCCAAATTTGTTAAAAATCCAATTGGAATTGATTCTAATCACAATTTTCCAATCAATAATTTCAGATGAAACCATGCTAAACAAAGACTTACAAAGGTATAACGACACAGTGTTTGAAATATCAAGAAAGGGAAAATTTGAAACAAATTCTTTAACTGAACAAGAAATTAGTGAACTAAAAGCAGAATTCAACACAAGTAAATCACCGCAATTGAAGGAATTCTTGATTGAGTCTTTAAGTGTTTTATGGTGTAGATCACCGTATATATTTATTAATTTGTTCAAGTCTTATGACTGTGATTTTGACAGATCAGATTTAACAGATTCCTTCATTAAATTATTATGCAGACTTTCATATTCTGATTGCTCATTATTGACTACAGGTAATGTACCTCCAATATGTTTGGATGGCTTATTATCATTTATCAATAATATTTATGACAGAATTAAAATGGGAGTGAATGAAAATATTGATGTTTCTAAATATGAAAATTTACCGTTGATTCAACAATACACAAAAAAATCGGATTTTATTGACTCTGTTAAAGTATGGAATGAGAAACCTGAAAAAGGTTTTGAAGCTTTACACGATAAGGGTTTCATCAAAGATCCAAGTGATGATAAAGAAGTTGCTTTATTTTTATTCACAAATTCTGGTCGTATTGACAAAAAGAAATTGGGTGAATTGTTGGCAAAACCGGCAAAATTCAATCTACTGAAAGAATTCGTTGGATTAATAGACTTTAAAAATTTAAGGCCCGATGAATCTTTAAGATTACTTTTGAATTATTTCAGACTACCAGGTGAAGCTCAACAAATCGATAGAATTGTTTCAACATTCAATGATAGATATATTGAATGTCAAGATCCAATTGAAGATACCGAGTCAACAGAAAAAGACATTCAAGATACTGAGGCTGCTGAAGAGGAAGAAAAGGTTCTACCAGACTCAGATGCAATGTACGTTCTTTCCTTTTCAATCATTATGTTAAACACAGATTTGCATAATCCAAATGTTAAGAAGCCAATGACGTTGGAAGATTATCAAAGAAATTTACGTGGTTGTTATAAAGGTAAAAATTTCCCAGTCTGGTATACTGAAAAAATGTACAACAGTATCAAAGAAAAGGAAATCATTATGCCAGAGGAACACAAGGGTACAACAAAATGGTTTGAAACTGTGTGGCATTCATTAGTTGCAGAGCAGGATAACAAGATAATTAATGACACTGACAATGAACTTTTGAACGACCTATGGATTAGTGATAACAATTGTGAAATTGGCGAATTGCTGGCATTTGACAAAATTTTATTTGGCAAACATTGTAAAAATTTAATTAGTACTTTTGTTGTTATGTTTGATGATGCTACCCACGATAGCGTAATTACAAAAATGATGTCGACAGTAGAAAAATGTGCTGCGATTGCCATTCACTTTGACATGTTTGATATTGTTGATTCACTTATTGAAATTACATCTCACCTGTCGACTTTAACAGGTGTTAAAAAATCCGAATTTGCAGTTGAAACTAGGGATATTTTGCCGGTAATTGAATTATCCAATGAGAAGGAAGGCGAGGATTCTTTGTATGTTAGTGATTTATCTACTTTATTTGGACGTGATTATAGGGCTCAACTAAGTTTGATTGTTTTATTTAGGATTCTGAAAAGATCCAATTACAAGGTCACAAAGGGTTGGTATTATTTAATCAAGGCAATTTTGAAGCTGTTTGAAATTGGTTTAATCAATCCAAATGTATTTGAAGAGTTTCAAAAGAAATTGAACTTTGAGCCACTAACTAAACCACCAGCCGAATTTTCTTTGAATCAATCTGAGGTCTCAAAAGATAATGGATTATTTTCAACATTTTCATTTTATTTGAAAGGCTTGTCAGCAGATTCGCCTGAACCCACCAAAGAAGAGATTGAGATCACCTTATCAGCAGTTGAATTTATTCAAACTGTGGGCATCAATCAATTGTTTTTCAATGTTAGTAAAACAAAAAATCATGATAGTTTAAATAAGTTGGTCCAAATCGTGATGGCTTTGCTGCCATCCAAAAGTGAGTCGAATGAGAGAATTTATATTCCGGAATCACTCTTATTATTGGAAATTTCAGTGTGTTACTTGATAATCACCAGAAACCACAAACTAATCAATCAAGTGTTATCGAAGTGTGATTCAATTTTGTCAAGTGAAAATAAAGAGAACATGAAAATGTCCACAGTTTGTAGGATTCTGTCATACAAAATATTATTAATCCACAACAGTGCCGAAAATGATGGCAGTAAATCACATTTGGAAAATACTATTGAACAAATTTATTCACTAGCAATTTATTCACGTGACTCGTTTGCCAAGCATGGTTCCAACACCTTATATCCCCTAGAACAGTTATTATCAGTTGAAGATTCTTGGTGTTTTAAGAGTGTTGCCTTGAACAATAAATACTGGATAATTATGAGAGTGATTGCCTCCGTTCCGAAAAACACGGATGATGTTTATCAATTTGTTTCCAGTATAATTAAGGACCATCCCAACTTAATCGAATATAACAACTACATGGATATTCTAGGTTTATTGGATGAGATCTCGGCTATTGGGGCATACGGTGCCCAGTGGGAGCATGAGTATGACAAATTGATTGACAATGGATTAAAAGTAGAGAATAAAACGAATCCATATCAAGAGTTGGTTAATGTTGGATTGAAATCAATCACCTTAACAAGCGAGTTGAGTGAGATCATTAAAAGTGATCACTTTGATAAATCGATGAGCGAAAGAAAGGATGACGGTTTGGATATCATTGTTCCATGGTACTCCTTGATTGAGGCGATTTCCCACCAATGTTATAACCCATGCCGCCAAGTCAGAAATCATGCATTGCATGTATTGACAAACTTATTGATAACCCAGAAGAAACTTCCGATCGAAGAGTTGTCGTTGGACAAGGTTCTCGATGCCTCTTGTTTGCGACTGTTGGTTGAGCTGATGAAGCCCGAGGTCAACAGTACAGATGTCAAGGGGATGATCAAGACCCAACGCGATGTTCTAGGACTGGCGTGCAAATTGATCCTAAGCTATGAGTTCTCCGACTTGGAAAAGGCAGTCGAAAAGGTATTTGCAATCACAAGTCAGTTGTTGCAAAAGAACAGAAACATCTATCCACACACTGGCCATGAAGATGAAATCATTGAAATCCTGAGAAATTTGTTGATGATCCGTAAGGATGAATTGGATTTGGCCAAACTAAAAGGCTACAAAATGGATGGTCTGCTGAAGAAGTTGGTGGAAGAGGTGATTTCCGCAGCTTCGGCATAAGCCTACCAACCAGCCCAATGGCAATCTACAACTTAGAAATGTGTGTATTCATTCAGTAATTTATATAGTATCTTTTCACATTTTTCACATACATAATACGTCCTTAATATTACAATAAACGATTAATTCGCTCTGATGAATTCAAAGCATCTCTGAGACAATTTTGTTCCCCATTTGGATGGCATTATTTTCAAAAAATCAGTGGTTTCGGAAAAGATCAATTGTTACCATAATAGGGACATCTCAGACGGACAGTTGAGGTTTGACAGATCAGGAACACGGTAGTCAAGTTGAGGGTAAAGATTAGTAGCAAAAGATTGAAGTTATTTAACGTTTATGTTTTGGAGATTAAGAAGGAGGGCTAACCATTAGATTACAACCAAGAACTTAGACGATGTTTTTTGGGAGAGGTTCAGGTACGGGGAACAAGACAGAGTCAGAACAGCAGCAGCAGCAGGCTGCTGGGCTTAGTCACCGATCGACGCAAGTTGTTTCTGCATCATCGGCAAGTATACGTGCAATCATGCTACAGTTGACCTCACTTTACATACGTACGCCGGCAAAGTTATTTCGACCGGCACGATTTGACTACCTAACGGTTTCAAGAATGCTTCTGGCCAATGAATTGGCAAGCAAACCGTATCACATATTTACACACTCAAGCCCGGCGTTGTTATACGAATCTGTACGACGAGTTGGTTGGAAATTTATACCGAATCAAGTTTTACCACCACTAATTGCCAACTCGGCCATTGGATTGATACTATACTCGACATACCTCACGTTTTTACAACACTTCACATTGAATAGAGGTTGGACCTTGACGGTAACTGGCGTCAGAACCGGTGAAGGTAGTCAGAGTTGGTATGCCTGGATGCTCTCGTTTTACGACAGCTTTAGAGCTGGATTTCTTGCAGGTGCAATCAGTAGTATAGCAGCAAGCCCAATCGATGCGTTGTATTCACGTTCCAATTATGCCGAGTTGGTTGATAGTGATGTTAAAAATCATGGGTTGTATCGATACGCTTGGAAAAAGCTCAAGGATATTGGTGTGGTCGGTATATTTGCAGGCTTTTGGCTCAATCTGGTCAAGGAGTCCTTTGGATTTGGGTGCTATTTTGCTGTTTTTGAAGTCATTAAGAGTAAAGGATATAGTAGCACGAAGAGTGTGATTGATTGGTTCGATAAACTGAGAGGCCTGGATATCGATCCGAATGATATTAACAATAGGAAATCCGCAAGGGCCCTACAGTTGTCCTTTGTACTCTTTGCCGGCGCATCGGCCGCCAGTGCCTTGATTGCGATCCAATATCCATTCAATAAGGTCCAAAAAATACATTTGGCTAGATTGGAAGCCTTGGATATATTCAACGAGGCCAATAAAATCGAAACTTCAAAGTGGTTCAGACTCTATTACAATTCATACAAGCAAACGCTTGATATCCTGGTAGCCAGAAAGATCAAATCCAGATTAACCTGGCCTGCGTTTATGTACAAAGGATTCACTCGGTTCACACTGACAAATATCCCTGCCACCTCCATTGGATTGTTAGTGTTCGAAATCACAAGACAGAAGTTGACAATCGATCTACAAGACAGTTTACAAGATACACTGGCGCCGTAGCAAGTTTTTAATGATTACCTATAACTTTTTATAATATTCCCGTACACTTGATTTAATAGATATTTGCAACTGCAATGGACTGCAAGGAAGAAAAGAAAAGGTCAAAAATCAAACACAAAAAAAAAACATTAATTCTGGCAAGTGGTTGCAGTAGGAGTTTATTTGAATTTACCCAAGTAAGCGTTCCAACCAGCCTGTTGATATCTCTTTGCCTGTTCGACAGGGTCTCTGCCGTTACCGTACAACCCTCTACCAACAATGATGATGTCGGTGCCTGTCTTGATGACCTCATCGACAGTTCTGTACTGTTGGCCTAAAGCGTCACCCTTGTCATCCAAGCCAACGCCGGGGGTCATGATGATCCAGTCAAAGCCTTCTTCACGGCCACCCATGTCCTTCTGGGCAATGAAACCGATGACGAACTCCTTATCAGACTTTGCGATTTCCACCGTCTTTTCCGTGTATTCGCCGTATGCCAACGAGCCTTTTGAGGACAGCTCGGCCAGCATCAACAAGCCTCTTGGCTCGTCCGTTGTTTCCTGGGCTGCTTGCTTCAAACCGGACACAATACCTGCTCCGGTGACACCGTGTGCGTTGGTGATGTCTGCCCAGGAGGCTATACGGAAAACGCCGGATTTGTACTGGTTTTTGACGGTGTTACCGATATCGGCAAACTTTCTGTCTTCGAAAATCATGAAGTTGTGCTTTTTGGCCAGCTCCTTCAGAGGCAGGACGGTCGACTCGAAGGTGAAGTCGGAGATGATATCGATGTGGGTCTTCACCAGACAGATGTGCGGTCCGATTTGGTCCAAGATTGCCAAGAGTTCTTTGGTGTTTGTGATATCCAACGACGCACATAGATTGCTCTTCTTCTGTTCCATGATGGAGAACAGTCTCTGTGCAACTGGAGAGTTGTGGGCTGCCGCCCTTTGTGCGTAGGTTTGGGATGACATCGTTTGTTTGCTGTTCGGGGTTTCCGGGCCGGCGGTGTCGGCCTCAGAGCTGCTTTCACTTGTTCCGTCTGCTACCAGTTTCACTGCTTCCTTTCCAAAGTGAAAAATTCATGTTAAAAAATAGAAACCTGAAAAATTTACTTGCGCCCGTGCACCAGGCGGTCTCGATTCTTTTTGCCAAAAATTCTCGCTTTTTCGGTGCTTCCGTTTGAAAAAGGAACTTTGGAATGAAATTTGGAAAGGTGTGTAAAGGGGAATAAGAAGAAGGCAAGAAGGAGAAGGAGGTGGAACCCCCAGAGCCATCAGCTAGCTTAGATATCGAAACCAGCGGAACCAGCCATACCACAGAAACAAAATGGACCAACTCAACTATAACGAACAACAACAATTCCAGAAGATCGTGGAACAAAAGCAGATGAATGATTTCATGAGACTCTACACCTCGTTGGTCGACAGATGTTTCAACGACTGTGTCAACGACTTCACCTCGGAAAACTTGACCGACAGAGAAAACTCGTGCTTGACCAAATGTGCCGAAAAGTTCTTGAAGCACAGTGAAAGAGTCGGTACCAGATTCCAAGAACAGAACCAAAAGCTGATGAGCCAAATGAGACAATAGGCGTGCCGCTATGGAAAGCTCATCTCCACCGTCTTCTGTGCACCCATCTTGTTTATAACTAATCTTCGATATATCAGATTTAGAATATATAGTTCGTATAGATTCAATGGATTGTTATCATCTAGAAATCGACCCCGTTCCACACACACACCGGAGAGCCCGTCTGTGAGGGCCTACAGATTCTCCTTCAACATGGCCAGCAACCCACTCCACTCCTGCATCATGTCCAAGATGCCTTCGTGGATGTTGTCCTGGCTGAGATCATTGTACATGATTGCATTGGTGAACATTATTTGCATTTCCAGCTCCACCTCTTGAAGGGTGGTGATGTCTCCACTCTTGATACGCCTTATGATGGTCTTCAGATCCACCGGCTTCTTGATCAGCTCGTAGTACTGCGGCTCGTCGTTTGCATTCACGGGGTTGAGAAACATCGAGGCAATACGATGCGACGAAATATGCGCAAGCAGCTTCGTTGACAGCTGCTGAAACTTCTTACTTTCAGCTCTCGTTGCACTGGGCAACTTCGGCTCTTCTTTCTCTGCCATCATACTTCTGGTTCTGGAACGTGTCTGCACAGAGACCTTACCCTCACCTTCGTCCCCATCCACAACAGGGGCCGTGCTGGGCTCCTCGGTATCAGCAGGTTCGCCGTCTTTCTGTAGTTCTTCAGTCTTTTCCGTTGTTCCTGCTTTCGTTTCCCCGTCAGAGACTTCCCCCAACACCTCGTCTAAAGCTCCCTCTGTCGTTTCCTTCGTTGCGTTTGCTTCCTCCTTCGCCGCATCCTCTACTGCCTCCTTTGCTACTTCCTTCGTTGCGTCGTTGGATTCTTCTACTGGCTGCGCCACTGTTTCCTCCAATGGCTCCTCCACTGGTTCCTCCAATGGTTCCTCCACTGGTTCCTCCACTGGTTTCTTATCTGGCTCTTCCTCTGATTGCTCCTCCGGCTCTATATTCACTTTCTTCTGCACTTCATTGATTATCTCTTTTTCTGCTCGTTCTGCACTTGACTCTTCACCCTCTTCTCCGATCTCATTTTGGGGTTCAGCAACTATTTTGGCCTTCTTGGAATCACTTTCTTCCTTCTCTTCAAGGTCATGTTTTAACCCATTAACCTTCTCATCATGTCTAGAATCCCCTTCCTTATCACCACTAACGAGTTTAGTTTCTGATTCATCTGACTCAACAGATTCTTTAGCATCAACAAAAATTTCCTCCTTTTCATTTTTATCCTCAGAGACTTCTGGAATAGACACACCTACATTAATGGCTTTTGGCGGTGTTGTAGAAGAGGAATGACTGGCTATGCTTGCCACCTCTTTCGCTGCTTCGATATTTCTTTCCATTATCTTATTCACGTTCCGTGATATCTGTAACTTTTTACTCTGAGGGTCTGCATTTGGACTTGGACTGGAATTTGCACTGGTATTAGCACTCGTGCTTGAACTTGCACCCGAGCTTACACCCACGCTGGCATTAGCCACATTTATATTATTCGGCAACCCACGTCTCTTCACATCTGAGGGTTTCTCTCCCTTCATCGACACGCTGGTACCTCGTTTTCGTTTCAAATCTTTCAAAAATTCCTCGTATAGAACGCTGTCATCCATTTTTCCTTGTTCGATTTTTTGGATCTCCGTTTTTTTGACCTTCCATTTATGTTCCAGTTCTTCGATTTCTTTTAACGTACTATTCTTATATGCGTTCAACAACTTAATCAGACGATCTTTAACAAAGTTCAAGTCAATAAATTTGCTCAACTTAAACAACATGGTATTTGGAACCTGCTGAATAACCTGCTCGTTTCTTCCACGCTCATCACGTAGGGTCAAAGATTCGGTTAATATCTGAATTAGTTGAACGGGACTGACCGGGCCTTTATTTGAACTGTTAGGACTGCCACCAGCATGACTACTCCCATTTCCTGTGCTGGGTCCGTTGGCATTGTTCTTTCCTTTAACCCTCTCTTTGCCCTTGGTTTTTTTGTCCTCTTTGAGCTTATCATTGTCCTTTTCTCGTCCCTTCTCTTTCTCCTTCTCCCTTTCCTTCTCTTTGTGCTTCTCCTTCTCCTTGTTCTTATCCCTACTCGTGTTGAGATATCCACTGATATCTAAGAAGTCGAAGTCAGGGTTCACCAATGGGTTCGAATTGATCATGCGCTGTAATTGGATGATGTTAAAACTAACCTCCTTCTTTTCTGTCTGTTGTGTAGCAGCCATATACAGACTGTAAATGTGCTGCAGTGTGACGATCTTCTGTAGTGGTGTAATCTTGTCATACAACTCCTGCATTTCCTGCGGTGTCGGCATTTTTGTCTGTTTGCTGCTTTTGGCAGTCGTTGTTACCCCTGTTGCAACCTTTTCGCCACTCATACTTCTTTAATCTGCCTTAGAAGAGGATGAATACCGTCTATTTTGGAGAGTGTTTTGCTGCTATTGTCCAAGGTTCTCATACCTGTCTTTCCTTTAAAAAAAAAAAACAAAAACATACAATAGAGAGTGAACGGAGCCGCCTCACAGCGCTCCCTTTCAGAAGAAAAGTTGACATGAATTTTCCCTGTCTACAGAAGGCAAATGGAAGAGCCCTTTTCATCCCTTTACTTTCTTTTGCAAGAAACAGCCAATACAACAACCACCCAATGCCATCAGAAGCAATAGATGTAAAACGTGAAACAGGCTCACTTCCAAAAAATTACCCCCTTTCACGCACTGCAAGAACCGAGCTAAATAGATCCCAACCACCTTCCAAGACAACCTATAATGATAAATATATTCAGCCTTTCATTTCTGAGGTACACAAATGCCTTATAGACACCATATCCATGAAATTGGAGATGGCGGCACAGAAATACAGTGTTGGAGATATAAGCCAGGAAGAATACGAGAAAGGACGGGACGATATATATCAGTCTTTAATCGGAAGTGATTGGATCAATGGCATCACTGACGCGTTCAATGAGTATTCGTTATCAACAGACGCATACTCCCTATTGGTCCATTCAGCCTTTCAAACACCAGAAACAACGGTGACCATCTCCAACATCTATGAACACGTCTCTGCCGAAAACGAAGCGTTGTCATCCGGCCAGCCCCCAACATACATCTCATTAACCGAATCGTTCGATGAGCACTTCGCAAGCTTGAAGTCTCGTCTTGGAGACTCGATAGGCAAGGAGGAGAAGGAGGCAATCTTGAAGACCAAACAGATCATATTTGTTGCCACTTACCCCGAGCGGCCACTCCCATTCAGCTTGGAAAATGTGGAAAACGAAACCAGCAGAGATGATGAAATCGAGGTCGGAGGCGGCAAAATCAACCTGACGTGTCCAATTTCAAGAGAAATCTTTGTTAAGCCTTATCGGAATATCGAGTGTAACCATTGCTACGATCTGGACGCCCTTAAGATATTTTTGCGGACTTCCAAAGAATGCCCCGAGTGTGGTGTTCCAGTCTCCATCTCCTCAATAGAACCCGACCTTATAATGCAAGCCAGAATCGATTGCTACAAAAGAGATCAGAAATTAAACTCACTCATCAGAGAAAGACTTCGTGATGATAACGAAAAACTATAAGTACTTTAGATATACGCTCTAGAGTAGAAATGTGTTATACCAGGTTGGAAAAAATAAATGCCAGAAAGATAGAAACTATTTAATATCATACCAACATTCGGTTGGCCAGTAGCCACCATGATTACCATGTCTGACATTTCCCCGCATGACTAACCAATCCATGATCTTCTTAACTTCAAAAGGTTCCAACAATGGATATATGCGAGCAGATAATATATTTAATGGTGTCCCCGGATTGAAAACCACACTCCACAACAGCACATAGAGGCATTTACGCCACAATTTTTCATTGAAATCACCAGCTAAATCTATCCAAAGATAGGAGCACGGGGAATCAATAGGTTCAATGATTTTCTTTGCAACAATAGCTTCATCCTTTTTGTAATGTGAAATAATAAAATCGGACTCAAGTTTACTACGATCTAAGGATTTGGTATAGTATGTATTCAAAGTGTTCATCTTTTGATCAACTCTGGTGACAGTTAATTTATTTTCACTGAACAAAGTTAAAATCGGCGCATATGAGCCACTTGGACACCTAGTCGATAATAAGAACCCCTTGTTTAAGTCTTCGTTGAAAATTTCAACCATCCTCTTGGCATTATTTATAAATTCATCATCCAATTTGCATTCCAGCGTCAAAACCAGTCTATCAGTAAGTGTAAATTTGATTTTTGAATCCTCTCCGAGAAATGCTATTGCTTTTTTATCTTCCAACTGAGTTAATGCTTCAGAGTATAATTCTTTCGGTATATCTGCAAACAATTGACGCACTTTGGAAGAGTCAAACTTTTCTTGTTGGGTTGCAAATAATGCCTTAAGTTTAGTTTTGGCAACTTGTAACAGAGTTGGATGTTCACACTCATTTAAGAAATCTCGGTATTTATCGTCATTGATCGAGTACATAAAATTTCTACTTGTCCACATGTGCTCTTTTTCAATTATAGTGACTGCGTCTTTAAATATTTCAGGACCTAGCTCTTCTCTTAGTGGTTTAAAAGTTTGATGATCAAAATTATCTTCATATTTATCCAAAATTTCGTTATCTGATTTATTAATAAATATATCTGCACCTTCCCCTTTCCAAGTGTCCAACATTCTAAATAGATCATAATCTTCTAAATCATTGGACGTTATGATTCCAGAAGAGATTGCATTTAACAGTGCAGACTCCCAGTTTCTTCTTGCTGACAGTAGATTTCTTGGACCTAGCATTTTTTTATGTCTCGGCCACTGTCTTCTAAGTGTATCAGGACTATATATATCATCCAACACTTTAGACACCTTTGGCCAATCAATATTTCCACTGGTTGATAATGATTGCGTAATGATAATTGCCTTGATTAAAATTAAAATATGATCATTTGTAATTTTAATAGATGTTCTGATTTTCTTGAATGCTTTAGCAACTCTAACTTGCGATTTATTACTCGACTTAAGTTTCTTACGTTTTCTATCATCCATTAACGGTTCAAAGAGATCATCTTCTATAGATTTCACCTTGCCTGTTCTTCGTCCATGAGTATCTTTCCTTTTTCCGATTCTAGCACTTGAAAAATTCTCCTCCTCACCCAAATCATGGTCATCATATTTCGAATCCGAATCTTCATCTGAGTTTTCATTTTCATCATCTTCGTCTAATGACTTGTTATGAGGATATTCGTTCTTAGTTGACAGCCGATTTCTATTAGTTGTTGTATTCAATTTTTTCACTGCATTTTTTAAACGTAACGCTTTATTCATTTTTTCACCTGCCGTCAATTTCATGTTGCTATGTAATGGAACTACATCCAGTTTAACCCTATCAGTATATTTCCGAACACCTTTCGAAAAAACATCAGCAATGGCTTCTTCAATGTCTTTTTCGCTAGGTGGATTGACCAATGATTTTGTAACATGCTTACCCTTATCTAATTGTACAAAATCAATCAATTTTTTGGATGCTAAATATCGTGCATCGTTAATTAGTGTTCGGCGATCAATTTTATAATCTAACTTTAAATAGGAGGAAATTTTCAAGGAAAAATCAGTATTGATCCAGAGACACTTCTTTTCATCAGTCCATAGTTGAATCTGCTTTCTTCTATAAGCAGGTCCAAAATCCAGTGGGATTTGTGATCGATTATGTGTATTCTTGTTTTTAGTCACAGGTGTTTCTTCGGAATGCTGGGAATCTGTAGAATTCATTTTGTTGCCCTTTGCATTATTGACATGTCTGAGTTTATCTAGATCTGTTTGCATCATGTTAATTGTTTTATTATGCAGTTCAGCATTTTCTTTAGAAATTTCATAAATTTTTTGATATGACTCGATGTCTTTTATGACTTCATCATCTGTCCCCTTTTTTGCATTAATTTTAACCCAGCCGTTTCTAGAGGAGATCTTTTCCGAAATAAAAATACGTGATGGTACTGCTGAAGCAAGTTTTGATCCCAAGCTGCCGTTATAGCCCTTTGGTATTATAAATAGCTTTTCTTTGTCATTTTCATTGTCGGTCAAAGAGATGAATTTCAATTTCTTCTCTACACTATAAGATTTACCATATTCCATTGACTTTTCCAGTAGTGTACGCTCAGCAGCCTCATTAATGTTCTCAGATTGAGGCGTTTGAAACTTGAAATGGGGATCCCTTCTATTTAACAAATTCTGGACCGTAAATCTATAAAATTTGGATTTACCAGTTTGAACCATCTGTCCAACAACAGCGGATGGATTAGAAGGGTCTGGCGTTATTGTAGCCATACTATCAATAATCACCGAGATTTGTTTGGCACGATATACGCCGGTCAATTCGGTTTCAATTGCAGCTGAGGTTATCCCTGGATTTTTCTCTATGGTATTGTATACCTGTGTGGCCAAAGGAAAAAATCGATTAAAATGGGGCTGATCAATTGTTTCATCGGTGTTCTCATCACCTCCATTAGGGTTGGTTGCGGCTTCATTCATACTCTGTTGTCTGATTTCTTCCAAAAACTCCGACTTTTTGTTTACTGGTGGTAAATCCTTCAAGAACCTAACAGCAGGGAACAGCCTGTTCAGCTCTGTCAGCTCCACCTGAATTAGTTCGATGAAGCCATTCTCCACCAAAAACTTTATGATGACATTGAACCACCGTAATTTTAAAATGGGCTGAGTTTGTTTAACTTCTTCAAATAAATCTTGGGTCAACCGTATACCCGACTTTTCTTTCTTGAGGGCGTTGATAATATACTCCATCACTTGGAAACGATCATAAAAATCTGAGGTGGATTCCTCAGGTATTGTGCTATTCCTATCTGTCCCGCTGAATCTAAAATGGACCATATGATTTGTGTAGCAGCGATTTACCGAGACGGGACACTTGATGATCAACAGGTTGTCTTCCAAAACTTGCAGTCTTGTGGTTAGGGAACGTTTATCCTGGTTTGACTCCTTGATCAAATCTATGGAGTTGATACCCATTTTTTTATGTTTGGCAATAATTCTAAGCAAGTCGTACGGCATTTTGCCCAGAATATTATCCTTTTTTGGGACTCCGGCCAAGTACAAAGATTGGAAATCATCCGTGACTTTCACTATATACTCCGAGGTATTGGTGCCGTTGAAAAACGTCTGATAGTCAGGCAATGCCAATTTGTTTTCTATTACTTCGCCAGCCTTAGACTTCTTCCTTGGCGAAGAAGTCTCGGCATCATTCGGCGATTGCTTGGAATCGCCGATTTTTCTCAATACCTCAAAGTCAGCTTCTTTCAAAAGCCAGCTCCAAACGACGTTCTTTATGAACTCATCGAGATTACCCACCAGGGATTCCACAAAGAACCAAAATTGATCTACTCTAATTCCTTCAAAGTCATTTGTAGCTAATCCGATAAGAATATCTTTAACAATCGATCCCGGAGTTCGTTCATTGGGCATACTCATTGTTATCTCAATGTTTCCCCCGTTTTTCCACTTAGATGTTGGTATATATAGCCCTAGAACAACACTAGTCCGGACTCAAGACTTCAAAAAAAGTAGAGATAATAGCCGTAACACACTAGCTCCAAAAACAACAACAACATTACACGCCAATACATAATTTAAATTTACCTTTTTTTTTGGTGCGTATTTTACTGTTTATAATTACATGAACATGTTTCTTTTCTATCAAACACTTCATCAAATAACGGTATATAACTCTACTAGATGAACTAGATGTAATTCAAATTAAAAGATGGAAATAGCGGGAATATCAGTTAAAAAGTTTTGCCCGATTTCTGTTTCCAATAGTCCCTACGCTGGTCCTTCTCTAGAGCAGAAGCAGCCGAAATAGCAGCGGGATCATAATCACTGTCATTTTCACTGTCAGTGAAGTCGGGTTCTTTTGTAGTCTTTGCAACGGTTGGAGTGTAGTTTTCATCGTCGTCTTCATCGCCACTTGCCTTTATATCCAACAACTGTTCTGTTTTCAAATCCGACTTCTTGCCCTGCGGGGCAGATTTGGATCCTTGTTTTGGAGCTGGTTTTGGTGGCAAGTTTGAACTAGAGTTTGGCTTTGGCTTTGGCTTTTGCGAACTTGCAAAAAGATCGCCGTACTGCTTTTCAATCTTGTCACCATCATTTTCAGAATCTTCATCGGAATAGAACGAATCAGACATATAAAAATCCTCAGGATTGAGTCCAGCCTTCTCTGATGGCAGAGGAGGTAGCACGCCACTTGTCTTTTTAGCTTCTGCCATTTTATCTTTACCACTGGCAGCATGGAAGGCCACATTTTTGATATGATGTCTTGCGTCCACGAAGTCTCTCTGCTTGCCCTTGTATTTGATGATTCCACCAAGAATCGATTTACCCAAACGTTCTTTATAAGTTGCCGAATTCAGCTCGTAACATCTATTCACAAGTAACTCAAACGCTCCACCAAATGCACGCTTGATGTCCCTCAAATTGAAAGAACCACGTGAAATATTGTTTGACGAATCATGTGGGTCTTGGATTGCCAAAGAAAAAGGGTTCCGACCTAGCAGATCTGGATTGGATTTTTTGGAAATGTAGATCGGCTCCTTGGCAAAAGTGAACGCCAAGGCGACATCATCGTAACCAAAATTATAGCCGTACAATTCAAAGAACTCAATCAACAAACAGCCTAGGTTTTCCATCGGATCAATGTTGCCTGTAGATACTCTTGGATGAAGTTTCAAGAAGGAGTAACATAAACAAATGATTGAAAACCCACCCAATCCACCGACATGGACTTCATTCAATTTTCTGACGGACAAAAACTGCTTGACAATCAGCACCAATTCTCTCAAACCGGGCGTGTTGTGGAGCCAGTTAATAATTAGTTTTGCAGCCGTTAACCCATTTGACCTTTCAAACGATATATCGATATGGATTCTTGTTTTTGGATCAACAAATTTGATGATCGGAACCTTGGCCTTTGCAATCGGGACAACCTCAGTTCCTAAACCATGGTTTCTAATATACGAAGTCAGTTGGTATAATGAGCTTTTGTTATCATATCGCCCACGTTTTGAAACGACAACACAGTCAATATCCGAGCCTGGCAAATACAAGTCGGTTGCAAATGATCCAAAACAGTGCAATTCAGCGTCAGGCCAAATAGATTTAATGTGGGATTTCAAGTTTCCAATAAGAGCATTTCTACTCTTGATTTCTTCCACCGAAGGTGAGATGTATTTAACAAAATCCTTAATTTCACTCGTCAACCAATCGGCCATTTCTCTCTCTTTTGAATGGTCACTATTCTTAACCCAAGGAAATTCGTCATTGATTGCCCCGGCTTTATGCTTTATGTTTTTGGAGTGATAGCTACCTTCATCATTACTTAAATATTCATTGTCGTCATTGTCGGTATTTTCATCTTCTTCGTCTCCAGACGAACCCCTATTTGCTGATGAGGCTTCAGCTTCTCCATCTGACGAAAAATCAAAGGCTATGTAGTCATCGTTCATACTTGACTGCTGTGTTTTCTGTATCTTTCTAGGTGGTTGATCGTCACCGTTATCCTCCTCAGCCGAGTCAGCAGGCAAACTGATATTTTCACTATTGGAATCGTTGTCATCCGAATCTATAAATATGATATTTTTATCTCCCTGTGCAAGGCTGTTGTTATCTGTACTGTCAGGCTTAGTATCACCATTGCACTCTTCTTCTTCTTCTTCTTCTTCTTCTTCTTCTCCTTCTCCTTCTTCTTCATCATCATCACCTGCATCATCTTCATCATCAGATGATTCAGATGCCGATGAGACCATGATCATTTCATCTTGGCTGTCTATATCGTCCTCATCATCGTCTTCATTGTCAAGTCTTGCAAACGAGTTTTCGTTTTTCATGTGACGATCTGATGATATATCATCGATGCCCTTTTCGCCGGTCTTGTTGCTGTTACCATTCTTCCGATCTTTATTTTTGGCCTTTTTACTTTTTTTCCGAGGAACAAAGGTTGGTACTTGGTCATTGTTTCTATTGCGGTCCTTTACTTTATTCTTTGTCGATTGATTGAATGGTTTGTTGCTAGGGGTCTTAGTGGAACCATCTTTGTCTCGAGAATGAGTCTTTGACTTCTTGTTCTTTGCTTTCACCGATGCAGAAATGTTTTTGGAGCTTCTAGTCGAGCCCGGCCTCCCATTTTTGGACGTCGCCATTTCAATTTCTTGTCTATGTGATGTTATATCGGTTGTTACTGCTTCCGATTCTATTTCTATTTCCACCACAATCTCGTTCCATCTAGTGTCTGATGCAATATAAACTATTGGGTGTAATTTTTCAATTCAAGCTTTTCCGTATAGGAAAAAAAATGCAAAAAATGCAAAAAATGCAAAAAAAGAAAAAAAAAGAAAAAAAAGAAAAAAAAGAAAAAAAATGCAAAAAATGCAAAAAAAGAAAAAAAAAGAAAAAAAAGAAAAAATGAAAAAAAGACAAAAAAAGAAAAAAAATGAAAAAAAGACAAAAAAAGACAAAAAAAGAAAAAAAAAGAAAAAAAGACAAAAAAGACAAAAAAGACAAAAAAGACAAAAAAGACAAAAATCCCCGGTGTACTGATGCAATCTCCCGTCCATCTCTTTTTTATTTTTTTTTCCCAGATCCGCCCCTGGCAGTAGCGCGGGCAAACGAGGTTTTTTTTTTTTTTTTCTATTTGAAAAGACGTGAAGATAGAATACTTCACAGTATCAGAAGGGCAAAAACGGCAAGGTTGAGATAGGATTTGCCCTTGTGGTGGGGTTGTTTCTGTTTGGCCATAGAATCAGTTGGCATTGAAATTCCTTCTTGTTTTTTCTTTGCGTGTCGATTAGTGTTCAGGAACATAGGTGGATCAGATAGGTTTTTTGCGAAAACCAACGAAATAGATACGATCGACAATTAGAAGCAGCAATGGCAGACAGATACTCATTTTCCCTCACAACGTTTTCCCCATCAGGAAAATTGAAACAGATCGAACATGCGTTGGCGGCGGTGAACCAGGGGGTGACGTCGCTGGGAATCAAGGCCACCAACGGGATTGTGCTTGCCACGGAGAAGAAGTCTGCGTCCATACTGGTGAACTCAGACCTGATAGAGAAGATCTCCAAGGTGACGCCGGATATCGGCATGACGTACGCGGGCATGGGGCCAGACTTCCGGGTCCTGGTGGACAAGTCCCGGAAGGTGGCGCACACCAACTACAAGAGAATCTACAACGAGGATCCTCCGACCAAGATCCTCGTCTCCGATGTGGCCAAGATCATGCAGGAGGCCACCCAGAATGCCGGCGTCCGGCCCTACGGGGTGTCGTTGCTGGTGGGCGGGTACGATGAGAACAACGGCTTCATGCTCTACCAGATCGACCCCTCGGGCTCCTACTTCCCATGGAAGGCCACGGCCATCGGCAAGGGCTCCAACGCCGCCAAGACCTTTCTGGAGAAGAGATGGAACGACGAACTCGAACTCGAGGACGCCATCCACATCGCCCTCCTCACCCTCAAAGAATCCATAGAGGGAGAGATGAACGGCAACACCGTCGAGCTGTGTGTCATTGGAAACACCAACGATGATATGCTCGGTTTTCAAGGCGCCACCGGTGTCTCCGGTCCTAGATTCCGCAAGTTGTCTCCACAGGAAATCGACGATAGATTGGAATCCCTATGATCATTCGTTCCCTTGGCTACACACACACACACACACACACACACACACACACACACATATATATATATATGTAATAAAAAAGATACGGTAACTGTATAAAAGCATGATAAATGCTTAGTAGATTCACATAGTAAGAGACTCCATTCTGGATACCGCACTACTATAGTGATTATTTTTTTTCCTATATTTCCAGCACACACAAAAAAAGAGAGAAAGAAAAGAAGAGCGAATGGGCTCCGTATGTTGTAACGGCATCGGAAGGCAAATGCTTAGAGTAAGCTTGATTTGAAAGAATAGGGAAAGATGATTGTTTACTGTTGTTTACTGTATTGTTGGCCAACCCATTCCACTCTCTCCTCTGTTGAATGTATTAGTGAAACTTGAAATGTAGTTCCTGGCTTGTCTCGACCTTGAGCTATATTTTTCCCCTTTCCCCCCAAACCCAACCTTATTTCTCCTTCCGCTCTTTTCTTGTTGGGAGGTAATGATCAAACCTGTGAAGAGAAACATCGGAGTACAAAGCACCAGATCATTTACAAACATGTCGTCCAGCTCCATCAAACAAGCAGAGAGATTTTTGGACTTTGTGAACCAATCGCCAACGCCTTACCACGTGGTCAAAACGGTCAAGGAACAGCTCAAACACGCAGGCTTCGAAGAACTCTCGGAACGTCGGAACTGGGCAGGAGCAATCAAGAAAAACTCGAAGTATTTCGTCACCCGGAATGCCAGCTCGATCATCGCCTTTGCCGTGGGTGGAAACTACCAGCCCGGAAACGGGTTTGCAATGGTCGGCGGCCACACGGATTCGCCAGCCTTGAGAATCAAGCCAGTCTCCAAACAGGCGAAGGAAAAGTACCATCAAATCGGCGTCGAAGTCTATGGGGGCGGGATCTGGCACACCTGGTTCGACAGAGACCTGAGCATTGCCGGTAGAGTCTTCGTGAACGACAAAGAAAGCAGCAGGTGTGCTGCCAAGTTGGTCAAAATTGACAGACCGCTGTTGCGGATTCCAACATTGGCCATCCATCTGACCAAAGACAGGTACGTGAAGTTTGAATTCAACAAGGAGAGCCAGTTCAAACCTATCGCAGGCATAGTCTCCCCATCAGCCGACGGCGAAAACAAGGCCCAGGGCTGCTGCGAGGGCTCGAAACTCGGCGACGAAGAGTTCCACTCTGTCAAAACAGCAGTCGAAAGACACAACAGAGAGCTGCTGGATTTGATCTCCGAACAGCTGTCGATCGAACCGGCCCAGATCGAGGATTTCGAACTTCTCCTCTACGACACACAAAAATCCTCTCTCGGCGGTCTCAAAGACGAATTCATCTTCTCGCCTAGACTCGATAACCAAGTCACTTGTTACTGTGCAACGGAATCGTTGATCAACTCGGTCTCCGGTGACAAGCTGCAGAAAAGCTCGGGTATCCAGCTGATTTCCCTCTTTGACCACGAGGAGATCGGCTCGTTATCTGCCCAGGGTGCCGATTCCTCATTCTTACCAAACATCATCGACAGATTGACCAAGCTGACCGCCAACCCCGAAGTCGACCTGAAGGGCGAGCTGCCAAGCTCTTATTTCCTCACCACGATGGCCAAATCGTTCATGATTTCCTCCGATATGGCACACGGTGTCAACCCCAACTATGCCGAGAACTATGAAGCGTTCAACCTCCCACGTCTGAATGAGGGTCCTGTTATCAAAATCAACGCCAATCAGCGGTACGTCACCAATTCCGCAGGTATCGTCTTGTTGAAGAAAATCGGTAATATGTCCCGGGTGCCACTGCAGTTGTTCTGTGTCAGAAACGATTCTCCGTGCGGTTCAACCATTGGCCCAATGATCAGTGGTAAGCTCGGCGTCCGGACCCTGGATCTTGGCAACCCGCAATTGAGTATGCATTCCATCAGAGAGACCTGTGGTTCCGCCGATATCGAGAAACTCGTTTCTCTGTTTGAATCATATTTCGAAAACTTCAACGATTTAGAAGATTCTATCTACGTCGATGGTGTTGACAACTAGACAGCCCGCTCTATCTTCTGTTGTTTCTCCACCCCCTTCTTCTCTTTCTTCTCTTCTAGGTACTTTGTAACTATAAGGCTCGATCTCCCCGTTGGCGGACAGTAATAACATCTGCAATGATAACAGTATTGTTTATAGCGGTACACGTTTGAAAACAATCGACGCGTCGTTAGTGACATGTGGCACAAAAAAGCGTATAAAAGCTGTTAAGCCACAATCACGTAAAGTACGTTAGTTCTGTGCCTTTTGCTCTTTCCCTCTCTCTGGCAAAGAGGTATGGGTACCACCAGGACGGAAGAGCAGAACCAAGTATGAGACTCATTGCGTTATTTATACTACTATCTCAGGTGACGCTTTCGTTGTGCGCCGAACGGACGGTTCGTGCGTTACCTGCACTTTTCATGTCACAGCCATTGATACCGGGCTTGAAACCGTCTCTGTCACACAGTGAGCAGCTGCCCTTTACCGAGAAAGAGGCGGAAATCTATCTGACAAGAGCGTTGGAACAGTGTACCAGTGAACATTACATCTTTGTGCAGATTCCGGGTCTGAAGATCGAAGACTTTCAAAATTTTACGGTGTGGCACAACTTGAGAACACGGCTGGTGGGATCCAGTACCATATTCTCCATGCCCAACGTCCTGGCATCGAATATAGACAGCTCTCCAGGCGCCCGGTTCAAAAACACGGTCATGCATTGGTCGTCCTTGACCAAGGTGCTGGAGTTGCACTGTGACGTGGTGAGGTACACCGTCAATAATTTGGATGACGACGAGATGCCGAAAATCCTCCACACCGATAAAGTCCTCGTTGAAATCAACGCTCCCGACTTTCTCATCCACGAGCAGCAGCAAGAATTGCGGGAGCAGTTCCTCCACGGGGTGGACGAACATATCAGAAACGTCTGCAGGAAATTTCCTTCACCTAAGGTTTCGGTGCTGCTCGCCGGAACCACGCTGAATGACATGAACCGCAGGGAGATATCCAATCCTGACACGGTGTTTGAGCAAGACCAGATACCTGCAGATCCAAAGGAGCTGAGTGCCACGCTAAAAGAAAGCATCAGGGTCAGCAAACGCTTCATTTTCCCAGACATCACGGTCTTTGATAAAAGCCGATATTTTGAATATGAAAGAAACAAGGACCCCGAACGCCATCTTCTCAGAGACCTGAAGGACCACCAATGGGCAAAGGACGCCGAAAAGGATCCCGGGGATGTCGACGACGACACCTGGTTGCCGAAAAAGTCCAAAGAGATTGTTAAGGAAAAGGGGCTGTACAAGTTTGGGGAGCACGAAGAGTTTGAATCTGTATTTTCAAATCGACAATTTGTCATGGACAATGCGTTACTGATAACATGCAGTGCCCTGATTTTGATTGTCTTCGTCTCGTTTGATTTATTAAAATGGTTATTTTATTTCACAAAGGACAGCATTTTGGTGAAAACCAATAAAAAGGAGAAACAAAAAACAACTAAAAAGGAATGAGCAATCCGCTATATAAGGCATCGCTATATAACGTAACAGATACTTCTCTTGTCCCACAAGGGATTGCAATAAAACAGATCCAATATATAAACCTCGTACGGTAACCAGCTCTAAAAGATCAACATAACAAGCCCTCAAACAGAGTGCTCGCTTCATGATAGAGAGTTTCTTTATCCTCACAGGTAAACCCTGTTTCTTTACTAGATCAACGACAGAATCAAAACAGGAAAACCCAGAGCCAACAATCAGCCACAATTCATTAGATCATCGATGTTGAGAAGAGTGGGAATAAGGGGGCCATCTGTGTTCAAGAGACAGCTTTGCCAATCATCTAAAACCTTACCAATAAAGATTTCAGAAGAAATCCAACAGGCGATTTCAGAAAATGTTCCGGTTGTTGCCTTAGAGTCGACCATCATCACACATGGTTTGCCATACCCTGAAAATATAGCCATGGCTAAAGAAGTTGAGGGTATCATACGCAAAAATGGGGCCGTTCCGGCATCCATTGGTTTCATCAAGGGTGTTGGGCAAGTCGGGTTGGCAGAACACGACCTGGAGCTACTGGGTCAGCCAAAGATGTACAATGTCAAAATTTCAAGACGGGACATTCCCAACGTAATGGCCAGAAACTTAACGGGCGGTACGACAATTGCAGCCACCATGATATTGGCCAATATGGCCGGCATCGATGTCTTTTCGACAGGTGGCCTAGGGGGTGTCAGTAGGCCATGGTCGTTGTTTGACGTGAGTGCCGACCTGGAAGAGTTGGGCAAGACACCGGTGGCTGTGGTATGCTCGGGCCCCAAGAGCATTCTGGATATACCACGTACGATTGAATATTTGGAAACAAAAGGTGTTCTCGTTTCGACATATATCGATGAAGACATGAAAAATCGTTTACTGACACCGGAGTTGAGACAACAAATACTCGATTCAAGCAATTCCGACAACGCCAGAGATTTCAATATAGTCAACCAATTCTGGGAATCGCAAAAGATTAACGTTCCGGGGTTCTATGTTCGGGACTCCGGCGTAAGAAGTCCATTTGTTTGGGAGAATCCAGCCGTTGCCGCCAATATGATCTACAACGGTAAGTACCGCATGGCCTTAGAAAATGGTTATGTGTTCTGTGCACCTGCACCAGTCCAGAATGCGCTGGACAAAGAAGTCATGGACAAAATTATCGACGAAGCACTTGCTCTAGCGGAAACACGCCAAGTGCAGGGCAAAGAACTGACGCCGTTTTTATTACAGACGTTATACGAGAGAACGAATGGCCGCAGTGCCGAAAGCAATGTTGCGTTTGTCAAAAACAACGTGCATCTTGGTTCGAAAATCGCAAACGAACTATCTGCCCTCAAAGGCGGCAAACTTTCAACCCATACCCCATTGGTCCAGAACGAAGCTGCAGCACCATCGAGACCAAGCCCTGCTGAAGAAAAGCCGGTTGCTATTTCCAGCTCCAACTCGGTTGTTGTGGGATCTGTTGCGTTGGACACAATGTGCAAGCTCAACACGGCTGATATCAAATTCAGCGATTCCAATCCTGGCAAGGTGATGGAGAGCAGCGTTGGCGGTGTGGGGTTCAACGTTGCATTATCGGCGACATCCTACGACAGAGACCATCCAACCGTTTTGATCACTGCCATCAACAAAAGCGACAGCGCCGGCAAGCTGATATTACAGACTTTTAGGGACGCCTCTATGAGTACGGAGGGCGTCATAGACCTGGAGAACGAATCCACGGCGCAGTATATTTCCATGCACGATGTGAACGGCGACCTGGCCGTGGCGTGTGCCGACATGGGGATCGTTGAGAAGCTTCCCAAGTCTCGGGTGCGTGCCATGATTGACCAGCTGCGTCCCAAGTACGTGCTGTTTGATGCCAATATATCTGTGGACATGATGGACGAGATCTTGGCCATGGCGTCGACCGCTCCGGGCTTCAAGGTCATCGTCGAGCCTACCAGTGGTGTCAAGTGTGCCAAACTGGGCGAATGCCAGCTGGCTGTTTTTCCCGAGACCCCTATTGCCCTGCTCACGCCAACAGTCGACGAGTTGTCTGTGCTGTACAGCTCGATGGCCAAGAACGGCAAGTTCGAAGACATCGATGGCTGGTTTAACGTTTTGGACTCCATTGGAGCCGGCGGCCGGCTGCGAGAGCGATTGGAGCATCTGTCGCACGAGCACCCCATCGTCAGGAGGTACTTGAAGGCCGGCGTCTTTCAGCAGGCGTTTCAGCTGCTCCCATTCTTCCCGACGCTGGTCATAAAGGACGGGAAGCACGGCCTGGTGGTTGTCCGGATCACTGCCGATGCCGCAAACGAGCCACGATCCACCCAAAGCGAATTCACCCTTGTGAGCGACGAGGGGCGGCACGGGCTCGGCGTAGTTGTGGAGCATTACAAGGCTCTGAGTGTAGACGTGGTGCAAAGTGTCACAGGTGCCGGAGACTCGCTTGCAGGCTGTCTGCTGGCCGAGTTGAGCAGCAGCGAGTCCGGCGTTTTGACGGGGTCGATGCTCCATCAGGCCCAGCAGTGTGCTGTTGCCAGCATCGCCACCACAGACGCCGTCAACGTCCGGGCCATTGCCAAGATGCAGAAGCGCTTGCCCGTTTGACGTGAACCAAACAAACAGAACACGCTTTTTTGGACCGTTTGTCTCTTTTGTTGAGCGCGTGAAGTTCGGAAGAAGACACAGCTTTTGCTTCTGTGAGAGCAAGAAAGTTTTGTATGGAAGTGAAGGACTTTTCTCTCTTTCTGTTGTGTTTGTTCTCTTTGGCAGGACTTGTACGGGGCGTTCAGGACTGTTACTTTCGATTTTACAGCTTCTGTCTGATTTTGGACATCTATAATTACAGTTTTTGTAAATAACCGTTTGAATAAGAAGAATTCAGACCAAAAATTGGAGGGTTTTTCGTTGCGAAGAATTGAGGCTCTTTAGAATCGTGTGCATCAGTAGGAAACGACAGCAAACAACAGTCAGGTTTTTGTGTTTGGAAAATCATTAGATGGATAGAGAAGTATAGGATACTATCGAGACGCTTATTAGAACCGCCAGTGCCAGTTATTTTTCTTTCCCAGGGCAAAACTTGCATCCATAGACATCGTTATAGAGACAGTATTCAAATATAGCATTCGTTGTTGCATAAAAAGAGGACGACAACAGCAGAAAAATAGAAGAAGGCAGCAAAGAAGTAAAAGAGGAAAAGATGACAAGCTTGGAAATCCCAAAAGGAAGAGTGCAAACACTCACAGATGACCAAGAACATGTTTTGAAACAGGTGTGGATGTACATCCTACACTACTGCGGCTACACGATCCAGCCCCCAGGCCCGCTGATCAGCAGATCGAATTCGATCAAATCGAACCACTCGAATGAGAAAAAGGAAAAGAAGAAGTCGGGGCTCTTCGGCAAGCTGAAACGGAACAAAAATAAGGAAGAACGCCAGCAGGAAACCTTGACGAGAACACTCTCCAACCAGTCGGCAATCGACCCGAACGTCAAGCACTCGACAGATGTGCAGGTCCATTCCGCATTGCGTGTGTTGGATGCCAGCAAGACGGAGCAATCGTTCTGGGAAGCGTTGCGCCAGGATAACCCGGATAACTTCATTTTGAGATTTGTGCGTGCCAGAAAATGGGACATCGACAACTCGCTTTTGATGTTGGCCAACTCGATCGAGTGGCGTGTCAAGGAGAGCAAGGTCGATCAGATTGTACGTGCAGGTGAAATCTCCTGCTTGGAGAAGAATCAAAACGGCGTTTTGGCCCAGTTCAGAAGCGGTAAGTGCATCATTCACGGCAAGGATAAGAAGGGCAGACCACTGGTCATTGTCAGACCAAAGTTCCATCATACATCGGATCAGACCTTTGATGAGGTTGAAATTTTCACCCTGCTGTTAATTGAATATTCCAGATTGATGCTTAACGAACCAACTGATCAATGCACAGTGATTTTCGACTTGCATGGATTCACAATGTCAAACATGGATTACGAACCGGTTAAATATATGATCAAGGCATTTGAGGCACATTATCCTGAGTCTTTGGGTGTTTTGTTGATTCATAGGGCTCCGTGGATCTTCAACGGAATTTGGCAAATTGTGAAAAACTGGTTGGATCCGGTGGTTGCGTCCAAGATCAACTTCACAAAAAACTCCTCAGACCTTGAAAAGTATATTGACAATAAGGAGCTGATCAAAGATTTGGGCGGAAGTAGCGATTACGAATACAAATATCTGGAACCTACGAGGGAAGCCAATGGCTTGGCAATTGATGTCAACGACAGTGTGTCCGTCGACTGTGTAGCCGAGAGGGAGCAACTGCAAAGGGCATTTATTGAGAAAACCATCGAATGGATAGAAGCGTCGGATATCAAGTCCTCCAAGGCATTGTTGGATGAGAGAATTCAAATCGGTAAGAAACTGACTGAAAATTTCAAAACTTTTGATGGTTGTGTGAGAAACAGAGGCCATTATGACAGAGTTGGAGATATTGTCTTCAAATGAAGATGTTGCGTAAATAGATACTCAGCAGTAAATAGATTAGTAATACATTATGATTAGTCAAAGCGTAAATTCGGGCGATCGTCAAATTTCTATAGAAAAATAAAAGAAATGTAGAGAAATGTAGAGAAATGAAGTCAAAGAAAAGGATTATGTTACATGAAGAGAAGAGAGAAGCTGAATACACTGCATTCAGTTATACGTCTAAGCGTTGAGCTCAGATGGATCGGTAGCGTTGTTTGTAAGAAAGAGTGACTTCTTTGTGTCTGTTGTTGATTCGGAGGTTGCAATTTTGGTGTCCTTAACAGATAAGATTCTCCTACCCCAGCTACCGGCAGCGGTGTTACCAGTTTCATCTCTACACTGTTTTAAGAATGGCAGTAGTGCAGTACCACCCGTACCCCTTAAGACATTATCTTTATTGTTTTCTGCTTTTGCCAATCCTGCTCTGAGCGTACTCTTTTGGACATTGGCAGAACCCATGTTATGCTCTTTCTGTGCCTGGATAACAATGTAACGGGTGACAATTCTGATGTGTTTGTCCCTGAAGGTTTTTAACATGGCCACGCTGGCATCGTATGCAAGCACAAGTTCTGGGTTTTTAGACGCATTTTTCATGACAAAATCACGAATAATATTCACCTTGGACAAGTGTTCCAGGAAATCGGCATGCTTTCCCGGCATATACTTCCTCATTTCACTCATGAAAGGGTTGGCCTGGTGCGCTTTTTCCGATTCGCCCGTAGCTCTATGGTCGACATTCAACAGCAAGTCCAAAGTCTGGATGGAAGAGGATTGGGCATTTGATCCGCCACTCAAGATTCTTGGCTGGGTTTCGTTTCCGTAGTAGACGCCATCCTCCAAGCCGGCGCTTTGCATATTCTTCCAGCCGGCCAAATAGGGTCTCAGACGGAAATAGAACACGTGGGGATCACACATTTCCTCCATTTTCATCAAGACGCTGCCCAAGTAATCGATACTTTCGGCGAGGTCCTTTCAAGCATTCTGTGACCTTTTCGATGTTGCCATTTCTTGCATGCTGGATTGCCTCCAGTCCGGTTCTGATGCACGGAGCACAACGGTACTCGAAATACACGCTCACCAGGTAGAACCAGGACTCGTCGATGGACCCGGTGAAGGTGTTGATTGTGCGCAAGTTGTCCAAGAACGCCTCGTCGTTTTCGTATGCGCCTGGTGCCAATGGGAGGATTTCCTGCCAATTCCACAGGCACAAGCCGGCGTATGTTGCGACGGGAGGGACTCTCAAGGTTTCGGAAACCGCCACCCAAGGCTCGGCCAGCTGGACTGGCAATCGATTCGTTGGGGTATCCACTCCCCATATGTATGCGTGGGCCAGGAAGCCGAGAATCGAGTATGCCCTGCGGCACTGTTCTTCCGACTCCAGATGGGAGACGTCCAACAACTGGAAGTTATCCACCACCGACCGGATCCGTTTTGTGAGGAGAAGGGCCGGTAAAACCGCCACGGTGTTTTCCCAACAATCGTAGTAGCTTGGCAATCTAGTCACGGGCAAGTTTTCAGGCAAAAACCCCGTTTTGGAAGACACATCATAATCCTCGAGATTTGGAAGCGGGTATGTATAAGACATGATTTCTAGTCGATATGTAGTATAGCCCTCTGTTGTTCTATAGCAATATGGGGAATGAGAGTTGATGCAATCCAAGAGAACTCGTTAAGAATGGTAACAAAACAACGGTTCTGCTAATCCCTCTATCAGATCGTGTTGTTGTACTAAAGAGGAGAACAAACCCGAACCGAAAATGAAAAAAAAAAGGTGAAATCAAAGCTTTTATATATATATATATAAAATATATATTATCAAATGTGTACACATTACTAATTTGAGTGAAAAGTGGAATGACCTCTTCGGGCATATTAAGACAGAGTCCGCCATAACAGAAAAGAAGGAAAAGGAAGAAAAAGGAAGAAATGGAAAAGAGGAGAGAAAAAAAAATGCGAAAATGCGAAAATGCGAAAATGCGAAAATGCGAAAATGCGAAAATGCGAAAATGCGAAAATGCGAAAACTTCTTTTTTTTTTTCTTGCTTTGTTATCGTTCATTGATCAAACTATGTTGTAAGATTGGTAACCAACAGATAGAATAGAAAACAACAACATAAAGCATCCAAACCAGGAGTTTATTGAAGGGTATCATGACATCAGATACAGAACAGACGTTGGATACGTTGGATTCCGCAGCTCTGGTGCCTCCAGAGAGAGCCAAGAATGCAATGTTTACAGCCTCTAAGATTGTTCCCGGTTCAAAAGTGTTCGTGTTGAAGGATGACAGGTATAGGTTGGCAGAAATCTTGGCGTTCCAAGTCCGCAAGGGCAGACCGAACTATTACGTCCATTACGTGGAGTTCAACAAAAGATTGGACGAGTGGATCGACGAGGAGGCAATTGATTTTTTCAGACCCTTGACGTTACCGAAACAACAGGCCCAAAAAAAGGACCACCGAAAGACAAAGAAAAAAAACGGCCCCAACAATAAGAAGAACGTGAAGAAGAGTGCCACTCCCGATGTGGAGAAAAAACTGGCGGTGAAGGTGGAGGACAAAACACTGGATGACGATGAGATGGATCTCGACAACCTCAATGTCCAGGGGTTGGTCAAGGAGGGCGAGGAGTTGACGAGAGAAGAAGAAATCAAAAAGTTGAGAACAAGCGGGTCCATGACTCAGAACAACGTCAACGCATTGGCGAAGATTAGAAACTTCACCAAGGTGATCATAGGAAAACACGAAGTCGAGCCCTGGTACTTCTCTCCGTATCCTCTCGAGTACACCGATGACGGAGAACTCTACATCTGCGACTTTTCACTCAACTATTTTGCATCCAAGAAGCAGTTCGAACGGTTCCGGACCAAGTGCACCTTGAAACATCCTCCGGGCAATGAGATCTACAGAGACGACTACGTCTCGTTTTTCGAGATCGACGGACGAAACCAGAGAACATGGTGCAGAAACCTCTGTCTGCTCTCAAAACTCTTTCTTGACCATAAGACCCTCTATTACGACGTCGACCCCTTTCTCTTCTATTGCATGACCCGACGCGATGAGTTGGGTCACCACTTGGTCGGCTATTTCTCGAAGGAAAAAGAATGTGCTGAAAACTATAACGTGGCTTGTATCCTAACGTTGCCCCAATATCAGAGACATGGGTATGGTAAATTGCTCATTCAGTTCTCTTATGAATTATCAAAGAAGGAAAATAAATGCGGCTCTCCCGAAAAACCGTTGTCGGACTTGGGTTTACTATCCTACAGAGCCTTTTGGGCAGAGACAATCGCCTCTTTGTTGATTGAAAACAAGCCAAACGAAATTAGCGTGGAAGAGATATCCCAACAGACTTCCATGACAACAACCGACATTCTACACACTTTGCAAACGATGAACATGTTGCGATATTATAAAGGTCAGCACATCATATGTATCACGGACCAGGTGTGGCAAGCCCATGAAAAGCTAAAGAAGAAGAAAAAGCATAAGTTGGACTCAAAGAAATTGATTTGGAAACCACCTGTTTTCACGGCAACCCAGCTAAGATTCGGTTGGTAAGTGTATTTTTAATGTATAATTGTTTTTATTCAAAGTAGAGTATTGTAGTATGATATATAAAGTTAATCAAAGGGCCTCGGCCCTCTTTTTCGGGCATTCAATCAAAGGGTATCTTGTGTTTATTCTGCTGTGCTGCTTTGGCTGCTATTGCACTTGGCACTTTGATACCACAACAATCACCCCATGTGGATAACAACGGATTGTCAATACCATGGCTATGGTTGTGATTATGAGTAGCACAGCATCCATTCCCGTGAGCCTGTGATTCTCCTCCATCGTCAATTGAATCGTCCTCTGGCAACTCTGGGGCCGGTAACAATGTTGAAAACATAAAATGCTGGACGACTGGCAGCTTGCCAAGAACTTCGGCCTGGTACATTTTTATCATCCCCTCTTCGATTTTTTTCCAAGTTTTAACGCCACTTATATCATCAAGCATTGGTGATGTCCATCTTAAGCTTTCTGCGCCCGTTTTGACTTTGTTGATGAAATCGACGCACCCAAAATAGAAGTATCTATCTTTGAACTCCTCGACATAATCGGCATTGTGTATGCTCAACGGCCGTGGTCTGGATAATGGTGATAGTTGTGCTGCCCCAAACAAGAACGGCAAAAAGTGGTAATCGTCAAGACCCCAGACTCCGTGGGACCCTGCCGGCTCTAGCCAGTACAACAGCTGTAGTCGACGCATGGTTGTCAAATACTTGGCGAATACCAGTAGCACCACCGACTTGTCAAGCTCGTGTGATTTCGGAAAGAAGCAAAGTTTGTCAAGACAGAGCAGAAAGCATAGAAAATTCAGCTCGTGACCGGATCCAAAGTCAATTCTCTCCCGATCCCCAAACGAATTGCCCAAATACGCCTCCAGATCAACAACCTGCTGCTCCGTGAATTCAAAAGGTAGCTGTTTTATCAGCGCACCGGCTGACTCGTGTAGGGCATCATAGAAGCCACGAAACTCCACCTTACCGAACCTACTATTGGTTTCAACTTGAACGGGGTGACTGTCGATCAACTCGTTGATCTTCTCGAACAATTCCAACAGTGCTTCGATCTCTTTCGGTTTTGGCAACGATGGATCTGTGAGTTCAATGCCATGTACTGCAATGCACAATCTCTTGACATATTCCAAAACCTCCTTGTACGTTTCACAGGCTTGGAATGCCTCTAAATCTTGCTGACTCCTCAACAGAGAACGGGGTTGGATGATATCACTCATATTTCCTTGCTATATGCTGATTTCTAGCTTGATTCCTAGAGTCTTTTAACGGAATGGAGACCCAGGAGTATCCTAGCACACAGATTCACCTGATGACATGTATGCAAGAAGAAGGGAATTGCGCACAGAGGCAAATTTTATTTTAATCTACACGGTAAATTATATCTGCACCCATTTAGAAGACAATCTTGAGAGTCTTCTTGCAAAGCTTCACATTTGGCGTAAGCAACCAAAACAAAAGAAGGAGCATCGAGTTCTTCGGCCATTTATTTTCTTTTAAGCACGGATCAAGGAGTATACAAAAAAATGATATTTACAACTCAGTATATAGGTTGATGTTTTTGCTTTCTCATCGTTTCGGAGCAATTGCGTCAAGCAATGTCGGGAAGAAAATGAAAGGAAAGAACAACCCAACATGGTATAGGTGAACACATACCAGCGTAGGCTAGGGAGTAATGGAGATGACTGGCGGAGAAGAGAATGATGGACTATATGTACTCCGGATATGCGTATCTCATGAACAGATGGATCAAACCACATGTGAGAATAGGGAATATCACAATCAATAGTCGCTGGGAAACATTGGACTGTCCGTTGTTTTTAGGTATTTTAAAACCGCCTTTTTGGATGGGAATCGGCATTGGTTGTGGTTTCTGGACACTGGGAGCGGGTTGGGAATAGGCTGGTTTGATCTGCTCACGGCTCTCCAGCTTGGATATCCTTCGGTCGATGTCGTCGAGCTGGTACTGCAACTCACGCACAACCTGGATAACCTCGGAAATGGTAACATCGCTGGCCGCTGTGGACTTTGTCTGTTTGGTTCGGCCGGCTGGCTCTTCCGGCTTGGCAGATTCATTTGTCACCGTCAACTTCTGCAGTTGTTGAAAGCCCTCCTCCTGTTGTGTCTTGATGTCCATTACGATCTCCATGATTTGGGAAAGCTTGGAGTCCATTGCATCCTGCGTCTTTACCACCGACGGTTTTTCCATGATTTGAGACTGCCCTTCTTGTTTTGCCTGTGTGGTCTTGAATCTTCGATGCATCCTCTATCCTTTGTTCCTGGACGCCAAACCAATCCACAGCAGCGGCCCGGACGCTGGTCGGTGGGCACCAAACAGGACTAGCATCAACTATTTATTCTTCGAACTGCAAAACTGATGATTCCAGTCACAGCTCATTGAAGTGGATTTTGTGGACACCGCGTGGGATGGAAAAGGGAAAAAGCACATTGATAGGGTGAAAATGGTGGGTACTTTATTGTTTACAGCTGGGATTGTTGATAGTTGGTTTGAATGGTTGTTGATGTTGCTATTAGATTAATTTCTATAAAAGAGGAGTAATATAGGTATAATAATTGGGAAATATAAAAAGAGGTGCAATAAGGGAGAAAAAAACTGGTGTGCATGTGAAGGTATGTTGGTGTTATCTAAAAACACAGGATAGACGGAAGACGTCGGCTAGACGGAATACTTCTCTGTGCTCTTCACATCGCCCACCACGGGAATCTGCTCAGCTTCGGAATCAACAGCAGCTTCCTCCTCCGGAGACAGATTGGACTTTGGACCGTGGTAGACTTTATATTTGTATGCAAAGAAGTAGATCATGGAGAGAATCCAAACCCCGCATGTAATAACAACGGTATAGTTCATGTCTTTCTTGTCGACTTTTTTAGTGGCCGGAATCATAGAAAGCACAATGACAAAGAGAGCCCAGCAGCACGTAATGGTACTATTGATAGTAGACCAGAAATGTCCCATGAAGAAAGGACCTGGGTTGAATCTTGCTTTACCCGAAGTTAGTCTCAAAAAGACAGGAATCGACCAGGCAGTGTAGTTACCGGAAACGGTCAAAGAGAAAAGAGCATTAGCAGCAGCCGAACCAGCTAGACATAAACAACCTAGAGCCAAACTGATGACGGAAGCAAATATGACAGCTCTGATCGGAACTTTTAATTTTGGATGAACAACCTTGACATAGGTGGAAAATGGCAAACCATCATCTCTTGCAAAGGCCCAGATTTGTCTCGATAAGGCAGTTAAAATCGAAGAACCCATCAACCATTGGCATGAAGCAATCAAAGACATGAACGCAATGGCCCAGTTTCTTCCTAACGAATCGTAGATGATCTGGGCTAACGGGAAACCGGTTTCACTGTCAAGAACGTTCTGAATATTTGGGTCAACACATGCATTGATGCAAATGATGATGAAAAAGCCAAGCACTGAGCAAAAACTAACCGAGGAGATGATACCTATAGGAACTCCATGCGATGCGTTCTTGGCTTCTTCGGACATGTGAACACAAGAATCAAAGGCCCCAATGGTCCAGACAGCGGTGAACAACGATAAGACAAACTGGAAACCAATTGGCCAGTCCGAGAAATTGTTCACTTGGCCAAAGATGAATTTACCGTCGTTAAAGCCTCTACCATTGACTTTGTTACCGATTGGCACTGCAATGAAAAACAAGATGATGATACCAGTGTTACAAATGGCTGAAGTTGACTGTAACCACGCAATTTTCTTCGAGGAGAGACAGGTACAGATCGCTTGAGAAACAACACAGGCGGCAAAGACACCATACGTTTTACCTTCTGTGATTGCGAATTTACCATCGTGTGCCAAGTACACTGCTGCCAAAATTTCTTCGGAGTTACCGTAACAGATGGAAACCAAACCGGAACATAGTGCCATTGCGTTACAGAAGCCGATGAAATAAGAGAAGACCACTCTGTAGCGTTCAGGTGCATAGTAATAAGTCCAGTAGTATAATCCACCGGAAGTTGGAATGGCAGACGCCAGTTCTGACATGGATAAAGCCACCGACAGAATCATGATAGAAGCTGAGAACCAGGCCCAGAGGAAACCGGCAGGACCTGCCGAGAGACCAAGCGCAGATAGGGAGGCGATCGATGGCAAAACCCCCATGATGGAGTAGGCGATACCGAACACCTGGAAGGTTGAGAAAGTTCTTTTCAATTCTTGCTTGTAACCGATATTTGCCAAAAGGTCTTCATCGCCTACGGTTTGAGTTGCGTTGATATCACGTAGTTCGGCTTCCTGTGACACAATATTGTCCATCAGGGATGATACAGGACTCAGGAGGTTGTGTCCCGTCGTATGGGCGCTTTCGGATGGATGCATTTTGGAGGTGTGTGCTGATAGTACAGATGCTGTCGATGTCTGTTCTTGGTGTGTCCTGTGGAGATCAGGATCGATTTATTTTGGTGAAGAATTTATTCTTGTTGGTTGTCGGATGGTTTCTAGATAATGGCTAGGTCCGAAACAAGGGGGAGAGAGTGGGAATAAATAAGAATCGTAGTGGAAGTGCTGGTAGCAGGATGCTAGCGGTTTAGTTGGCGAGCTCTGTGAAATATCGATCTGCAGAGAGAGGAGCAGGTAAAGCCTGAGAGTGAACAACCGGGAAGCACAAGCTCTAGTGGAAAATAGGGAAAGGTTGGAAAAAAAAGGAACGATGGAGTACAACAGATGGCCCGTCCACACTCCGAACTCCAGCCAAGGTGGGAAAAGAAGTATATTTATGTAGAGGGACACAACGGCCAAACCAGAGATCCCAGGCTGACCAACAGCACGGTCCAGGCGAAAAGGGAAGCACCCTGCTCGTGGAAAGAGGAGGTTTTCTATTGTGTCCGCTGTGATTCCTATCACTATCTAAGATAACACCAACAAAAGTTTCCACTCGATAAGCGCAGAGTCCAAATTAGGATAAGACGGCGGTATTGGGAGTCCAATTGTTTGATTATGCACTTTTCCAGCCAACACTCTGATTGTCCAATTTATTGGACAACCGTCTTTCCGGTTTGCCGTCCATTGTTTTTCTGTCGTTGGTGGGTATCAGAAAAGCTTGCATCACCATTGCAATACGTAATTTACTGGTTCCGTTCCAGGAGGTGTGCTACTGCGTTCTATTGTGTGTTGTTTTTGCCGTCGATGCTCCCACACAGGCAAAGGGACACCTTACTACAACGACAGGCACTGCTTCCTTTCGTCTCCTGTTGCTGGCTGTCCGTGTGATGGATAACTACATGGATACATGACCAACCAGGCGGAGAAGGATTCCAAATGTGGGGTAGCTGGCCATCATGCTGGAAAGATAGTGGTGGGTCCAACGGCACCTTCTTAGCGGGAAAGAACCCAGATGCAAACCAGTACCTTCACTCCTTCTCCGAAAATTACTTACTCAAAAAGTGCATCAAGAGCACCAAGAAACAAAGAGCAACCACCCGCTAACCACCAGATTACAGCACTGGCCACAAAATGATGTCAGTTTTAAATCTCTCAGCAGTGGAAAAAAAGAAATTTGACAGCTTATGCGCATTTTGACGTGAAAATTTTTCATCACCGTTTGTGTCAATCAACGGCGTTCTGTGCATGTCGCTAATGTTTTCCGTCACTTGGTGATGTCTACGTGTATGGCTGATTCTGTAGATACATACAGCTGGCACTCGATGGATAGATAGAGGTTGGTGTAGATAGAGAAATATCTCACCCTCTAGGTATGAAGTATTCGTTATCCAGATGCAGCTCCTCAAGCACATCCATGTAAAGATATCGAAGACGCCAATCATATCACGGGATTTCGAAAAAAAAAAAAAAAAAAAAAAGTATATTGATAACCAGCTGGCGGCATGGATTTTTTTTTAAAATGGAACGGCATTTTTTTTTCTCTCGGTCCAAGCCGCTAAGAATAGGGTAAAAAAAAAAAAGACCGCCGCTAAGAAGCAATTCACCGCTTGGTGTTGTAACAACAGTTACATTACGGGATTATCAACACAGCCAATATCAGGAGATTCAAACAAAGAGATTCCTTCTGGGAAACCGTGCATACAGAGTCGCAGAGGAGTACAGTAATTTGTAGTGGGTGGCATTGTTCTACGATGATTGATGTATTTGGGACTATAAACGTATAGGATAATATGCAAAACAAAAACCTTGTAAATAGAAGAAAAAATAAATGATCTATTCAGACACGGTGGAAAGGATGGTCTTGAATGCATAGGGTGTGTAGGGAATACCTTCACCCTCAAAGAACTTGGACATGGACTCGACCCAATGCAATCTCAAGGCGTGCAACATGGCCGAGGTACCCTCCATGACGACCAAAATACACACGGTCAACACAAACCACATGCCAAACATGAGGAAGATGAACACGGAACCGCCGAAACCCGTAAAACTGAAACTCGAGCCCAGCGTCATGGACCATAGAACACTCGACAACTGCGCATGGGCCAAAGACAAGGCCCACAAACGTAGGTAGGAGGCGGTGTGAGAAACACAATTCAAGCAGAACTCAATGGTGTGGATGACCTGGTGGATCATCACATCACCAAAGGTCTCCTCCTCGTGCTCCTCGTCGTCGGCAATATCCACGTTCGACAAGAGGTTGTTCTCGTCCGCTTCTTCAGACTCCTCGTTGGCCGGTAACGCAATGTACTTCTTCGACTCCTGGTGTCTGAACCAGAGCGGTTTGATCAGCAACAAACACGGAACACAGATCAAGGCAGCTGCAAGCAAAAACACTTGGACCGTGGCTTGGCCTGGATATAGTTCTTCGTCGATTTTGCCCGGAGCCAAGAACATGTTGATCAACATGTTCAATAAACTTGGCGCCGGCTTTCCGATCGCAACCCAATCGATGCACCACTTGTAGATAATACAGATTGTCAAATAACCAAAGATACCGTGCATGAAAATAAACCCAGGAATAAAGTTACCCACAATGTTGACCATCGACTTGAAATGGACGGCATTGACAAGCGAGAAGACATATGAGTAGGACATGTGGATAAAACCCATTAGAATCGATAGCTTCATTTTATAAGAGTTGGCAAACAATAACGTGTTTTCGGCACCATGCCAGGCAGGATCTAAACCAATTACGTATGTACCAACCTGATGCGCCTCGATATTATCGCCCTCCTTCCATGACGATGGCCACTCCCAACCGGATTTGAAGAAGGTCATGGAGATCGAGAAAATATCATTATAGAGGAAACCCGTGTACATTGAAAATAACCCCATGAGAAGCAAAATATAACGTCCACTGTAGGCCATATCAAAAATCTCGTCCCTCTTCATTCTTCCGATTGACCTTTCATTCAAAACCAAGCATAAGGCAGCTAAGAACATAATAAAACCATGACCCAAGTCACCAAACATGACGGCAAATAAAAAGGGGAATGTTGCCGCAGTTGGCAAAGCTGCATTAACTTCACGATATGTAGCAATACCGTAGGAATCACACATAGCTTGGAATGCATCCGTAAATTTATTTGTTTTGTGATATGTTGGTGGAGTTCTGGTAGTGTCGACAATATTCATAATAATTGGGAATGTTGAATCCTCGTCCGTGGAAAACTTAGTTGAGCATTCCTCCAACGTATTTTGAATAATTGGAATGTCATCTGTTGGTACCCAACCTTCCGCAATCAAGCATTTTCTACCCAAGTCATAATGGCATTTATTCATAACAGTGTAAACCGACTTTTCTAGCTTGATGCATTTCATCCAATTGTCAAGTTCACTTGAAATGACTCTCAATTCAGTAACTAATGTTAAATTTGTATTTTCTAAAACGTTGGTAAGGTCGCTCAATTTATCGTTAGTTTGAATTTGTTGCTCCTGTCTAGATTTGGAATCTGCATGCACAGAGTATAAGTCTGCATCCAATGATTCACAAATTTTGCGAATTCTTGCTAAAATCATTTCACCGTGTGAGAAAATCACAAACGAGTTCTTATCGACAAACTCCTTTGTTTTACTGTCGTACATCTGGGTTGGAATTTCCGATGTTTTGAATAACAAATTACCCCTTAAGACTCTCCATAAAATCTTTTCTAAAACTGGAATTTTATCTCTTGGAATGACACCTGTAATGAAATTGGATTCTCTTTCTGTGCCGATCTCTAGTAGATTTTGTTCCTGGTCGTCGTTGAGTTCAATCAAATCTCTTGGTACTTCATTTGAAAAAAACTTATCAGTGGCCAATAAAACTTGTTGGAATTGTTTCAAATCCATCTGTTTTCTTAACAAATCTTCCGAGGCGGTTGATAATTGAGTTACTCTATCTTCTAGCAATTGAGCGTTCGCTGAAACTTCATCCAATTGTGAGGTGGAGAGGGTGTTTTTATGCATTGATTCGTAATCTTCTGCCAATGTTTCTGGAGGAACAATATCATGATCTTCCATAAATTTGTGTAACAGTCTGTATTGTCTTTCGACGTTATCCAGTTTCCTGATTTCGTTAACAAATGAACGCTGGAATTGGTTCACGTTCTTGTTCAAATCACGGAATTCAACCAGTCCTAAAGATCCCAGTGAGTATATGGACTCCCGTGAAATTTCAGTAGGAATATACAATTGGATCATCGTCATTTCCGCTGAGCCTGTATGGAAAAGAGTCCATCAATATATCACTTAAGGGTTTGGTGGCCCATTAAACGAGAAATTGAGCAGTGTTAGTAATCATATCATCATGGATGTCCATTATTCCCAATCTGAGCCGACCACTGTAGAATACGGCACATTGGCAATTTGCTTCTAGTGTTGCATTGCACTACATACGGAAAATGGCTTCTTTACCCGGCATCGTGTGTCGATGTAATTTCCCTGTTTTTAACTAATTCCAATGCTAAAATGCAAGACAAAAAGATGTGGAACCAAATAGAGTTCTAGTTATATGCCTGCCTTTGTATATACTATTTTGTAGCAGTCAATCTCACTCACCTATACATACGCACTTGTCTCCCTCATAAGTATATACTGTACAACATAAGCAAAAAAAAGAAGCAGCCAAATCCATTTTTTTCATATTCTGATTACGTGATCCAATCACTCCAACAACATTAATAATGTCGCGGTGCACGGATGTGGCGTACCGCCGATGACATGAATTTTCTGTTAGGAATACAAAACAAAACATATGAAAACAATTATTGCCTATTATGGCAATAGCAGTCAGGAAAGCAAAAGTTAGAATAGTAAAACAACCGATGGCATTGCTAAATCCCTGTCCGGTATATACGCCACAACCGGCACAAACCATTACGCCCTCGCACGCTTCTCCAAAAATACAGGGTAGATGTGAAGAGTCACAGCCAAAACGAAAGCCAAGACAAAAAAGACAAACAAACCCACTTAAACAAGCCAAAATACCATGGGAAAAAGAAAACCTCAAATTCCGTGATTGGCCCTTCATACTAATATATATGTCGGTCATTCTTGGGTTTGCCGTTGTAGCTGGGTTCAGTCTGCAGACTGCGTACGGTTTGTATGAAAAAAGAATAGTTGCATTGGTGAAAGAAACATTAGTTAGGTCCAACATTCCAAATTGGAATCTGACAAATGCTGCAATGTTTGCAGTTGCAATATTTCTCTGCGTTTTATTGACAGGGTTTCTGCAACTCTGCGGGATACTTTTGTTCTACAGGGCATTCATCGTCTCTGTTTTGGTAATGAATTGCATGTGTGCGATTTGGTTATTGGCTTACTCTTTTAACAATAAAAATTGGATTCTGTTTACAAGCACATTGATATTGGTCCTATTGGTTTCGAGCTTTGGCAAGACAATACGAAGAAAACTTTCGTTTAGCAAAAATGTCCTCAAAATCGGATCAAGGTCTATGTTGGGGAATTCAAGCATCTGGATTATATATATAGCCATGCTAACAGTAAATTCATTCATGTGCTGCTTCTACACACTGGTGCTAGTTTCTTCCTACATAACATGGAGAGCAGAGACAGAATTGGCAATCAAGTATGGAATCCTGAGCTTCCTTATGTTCACAGGATTCTACTTAAATGAAATATTCCAAAATTCAAGTCAAGTATTGGTCGGGGCAATATGCGCCAAATGGTACTTTAATTCACAGGTGCATTTGTCAAAGCTAGTATATTCAACGTTTATAAGATGTTTTGGATCGATTTGTTTCGGATCACTCTGTGCAAGCATTGTCTCATTGTTGAATGAAGTTGCAGTGCTCTCTAAACCAACCAATCAAATAATGAAATATCCTGTGATGAAACCGATATGGAAATTGACAAAGATGGTTTCAATGCTTTTCAATCTTATGTTTCAGTTTTTTAATGCATACGCTTTTGCCTACATTTCAATTCACAGCACGGGGTACCTCAGGTCATCATCTAAAATGTTCAAAATGTACAACAATAAAGGATACAACACGTTAGTCAGTGAATGCATTATTAACAGTATGTTACGCTTATACCTGATATTCACAGGAATAATTGGAGGGATAACAGTGTATTGTATCATTCAAACAATTCGACCTGAATACAAGGAGAACATGTCAAAAATTTGGATTTTCGTATTAACGGGTGTCTCCATCTCGATGCAAATATCCAGAATAATATCAATAATTATTAATGCGTTTGTGCATGCGTTTTTCGTTTGTTTGATTGAAAATCGTGATCTGCTTCAAAAGCTTCATCCAAAGGAATATCGAATGATTGAGAGATTTTTAGATTAAAAAACAGAGAACAATTGATTCTCAAACAAAATCCCTGAAGTGTTCTTTATTCGTGAACTGAGTAAACAGAAAGTCAAGACACCGGAATCATTCTGACGTTAGATAATATTGAATCAACCAATAAATATTGGTGAAGTCCGCCAAACTGCCTCTGGAATAATTAGTGTCTTCTTTTTCGATAATATATTGTGCTGCCTGTCTTTGAATCATTACATTGATCAATCAAAGGCATATATATATGATGGTCTTAATTTAGCTGCCCATAGATTAATCGCCATCGGATATAATCGATTCTCGGTAAACAATTGAGTTTTACTAGTGAAATACTAGATTGACACATCTTTTATCCAAACAAAAAAGTTTGTAAGTATGGTTAACCAGTCCTATCATTTGTTCGTTTCTGAGGTTTTATTCGGATTCAGCCTCGATTTTGACATCAGTCAACAACATAGTATTATAAAAGTCGGGTATCAACAATGCTCCGATCGCTGAACGAGGCTGGTGTATTCAATACAGGCCAGCCTGGATTCGAAAAAAAAAAAGATACACACGATCTTAGAGGCGTTAGAAAGTGATATTCCTATGGTATGCGCATGTTCAACAGATATAAATGATGTTATTTATGGTATATAGATCTTAATTAGAATAAATATGTATTGCCACTTCTGTAAGAGGTGCATTAGGAAGGTAGTTTGCAAGAATACACGTTTTGTATGGCCGGAAGGCAAATTTCGGTAAAATTCGCTCATCTATCTTCAGAATAGTGAGACGTAAGGTTCAGCAGTTATGACACCTGTTCATTTCCTCTATAGATGTGTTTTTATCAATTGTTACAAAGGAACTGGTGAAACTGGAATAAGAAGTACACGAATCTGTTGCTATATCCTCAAAGATGGATGGAAACAATAACTCGAAAGCTATGGATGCAATTGATCCTAACCAAACACAGGGACTACAAAGTGATTCCGCCGCTAACAAGAATCATGGTAAAGATTTACAAGCCGAGGAATTAGAAGCTGAACATCATAATGATGACACGGGTATGTCTGCGTATGCCTATGATCCAGCAGATGGTCTTGCAGATGATTTTGATATTGATAGAAACAGTGCTGACGAAGCCCAATTTGTGATCGAAGAAGATAGATTTACCGTGGAAAAGGCTGTCTGGAACGATTTCAAATATGCAGTGGCGTTTCTTATTTTTGCTGCCGCATTTATCCTTGTTGCAACGGTACTAATTGGCAAGCACTTGAGAGAATATGTTAAAGAAATTCCTGCATCAACGGCTATTCCGAATGCCATTTTCTTCGAACTGAAAACTGTAATAATGGCATTATTTGTCACCATGATGACAATTGGCATTTTGATGCTCACCTTTATATTAGGAAGTAGAAACACAACAAGATTCACGCAAATTGGCTTCAAGTTTATCATGGTGGCATCTGTGGTGTGCACAGTTGGATCGATTGGTGTTGGACAACTCATCAATGGCTTCTTGTTGGGTATTTTATCAGCAATTTTGGTTACGATTTTTGTTAAATATAAGCCACTCATCACACTGGCCGCCAATATCTTGGACATAGTTATCAAAGTTTTGAAGAAATATCCGGTGACTGTCATTACAGCACTTTTTGGAAGTTTTATTAATATGTTATTTGTGGGTGTTTTATCACTTTCCACTGCGTGTGCATACATTTCATATGGATTCCACGGAGACGGTACTCCAAAGTTGGATTCGGATGGCAATTCTATCTCTCATGCTAGCGGTGGACTGATATTTTTGATTTTGTTTTTGAATTTTGGAGGTCTATATATCGTTGATGTTTTGAGAAACGTCATCCATGTTACAATTGGTGGCATCTATGGTACATGGTATTATACAGAAAGCACATTCACGGGTATGCCGAAGAAAGAGGGTGTTGGTTCATTCAAAAGAGCCATGTCTTACAATCTTGGATCGATTTGCTTTGGTTCCTTCTTCGTTGTTCTATTCCAAACGCTGGCGGTGCTATTATATGTGGGTGGCAGAAGTTTGGGAGGCTTCGGCCTTTTTATTAATCTTGTATTGAAAATCTCCGGCACCGGGGTTGGATATTTCAACTTGTATGCCTATTCCTTTATTGCGCTCTACGGGGTTTCTATCTTCAAATCGGTCAGAGCGACGTATAAGTTTTTCAGACAGAGAGGTTTGCAGGCGGTTTTGAACGATTTCATCATCAATGCTTCGTTGGGGTTCTATTATATTGTGGCTTTGATCCTAACTGTCACGATGACGGCGCTCTATCTGTTCCTGTTGAGCATGGTGTTCACGATGCAACCAAATGCCATAGTTGCGTTGATTGCATATTCGTCCATCATAGCCATAGCCATCTCCCAAATTTTCCTCTTGACGATAGTTTCCGGCTCCTCCGTCTTTTTCTTTGCCTTGAACAAGGATCCCTCCGTGTTTGAAGAAAGCCATCCGTTTGAATTCCAGGAGATCAGCAGATGTTATCCTAAGGTGTTGACTCAGCTCAAGCTGTAGTGGCCGGCGGCTGTTGACTGAGAACCTCTTCATGGCAGCACCAGCACATTGAACTGCAAAAGCGCTGTCGTTTCAGGTCTTGGTCCAACCCCTGTGGGCTTATTGATGACACGAGCCACCGTATGTGTCGGACTTATTGATGATATGAAATACCGTATATATCCGACATACAGATTATAGCTCGCCACATATGTCGGACTTACTGATCATATAACTCGCCATATTTCTCCGACAGACCGATTATATAACTCACTAGTCACATCCGGCTTGATTTCCGTATGTTTAGTTGTTTATCTTTAAATAGGTGCACGTACTATGATCTTATTTCAAACTACATCCGAAGGACAAAACCCCTTTCTGATTGTGTCTTTGTTCTCGACAATATGTGTCAGATAGTATCTTCCTGCTGATAGTCTATGTCCAAATAAGAAACCCTTTGTTTGACCCTGGTTGAGCCCACTTTTTCTAGAGCCGGGTCTGAAATTCCTCGGCAGGCCGTGTTCAAATTACTCGTTTGGCCGGCCTCCAGCAAATTCTGTCTCGAAATCGGCGTCGGCACGGTTCCCACTCCACTCTCCGAGACCGAGGTTTTGGAAAAATTTTCTCCTAATAGACGACAAGTTTGCCGGCCTAAGAAAATTAGAAACACACGGCTTTGCCGATGTGGCTAGATAACGCGGCTGTAACCGTCAGATTTCCCTTAATTTATGACCAAACAAGTCCAACAAGCTGAAAAGGATAGCACCTTGAAAATGTAGCTATTAGGGCTATAAATATGAAGAAAGACCCTATATGTAGAGATCAGATCAGAGGAGAAAGACTGAGGGGTAGTTCTTGTAGTTCCTATATGTAGATATTTAATACTTATAGTATTTACGTTTGTGTTGTTTTATCCAATAAAGATATCAGCAACGAGATGAGTGCCAATAGTAACAATAATAGGGATGACGATTCAATTGAATCGGTTGACACCGAAATCCAATCATATAACAACATAAATGGCCATGTCAAAACAAATGACAACGACAACACGCTCTACCAAACAAGGTCGAGATTGAGTGCTATGGTCAGGTCAATCACAAATGAAAAAGAGGAGGATTTGGCAGACAGAGAAACTCTCCAGAGACTGGTTACGCAAAATTCAAAAGGTATTGAAAAACTAAAGACAGCAGTGGAGGTGGACGGGTACGGTGCTCTGGGTCCGTTGGAACAGGCAATCGATATGGAGAAGACAACCACAGCCTTCCAGATGGATCCTAATTCAACATTCCATGACAATGACGAATGGAAATATCCAATCGACTTGGACACGCAGATGAGATTGGTGGTCTTCACCGACAACGACAAACAAGACCCAAGAAACTGGCCAAACGCAAGAAAATGGGCATTGACTCTTTTGCTTGGTATCATCTGTTTCGATGTTGCATTGGGCTCGGCAATCGTTACCGGTGATATTGAAGGTCCAATGAAAACTTTTGGGGTTTCACAGGAGGTGATCATTCTTACCATCACACTCTTTGTCTTGGGTTTTGGTTTTGGTCCTTTGTTGTTTGCTCCGCTATCGGAAGAATACGGTCGTAAAATCATTTACGTCACAACGTTGTTTGTTGCCTTGATCTTTGTGGTTCCTTGTGGTGCCGCCCAAAATATCGGAACTTTGTTGGTGTGTAGATTGATCGATGGTGTTGCTTTCTCGGCCCCAATGTGTTTGATCGGTGGTAATTTGGCAGATATGTTTGAAGGTGCCGACAGAGGTATGGCAATGAGTGTTTTCAGTGCTGCACCATTTATTGGTCCTGTTGTCGGTCCTTTGATTGGTGGTTACATTGGTGATAATGTTGGCTGGAGATGGCTATATTGGGTTCATTTGATTTTCTCGGGTGTTGTGTATGCGTTCATGTTGGTCTTTTTACCAGAAACTTCCCATTCACATATTTTGAGAAAGAGAGCAAAGCATTTAAGAAAGATTACAAATGATGAAACTTACAGAGCACTAGCCGAATTGAAGCAAAGAACTTTGTCTGAAACAGTGAAAGAAACTCTGGGCAGACCAATGATTTTGTTGTCGGAGTTAATCGTTTTTCTGATCACCATTTATATGTCCATTATTTATGGTTTGTTGTACATGTTTTTCTTTGCTTATCCTGTTGTCTATATGGAGGGTAAAAACTGGTCTGCTTCAAAGACCGGTCTAATGTTCATTCCAATCGGTGGTGGTGTTTTGATTGCAACAGCAATTGCTCCTTTTTTTAATAAACAATATCTGAAATTGGCAAAAAAATACACCGATCGAGGTGAGTTGCCACCGGCTGAACTCAGATTAATCCCAATGATGTTTGGTTGTTGGTTTGTTCCTATTGGTATGTTTGCATTCGCATGGTCATCTTACCCAAGTGTCAGTTGGGCAGGACCAGCATTCTCCGGTCTTGCCTGTGGTTTCGGTTTTAACTGTTTGTACAATCCGGCAAACAATTATATTGTCGACTCATACCAACATTATGCTGCATCAGCCTTGGCCGCAAAAACTTTTGTCAGATCTCTCTGGGGTGCATGTGTTCCATTGTTCACTATCCAGATGTACCACAGATTGGGCTACGAATGGGCATCCAGTTTGATGGGATTTATTTCTTTGGCATGTTGTATCATTCCGTTCTTATTTTATAAGTTCGGTGCTACAATCAGAAAGAGATCCAGATACGCATATTCGCCTGAACATGCATCTTCCTCAAACCAAAAAATGGAAAACACATGTAGCTCCGATAAAAGTTCAGAAGCTACGCTTTCCACTTAAAAAAGAAAAGAAAATTAACGAATATCCCTAAACTCAACGGGAATAACTAATCTTGAAATTACCAAGAAACAAAAAAACCATAAAAATCCAAATTTGTTTTTTAGTTGGAATTGCTTTATAATAATTAATTATATATACACCCTTTTAATACTTAATATAATAATGATCTAATATACATTTTTTACCGTTTAATCGTTACCCTTAGATTGGTACCCCCTGCATTTCCAGGTTTTAACTTTTGCTATCCTATATTCAACAAAAATTTTCCAACAAAAAAATTTTGTAAGGAAAATTGCGAATCATCCATATGATTCATATGATTCAAACATGACTCTCGATGATTCAAAAAAATTGGCCAATGTTCTCACTAAACACATAAAATTCCTATTTTTGCAATAATTCACATCGCAAAGGTTTCTGTCTGTATATGACAGATAATGTATCTTCTGTTTGTGACTTTTTCCAATTCTCCCTTAATTTTATAAATAGAGGAGAGTTTTCTTTGCTGAGTTACGGTTGTGGTTTCCTTTTCTACTCTTTCCTTTGGTTTTTTTTTAAAAAAAGTAACCCTTTTTTCAATTACCCATATCAGTTGCACACTATGAGTTTAGAAGCTGAACAAACATCTTCGGATGATTACATGAAGGACACATCAGGCTCTATACAAGAAGAAACCTATGGTGTGGATACCAAACAATATGTGGAAGACATTTACCCGGAAGATTATGTACCAACAGAAGAAGAAATGGATAAAGTGTATAGACATTTGGATTATAGAATTATCCCAGCCTGTTGGACTTTATATTTCCTTGCCTCCTACGGTTCGTCGGCCTACGGTAATACATTGACAATGAATTACGAAAAAGGACATTCGTTGATTCAGTCGTTGAACCTAAACTCCAACCACACTTCAACGGCGACTGCATTGTACTACGTGGCATATATTATCTTTGATTTGCCAATGAATCTAATCATGACCCGTGCATCACCACAAGTTTGGCTTTCAAGAATTATTGTAGGTGTTGGTATTGTCTATATGTGTTATGCAGCATTGAATAATGGTCGAGGTTTGATTGCAATCAGATTTATGACGGGTTTTGCAGATGCTGGTACATGGCCAGGTCTATCTTATTATATTTCCCTTTGGTATCCTGAACATAGAACAGCACGTAGAATCGGTTATTACTTTACAGCGGCCCAATTATCTGCATCCGCAGCAGGTTTGGTTGCGGCCGGTTTTCAAAAGATGGATATGGACCGAGGCTTGTACGGTTGGAAATGGTATTACATTGTTTATGGTGCCGTCACTGTTGTGGTTGGTCTTTCTTTAATTTGGTGGTTGCCAGATAGACCTTCATATCTTAAACCTACTGACGCAAATATGCTAAGTTTCAGAAAATATATCCCAGCTAATATCATGAGATGGTTTACGCCATCCCAGCCACTAAATGAAAGAGAAAGAAGATTGCATTATTTGGACATGAAATATAGGTATAAAAATACAAGATGGGGTTTGAAAGATGTTATCGTTGTTTTGATTGATTTCAGAACTTGGCCTTTGGTCATGATGTATTTTGGGGTGGTGGGTACAGGTTTCGGTTTGGCTGTTTTTGCCACCACTTTAATCAAAGTCAATCATCCAGGTCTATCCGGTATTGATGTTTCACTTTTATATGCACCAATTTGGCTATTTGATCTCGCCGCTATATTAATATTTACTCCAATTGCAGATAGATTTAAAAAATGGAGACATTTCATCTTCTGTTTTTCAACTATGATTATTATTGCAGGTTTATTAATTACTTCATATGCCCACGGTGCATGGAACAGATACGCCGGTTTGTTGATTGCAGGTTTTGGTTTAGGTCCAACCGTCCCAATTACAATGACTTTGGCTGCTCAGATCATGACACATAGATATGGTGATGTTGGATGTGCAGCTTCGGCTGCAATTGTTTCTGGTTTAGGAAACTTGGGAACTGTGGTTGCGACTTACGCATTGTATTCTGGATGGCCAGCAGATCAAGCCAGACTGTATAGGGATTCTAACATGATGTTAATCTTAATGCTTGGTGTCAGTATTATTTCCGCAATCATCTGCTGGTTTATCATGGAAAAAGTAGACAGCGGAATATATGATAGCAAAGGAAAAGAATGTATTGAAACTATTGAGGATAACATCAATAATAAGTCTAGTTCAGACATTGCATAGGTTTGATACATCAAATTCTCTTAGTTTATGCTTTTATAGATTCAATATTTTTGAGGTAATTTTTTTCGACTTTTTCCTTTTCGTCTTTACCATGTCTAATGATATCAATTACTAATAAGTACCGTAAGACAAAGAAACATAATATAATAATAAAGAAACCGTTGTTATCAAAACCGTTTTCATTCGTCATCTGGCCAATAGCGGTGATATATCACCGCATTTACCAATTTGGTCTTTCGGCGATACATCGCCGGTACGGTATGTTAGGCAAATTCGGAAGATTTGGATGACTATAAATTGGCAGTGAATTCTCTTGCCTTTGCAAGATATTATATTCCCTTTTCAATCTAATATCACTACTAGTTTCTTTTATTCTTTCTTAACCAGAGAAAATTATATCTTTAATATACAATACAAACTATTTAATCAGCAAAAATGGCTTTACTTGACAAATTTGAAAAATACCAATTACTTTTTGGACCATCTCCAATCTCCAAGTTTGATAACTTGTCAAAGAACCTCGGTGGAAAGGTGAATATCTATGCAAAGAGAGAAGACAGAAACTCTGGTTTGGCCTTTGCTGGTAACAAATTGAGAAAATTTGAATATATTGTTCCAGACATCCTTGCCGGAGATTACACCCACATTGTTTCAATTGGTGGTATCCAATCTAACCAAACCTTAATGACTGTTGCAACCGCCTGTAAATTAGGTTTAAAGGCTGTTACCGTTCAAGAAAACTGGGTTCCTATTCCAGAAGCAGAAAAGGCAACTTATGATAAGGTTGGTAATATTGAAGCCGCAAGAATCATGGGTGGTGACGTTCGTCTAGTTCCAGATGGATTTGATATCGGTATGAGAAAGTCTTTTGATGAAGCTTTGAGCGAATTAAAGGAACAAGGTTTCAAGCCTTACCCAGTTCCAGCTGGTTGTTCTGAACATAAGTATGGTGGTTTGGGATTTGTTGGTTTTGCTGACGAAGTGATTCAACAAGAAAAAGAATTAGGTATCAAATTCGACAAAATTGTTGTCTGTTGTGTTACCGGTTCTACTGCTGCCGGTATCTTTGTCGGTATGGCACAATATGGTAGAGAAAAGGATGTTATTGCAATTGACGCTTCTGGTAAGCCAGATAACACCTTTGAGCAAACCTTAAGAATTATTAACAACACTTCCGAATTAATTGGTTTGGACAAAAAATTCGATACCTTTAACCTTGATACCAGATTCGGTGGTCCATGTTACGGTATTCCAAACGACGGTACTCTTGAAGCCATCAAGCTTTTGGGTAGCACCGAAGGTACTTTAACCGATCCAGTCTATGAAGGTAAGTCGATGCAAGGTTTAATCCAATTGGTACGTGAGGATGCTTTTGAAGAAGGTGCCAACATTCTTTATGTTCATTTGGGTGGTGCTTCCTCATTATCTGCTTATCAGTCCTACTTTAACTAATTTTATAGAATACAAGCTTAGTTCATTTTTATATTTTACTGAATAATCATTTTTACCTTAACATATACATAACAGTATTATTAATATTTCGTTAACACCCCTAAAATGCAAAACTTAGAGCTATATATCTTCATGTTCTAAAATTCTGAAAGATCATAAATTATTAACATTGGTACATGTAGCAAAATAAATATATAAAAAAAAGACAAGAAGTCGCAATTTAAATTTTTAAAAAATGAGAGGTACGGGATTCGAACCCATGACACCACCTTGGAAGGGTGGTATGCTAACCACTACACTAACCTCCCTTTGTTGAATTCTATCGTAAAGAATGTTTTCATGTTCTCTCAAATGGCCGAAATACAGTAAGTGAAATACATATTTTATTTGTTTTTGAACTGAAAAAGTGGAAATATGTCAGTGAAACATTCAGAATTAAATTAACAACTGTGATTTTGTATTGAACTTCTGGACTATTTTCTATCCATACACTTCTATTTCGATGTTAACCCACATATTACTACCATACATGTTTATAAATTGCGTTTGGAAAGTTAGTTGATGATATTTTTTTAAACACCTTTTAATTGAAGAGCCCATGGTCTGAATTGACATGTTGTAAAGTATTCGATAATAGGATCCAAAGATATGATAATTTCAATGAATTTTGTTTCATGTTTTTGTGATTGAACAAACAATTTCGGATAGTTTAGTGGAACATGTTTTGCAAAAGTTTGATTGCCAGAAGTTGTACGAAATTAATTTGGAATTCTTTAACTACTATTATAATTTGATATTGATACAGTTTGATGCTCTGTTGAAGAATAAATCAAGCTAAAAACAACATTCCTGTCAAGTACGACCTATGGGATAAATATGCTATAATTACTTCACAATATTGTCGCCTTGTTTTACTACCAATGTTTGGCATTGCTTTTCTTATTACCAAAACATAGTTTCCTCTTAACTTGGAAAATTCTGCAGAAATCTATCTACTTGACCACCCCTTATACGGAATATTTTGAGAGGGATATAAGCAATGTTGTTATTTTGTCACCAAGTAATATCCACAAGGTAGTTAGAAAAGAAAAATAACGATGTTTTCATCGTTTAACCGAAAAAAGCAAATTGTTTTATAACTCTGTGTTTGAAAAAGGAGATTACCATGCCACTAGTCAAGCCTCCTTTGAATTGGTTACATTATTCGGTAAAATCTTATTACTGTAGATTTACGTTCTTAGGCCCAAAAGTTTTTTTGTCGTTTCTTTAGAATGCCATTTTCCACAAGAAGCTACATCTTTAAAGAAATCCGTCTTATACCGCTTGAGGTCTTTAGTTCTTGGTCTACTTCAAATGCTTGATCAACAAATTTCGAGTGTTCAGAATTCTTTTTGTTGAGTGGATATGCTGAATACAGACAGTTCATCACCTTCTATCAGCATAAATTGAAAAACAAACATTTGAAGGAAGAAATTTGTATTCGTGCAGAAATAACCTATACATTTTTCCGTTGTGACTGATGCTCCATTTGGTCCAATTGAATGAACGAATATTCAACGAAAATGAAATGTCAGCGGATCAGAAAAGTATCTTTCTTTTTGACAAGATTCTTTTAAAAATGCTTCCCAAAACTAAAGCTGTACTTAATAGCACCGACCGCAAGCCAACTAGCGAAAATGACTCAAATAAAAAGAAGTCCATTTTTTCCCTGAAAACAACTGTCATCTAATCTTCTGTTAGGCAATTAAACTTTTCATAGCAGTGTATGTCCCTGAAAAACCTGGTTTTTCATTATGACAACAACGAAGACGACAAATAGGAGTCATCCATCGAAAAATGAACAGAATGGAACCCTTTTACAGTCTTACATGGTGTAAAGCAAATCACACAGTAGGATTTCTAGCCTTCTCCTTGTTGAACTCTTTAAGTATATGATCATTGTACATTAATTTGACAAGGGCTTCGCATTCACTCCAACCTATTTGAAAGAGTTTAGTGCTGGATACGTTTTGGATGTCGAGGTAATGTGTTGCTGTGATATAACCCAGATACTGCTTCACATGATTGGCCTTTGGTTCGAAGTTTGCTGCACTTTTTTCTTTTCTGAAAACATTGTACGCCAGGTTTCCTGTGGGTATCTTCCACAATCTTTGGGAAAGAAGTGCAACTTTATCGGCACGTAGGCCTATATCCCTCATTCTTGCCAGTTTGCCCACTGCGTGTGACGTAAGGTTGTCAATGTACAGCTTTGTCAAAAAGAATCTCAGGGCTGAATTTCCAAGAAATTCCAACTTTTCCACCTCGAACCTTGCTTCATGGTCATCTTTTGCTGTATTGAAAATCCTGTTCAAATCTTTCATGCTGTTATTTCTCAGGTGCATGAGATGTCTTTCAGGATTCCCGATTTCTTCTTCCAAGACAGAGACCCGGTTATTCCATCTGTGGATTTTGTCGGGAGAGAGAAATTCACGCCTGACCAGCCTCTGTTTGGACACTTCGTGCAGAAACGTGCTTGAGCTGTGCCAACCGTGCCATAACCCGTGGGTGAGTCTGTTGAAACGAGTAGATATACCACTTTCTAATGCGACCGCCCCGAAATAAGCTTCCACGATGTCTGCCTGTGCCTTGTGTTCTGATACCACACGGCCGCCTGGTTTCAGGAGGCCACATCGTTCTGCCAAACCACCCAAAGTTCTATTGCTTACCATATCCTGTACGGCCTCCACCAGTATGTTTTTTGGCACCATTGGGGACTTTTCAAACAGCAACACCGACACGATGAACTCAATGTATGCATCACCCAGAAACTCCAATTTTTTGAAAGTCCCGGGCTTCTTCTTTGTCTTCACAATGTCAATCAGGCCCTGGCTGTGGATTTTCGGCAGGACAGGCGGGTCGATTCCACGTTGTTTCTTGACGCATATTTCGCCAACCAGCTCTCCGTCTTCAATGGTTCCCCACCTCGAATATTCCCGGACCTTGTTTCTGCTGCCCAAGCTTCTTGCAAAGACCGCCGAGGCCTGTATCATCCGGTCCATGCCGTGGCACCCTTGCCCTCTTCCACCATTCATGGCCCCACTACACACGGGTGGCAAAGTGGGCTCAGAAATATCTCGATTATTCTCCGCACATATAAATTTATCACGTTGTTATACACGCCCCATTTTTCGGACATGATATCGCTGCGAAACAAGTCACAATACCTTCACACAGACGATGAAACAGCAACCAGCCTACAGGGATCAGAGAATGCGGTATCTGCCAACCTCTCTTCTGTGTAAGACTGCTGAATTGACAAAAGTAGAAGTGTGATAATTTGATGATGACACGAAGCAATCTCCTTCATCTCGTATTTTGTAACCAGATGTTATGTATTATAAACTTTTTTCCTATTAAAAAAAAAAAACACAACCAAAAAATAGACTTGTGTCACCATATCGAAATCTTGTAGTTCTTTTATTCCAACATATGAAAATTATAATGGAATTTTTTATAGCATATAGTTACTAGAATGATTCTCTGTTGCAATTCCGATTCGACACAAGTTTCTATCGAAGAGTAACCTAGGAGCAACCTTAGATAGAAAGAAAAAAAAAACAAAAAAAATCACGTAAGAGCTTCGAATCGTTCGATATGTGGATCTCATCATCTGATATGAGATCGAAAACTTGTACAACCCTCTATTGTCTCTTAGGATTAGCCGTTCATGATGTAAGATAACCAACCAGTACCATCTTTTCCCAAACCCATACATTTTGTATTTCAACCTTGACGTTTGAAGTGCCTGTGAATCGTCAGGTTTTTCTAGACGTCCCCTAATGTATACCCACGTTATGTTAGTGGACGCCACTCAACTTGTTTTTCGGAATTTCTCCGTCTTGGACGTTTTATAGCTCCACTTTTTTTCGACAGCAAGGACATCTGTCTGAAGCCATGTACCATTGCTTAAAACATTCGTAATGGTAGATATGCTGGCAGTCGAGCACGAGGTACCGGTCGTCGTGGTCTCCTTGCTTGGCGCCGGGGACCCCCGTGGCCCCGCTGGAGAGGGTGTCGAAACAGATGATGCACCTGTTGTTGGCCCGTTCGATGGTTGCCGTGATGAACTCGGATCCGTATTCCCTGTTGCACAGTGCTCTGCTCTGTCCGATTCGTCTGGTTTTGATTATCCCTCTGAGCAAGGCGATGAGCAACTTTATGGCCGAGATCATCCGCAAACACAGGAAGATGGCGTTGATCGTGGGCTTGGACCACATGCTACCGATGTTGGAAAACAGGCTGATCAAATTATAGTTGATCCGGCTGCAGCTGACGATGAATACCATCAACAACAGTATGATGTTCAGGTGGGTCAATTCCGATATCGCATTGGAGATCGTATGGTACACGTATGTTTGCAAATGTTGTCTGTTTGTTGAGTTTGTAAGGTAATAAACGGCCCCCGTCAACTATATGATACGTCCAGTGTGGCTGGTGTTAGTGAATATGTTGCTTGAATCGTGAAGGACTTGTTCTCTTGTCGTCTCTTTCCCTTTCTTCTTTTCTATTTTCCATCATTATTTCTAATTCTACTTACTGCTCCAAAGCCCAAATACCACCTTGAGCTGCCGGACGAAGAAACTAGTGTCATGGCGTTGTTTTGTTCTATGTCCCTTTACAATATGTATCCGAGTCTGGTCTCCTTCTACTCCCACTTCATGAAAATCCTGTCAAAGAAGCATTGTCACATGAGATGATTGCTACTAAGGAATGGCATATACGTGCACACACGCACAGGCACAAAGAAAATCAGTCTGGGTGAGGGTGAGACGGCTTGACATTAGCACGACCCTTAAATAGATATTGACATGATTTTTACTAGGATGGAGTTCGACAATACATGTGTGGCCACGATGGAGTTCTCCACGAATACGTCGGTCAAAGTGGACATGTTTAGCATGCCATTCAGTTACGGCGTAATACATTTCTGTACCAATTTACATTGAAAAAATATAGACAGAGATGTTTATACACATAGAGGCTGGATACATAACTGTAGATAGAAAGACAAGAGTAGCGGCAACAAGCTTACAAAGCGTCAGACTTAGCCTCCTGCTCGCCAACGACTGGGGCATCGACTGGGGCATCGACCGGGGCATCGACTGGGGCATCGGCTTCCTTGGCAGCAGCCTCTGCAGCAGCCTTCTTTTCTGCCTTCTCTTTGTCAAGCGCAGCCTTGTCGATGTTGAACAATCTGTATAAAAGTTCTGCTGTTTCGTGCTTATTGACCATCAGGTTGTAGCTGCCCTTACCCTTCCATAGTGGGAAAGAGAGTTCTTCGTTTTGATTGCCGGTTTTCACCTTGACAAAACAAGAACCTTCGCCAACCTTGGCAACTGCTTCCATGAATGCTGGGTCTGTGTTGCTATCTCTCACGTCTGCAATACTAGGACATACTTCAATAAGTAGCATCTTCAATAGATCGAGGTTGATTTCAAGCTGTCTGGATGTTGGCAAGTACCGCTTGATCACATGCAGACATTCATTTTGAATTCTCCATGGACAAGCATCACTCTTCTGAGAAACAAATAATTTGGTACCGGTATAAATGAATCTCAGTTTTTTATCGTTGTGTTGAAGAATGTTCTTGATGATTGGCGCAACGTAGTAAATCGAACGCAATGGCTCACCAGTGGCGTTTCTGACCAACGTGCAGTCCTTTGGAAAGTCATCTGAGACATTGTAGAAGTCCCAACATTTTTTCAATTCCGCATTGTCCGGCTTGATGAAGATAAAAGGTTCTTCATTTGCATCTATTGGCAACTTCTCCTTTCTTTGCTTGACAACGACACCAACGTTGGATTCTTCTGTTTTTTGCTTCTTGGCATTTTCCGATTCAATTGCCTCGGCCGCCTCTCTCTTAGAGTCAGCAGCTTCCCTTTCTTTCTCCACCACCTTTTCAGCCTCTTTTTCAAAGACGGTGATGAAGAAACCACCGGTGTTTTGATCCTGTGGGTAAACTCTCATACAGTAATCCAAATTGAACGCCTTTGCCTCTTCCTCAGTTGGAGGGAAAACGCTCACTGGCAGCTTTTCATCTTCGCCAGCCTGTTTAACCTCACCGTCTTTACCGTAGACCTTCCATGAGCTTACACCGTTGTGTCTGATCAAACCTGGCAATCTATCGGAGGAATCCACCAGCTTGACTTTACCATCCCACAATTTCAAGGCGGCAGCAACAACAGCTTCGTTTTCAATTGGATTCAGCGAGCATGTGGAGTAAACCAATCTTCCTCCAGGTTTCAACAACTGCAGACCTCTCTTAAGTATATTCAACTGCAATGGATGCAAGCCCAACGCATTTCCGAATCTCCATTCTTTCCACACCATGATGTTCTTTCTCATTGTTGCATCCCCTGAACATGGAACATCACACAGGATTCTGTCAAATTTAAGGAATGGTCCATTTTCTTCTAGTCTCATTTTTGGAAACATCTGTGCATCGTGGTTGACAACCACCACATTCGAAGAGTTCAACCGTTTAATTTGATGGACCAACATGTATGCTCTTCTGTAATCCGAGTCGTTTGCCATAACAAAACCGCTAGGTTGCTGAGTTTCGTCATTTGAATCTTTAAATGTATGTAAGGATTCAATCAATTGTGCAGTTTTGGAACCTGGTGCTGCACACATATCCAAAACATGATGATGAGGTTCAACATCTAGAACCAATGGTGGAATCATGGAAACTGCTTCCTGTCTTGAAATGTTACCAACTTCGTTTTCGACCATCAAAAACTTTTGAACTTTAGCGTACTCTGGAACTTTCTTAATGACGTGCTTTGGAAGATCGATCTGGTAGGCCAAATTGTCTGGGTACCAAGGTAATGCGAACGGCTTCTTGTAGTTTTCTGTGCCTTCAACATTGTCTAGTAATGGCATAATTTTGTTCTGGAACAAATCCGCAATAACTTTTGCATGGCCTCTCGAGCCAGTGACTCTGAATGTGAGAGGAAGTGTTTCTTGGCATGTTTTCTTGAATAGATCAAACTCTCCGTTAGGAATCAAATTTTGTTCTTTGTAGTACTTTTCCCAAGCTTCATTTTCTTGTTTAATTGAACTCCAGGGTTGTCTATCATCCCTTTTGCCGAGTTTATTTCCATTTCCCTTTCTACCTTTTCTTCCCATTTTGTGTAGTTTTGTTGCACTTGTGTGAAACAATCTTTGCATGCACAGACTGCTTTCCCGATCTCCTTTTTCCAAACGATCAAAACAATCTTCAGACAAAGTGGTACAAAAATCGTTCATGAAAAATTTTTTAACATAATATGCGTTATAGTCCCAAAACGGAAATATGAACAATTCATACGAATTTAGCTATATTACAAATATATACATTTGGGTTGGTATACGGTCAGTCCTGTCTCCAGAAATGTCTATTCAAAAGGTTTGCTATCACCGAAGTATACGAACACGCTCTATTGCTTCATAGTCATCGTCGGAACTAGTGGAACCATCAAATGGCTCTATGTTTTGATCCTGGAAAGGGCTGCCATTTTCGGCATCAGTGTTACTGCGATCGTCTGTGTCCGAGTCACTATTTTCACTGCTTTCGTCGTAAACTCTTATGAACTCATCCAAACTACTCAGTTTTGCGTCCTTGTCCCGCTTGACCCTTTGCATGTACCCTTTGAAGGTGGACTTGCCACAGTTGTCCTCTACCCAGTTGGTGACCAAAGCAGCCAATGCTAGCAATGCAGTTCCGTCGAGGAACTTCGTAAAGTTACTGTCGTATTCTTCATCGGAGATATTCAGGGTCGACCTTATTCGTTGTGCCACATAGTAGTGAATTGCGTTCGTTATTTCTTCCCCCGGCAGCTCGACACTGGTGTTGTTTTTGAACTCCTCTCGACCCAGATATACCAATTCGTTTGGCTCGAAGCCATAATCACTGGTCAAGATTTCGTCCGGGGATTTAAAGTGCGATTGCTTGATGCCTGTAGGCTCTTTATAGATTCCCATTGCTTTGTATTTTGGCTTCAGCTTGGGCACCACAGAGTTGTCAACCACTATCGAATCCCCCTTGGAGTTTCGTCCGCTGATATACTTCAATTTACCTCCTAGTAACACCCCCAAGTTGGATGATTTGTATATATTGGGCACATTTCGGGATCTGAGTGGCCTTTTGGTAGGCTTGGTTGGTGTTCTTCGTTTTCGTGTCAAAGGTGCTCCAGATGTGCCGGTCGGTTCTGCTGACGAACTTTCGGATTCCTCACCAGACTCTTCTGCTTCAGAGAGTTCTGTCGACTCCTCGTCAAAATCTCCAGAGCTTTCGTCTGTCGATGATCCACTCTCCACTTCCCGAGGAGAAGAGTCAATCCCGTTGCCACCGTTCTCGGAGAAGGAGTCGGAAGATGACGTCAAGTGTGGTGGTGATGAAGTCTGTGAAGTTTTGAATCTTTTCTTCGTATCCTCGTCTTCACTCCATTCTCCATCTGCTGGTCTTTTCACAGCTATAGTATCCAACATCCTACCGACACCACTTGAGGATCATTAATTTCCTCCTTGGTTGATACAGATAACAGTAATTTGTTTTTGAAGAAAAGCAAAAGGAGATTGATCTACTGAAATTGAAAAAAAAAGAAAGTGCACTAGAGAAAAAAATCTGTCTACACCACTATCAGGAATCAAATCTCTTATACAGAATTGCTGGGTTTTAGGAAAAGAAAATAACTACTTCTCCACCATCTTCAGAGCGATCCACAGTGGACAACATGGCAGGAATTACCACCGAAGAACAAATCAAAAACTTGAACAGCCGAATAGCTGAACTGGCCCTTATTGTGTCCTTGAAAACGAAAGAAATGGATTCAATAGAAAAAAAGTATGCAGACCGTCTTGCTGTACTGAACAGATACATTTCCCAGCTCCAGGAAACACTGGGAATAGCCCCCAACGACGGAACCATTGCCGACACCGATTTTCTTGACAAAATACAGGCCACTTGTTTCACGGGAAATGGTGACGAGGACTACGTTCTCATTCCCACGAAGAAGATTGTGCATAACGAGAAGGCTGCTGTGCAATTGGACGCCAAGCAACCTCTATATCTGACACCAAAGAGCACGGCAGCCGGACGAAGAAAGAAAATCACATGTTCCTATTGCAATGAGAAGGGCCACAAAAGATCGCAATGTCCTAAGATCCTGTATAACCAAGGCTAACCCGTGATGATTGACGTCAAGACTCCTGCTTTCCACTGAACTATTTTTCATCAATTTACTATAATATATACGAGGAATTTTATATAGTTGATAAACATATTATAATATACATAGGATTGACATCACAGTAATACATCTGTATGGTTTTTTTTTTGCCCTTCTGTTGTCGTAAACTATCTATTTGTTCCACCTGGTCAGGCACTATCTACCGGCAATCTTCTCACCAGCTCCAGCCATAGCTTCTCTTCTACTTGCGTCTTGCAAAAGATTTGTGTCCACATGCGCAGGATTCAGATGGATGTATCTGATGTTGGTACCTCTCAGAAAGAGGTTTTTGATTGCAATGAAATGTGGGTATTTGGTGGTGTCGACTTCTATATTGTCCAATTTCAAATTGAGATACTGGTCTACGGATTTTAGTGTGCCTTTTATTTTGATATCATTTTTCAAATCAACCGTTATCTAGTGCAAAAAAAGAGGATGGTATGTCAGTAAACAGGCTTTGCGTATAAAACGGCTTGTCAATGTTCTGCCGGTTGTTCCGCCAACTTTTTGAACAACAAAGAACAAACAATACCTCGAAAATAAAAGAAACAGCCAAATACATACTTCTTGATCAACCAGGGTTTTAAAAAAGGAAAAGAAAAGCATCTTATTGTTGGATTGTGTGGAATACGTGCTGTTCTTCAAACTTTGCCTGAAATCTTACTCAAAAAACAGTAGGTCACACTCTGTATCCTTCATCATCTCTCCACCAACATCCCTTCAACATGAACTCACCAAAGAAAAAAAAAAGACCAGAAAAGCTTCACCACCTCGCGAACCCAATAATAGAGATCAACTGGTAGCAACTCTAGATAGAGAAGATTATAGCAAAAAACATGTAGCTGTAAATTAAAAGTTTCCATGGTTGGGATATATATACAAAAAGTTATATTATATACAGGAAGCCGGGGGGCCGAAGAAGAAATCAAGGTTTGGCGGCCTTTTTAGCGGCCTGTTCGAGATACTTCTTCAGAATCAACATGTTTGCCGTGCTTGGTTTCTTGAGGTTGTTGACAAGCAACAGGGTGGTGGTCAACAAGGTCAAAGCGCCGGCCTGATGAGTTGCGGCCAAGTCTGTAGGCACGAGGTAGAGCAAGGTGCAGATGCCCAAGATGTACTGCAGGGTGACAACACCCATGCTGATGTTCAGCCATTTGTAGGCTGGACGAGGAATGATGGTCTTAATTCTGTGGGAGTACATGTGAACGGCAAAGACGGACAAGGCGGTGGTGGTTGCCAGGATCCGGTGTTCCAACTGGACGGTTGCTTGGTTTTCCAGCATGTTTCTCCACCAGATGTCCGTCTGGTCCTTCACCCTGGAGTAGACCGGGTCCAGGAGCTCGTTGGCGGACGGAATCCAGTCCTCGCCCATGTGTGGGAAGGTGTTGTAAATCAAGCCTGCGTCAAGACCAGCAACAAACGCACCGGACATGGCAGTCAAAAAGATCAGACCAAACAGACCCTTGGAGAGGAGTCTGAACCTCGAGAGGGATTTGGACTGGATCTGCTGGAAATACTTGGCGTACTCCTCTGGGTTTTGCATGATCCACTGGTTTCTCAGCACGCTGAACCCCGTGGAGATCATGGCGCAGTAGACGACGAAGGCGGCGCCCAAGTGTGCCGCCAACCGGTATTGGGACACCGTCGGCTTGGAGCGTCTTTCTTCCAGGAGCTCCGTGTCGATACCGGAGTACACCATCCACCAGCCGATGGCGCCCTGCAAGCCGATCAAACCGCAGATACCAAGCAGCTTGGCCGATGTTTTCAGCGACACTCTTTTTCTTGCAATCAGGTACAACGTAGGCAGCACGAACACCATGCCGATGACTCTTCCCAACAGCCTGTGCGACCATTCCATCGAGTAGATGAACTTGAAGTCTTCCAAGTCCATGTGCGAGTTCAGCTGTTTGAACTCTGGCGACTCTTTGTACTTTTCGAATTCCTTTTCCCAATTTTCCTCTGTCCATGGAGGCAAGGCGCCGGTCACGGGTTTCCATTCCGTGATCGAGAGTCCCGACTCCGTCAGTCTTGTCAGGCCGCCCAACACGACAATGGCGAACACCAGAACCGAGGTTCCGATACACAAGTACCCGACCGCCTTATGGGAATTGGCCGGCCAGCTGCTCTTTGGTGCAGGGGCCTTGGCCCCTGCCCGTCTGCCGACTGTGGATGAGAAAAACCGGGTTCCCGACAGAGCGTTTGGGCGGGCTGCGTAGCTCACTTTTGGAAAGCACAGCGGGGCTGCTCTGGTCCTGCACCCGGCGTCCAGGCCTGTGTGGTACGATCTTTTGGAGACGATGTTTTTCAATGCATGCAATAATGAAGGCTGTCCTGGGTGTGCACCCTGTTTGCCGGATGCGAGAGCCGAGGACTTCAACCTCAAGCTGACTATCGAGGGATTGCGTAAAAAGAACATATGTCCCTTGCCAAACGCAGACATGACGATCTTTGTGTTTTTTGGCTGTCTGCTGAATGTCACTTGCTGATGACCTGGGAGAGAAAAAAAACCGACAGAATCGGAGAAGAGAAGGAAGAAGGAAGAAGAAGATGAAGAAAAAGAGAGGAAACTCGGCTCCAAGCTTCTAGAATAAACAATTGCACAATTATATATATATATATATATATATATATATCTAGGGCAAAACTATCCTCAATCTTCGATTATCCTCTCATATAGTCAAACGTTCCATACATTATCTATCTACTAAAACAATCATCCAATTTTATTCAATAGTCGTCAATTAGTTAGTAATTCTCAAAAAAAAGAAAAAAAAGAAAAAAAAAGAAAGGCGTCGATCGACCAGCACAATAATTCGAGATCTATAAATAGATATGGCTCAGTAGATAGAAAAACCAAAAAAGGAATATTTTCTAGTGGGGATGATGCCCTCAGATGATGGGCAAAAATAGGACAAGAAAGTCATAGCAAGATGGCGAAGGCGACAGGGATCTGATGCCGTCTGGTGCTGGAGACGGTCTTGGGGGCCTGCTACACCGCTGTTCTCTCTCTTCACCACGCCGCACCAGATGCCATCGCCCACCCTGTCCAGGAGAGCCGACAAATGCACGGGCTCGGCGCAAATGTGCCAAAAAAACGTCAACACCACCAACGGCCTGGCCATCGGCCTGGCCGTGGCCATCCCCATTGCGGTGGTGGCGCTGATCATCTGCTTCTTTGTCTACAAGGCGTACCGGCGCAACCAGCGGGAAACACAGGAGGAAACCGAGCTGGAGCTCAAGGGCGCCGACCTCAGCCCTCCGCCCTATCCACAGGGCCCCGTCGTTGCGCAGCAGGCGTTTGCACCGATGCAGCAACACCCGCCACCGGTGCAGTACCAGGGCCCGTACCAGGGCCACTACCCTGCCCAGCATCCGGTCCCGTCCACCGCCCACCTCAACGACAGCACCGACTCCTTCGGAAACCCCTTCGACGAGAAGAACCCCCATGTCCGCAGCGTGGCTCCCCAGCAGCACAGGCACCCTTGAGTCGGCGCCGGGCAGCCAAAGGCTCCGTCCGTCTGCACATCTACCTAGCTCTTCTACTTAGTTATCTGCCCTAGTTATCTATGTATCTGCCCTTTCTCTGCCTCCTTCCCCCCTCCCCATTTTCACCAATCCACCACGTGCTTCCACCGCCTCCCATTCTTCCACCCCCACTGACTTGTCCTTGTGTGCCAATGCCCCTCGCACTGGGCCCCATGTTCCTCCCTCCACGCTTCGGTCAACCCACTTCCCCACATAAAACGTAAACCGGACTCTCTCAAGACTACAATAAGTGCAACGGTTGTGAGAAACAGGAGAGAAAAAGAAAAGAAGGGAATTCCGCGCCGCTGCACACGTTTGGTAGGCGCAGTTTGGGCTCAAAACATAACGTATATAAGATTGCTGAAATCCACACATGTGCAGTTGTTGTTCGATGCTCAGCTTGCCACGAAAGGAGCCTGAACCTTTCCTGGTGAGACAACCTGCTTGTACAGAGATCGGCGAAGGCGGTAGGAGAACGTTGTGCTGAACATATCTAACCATGGCGTCGCACAATGACTCGAATAGTTATAACCCATTCTATATCGAACCAAGTGGAATGGAAACTGGGGACTTTGGCGATAGTCCACCACAGAACATGGAGGGAGAAATGCCACGTGGACACCCCAGCTCCACTTTGTTTCAGGGCCCATCACCGTCCGCCCCGCCAAAATCCGTCAAGACGAGAAAACGGGGCTACAGCCTGAGGTCCCAGTTGCTGAACCCAAATATCCATCGACACTCCGACCCGACCCAGGATCCGCCGGAACCAACGGCGAGCCAATCGCTCCGGTTTCCCTACGAATTGCCCCCGGCGTCAGAGGATATAGAGCTGAGATGCGTGGAAAACTCGTACAACCCCAATGATCTCGATTTCGTGAGAAACGTCGAAGACTACCCTGCGCTTGAAAATACCCCCGAGAGGCGTCAGAATCGCCGTGATAAGAGAAATATCCGCTTTGATACATCGTTGACTAACGAGTCAGTCATGGACATTAGCGACGATGTAAATTATTCCCATAATCTCGAGTACGATGGAAACAGCTACTATAATAAAAATAGTGCCGACAATAGAATACGACTGAGCACGGACGACCGTTTGACCATCAAAGGTAAATTGAAAAACTCCATCAACCCAATAAAGCAGGTGAAATCGGCCGGGTTTTTCAAAAGAATGTATTTGCTCTTGTCCGGAGGCCGGTCCGAATTGCCATCTGTCGGTGGCCGTAAAATCCCAATAACTATGAACTTGACAAATACCGAATTCCCCAAATCCAAGAATAAAAAAAATCAACCGCTACTACTGGACGAACGGACAAATCTGCCATATGTCAATAACACGATAACTTCATCCAGGTATACGTTAATAAGTTTTGTGCCAAGACAGCTGATAGCACAGTTTTCCAAGTTGGCCAATTGCTATTTCATGTTGGTTGCGGTTTTGCAATTGATCCCATCCTGGTCCACAACAGGTACAAGCACAACTATTATTCCGTTGTGCATATTTATTTCGATTTCAATGTTGCGTGAAGGCTGGGAAGACATTAAAAGACATAAGTTGGATAAACAAGAGAACAATAAACACACAATGGTCTTGAAAGAATTGGAATCCCCCAACTCACTGTTCGAATCAGATACAAGATTCAGCAAGAGTACAACTTCTCTTTCAAAGCTGAGACCAAGTGGCCAGTCCTTTGATTTCAATTTTGAAGATGATATCGAACTGGAGAATAAGGCAGAAGAAGTAAACTCGTTTCAAGATGAAAAAATACTGAACGGCTTGGGCATAAATGCAATAAAAACAAAATGGAGCAATGTGAAAGTAGGTGACATAGTTAAACTAGAATCGGATGAATGGGTTCCAGCTGACGTGATGCTATTAACCAGTTCAAATGAAATGGGTGAAACTTTTGTTGAAACAATGGCTCTAGATGGCGAAACAAATTTAAAATCTAAAATTCCAAATATTGAATTGCATAAAGTTGCAAATATGGCGAAAAATCTATTCAATCTGTCGGGTGTAGTTTTATCAGAAGATCCAAATTTAGATTTGTACAATTATGAGGGTTCTCTGGATTTACCGAACTTACAAACCCAAGAAATGCAAACCTTTCCTCTAGGTCCCGATAATGTGATCTACAGAGGTTCAATAATTAGAAATACCGATAGTTGTTTAGGTTTAGTTATATTCACTGGTGAAGAAACTAAAATTAGAATGAATGCAATTAAGAATCCAAGAATTAAAGCACCAAAATTACAGAAAAAAATTAACATGATTGTTGCATTTATGGTCTTCATTGTTTTAATCTTGTCATGCTTCAGTTTAATGGCAGAACGATTATTTTATAATGAGTATGAATACAAAAATTGGTATATTTTTCAACAGGATGTTGGAGTTGCTGCAACGATTATGGGATTTATAATTATGTTCAATACGATGATTCCTCTTTCCTTGTATGTTACGATGGAAATAATTAAAGCAGTTCAGTTACAGCTACTTCAATGGGATATTGACATGTATCATTTATCTTCTGACACACCAGCAGAGGCTAGAACTGCCACTATTCTAGAGGAATTAGGCCAGGTCAGTTATATATTCTCTGATAAAACAGGTACATTGACAGATAATGTGATGATTTTTAGAAAATTTTCTGTTTGTGGTGTCCCATGGATTCACGATATTGATCTAATAATCAACAATAATGTTGAATATGATCCAAATGACATATCTGATGTTTTTGCAAATAAAGAAGATGATAACTTAGGTAGAAAGTTGACAGTCAGTAGACCAAGTATGGCGTCTTTAAGTAATTTCAAAAGAAAGAATGGTACAATAAATAGAAAAAATATAGAAGCGGGTAAGAATGAATTTGATCATCACGATATTAAATCGTCATTGGATTTTATCAAATATATTCAATCTAATCCGAAGACCCTATTTTCTCGAAAAGCATCATTTTTTTTACTCTCAATTGCATTATGTCACACATGTTTACCAAGAAAAATTAAAACCGAAACTGAAAATGACAACCGTGATTCAATCGATTCAATCGATCAGGTTAATAATTCTACTGAAGATCAATACAATCCATTTGATTCTAATCTTGAAAATTCTAACATGAAAGAGGATCAGGAAATTGAGTACCAAGCATCATCACCGGATGAATTAGCTTTGGTTCAAGCTGCATGTGATATGGGATTTATTTTATACGATAGAAAGCAAAAAATATTAACATTAAAAACATATCCAAATGGGTTTGATGAAAAACCGGAACTAACAAAATATGAAATCCTAGATATAGTGGAATTTACATCTGCAAGAAAGCGGATGTCTGTTATTGTAAAGTTTCCTGACAACAGAATTGTACTTCTATGCAAAGGTGCAGATAATATAATTCTAGAGAGATTGTCACAATCTGATGTTGTCAGCAGAAAGCAAAGTGAGCTATCCAGATCTGTTAGTCAAAGAAAGAAAGCAGAAGCCGATTTTATTTTGAACAGAAAGTCAATAGAAAATAACGTGAGGTCGGCTAGTCCAAGAAATTCATTTGCATCAAACAGGCTAAGCTTATCCATTAGTCAGAATTCCGAACAGATTTATGATTCAATCAATGCAGTTCTTGGTCATAATGACGATGACGAAGCAAACCAAATATTTGAAAAATCCAGAAAATCAATGGAAATGGAAAATATGAAAAAATACAATTTGACAAAAGGCCAATATATTCCACCCAATAATTTGTTGTTAGATGATCAGTTTTTGATTGAGAGAACGCTACAGCATATTGACGAGTTTTCTTCGGAGGGTTTAAGAACTTTGCTATATTCTTATAGGGATTTGGAACCTAAAAAGTACTATGCGTGGAGTAAAAGGTATGCAGATGCTAAAACTTCATTAGTTGATCGATCTGAAAAAATTGAGAAGATTGGTAAAGAATTTGAAGAAGGGTTAACATTATTGGGATGCACGGCAATAGAGGATAAGTTACAAGACGGCGTTCCCGAAACAATTGACAAACTAAGGAAGGCTGGAATTAGAATGTGGATGTTGACGGGTGATAAAAGAGAGACTGCAATCAACATCGGATACTCATGCAAATTAATTAAAGACTATTCGACCGTCATTATTTTATCAAATGAAGAGAAGGAAAAAAATGAAGAAAAAAGTAAAATTCTTGATAGAATAACATCAATTTTGACAGCAACTCAGATTGAAATCGATGAAGGTAATATAGCACACTGTGTTGTTGTAATTGATGGGTCTACTCTAACAGATCTCGAACAAGATGATACACTATTGGCGTTATTTATTTCACTAGGTGTTAAAGCAGATTCTGTTATTGTATGTAGAGCTTCACCATCACAAAAGGCGAAAATGGTTTTAAAAGTCAGGGAATTAGATAATAATAAAGTTACTTTGGCTATTGGTGATGGTGCAAATGATATTGCAATGATACAAAGTGCTGATGTTGGGGTTGGTATAACAGGTAAAGAGGGATTACAAGCAGCAAGAACCAGCGACTATTCAATTGCGCAATTCAGGTACTTATTAAAGCTATTATTAGTTCATGGTAGATATAATTACATCAGGACATCAAAGTTTGTTTTATGTACATTCTACAAGGAGTTATTATTTTATTTATCACAGTTATGTTATCAAAGATATACAATCTTCACAGGATCATCATTATATGAATCCTGGTCATTATCCATGTTTAACACCTTGTTCACATCACTACCGGTTTTATGTATTGGAATGTATGACAAAGATTTAAAACCGTCCACATTGATTGCCATACCTGAATTATATCGTAAGGGTGTTAATAATGAAACATTTAATTTAATTGTTTTTATTCAATGGATTTTACTAGCTGCATCTCAGTCTGTCACACTTACATTTACAACATTCTATATATTTGGATTCCCCGCATTGATTGATAACACGACCTATCCATTAGGTGTTATATTGTTTTCGGTATTCATAATTTTAATCAATACTAAACTAAACATAATCGAGATGCATACGATTACTAAGCTCTCGATTATTTCATGGTCAATTTCTGTTTTTGGTTGGATTGTTTGGTGTATGTTATTGGTTGGATTGTATAAATCCAAAATCAATTCGATTTTTTATGTTTCCCACGGATTATTTGAAGAATTTGGTCGGGATCCGTCATTTTGGGCCTCAATTTTGGCATTGGTTGTTATTGGAATTTTGATTGATTTTATATTTTATTTCATATCACATTTATTTTATTCCACAGATACAGAAAAATTCCAGTTATTCGAGAAAGATGTTAGATTACAGAAAAAATTTGAACTTGAGTCATATAACGAATTAAAACAAGGATGGATGTGGTTGCATGAGTCGCAAATTCATGAAGAGCAAGAATTTAATAAATTGAACGGAATTGATGATGTAGTTGATATTACCAACAAAAGCACTGGAAACAATAAGAGCAAGCATGAACGCGATGAATTTTTCAAAACGGAACTCTATAATTTCCGTTCTTTTATGAAAAAAGGTTCGATCCATCCATCCAAGGAGACTCAAAACAGGAAACGCAAGGGTACAATGGTTAATCCGAATGAATTACCACCAGACTCACCAAGTTTGGTTAAGATTAGGTCAAATGACGAATACAGTGAAGAGATGTTGCCAAGTGGTGAAATCGTTAAAATTTTGAAATCCGAAGAGCATGGCGATGAAATGTTCAACCGTTCATACAAGAAGTTTTTCAATTCCAACAAGAAAAAGCAAAATAGCAACGATGATATGGGTGGTATGAGTATCGATGAAATTTTACGCCAACGTCAAATAGGATTGGATGAATATGAGGGGTCAAGTTAGACATGAGCTGTCATTTTCATTGTGTAAATAAAATAATTATATATATATAAATATACCAGAAAATATGTGAAGAAATAAAAATATAAACTAGGAGGATAACATGAAAAATAAAAGTACTAATGGGAAATAAAAAGGGAAGTGAATAAAATGAATTAGGTGACTACGGTTAATCAACTTGGAGCAAAGTGGATCGAGTTGAGTTGGAAGATGCCTACGCCTATCAATCTTTCTTTGGGGATTTCTTCAAATATAGGTAATTACCCACACCCATAGCTGTCAGACAGACGCCAAGTGATAAGGCCATATGTAATGGTTTATTGGCATGGTGGCAGTTGTCACAAGCTTTAACAGCCAAGAAGTGCTTATGGAAGTAATAAGCACCACCGCTTAGAGCGGCACATGCAGTAACATACAATGCATTGTAGGAGCACAGTGGATGTTCACTAATTTTGGCCAGAGCAGACTCGTAGTAGTATTTTGTGAAATCACAAGACTTCTTGAAGAAACCGACGACACATTCTTTTATCGAACAGCAGCATTTTTTTGGTTTCTTGCCGTCATCGGCGGCGGAGTCTGAAGCTTTCTTAGTTTCAGATGGGATTTTTGGAGGGGTTTCAGAAGGAGTTTTTTCGGTTGACATTTTTGGTTGAGTTTTGCCGAAGGATGGTATTTCTAGAACGACAGGAGGAACGAAATTCGAGTTGGGTTGATCTGAGAATTTTGAGTCACTTGCCAGAGTCTGGATTGTGTGTGAACTTAGGATGGTATTTGTGGTCTCGTTATTGATCAGAGGAGCTGAGGCAACCGGGATTTGCTCGGGATTTGAGTTTATTTCTCGTACCAGGCAATCTTCTGTGGGGCTGTTCACGGCTGTTGCTGAAGCAATGCTTTCTACTGGGATGGAGTTGCTCGAGCTACTTGAGGTAGTTGAAGCCTTTGAGCTGGTGGTTGAGTTGACAGAGACCTTGGAGCTACTATGAGGCAAGGATTTCTGGGACACCTTTGAGCCGGCGGACTTTTTGCTGCTGCTACTATTGTTACTTTTCAGGGACGACTTTGATTTCGACTTTTCCCTGTCTGATTTTGTCAGTTTTTTAGTTTTGTTTTTCAGATCAGATCTATTGACAAAACGCTATGTGTATGTAATATGGGGTGATATGATATATGATGTGATATGATATGATATTATGTTATACGATGCGATGCGATATGATATGATACGACACGACACGATACGATGCGCTGTGGGAGTATATGCTATGCTATGGTCCAACGCAGTAGAATATGATATGAATACCTTGTAACACGGGTTAGCAGTGGAGCTGTGAGACAAAGAAGCCGGATGCAACGAACAAGACAAACGGTAGGAAGAAAAGGGCCGTCATGGTGGAAGTAAAGGAGACGAATTCCGTACGCTTGGGGAGCTTGCCTCTAGCAATTGGTCACCCCAAGTCGAAGCAACCCGAGCCAACCAATCACCTCGTCATCTAGTCGAATCCAATTAATACAGTCCACGATATCTTATCAGGCCCCAGGGAACGGTCGGCCCACTCCGATAAGACGATGCCGGCCCGCCGAGATCACGTGACCGGGCCCGGGGGAATCACAACTTCGGGCTGAGTCAGTGGCCGATCATGTGATTTTCTTGTCGGTGTCCAACGCGGGGAAACATGATAGAATTTCTGTATCCTCTTTGTATTGTCTATGCCTATAACGTGTTTTCCTGTATTGTCTATGCCTATAACGTGTTTTTTTGTACATGTGTGTTGACCTGATAATATCCCAGTTGAAGCTGTATGGGGTAGCAATTGATTATATTGTGTATCGTTTCGTGTCATGTCGCTTCATCCCATAGAATAGCACGACAAAAACGAACAACATGGAATAAGCTCGTATCATATCATACAATGTCATACAATATATCACTTGATATTATATTACCATGCAGGGGAAGTACGGATGTTAGTAAATGGTGTGTAGGAGAAAAGACCAGGACATTGTATGGGGTCAGGAAGGAAAAACAAACACCAGAAACCGTAGACGGAATAATCCGGAGTAATGCACCAAAGTCTGGCAACTGAGCCTACTCAGGTGAAGCTGACAAAAAGCAAGAGAAAAAGCGCAACTTCTTCGCATTGCCAACATACATGAGATGCATTATTCAGGAGGATGCTCTATTACGTCGGATGGAGGATGTGTGGGAGCCACCCAGGAGGGATTGCAAAGCAAAAGAAACAGAGTCCCAGGGGATACATGGGGAGATGGAAGAAATGGAGAAGTTCCATGTACCATACACACAGAAGTGATCCCATTTGAAAGGAGTGACACGAAAACTCACTGAAGAAAATACATGCAACACCTTTCAAATTGAAGATAATAGGAAGATAATAGTGGTAATAATGGGAACAGTAATAATAGAATAGTAATAATAGAATAGTAATAATAGAGTGCCAATAGCGAGAGAATAGTAATACCTATTGTTCCTTCATAGGAGAGATGAGATTTGAAATTATGAGATGATAAAAAGGGCAGGCCAAACAAAACCGTCAGTCACGTGCACGAGTTGAGGGCTGGAGAAAGGAAAAATCTAAAAAAAAACGGAAATCTCATCCAATTGAAAACCCTGTTGAATTTTCAATTTTCCAACTCTCGGGGCGAGATTTTGTATGGGAACAGTACTATGTTGATGGAAGTAATTTTTTTTTTTTCATATGTTGTCATACTGAATATACTTTTTTCTTCCTTAAATCCATCAAAATTTTTGATTTGGTTTACTCTTTCCATTCATTTATCAACAGTAGTCAATTTCAACAACCAAAACTAATCTACAAAAATGGGTGCATACAAGTATATGGAAGAGCTTCAAAGAAAGAAGCAATCCGATGTCATGAGATTCTTATTAAGAGTCAGATGTTGGGAATACAGACAAAAGAACGTCATCCACAGAGCCACCAAGCCATCTAGACCAGAAAAGGCTAGAAAGTTAGGTTACAAGGCCAAGCAAGGTTTCGTCATCTACAGAGTCAGAGTTAGAAGAGGTAACAGAAAGAGACCTGTTCCAAAGGGTGCCACCTACGGTAAGCCAACCAACCAAGGTGTCAACCACTTGAAGTACCAAAAGTCCTTGAGAGTCACTGCCGAAGAAAGAGTCGGTAGAAGAGCCGCCAACTTGAGAGTCTTGAACTCCTACTGGATCAACGAAGACTCCACCTACAAGTACTACGAAGTCATCTTGGTCGACCCATCCCACTCTGCCATCAGAAACGACCCAACCTACAACTGGATCGCCAACCCAGTCCACAAGCACAGAGAAGCTAGAGGTTTGACTGCTGCTGGTAAACAATCCAGAGGTATCAACAAGGGTCACTTGTACAACAAGACCTCCAACGGTAGAAGACACAACTGGAAGAAGCACAACACTCTTTCCTTGTGGAGATACAGAAAATAAGCGTCTTGATCCACCTCAACCGTTTATTGGCCCTATCTCTGTGATGTCAGGATGGACAGGAGGGTATCGATTCTTCTGTTCTCTATTCTTTTTTTTTTCTTTTTTGGTTCCATTGGATGATTGTAGTTGTTTTGGTCGTCGGATGTTTCGTCATGTATCCACACTACTTATATAGAACCCCTCTCTTTTGAGTCTTCTGTGTATATACGTATAGACTACTACTATAATTACTAGGATTACCCGATATGCCAAATCTTGATATTAGAACTGGTTTTTCTCTTTTTCCACTTCTCTGATCCATTTTTCTACCGTTACAAAAGGACTCAATTCCTTCTCAGCCAACCTCTTGTCTTCCGACGCTGGCTTCTATTGTCACCCTACACATACAACAAAAACTTTTCAATTTCACTGACTTCTCCTGTTTTCCATATTTTTCAATATATTTTTAACTTGTTTTTCCAATTTTGTATATTTTCATTTTTTTTTTTGACTCGCTCTATTGTCTCTTTATTCACAGTTGTGTTTTTCTAACTCCCCCCTCTCGTCCTATACAGTATTTCAAGTCATTCGCAGCTCACCCGCTTATTCTCAAATTGTGTAATAATCCACTGCATTGTAAGCCAACAATCCCATTTCCTCTTCCTTTTCAGTCAGACAATTAATTGATTATTGGCTCTGGACGCACCCTTGAGTCCCACAGATTGTGTCTTGGATATATTTATAAGAATATATCTCTCCCCAATACACCCGTCGTGTTAGAAGCGTACGCTAGTCAAGTCTTGTGCCACAGCGGATTACATCGATTTGCCACCGAACGAGATATTGCCTGTTGCCCTCCCTCCTGTCCTGCACCAGTCTCCCTTTTGCAAGTGAAGATAACACACACACACAATGTCTGAATACACACAAACTGCCATTCTCTCAGTCTACGACAAAACCGGCCTTCTCGACTTGGCCAAAGGCCTGGTGGCGCAAAAGGTCAGACTGTTGGCCTCCGGCGGTACCGCCAAGCTGCTCCGTGAATCCGGCTTCCCGGTGGAAGACGTGGAAACCATCACACACGCACCAGAAATGTTGGGCGGTAGAGTCAAGACCTTGCACCCTGCGGTCCACGGTGGTATCTTGGCCAGAAACATCGAATCGGATGAAAAAGACCTCAAGGACCAACACATCGAAAAGGTGGACTTTGTTGTTTGTAATTTATACCCATTCAAGGAAACCGTTGCGAAAATCAACGTCACCATCCCAGAGGCCGTCGAAGAAATCGACATCGGTGGTGTCACCCTCTTGAGAGCAGCAGCTAAGAACCACTCCAGAGTCACCATCTTGTCCGACCCAAAGGACTACCCAGTCTTTTTGGAAGAATTGAAGTCTTCAAACAAAATCTCCGACTCGTTGAAGCAAACCCTGGCTTTGAAAGCTTTTGAACACACCGCCGACTACGACACTGCAATCTCTGACTTCTTCAGAAAGAAGTACTCCGAAGGTAAAGCACAATTGCCTTTGAGATACGGTGCCAACCCACACCAAAAGCCGGCTCAAGCCTTTGTCACCGAGGGCGAGCTACCATTCAAAGTTTTGTCCGGCTCCCCAGGATACATCAACTTATTGGATGCTTTGAACTCCTGGCCTTTAGTCAAGGAATTATCTGCTTCATTGAACTTGCCAGCTGCCGCTTCGTTTAAACACGTCTCCCCAGCAGGTGCAGCAGTCGGCTTACCATTGTCTGATATTGAAAAGAAAATCTACATGGTTGACACAATTGAAAACTTGTCCCCATTGGCCAATGCCTATGCTAGAGCAAGAGGTGCCGACAGAATGTCCTCTTTTGGTGATTTCATTGCGTTATCAAATATTGTCGATTTACCAACCGCTCAAATCATTTCCAAAGAAGTGTCTGATGGTGTCATTGCGCCAGGTTACGAACCTGAAGCTTTGGAATTATTAAAGGCTAAAAAGAAGGGTAAATATTGTGTTTTACAAGTTGATCCTAACTACAACCCACCATCAATTGAAAAAAGACAAGTTTATGGTATAACCTTAGAACAAAAGAGAAACGACGCCATTTTCAACTCTTCAACTTTTAAGGAGTTTGTTTCTAAAAATACCAAGTTAACTGAACAAGCCGCAATTGATTTAACTGTCGCAACAATTGCCTTAAAATACACACAATCAAACTCAGTTTGTTATGCTAAGAATGGTATGGTTATCGGTTTAGGTGCAGGTCAACAATCAAGAATTCACTGTACCAGATTAGCAGGCGATAAGGCTGATAACTGGTGGTTAAGACAACATCCAAGAGTCTTGGGTTTCAAATGGGCTAAGGGTGTCAAGAGACCTGAGAAATCAAATGCAATCGACTTATATGTGTCTAACCAAATTCCAACAAGTGAACCTGAAAAATCAGAATTTGAATCCAAATTCGAAGTTGTTCCAACCCCATTAACTGCAGAGGAAAGAAGAGCTTGGTTAGATGAATTAAATGACGTTGCTTTATCTTCTGATGCTTTCTTCCCATTCCCAGATAACGTCTATAGAGCTGTTAGATCTGGTGTTAAATACATCGCAGCACCTTCCGGTTCCGTTATGGACAGAGCAGTTTTCGATGCTGCTGACGCTCATGACGTTGTTTATCTTGAAAACCCAATTAGATTATTCCATCATTAATTGAAGTACTTCAACTATGCAAATGAACCTAAAAACCAATATGAATTGATGGTTTTATTACTTTTATAATTATATCTTTATAATTCTATAATTTCTCTCTATTTACTAAACTTGATTAGTCACCCCATTCCGATCACAGATGCCATAGCGTAATATTTATTAAAAAAATTTATGACCCTATAACTACATGTGTATCTATAGATGAACACATGTGTGCACCAGAGCAAAAATCTCACAGGTCGAAATTCCAACATCGAAAAAAACCCGGAGAGACTTGGTAAAATTAAATAGCAAAAGTTATTGTAGTAACCTTCAACACCGACCATAGTAGTATAATAATAGTAATAATTATAATAATATATGAAAAAAATAATGAGAAACACAATATTTAAACTAACAATACATATAGAATAGATAAACAGAGAAGATATTTATTTTAAAAAAAAATTGATATGATGAGGATGAAACAAAAATGAATAAAAAAGGGATGGTAGTAATAATGAAATAATAATAATAATAATGGATACATTATTTATGATTCCAAATTCCAAATTAAAATAAATATCTATTTTAATTTGTTATCATTATTTTTTAGTTGAGAAAGTAACTAATGAAGTAGTTGTGGTCCAATGTGGTTTATAAGAACCGGAACCAAAACCTGTATCATTATTGTCTTGATGTCTTGGTTGGAATAATCCACTTGCAAATGATGGGAATTCAGCAGTTGCATGAATGTTAACAGACTTAATTGAACCAACAGCAGCAGGAGCAGCAATTAAAGCAACGAATGTGACAAGAATGGTATAATACAAAACAGAATATTTCTTGATCATTCTCTTTCTTAATCTTGCCTGTTTCAAGGAATAAATTGGTGGTCTGATTTGTCTATTTGGCTTCAACCAGAATAACATCATTGAATGCCATCTATCAATATATGGAATACAAACAAATGGGAATTGACAGAATAACAAAACGTGACCTAAAACGAAATCACCAGCAAAGTGTGATAATTCAATAATCTTTGCACAAAATTCTCTCGATGGTTGGGTCCAAGCTGCAATACCCAATCCGGAACCATACCATTTACCAGTCCAGAATGCAATATTTGAATGGTCATTCTTGAATTCTCTTGTTAACATAAATAATGTAATACACTTGAAAATTAATCTTTGACAGTAAATCATCGTAATTAAACCAATCAACATTCTTGCAAAATGGAAACCTTCAAGAACCCACATGACAACATAAAATGCCAAATGAATAACGACTGCAATACCATGGGCAATACCCGCCATAACTGCACCTGTCTTTTTACAACACATACCAAATAATGGACCAGAACAACATGAAAAACCTAAACAACCAAACAAGACACCAATATCAATGACAATTGGAGCCAAGGCACAAATAATTAATCTTAAAGTAGCATTGACAAGTTTCACATCACGAACACCAGTTTGCGCATTAATAAATGTATAAGCAATGAATAAACCAGCTGTGTAAACTGCACATGGAATTGTGTCAGAAATAATAATTGTTGATCTGTGAGCTCTTGGTGCATCACCGGCAGCCTTTTCAGAAGTGTCGCCAATTGTCTTTCTCTTAAAACCAGTGATTCTGGATCTTGCTAGTCTAACATAACCAATCCATGAATTTCTGTGCCATTTGGTGTTACCTCTCGACAGCCATCTAATATAATCTCTGTAATCAATGAAATAATCTTCCCAAGAAAATTGATGTGGGTTGAAAACAAATGGTGAAAACATTAATGCAACAATAATGGTCCAGAACCACAGTAAAGCAGGTTGCCAATGAGCAATGGTACCAAACAGTAACATAATAACACATCTTGCACCAACATAAATTGTACCCTCAGCAAATCTTGAATATAAAACAGAGAATGGGATTCTTGAAGTTGCAAAACCTCTACCAGTCGCAATATATCTTGCACCACCGATTGCAACATCATTAACTAATGCAGTTGAATAAACTTGAGCAACGAAAACTTCAAATAATGGAGATAATGATAAGATATGTCTTGCAAATCTATATGCCATCTTCCAGATACCTCTTTCAATTAATTCTTGAACCAGCAATGGAACAAATGAAATAAAGAAAACAATGAAAATGGATAATGTATAACGTCTAATCCAATCAATGGCAGGAACCAAATTATAACAACCCAATGGATATAAGATATCAGTAATCGGCTTATTCTTATCATAGATACAAATAATTGATTCATGAGCTAATGCATTAATATTAACTAACGTTAACATAAACATCTGTAATGAAGCAGAAATGAATAAATTATTAATATGGAAACCTAAATGGGCATAATAGAAAGAAAAGAATCTGTCTAATGGCAATTGCGTACCCAGATAGTAATATTCTCTTGATAACATTTGTTCACCCATACCAGCACCAATTTTAGTTGTGAAATTCAAAATTGATCCAAAACCTAAATCTCTACCCTTACCACATTGGTAATATTCACAGTGCTTAATTCTACCACCTCTACACAAGGCAGTCATACCAGCGTAAATATCTTCATTCAAATGTAAACCTTTTTGAGCTTTTGAAACACCACCTCTAGTCAACATGTAAATAGAGTTTAAGAAATCAGGGTGACCATAATGCAATTTACCACCAATTTGAGCCAGAGTTCTTGCAAATAAAGTACCGAAAGTTTGTTCTTTACCAGCTGCAATATCACCTAAAATACCTGCGTTTTCAGAGAAAATGTATTCTCTTGCACCAACAATCGCAACCGGATGAGTAATTTTCATTGTGTCTTTTGACAAGGTAGTTGCGTAAGGATTAACATGTTCAATGTTCAATTCTTCAAATTCTGCTAAAACGGATCTAATCTTCAAACATTCTTCCAGATAATTATCTTGATTTGCATCAATCAATTGTAAATATTCACCTCTAGTGAAAATAATTGCATGATTTTGATTATCAGATTTACCATCACCCAAAATTGGATTACCAGAAATCTGAACTCTGAATTTAGGTCTTCTTCTTTCATTTGACATGATTTCACAATGGCCATCAATTAAAGCAGAGTAAATTCTTGGTTCACCGCCTTCTTCTAATGGAGGTTCTTCATCTAAATAAGCAATCTGCAAATCAGGATAAGCACGTAATAAAAATTCAGCATTCTCTAATTCTTCCTTTTTGAATTTAGCTAATCTTTGCATTGAAACAACAAATTTGAATTTTCTTCTTGCCATTCTTTCCAATTCTCTTTCCAAGCCTTCGGCATTACCACCAAACATTTGAACAATTTCAGGATTTTCAACACGATATAACAATTTAATAGCTCTTGCATAATTCATGAAACCTGAAACAGTTCTGTACAAAGTTTGTGATCTCAATGAAGCCCAAATTCTAGTTCTTAAGGTATATTCCGGAGCAGCAGATTTGAAACCAATACAGTAAAATGGCAAATCGTCAATTTCTTGCTTAACATCATCTTCCTTTTCATCTTCAAAGGCAACAGTTTCTTCGGCTAAAATCTTCGTATCCTTCACAAAACAATCCCATTCAACAGGGTGTAATTGTTTCAAATATTCTAATAACGTAACTCTTGAAAATTGATCGTCTTCTCTGATAATTTCCTTCAAGGATAACAAAATCTTTTCGGAATAATGAGGAGTGAAAACAGTGAAGGTTGGCATATTATCAACAGGTAAAGGTTCAGGTATTGGGGTTGCCAATGACTGAGCAAAGAAAGAAATTCTTCTTTCAGCTTCTGAATCCGCTGGGAAAAATTCGGTGGAAAAGTTATTGTCATCTTGGGACACGAAAAAGGTTGGTGCTCTCAATGTTCTCTTACCTTCAACTTCAGATGGGACTTGATGATACAATAATTTTTGAACGTGATCAATTGCTAATAAATGTTCTCTATACATAGAAATAACAATTGCGTTCCAAACTTGTGAAATTAAAACCTTTGGCTTATATTTAATTTCCATATCAGTGGTAGCCAAAACCTTAGAATAAATTCTCTTTGGTAATCTTGAAAAAATATTTCTCCAAGGAGTTAAAATTGAAATACCCAAATAAAATGATCTACCGACTGAGAAAATGGTGTTCACCAGAATGTACCACATATAAGTATCCAAGAAGAATAAAATCATGTCAGTTGCATACATCAAACCTAGAGTAATCTTTGCTTGTTGCTTACAAAGCTTATTACCCCACCATTGCTCACCGTGACATCTCATTGTCATGGTTGATAAATCTCTAATTGGATCTCTAATAGATAAAATCAAGAAATAGTAAGATTCTGAAAATTTGGCTGCAAAGACTGTAACCCACACCAAATATGACAAATATTTATCAATACCTTCTAATGGTGCAAATGATGCAGTAAACGTCTGTTGAGCAACATACCTTCTTGAGTTATCCTTCATATACGAAGTAAACAGACCACCTAGAGGCATTATTGTCAAGTAAACAATCGTACCGACAGCAAAGAAAAACATGACAATTGAAACAGCTAATGCAGCAGTTGATTTTGTGATTAGACCAGCATAAGCAAAGACAAAAATGATTGGTCCAAGATTAATACCGAATAAGATACATAAGAATAACAATCTTCTCGACAAATGTTGAGCACCAGCCCAAGATCTTGGAACAAACATCCATTCAAATAAAGTTGCCAAAATATTGATACCTGAAGCAACTGTACCACCCAAAGCACATGATGCCCATCTAGAGGAAGCTAATGGTTGATTATTCAAAACTTGAACATAATTATGAGTGTATAACGTTGGAGAGTTGTATGCACAATACATCCAATAGATTGAAATATGGAAAACCCAGATTCTATTGAAGTTGGTAATAACATGCAACCAAGTTCTTGACTCCTTATAGGTTTTAATAAAAGTGGAATTCCAATCAATTTCACCCAATTGGAAATATCTTTCTTCTTGAGGTAAATCGATTAATCTGGTCTCGCCAACATACATTCTTGCTAAACCTTGAGGGTACCAAAACAATTGGTTAACATCATCATAACCAACAATTCCACTATGATCCTTTTCACGTTTAACAAATCTACCATCAACGATTTCATAGACTTGATCTCTTAAAAATTTATACAGTGGTGTAATGACCCTGTTAAGATAATCACCTTCAGGAATTGGATCAACTCTGTTTTGACAAGCATCAGATCTTAAATAATCAGTTGCGGATTTGTAGATAAAACAAATACATTCAGGGGTAAATCTGACTTGATTTGCCTCACCCCAAATCAAAAGGTACAAAGCAATTTGTTGAACTCTTTCGATTGGAGAATATTGATTCATTTGATTTTTCCATCTATAATCTGCAGCCTGCAGTGAATCATCACTTTCAATTTCATTTAGAATTTGATCTGGGTTTTCAGTTTCCAGATTTTCGTTATCCTTATTTTTCTTCTTTCTTTTGAAAATGTTCTTCTTTGATTTTTTCTTTGATTTCTTGATTTTTCCTAAATCAATGTTGCTAAAACCAACTCTGTCATCGATATCCATTTGACAAGCGAAGTACCATTTTTTGTAGTTGGCGGAGTCACCACCAATATAATCTGCGTGTAATGACAACAAGGCTTGAGCTGGTGTCATTCTTGATGATCTTGAATCCAACAAAACCATAAAGTAGTCAAACATATTTCTCATCGAATCTCTTTGGAAACCAAATTTATTACATAGATCAATGAAAACATCTTCAATTTGTTCAATTGAAACTGGTGCTTGATTATCAGCAGTCCAAGCAGGATAAGGATCTGTTGGTAATGCCATCATACCTTGATCATACATACCATTACCACCTGCTCCATAGTATGGAGTGGAAGCGCCTGAGGATCTTGGATCTCCATAACTCATCTGAGATGGGGTATAATTAGCACCATAGCCACCGTTATCATAAGGGGTACCTGGTATATTACCGGGACCGTAACTGAAGTCGGAATACGATTCTGGATCATGTTGACCTGGTTGATCGTAATAGCCCTGACCACCTTGTGGCATTTGTTGGTTCATATCGTTGTATTGGTCATAACCATTTTGGTTATAATACTGGTCATTATTTGATTCATCATAATAACCTTGGCCTGGTTGGCCTTGTTGTTGGTCATAATAGCCTTGGCCTTGTTGCTGGTCGTAGTAGCCTTGGCCTTGTTGACCCTGTTCATAGTAGCCTTGATTGGCACTATTTGGATCATAGTGTTCGTCGTAAGACATCTGTAAGAAAAAAAAGAGGGGGGAAACGGTATCGAACGAACCGAATAACGTGCCAAAGAATTAGTATAACTTGTTACCAATAATACTGAAGATGATATGATGAAAACACTGTTCTGATATACATACACTTGTTTTACCACAATATTTATCTATTTATTGTGATGTGTAATTTCTGTTAATTTTGTGTGATGAAGATCAAATACTATGAAATAACACAGACTATTGATGGATGAGGAGGATGTTTTTGTTGATGTAGTAGTGGTGATATTCGATATTATTGTAGTAATAGCTAAAGATGTTGTTGCCAAAGTGCTTGAGATAGACTTCGAAACTTGTGCAGAGGAAGAATTCAAACCAAATTATAGGACGAATAAAAATCTTAAAGTAACGACTTGAGACCAACGAATATATAGTTATGCCTTGTAGTTGTTAGATAAAAAATCAAAGATCCGAAAATTGGCGATGATTCTTTCTTTATTTTTGAATTCTATGAACTTCGTTAATTTGATCCAGTTGATATTTGAAAAAGGTTTGAACCGCCTCTTGGATTCCAGAAGATCAAACAGGAGAGTTCCAAACAAGAAGGAAACAAAAAGAAAACAAGAGAGTAGGAATTCAAGAGAAACTAGTATCAGCTAAACTGGAACAAGTGGTGCCAAGTATAGTTAAGTAGAGTAGATCACTCAAGAGCAAATCCAACAACAGAACAAGAAGAACGAAGTGTTCGAGAAAAGGGGAAGAGCAATGTATCAAACAGACAAATGTAATTCCAAACAACAAGGAGAATAGCAAACGCCAAAAAAAAAATAAAGAAAATAAAAATTCAGGTCTATTATTTCCTGTTTCTTTTCAAAATAACAAAGTTAATTGGATTGTCGAGTATATACAGCAAACAACTTATGATTAATTACCTCCAAGGATATAGAAACCTGGCAACAAACACCACCCAACTGCTGAAAAAGCAAATGGAAATAACAGATACATCAGAATTCAACAACACCATCATCTATTCCATATACTGACACGCCTACTTTTTTTTACTATAGAAACTTTTCTTTTTTCCTGTCAATTCTGTTTCTAAAAAAAAAATGATAAAAATGAAAAATTGGAAAAAGGGAGAAAATAGAATATTCATTAATTTTTTTTCCGTGCACAATACAAACCACAATAGAAATCATAATATATTACAATATAAATCACAACAATTTTATAGACCAACCTATTCAAAAAATAAACAAACAATGCGGTTTGAGGTTGATCCAAAAATAACTTACACGTCTAATTTAAAATTAAAATTAATACATGAGACGCGAAATTGGCGTTTCCCGACTCGAATCACGTAGATATGTTGCGTGGGTATGGTGGTACATCCCGAACGCGACGCGAAAAGCCGGGTTGCCAGCCTACTTTTCCAACAATTTGCGCTTTTTATTTTTTTGTTGTTTTGCATTTGCAAAGTCTAGATTTATTGAAAGGGGGTGTGAAGGAATGTGGCATTGGCATTTCCAGCAAGTCTTACACGGTCCAAAATCGGACTTAGGAATTATCTGATTTTTATTTATTTCAATGTGTATATTCCAAAGCTTACTTTCTTTCCCAGGCAATGTTGATTGTTATGGGAATACAGATGAAAAAAAAAAGAACAACAACATCATCTTCCTAAATTTTAGATCCAACAAACGGTCAAACTACTGCTTAATCATTGCATCCATTCTTAAATATGTGTGCACATCAAAAAAATGGAAAATGAAAAATAGGAAAAAAATATAATTTTAAAACAGTGTATATAATGCACTATCACGTGATCCACAGCTACAGCACTATCACGTGATTAGCAGACATATATATATATATATATATATATGTATGGACATATGTACATGGCTATGCCTGTGGGTCTATCTGACTAGTCTCAAGAGATACTCCCTGATACCCGTCTCGTTGATGTCATTCTGGATCAACGCTCTGACTTCACTGTGGAGCGCAGAATCGCCTTTGCCAAACTTCCTAACCTTGCTAATCATTGACCACAGTAGATTGTAAACACACCATTTCGTCTCACCACTCTTGTCATCCAATTCTTCAATTTCACCAGCCTCATTGATGATGGCTTCTTTGCCTTTCAAAACAACATCATTTATCTTGCGGACACATTCCTCAAAATAGACCATCGCCATTTCTTTCTGTTTGATCCCCTCCTCCCCAGCTTCTTCTTCTTCTTCATCTTGCACGTCGATCAGCCGATCCAAATATTCATCACAGTAAACCTCGCTTAACGGCCATATCTTGATGTTCTCAGCATCATCACAGTTAAAGCAGTTCCAAACACTTCTGATAACGGTCAGCTCATCCAAAACCCCAAATTTACATAGCATTTCAATGAACAACAAGCCGATTCTTGGCTCGCTATTCCAAATTCTCAAAACACCATTGATGATCCACTCTTTGATCATCTTGTCCATGTCCACATCCATATCAACATCACCACCATTGCTGTGGCCATTGTTACTGGCCCACTCTTTGATATTATTGATCACAGTCTTCAGTTTATCTCCGAAAACCTTATTCAAACTCTCTTCGAAAACTGAAAATGATCTCGAACCAATAAGACAGATCGATTCAGTAACTAATGTGATTATGTACTCCCCACTGTTCTTTACAATGTTGCCACCGTCTTCATCGATTTTTTCTCTTAGTTTCTCAACCAATTCAATCAACGATTCTTCACTCTCTTCTGTGTTTTCCAAATTCATATATACGTCTCTACATAGATCGTTATAGGGATGCTCATCATGGTTGAATAAATAATGTGAAAACAATTTGTACGTATCAGTATTGGTTTCTATGATTAACTCGTTGTTGTTCTCATCCATAGCATCCTCTTCCTCATTAATTTCAAACGGATCGTTTGTATTCTTACTGGCAAATTCGTTACCAAAAAATTTGCTATCATATTCAATTAATTCCTCTTTGTTCTTCAATGACAAATTGGCAAATTTCTTAAAATCCAATGGTAGTGTCTTATCTCTAATAAACTTAAAATTTGTAATTAAGATCTCTTTATGAATCACATTTTTAATAAAATAAATTTTCGGATTATAGATCGATTCATCTCCCAATTGAACAATATCACTGACCCACTCTTGCCATTCCCATTCAAATTTAAAGTTACTGATTTGTAATAGAAACCAATTGATAAATCTGTTGATGTTTTCGATCTCAAATTTTTCAATATTTTCATAAAAATAACGGAAACAGTCACCAATAAGTTTGGAAAAGATTAAACTTTCGTTCGAGTGCAACTGGTTCTTTTTAACCAATGTCCAATCACGTCCACATGTGTCTGCAATCAATGTTTCAAAATAAATCAATGGAATCTCTTCACATTTTGGTACTGCAAATATAAAATTAATTATATTTTCAATCACAACTTCTTCCATTTTCCAGGTCGACTTAAATCCATCTTCAAACTCTGATTGAATTTTTTTTGCCGAGTTGATCATTTGGAACTTAATCTTTTCTTCAAATTCAGTGCTGTCTTCCAAATTCTTAATCAAATCAAAATCTAACCCCTTATTCAAATCATTGATAATCATTAATTTATCTAATGGAGAATTCACCCTGCAAAATCTCTTTTCATTAAAATAAATAGGTAAATTAAGAAGCTGCTTAGAAACGGTAACTCTGTTGAATTCAACATTGATTAACATATTACTGATTATATCATTCAAAATCATTGATTCAAACGAAAAAATATCCGGTAATGTTGCAAAATCCAGTTCTTTTCTTGAATTTTCAAATTTAAAAACATTAATGTGGTATCTTGGGGTTCTCCCAAAGTTTATCCCTGATTGAAGAAAAATCATTTAAATTTTTAAACTTATTTAAAATCTCACTATTTGGCAAGTCAATTTCCCCAAGCTTATGTTTGATCATAACAAATTCTACATCTTCCTCACCCTCTTCCTTGGTTTTTGTCATCGATTTTTCATTCAAAACAAATTTAATTAGTGGAGAAATAATTGAACAAACATCATAAAATAGTGTATTATCATCATTTAAATACTGTTCAATTGCACCTGGCGCATCTTTTAAAATATCTTGAAAACTGACGCATGATCTATCATCATTTTTACCAAATGGTTTGAAAATTTTCTCTTCTTCAGCACTAACAAATTTAATATCAAACTGTTTACTGGTTTGAATTATTTCAAAAACTTTACTCTTCAAATTTTCATTATCTTTATCATTAACTAATAAGTATGGTAAACTCAAAATTGTATCATAGTAAATCATTTCTGCCAATCCACACCGTTCACTGTTTGAATTTTGTAATTCGATGGCCAATTCGATCAATTGTCCCATAAGTTTGACAACAACATCATCATAATCATCAATTACAGAGTTTAGTAAGGCAAGAAATCTGATAATTAAAACCACTCTGTTCCATGTTTTACCCATGTACATCTGCTGGCTTTCGTCTTGATTATCATCACTCATTCCCTCCCTCTTCATATCATCAAAAACTACATTAATTCTTTCCTTCAACCATTGGACTATGTCTTTACCGATTTGATTGTTTTTCGCATTTGCCAAAATAACCAAACCCGAATACAGAATTGATTTATGTGGCATCTCAACAATCACTGACCCAATAAATTTGATGAAACTGCTACTAAAATCTTCATCTGACCAAAAGTATGACATCGTTTCACTACTTTGTGTGAGCAATGTTTTGACTGAAGAGTTTGCATCTCCAAGGGTAAATAAACTATTACATAATTCATTCACTCTAGTAATTTCGTTACTCAGTTGCATCCGCCTTTGTCTCTTTCTATTACCATTACCACCAGCATTAAAACTCTCTTCGTTTGCACGTTGCTGAACATCTTGGTAATTGTCAACTCTACTAGTGCCAGGATTATTATTGTGATTGTTTTCCTCAACAACGCTGATATCGTCCATTTCTTCTCTTTGATGCGGTGGAACATAATCATCATTGTTGCCAATATTTGCGTCCTCCATCATGTGTGGTGGTAATGCAGTTGCATCGTTTTGGTTATCAAACGGTTCATAATCTCCATCTTCATACTCATCACGTTGTCTCTTTCTGCTATATTCTTCAGACATTTTGACTCGATTGGTTGTTATGGGAATGTCTGTTCTGTCTGTGTGTAGAAGACGTTATTGATGATTGGAAGTGGACAAGAAAAGTCAAACTAAAGGAACTTTCTTGCGATTTGCTCGCTCAACAACCTGTTTTTCCTCAAAAATCGAGTCCAGTTTTTTCATCGTAACACATAAACATTTCAACACTGCACGCATGGTATAACGCATTGGAATGTAATACGATATGATACATATTGGCGTTTTTATGTTACAAAAATAGAGGGGAAAAGGAAAAAAATAAAGACATAAACCAAATGTTTGAGTAGAAAATTATTCATCAGTTCTTTCTTCAAGCAACTCGATTTGAGCTTTTAATTTAGGCACAATCTCGGTCTCCAGATTGTTGTATTTACGTTCTAGTTGTTCGATTTCTAATTTAAGTGCTTGATTTTCAACTTCCAACAACTCCTTCTCAGTACGGTGCAATCTGGTACTCTCAACAATATCATTATATTTATTTCTCAATTCTTTCATTGCCTTTTTTTCATCCAAGAGGCTTTTCTGTAGCTGTGATAAATCTGAGTTTTGTTGATATTCAAGCAACATCTCCTCCACAATATACCGTTTACTTCTTTCTTTATTCAATTGCTTGGCTAATGAAGTGATGGCAGTCGCATACTGTATTGAACCATGTGCTATATTTGTATCCAGCTCAATTTCTCCATTTTCTTGAACTGTCAAACCTTTAGTATCTTTCAAGTCGAAATTAACCGGCACCGCATCTCCTACGTCTTCACTGCTTGATGTCAATTTGTTATTTGAAATGGAAGCTATACTTTTTCTTAGGTTATCCTCCAACATAATTTCTCGGGATACCGAGGATGCCAATTCCGTTGTTACTAGCTCAAGTTCTTTCAATAATTTGGCGTTATCATTCAAAAGCCCATACTGCTCAGGCGTGAAACTAGAGAAATAAGTCGAAGAACCATCCGACATAGGCGTCAATGGCTCATTATCATAAAACACACCTTTGGAAGGTGTGCCTATATCAGAGATACCTGCTATTTCATCTACATGTGACAACTTTTCTTTTATTGGCTTCTCAAAATTTATCTGAGGGATTTTGGTTGAACTTGAATATTTTAACGGTGACGACTCTTTAGAATTCAAATTTATTGTCATGTCAATTAAACTTTTATTTGATTTCATTGGCGAACCTAATTCTTCACTCTTAGTATCTTTGATAGGCGATGAAGTTTCTAGATATTTTTCAGTCTCAACTAAAGGATGATTATCTTCTACTTCTCTTTCGTTTTCTTCCTCTCCTCTTTTTTGTTTCTTTAAGTCTTCAGTGACTGGGAATTTAACCTTTGCAGCAAGTTCTTCCCGATTAGAACTTTCTCCGTCATCCGTCAAATGCAACGGCTGGGTTACCGTCATTGTAGAATATCTGACCGTATTGTCATTTTCATCCTGCTCGTTTCCTAAAATATCATCCTCTTGATTTCCATATGACCCGTAGTTGTTTTCAAAAGTTCCTTGATTGATAACAGGTGTTAGTTTAAGTGCCATCTGATCCAGTGTGTTATTAAGTTCGGATATATCCACATATTGTGATGCATTAGACTCAGCTTCTTTCTTATTTTCATCAGGCTTGCTATTGCCTTTATTAACATCATCGTTGCTTGTTATCTCTGAATTGTTTTTATCGGCAGCATTTATTACTGAGTTTGTTTCTGGATCAGTGTTCTTTTCGAAGAACTTAGATGAGGAATGGTTTGGAAATTCGGTTGCTGAATAAAATACTGTTTGTTGGGTTGAATTATTTTTTAAACCGTACATTGCGCCTTGCTGTGTTTTCTGATCCTTTTGATTAAACGATTCAAATGTGACAACAGAATCAACACCGGATCTTGTGTTCTCATGATGGACTCTTTGATTAACTGACTTTTTTACCGGCGAGTTGCTATTTGATGGTAGTGGTGATAATTTATCATTTCTTTCCTCTTCAACGTCAGTGTTGTCCTTCTTAATCTCAGAGTAAGCGTTTCCCGTGTCTTCTTCATCAAGCTCTACATCACTGAGTGAATTAAAATCAATTTTGTTTACAGTTTTTGCTCTTTTTTCCTCTACAGGTTTTGAAGCTTCATCTGATGATAGATTTACTTTTGACTTTTGCTCCAGATTCTTACTACCAGCCTCGGCAGTTGCAGTTTCCATGTTAGACTGATTTGGCAAGGAAGAATTATGCTGATATCCATAACTGTTTTGACTGTTTTCATTTATTTGGTTCATCCGATTAACTTGACCATCTCTCCATTGATTCTGAGGCATGCTATTTCCCGATTGTAATGACATGGATCTTGGTCCCATTGGTGGGAAGCCATAGGGGGCAGGCCCGTTAGACCCAGAAAAAACGGGCCCTTGTCCCTGTTGAGGAATGAATCCTGGTCCTGGCATCTGCCCGGGCATTCTGTTAGCGCCCATGCCCATCTGCTGTGGATATGGCATACCATATGGCACATTCATTTGCATATTGGATGGCATATTAGGCGTCATTCCATAATAGTTTGCATAGCCAGGTGGTCGGTTACCAGCATAACTTTGCAAGCTCATTGATCTTGGGGGAGCCATATTATTCTGGACGATCTGGTCTCTTTGTTTTGAGAAGTTTATTGCCATTGCTTTCTTCTGGGCCATTTGAAGCTTCCTGTATTGATCGCCTGATATTTTGGAACCGTTAGCGGACGAGCTTACTTTCAGTGTCGGTATATAAGGTGTCGAGTCGGTCAGGCCGAAGGAGCCTATTCTATCGCCTCTAATATGCTTCAAATCGTCGAATGAAATTTCCGTGTCGACAGTATTCATTTCCACCGTACCATCCATGCCATCACCGTCGTTGTCGCCATCTCCGTCGAAAGCAGTACTTCCATGACTATTACTGTTTTTTCCGCCACCTCCGAACTTTTTCCATTGCTTTTTCATGAACTTATTGACCGAGGTGGATGTTGTGTTAACGGACGAGCCTGAGTTTCTACGCTGTCTTATTTGTTTTGAGGCATTGGCTTGATATGGATTTCCTGCGTAGGGGACAAAACTTGTGTTGGAAGGCCCCGGATGCATGTACAACTGCTGCTGCGGCTGCTGCGGCATGCTCATATTCATCTGGGGATTCATGTACATCTGATTGAGCTGTTGATAGGGTGGATAGGGGGTCTGGCCCTGGCCCTGGCCTTGATTTTCCTTCTGCTGTTGAGGCTGGTTCCCTATGCCGGCGCCGCCATTTCCATTGCTATTGATTGGGGTTTCGTAATTCAGATCGATGAACATTGATTGGTCCAGGCCTCTCATATGGTCTGTTGAGTACGCCGGTTTCTTCGCCAAATCCTTGTTACCCGTGGTACCCATTGCCGCCTCCATCTTCAATTGACGTTGTAGCTTGTTCGAGTTCAGTGGACAAGCGTAAATAGATGCATATAAATATAAATATATCTATATCTATATCTATCTATCTTATAGTAATGATAAACAAAGAGATATATCCTATAACAAAGAAAGAGTTTGACTATCCAAAAGGTCTACAGGTCAAATCCGTCAGGTCCAATTCCATACAATACAATCCAATATAAGAAAACCCCATTTCCTTTTTCTTTTTCTCTGTTCCTCACCTTCTCTCAGAATTGGAAAACGCCCATCGCTGCCATTTCGTAATTCCGGTATTTTGACGGGAATAGCCGACGAGACAAGGACATGAATGGAGGAGCCATCAATGCTGGGGCTCTGCATCTCCAGGGGCTGCGGAGACCTGTGCTGCAAGATCCTTGGCACGCTCAAGCAACGAGCGGTTTTCGACACGCATGGGCAGCAGACGGCCATGCTGCAAGGCGATGTGGTCGTCAACGGTGACAAGGTACTTCCCATTTTCGTCAAACACCATCTCTGTTCCCACCAGCTTGCTCCACTCGCCAAGAAGAACGGAGCTTTTGCTTTGGAACAACGGGTTTGCCTTTGCCCAGCCGGAAACACGGAGCTTGTTGACTGTGGTGGAGACGCCAGACTCGTTTTTGTAGTTGATGGACTCCTGGATCTCGTTGGACGGTCCGCGTTGCTGGGCCGTTGCCTGTGTGTCGATTGGGTCTGTGGCTGCCTCAAAGGAGGAAGGGTTGGGCGGGAAGACCACGTTCACATAGACGTCCTCGTAGTCGTCGTCCCCGGCCGGGGCTGGGGCAGGGGCCCCGTGCGGCGGCGTGTCTTTCTTGGTGGTACTTTCAGAGCTTGCACTGCCTCGCATGCCTGCGGTTGGCCTCATCCTGGGCCAGCTGCAACTTCCTGCGGTACTCTACGTCTTCCTTGCTGCCGGCCTCGAACTGGCTGGTGGCAAAGTGCCAATCCATCTCGGCGCCGTGGGACAAAAAGCTGGTTTCGGCATTCATGAACAAAACCCAGCTTTTGCTGCCGTCGCCGCTTCTCCTGTACCCGTCAACCGAGCACGTGCTGCCGCCGATCCTGGTGCTCTTGCCGTCGCCGCCGTCCTTGGCGGTGAGGTGATCTCTCACGCTCGAGTAGCCCGCCAGGGCCATCCCCAAGGCAATCTTGGTGGCGGCGTGGGTGACCAACACAATTGTCTCCACGCCGGGATGCCGGGACTCGAATTTCGGGATGAACTTGGCCCAGAACGTTTTGCACCTTTCGAAGATCTCTTCTTCGGTCTCTCCGGCCTCGTTTGGGACCACCGTGTCCCACAACCAGTCCATGTCCGAGGGCACCGATTTGAAAAACGAGTTCAGCCTCAAGTTGTCTGCCGGCACCGGCACGATTTTCCGGTTGGGCTTGAACCACTCTCCCAGGCCTCTTTCCGGGTGGATGGCCAGCGATAGTTTTTCGGCGGTGGGGTTGATTGTCTCGATGCACCGGTAGAAGGGCGACGAGAAGATCATCTGCGGCACGGGGAGGCCCCTCTCCTTCAGCCCGCCCGTCAGGAATCCCTCCAGTTCCAGCGACTGGGCCACCCCATGTGGCGCCAATGCTGGGTCGCTGTCGATTCCCGTTGGCGGTGGGGCCTGCTGTTCTAGCGGCAGCCAGTTGGAGCGGTATCCGTGACGGACAATGTATACTGTTTTCAAAGTCATTTGTTTAGTAGGAATGCGCCGATTGTTTGTCAGAGGGAGCAAGAGAGATCTTGCTGCACATGCAAATCTACCTATATATGGCGCTATCGAACTCTGTCGATACATATACATGTATACACACACTTCACCAAGAAAAGAACACAACACAACAGCAGGATAAGGACGACAGTGTTCCCTGCTTCCTCTAGCGAGCATTTTTTTTCCCTTGTGTTGCCCTCTTCAACTTCTACTGCTCTTTTTTGCCTTCCGGGGAGGCCAGCTGCTCGTTGCTCTTCAGCGTGCCCTTGGCCTTTTCCTTCTCCAGCTCGGCGAGAAACCAGGTGACCGTTGCCCACAGACAGAGGGCTATGACCAGCAGGTTCAAAAAGTGGATCGATCTGCTCGTAAACACCATCCATAGCAGCGACATGGTTAACAGCACAAACGAGCCGTGCGTGGCCCGGATGAGCGCCGGATTGGTTCCCGGCGTGAAGACAGAGTCCCACAGGTCTGTAAAGAACGACATCGTGATGGTCTACTTGCCCTGGTGCTGTTTTCACCTCCTCCCCTGGCGTTCTACGTACAGGGATCCGGATGAAAAACACACACACACACATAAACAGAGGGTGGCAAAAAGCGTGGAGCGGCAAAACAAAGAGTGGGAAAAGCGGAGGGGCATCAACTCGCCGTGAGCAGAGCGAAGCTTCGCTCTGATGGCGATTTAAAAGGATTCGTGAAGAGAACGGTGTCTTGGAAAGACGCTCTCAGGGCAACTGCGAACGGAGCGGTGCATGGGCTGGACTGCCGGCTTGCCCCGCTATCCCCAAGAACCGCCCCAGAGACAAGAACACCATGGCGCCAGGTTTCGAGCCCAAAACCCCGGTCCAGCTGGACCCACCGAAGGATGACGCTCTGACGATGAGCCAGATCGCCGAATGCGACGGCGAACGCCATAACTGCATGTACATCGCCATCAAGGGCGTGGTGTTTGATGTCACGAGAAACACCAAGGCGTACGGCGTCGGCAAAGGGTACCACGTCTTCGTGGGCAAAGACGCCTCTCGGGCGTTGGGCAAGAGCTCGTTGAGCCCCGAAGACACAGACCCCCGGGTCAGCTGGGACTACAGCACGCTGACGGAAAAGGAGATGAAAACCCTGAACGACTGGTACACCTTCTTCGAAAAACGATACAACATCGTCGGCCGTGTCTCGGACCTCCCTGGCAGGTGAGTGGGCCGGTTCCCGGCCCACTTCGTTGGCGTCCGTTGACGCAGCACCAGCCACCGCTGCCGGCCCCAGCGTACCACGTCTATAATGTCGTATACTAGATCAGTGGTTATACCATGGTCCTATTTAGGTTATCTACATACACGCTTGACAACGTTCTCAAAATCGTCACTACACCACTCCCGACCTCTCTTGTCCTTGCCTTGCAAGCGGCTGGCAACAACAGATTTGACTGCGAGTTTGCTGTACCGCTCCCAGAGCTTGCCCAGTCTGGCCGGGTCGGAAACGTTCCTCTTGCCTTCAATAAACCCTAGCACCCCAAAGGACCGGATCAGCAGGTCGGCGCCGTTCTCCACACGCACGACACGATCAAACACCTGGACAATGCTTTCTTCCATTCGGACGCTGACAAAGGGCGACGCTGTCAGATTCAACAGCTGCTCGATGGCTCCATTTCTGCGTAACATCTTCAGATCTTCACTGCTGGTCACACATCTACCCAACGTGTGGACTAACCACTGCAGCTGTCTGTAATAGTCGGCGTCATCGTCGTTGGACCCGCCCCTAGTATGCTCGTCCTTCACAAACGTGTTCATGATCGCTTTGTACATCGGAATCTCAAAATCCCTATACTTCGAACCACCAATGATGTACCTGTAGGCCTTCTCATAGAGGAAATGTCCCGGATTGCTCAAGATGGGAACTAGATAGGACAGCATAATGATGAACAATTTACTCATGTCCTCAACATTCTCCTCCCCTGAAGCTCTATCCAACCTCTTCTGCTCAAGCGTGTATAGTAAACTTCCAAGGTACACCTTGAATGCGGACCTCTCCTTGAATGTCAGACTTATATTGCCCGCTTCCTCCTCCATCTTCTCCTTCGGTTCGTCTTTCCGATCACCCTTTTGTGCAGCGTGTCTTTTTTCAATGGCCCTAATGTCCTCCTCAATCGTCAGCAAAATCGAGCTTATGATTCTTTTAGAAATCTCAGCAACCTCTTGCAATTCGTGAGCTAAACCACAGATTACAAATTGAAGAGAGTTGGTCTCTATCAGAGCACGAATATTGACTTCAACAGAATCCTGCTTAATTTTGAATAGATCCTCGTTGTTGACAAGCAGCAGTAGAAGAAACTCGATATCGTACACAACATCACCTTCAATTTCATTCAAATCAAGCTCTTTAAGGTTGTAAAATTCCTGCAATTTTAACAAATCCTGCTTCTGTGATTCGATAGTTTTCGTTAGTTCCGGCATTCTGACATTTCTAACAGACGGATCAAAGTACTTAATACTCTTACCAATGATTGCTTTATAAATATTAATCGTCAAAAAATTGGCAATACCAGGCGTGTCAATAATAAAATCTGGCACTTCAATTAAACCGCTTGAAATTTCAGGATACCACTCATCTATTAAATCCCAATTTGAAACCATTTGAATCCAGCTTTTTCCAGTCTCACCTTCAATAATCATCAATAGCTTCTTCAAAACCAAATCACTTGCACGAGTTGTACCTCTGTACATCTTGATGATTTTGAGAACTGATTCATAGGAAGAAGATAACATTTTGATATTCATTTCAAACAAGTATAAAAATATCAATGACGTGTAATACTTACATTCCTCGTTTTTGAAAAATCTCATCATCAAAACATTATCAGCATTGTTTAACAAAATATTAACTAATTTTGTGCACTCAATCACATTTTTGGATCCAGTTTGAACAACCCATAAACAATACTTGACAACGTCAACATTTTGGATCCACTTCTTGCTGAAAATGACTTCAAGATGTGAATTCAACATATGCTTTGGCACAAATTTCCAAATTGATGTCGACAATGAGTTTGGCAAACATGTTAAAAATTGTGCAAATTCTTCATTTAATGTGAAATCAACTTTCTCTGCAAAAACCTTGGTGATATATAGTGTTGCACGATATAACCAAGTATTGATAACCTTGAATCCATTATTTCTATTATATAAGGTGAAAATTATGGAAACCATTTCAGGAGAAAAAATCAAATTGGATACATTACGAACAGAATTTAATGCAACCAATTTTTCAACTGTTTCTTGAATTTCAAGTATCTCCTTACATTCCTCATCTTTTTGAATATAAAGTCTAATCGATGATATGTAGACGTTTAATGAAGTATCAAACTGGGCATCTTCAACTTCTATTCTGGATTGTATATATTGCATGGCAATTTCATATAATTCAAATCTAAGTTCAACATTTTCAATTGATAAAAACTGTAAAAATTTGAAACCTCTGATATTGCCAGAAATTTTGCTAACGTCATTTCTAAATGAAACACTTAGCCTTTTTGCAATTGCTGGTTCCTCCAAACAAATAACCTCCAAAATCCCATAATAAAGACTATTATAGTCTGAAGTTTTAGCAAGCTCTATTAGATGGGAAATTTGGTCTTCTTTAAAAGTAACGTTTTGAATAAGCTTTGTAAAATTTTTGACTGAATCTGCATCCATTACTTTATTTTCATTGGTATCACAAAATTGAATCACTGAATCACAGTCCAACTTGATTTTTCTATCCAGCGCAATATTAATCAGTGACTTTTGGAGACCGAAATTAGCATGCGGTTCAATCAAAAATTTGATAATTGATTCACTCGATAATACCCACACATATCCTGAAATTATACCAAGTGCAGTATTTGATAGTGTACAATTTTGAATTAAACTGTCAATTGAGTCACGTAATTCGTTTTTGTAAATGCTATTACCTGAATTTCCTAACAGTTCTTTAAAAACATCTCTGAATAAAGACATCACAAAGTACTTTTTTGAGATTTTTAAAACATTCTCCTTTTCATTTGAAATTTCATCGGAATTTATGAAGAAATCACCCCAAAATTTTTTGTCCAATAATTGTATATTTGTAGTCGTGATTTCTTCATCTGTTATAACAGAAAATTTTTGAATGAGATAATTACCATATATTGAAGCCAAATCAAACAGTAACTCCTCAACGGAGTTTAAATCACTGTCAGAATTAATGATACTACGAATTCTATTAACAACTGCAATAATTTCAACGTCGGATTTTGGGATTAAAGAGTTAACTTTGGCCTTCAGTTTTGACATGGGTGTGAATGAAACAATAGAAAAATTCGTTGATATATTGTTCAGCAATGTTTTCTCTTTGATAAATGTTTCATAAGACTGAGAAGTGAAATCTAATTCAATTCCACAATATTCTTTCAAAATAAGATTCATCAAGGCTACCGGTTCACCCACTAAGAACATGTACAGTGAAAAGTTTTTGATCCACTGCTGAATTAGCAATTTATATTTGGCATCTGCAAATTTGGATTGCTCACATACAACGACATAGAACACTGATAGTCTGGAATATTTGTTTTCTGATGATTGCAATTTCTCAATTTCTGAAGTAACAATATCAAAATATTTATACGGAGTTTTGATAGATCTCGAGATGGATTCATCTAATAGTTTACAGATAACAGCAATACTTTCAAAAATATCACTTGTTAACTCGTTGAACGTTTTCAAAATTGAAAGAACAATCGCTAGAGATTGAGTGTACAAAATTTTAGTATTGGGGGACTTGTAATCTTCAAACGCCAATGTATCATCTAGGAAATTGGAGAGGACTTCGACGACTTTTGCAATCAAGACATTATCAACAACAACATTATCTGACATTCCTTCTCCATGATACTGTAAATCATACGGCAATTTGGCAAGAATTGTAAACAATGAATTTTTAGAATTTTTAGCAATATTAAACCATTTATTTTGCTGATTAGAAAGTGAAGACTGTGCAGTTAGTGATAGATATGTATTAAACAAGAGTAAATCGATATCTGTTAATTTTTCTCTTTTGAGCTGCATATCATTATTTTCCTCGTTGGCTCCTAATTGAATACCAACCACTTTATTAAAATCCTCAAATTGAAGTGGTATGTTGATGTTTAAAACTTTGTAATACCACTCTGCAGCTTTCATGTAATTTAATAACAATGTTTTCTTAATATTTTCCGCCTTCAGGCATTCGTTGGTAATACCCACAAATACTGTTGGATCAGGTAACTTCAAAGTTATTAAAGCTTCCTGTAACTCGTTACACAAATAGGTAAATCTGGAATTTTCGTTTATTTTCAATAATTTGGAGATTCTTGTATATTTCTGCAATACTGAAGTAACTAATTGTGCACTCATCTGTTTGATAAGCCCCTGTGGTGAATTCAGTCCTTTTGTTAATGATGAACGATTTAAAGATGAAGGACATATAACTTCCAAAAGGAGTTCTTTTGATAAATATGATGTGTTCCCATTTGTTTCAGTTTCAGAAGTTTCAATCAATTTTTTGAGCATGGAAACAAACTCACTTGGTATTGGCAGCTGAACAATTCTAGAAATCAACAACGTTTGACCAACATAGAATGACGTCAACTTTGGATCGTGTGCACCGTTAATATGGAATAAATGAGTCGTGTATGGGGCCGTGAGCTCTGGCGCCGCCTTCAAAACAGAGATAACTAGATTCGATTGCAAAATATCGGACCATGGATGCAAACAAGTTAGAACATTGTAAATGATTTTGTTATTTATTTTAAATTTATGCTCATCAATTACAATCTGCACACCCATGTTGTTAAACGCCGCATCTGAAGGCAAGCAGTTGGTTGGCACGTTACTAAACCACGTTCTGTAGTCATGGAATAGAAGTCCATTCTCTTCATCTGTTGTTATTTTCAGAAGCAACTTGTGCACATCTTCTTTGACTTCTTCATTTTTATAAAGCTCGACAAGTTTTGACAATGTAAAATCCCCCAACAATTTACACTTTGTCATTTTCCGATATGATTTTTCACTCAAAATTTTTGCATCGATAAAAGTCAAAACTTTTTTGATCAAAGCCACATTATCAAATTCATTTATAAATTTTATCCAGTTCAAGTTAATTTTTTTGTTGTTTGTTAATAAATCATTTCTGGTCAGCGGTGATGCATTTGAACATAAATCTAACCAAAACAGCGACATATAATGTCTGACTGTGATGTGTGATTTCCCCTGGTTACTTAGCCTAACTGTAGTTTTTGTCGGGAATAGAAGATCTGCTAGTGATTTCAACGATAGATCAAAATGGTCTAAGAATTCGTCCACAAATAATCCGTTGTTGAAGCAGACTATTGCAGACAATAATCTCAATGCAGGGTTGGCCGTTGTTGAGTGCTCGTTTGTCAAACATCTGTAGAACACCTTGACGTTATGCGTGGAGATGATTTCGGCAATCAAAGGTCTGACAGATGGCTCAAGCTCGGGCGTTGTATTGGCAACTGATATAAGTGACGTCAAATTTTCATTCAGGGACGCCAACGACGTATGATCATTTGTCGTTGCACAAAACGATTGGATCTGAACAAGTGATAGGATATGAAATCTGGAGCTTAAGAACTGTTGGATTTGTCTGATACAGGACTCCGATGCAGAGTATCTACCATCGTGCAAGTCCAATTTTTCAATCAGTTGGGAAAACTGAATGGCAGTTTCTGGACTTGCATTGGTTGTGTATTTTGAAGAAGAATCGCCGGACATGATTCTTTTTTTCAAGCCGGTTTTGCTATTTTTCAGAATTCAACCCTTCTACTAACGAGAAGATGGATCACTGGCTCGGACAAACTTCTTTTGACAAGTTGTGGCAAAACAAAATGAAACATGAGTTCAGTAAATGAAAAAATATTTTCATGTAGATGAAAAAAATAAAAAAAATATAAAAACCAAAAAGGGAAACAAAAAAAAAATGTTTCGAAAATAAATAAAACCTTGTTTGGTGCACGGTGTTTACAAAGACGATTAACATGTTCAAGTTCTATTTACCCTTTATTGGTATGGCCTGGATTAGTCGGTTAGTTGGTATCGGTGAAATCGGTGCCAAGAACGATAGATAGTATTCAAGATGTTGGGGGTGAAGGCAGCAGCAACGAGGAAGTCCCGTAATCAGGATTCCACGGTAAAGCCGAAAGATGTACCTGGGTTTTCTAAGTGGATAACATCCGAAGTGTACATTGAAGAGAAAATCACACAATCTTCATTGGAGCAGTTGGCATTGAGCATGATTGAAAATGTGGAATGGATCAACGAAGCCATTGAAGATATCTTATCTGTGGAAACGCCAGAAAATGGAGCAGAAGTTGATACTGGTGGGGATGAAGGTTTGGAGAAGGGGAAAAATGAACCATGGAAACAAGAAGACAAAGAAGCATGGAAGACGCAAGGTCACATGAAGAGGGATGTGCTAGTGGTGACAGAAGAAAAAAATGATAAAAAGAGGGATCGGCTATTGGAAACAGAGAGAGAACGTGATATTGCAAAGCAATCGGAAACGCAAGCACGACGGAAAGAACCGTACCAGAAAGAAAAAAGGGAAGAGGAAAAGGGAACAGAGAGTGAAGTACAACAGGAGACGCTGCAAGTGAACGGGGATACATCCCAACACATTATACCACAGACCGCAGATAACTCGTTCCTGTTGTTGAAATCACCGAAAAAAATACGAAATCAAAGTTCGTCTCCTATCAGGCGTGCAAGGAATCGTGAAGTTGAACTTGTGAAAGATGCAACATCGCTCGTTTTGGAGAAAACAAAATGGTCCAACGCCGAAGACACCAAACCCAAGGAAGACGGGGACTCAGATGCTGATCTCTCCTTTGAGCTGATCCGCCGTGACATCCGTAAGTCCTTTGCAGCCAAGCAGAAAGTGACGACCGAGGAAGATGGAGGGCTTGCCTACCAAGAAGAGAAAGACTGCGAAGTCGAGGCACAAAATAAGAGGAAATCTCCCGAGGAAGAAATTAAAGAGTTGTCGAAGCTTATCAGTGATGGGTTGTTCAGCGACGACAGCGATTCCGACCTGACCGTCGAATTTGATAAACTGGAGAAGATCGAATTGTCCCAGATCCAACGGCACAATGATTACAAATCGCCCATCAAATTTTCCGAAATGCCCAAAATCGAGCCGTTGACGTTAGAATCCAGCAGAAAGAGGTCCAGCAAGAAGGCCAACATCACAAAGAGCAGGAGTGATCGACACATGAGTACCGGCGTAGTAGCTGCGGCCAAAGTCTCACCAACGGTTTTCAATCGAAAAAGTACCAATTACGATAACAAATCGTTTGATTTAAAGCCATTACCCTCCGATATTTTTGCCACAGGCAATCTATCAACCGACGAACCGACCATCAAGTTAAACCGAAAGTTTCCAAGACCTATTGCAACTCACAGAGAGTCGGACAATGTCTCTTTGGAAAAAGTCATCTCTGAAAAGATTTCCCCCAATGGTCCGAGGGATAACAACAACGGATTGATGATGAGGCTAATGCAGCCTACCGAAGCCAGCAGGAACAAGAGCAAGCTTTCGCCTGTCCTGTCGCCGCACAACAAGAGTGCCAAATTGAGTCGGCGATCGACGCCGAAGAGAATAGTGGAGCATTCTGATTCTGGCAGTAAGGAAGCCAGTTTGGCACCTGTTGAGTTTGGAACGCTGAAGGCGCCGGAGGACGGTCGTGATCTCAGCAGCAGCATATCGCCGGTGAAGAGGCAGGTACCACTCACCAAGCGAAGTTTGAAAACGTCGATGAACTACGATGAGATTTTCAAGTCTGGCAAGGATCTCGAGAGCAACATTGTATCTGGGCTACTCCTTCAGTCGTCGAAGAGGCTGGAAAGTAAGGTTCCGATTTCGGCCATGAACAAGAGCTCAATGCAAGCGGGACAACAGCCGTTAAAGCATTTGACGGTATCCAACACCCACACAACCGCCAACTTGGGTTCCCGTTCGACTCGCCACCCCGAGCCTTCCAGCAAGCAGGCAGCCAGTCTCAAGTCCACCACAGAGTACAATCACAACGAGAACATATTACCTGCGGTTATAGCACCGTTGGAGAACGAAGACCCGGCGGCTGCTGACGACGGCACCGAGGATAACGATTGGTGTTCCGACCAGAACCTGAGGGAAGCAGCTATCGATACAGCGCAGAATCAACCCGACAAAGATCTTTGGCGAATGCCCGCCACGGGTCGATTGCGAGAAACTCTTTGGAAACAAAGGCAACGCTACAATGAATATAGATTGGCAACCACAGGACCTTTTGACCAGGCATGAAAGAGATCAATATAAAACTTCCATGGGATATCTATAAAGACCCTTTTCTGTCGATTTACCTTCCTCCCCTCCTCCTTTCCTTCTCCCCTTCCTTGTCCTGTCGTCTGTTTCCCATTTTTCCTTATAATCCGTCTGACTTATTCATCTTATATAGCTTATATAGCTTTGGATCTACCAATGTGACACCAATAACTGCACACTTTGTATACAATATTCCCAAATAGGCAGCTGCGCCAAAACGCAAAAAGCCATTTTTTTTGATGTGATTTGTGTATTTCTGGAAAAGAAAAAGAGAGAGAATGAGAGGAAGGAGAAAAACAAAAGAGAGAGAGAAAGGGAGAGAGAATAAGTATAGATACTACACTCTATTGGTGGTTACAGGTATTGACTGATCCTTTGGAAGAGGAATCCGAGTGATAAGATCAAGCTCTCATATCTTCCTCTATCTTCAATATATACAAACAATATTCGACGATACCCACTGTTCTTGGTTATATTCATATCCACCTTCCCACGGGGTTTTCAATTAGTATAGGTTTTATCACTTTAGCTTTTCCATATTTTTTTTTGTTTTGTTTTAACTGTACTTTTTAATTTTGTATCATTCAATTTTCTAGAGCCATCCATCATTAATAACCCATCCATCCAATGTCCAGAGTAGGTATATTTTTGTCATTCACCAAAAAAAAAAAAAAATAGAATTAGCATGTTTTGTGGCTACTAGATACTAACAGATCTCGTTAATATAGGAATTGTCAATCATGCAAACAGATGATGAAAATCAAAAGCAGCCATTGCTACGGGGGAAAGGCGATTTGGATAACGTGAATACGGTTTTGAATAGTAAAATCAATAATAATAATAATAACAACAACAACAACAACAACAACATCATCATCAATAACACCAACCGTAAGGCAGCTACCAGCAGTCATAATATACCTAATCATAATATACAGAAGCCAGCACGCACAGCAAATAGCGTTGGGAGAAAAGTCTTGACCGATTTGCAAAACCCAAACTCGAATCCTGGCCCAAACTCGAATCCAAATAATGGTGTCAACACCTCGAATAATACTACTCTTAATACTGCCGGTGCAGCCACCGCCACCAATAATAACACTTCACATAGTAATACCACCAAATCATTGAATATCTCACACCACAGACCATTGTTAGTCAACACGATCCATAACCATGGCATCGGACCTTCAGCCACTCATAACGCCTCCAGCAGCAATGTCTCCGCCATAAAGAACGAAAAATATAGTAACCTTTCACAAATGCCATACACAGAATCTCAGCAACAGACACAAACACAAACAAAATCGCAACCACAAACGCAATCGGAACATCTAACTGCGGTATCGGGAATGTCAATGTGCTCTCCATTTTACACAGCAACAATAGAATATGAAAACGGAACCAGCTTGCATCCAGCAAAACAGATGAAAATTAGGTCTGAACCAGATATTGAAACCACCAGCAATAATAATCGTAGTATCAGCAATGACGCCCACCATAAAAGTTTTGATTCAAAGATCTTGCCAGACGACAAGCAAAAACTCGGCAAAGAAAAAATGGAAAAAGAACAGGACGATGAGGTCAATGCAATCACCGAAAATGGTAATCTGTTGGAAGGAGACGACGAAATCGATGAAAACAAAGTTGAAGTTAGTGAAATTGATGAGTACAATGATAATTTAATTTCAATGGCCGAGAGAACCGAGGAACAAATACAGGATGAAAATAGAAGAATGTCACTGAAACGAGGTGCACCAATCGACGAAAATAGTGAATCAATACAGGCTGATGAAACCCAAGAGTTGAAGAGAATACGCGTGGAACCGGATTATGTATGGAATGATTTGGATTCAGGAGACTTTGATGACCCGCTGATGGTAAGTGAGTATGTTAATGATATATTTGAGTATTTGCATGAGTTGGAGGTGAAAACTTTACCGGATCCAAACTACCTGCAGATGCAGAGGAACTTGAGGCCGAAAATGAGATCAATCTTGGTTGATTGGATGATTGAGGTCCATCTAAAGTTCAAATTATTACCGGAAACTCTATATTTGTCAATAAATATAATGGACAGGTTTTTATCCAAGGAACTGGTTCAAGTTGACAGGCTTCAATTATTGGCAACTGGTTCACTATTCATTGCTGCCAAATACGAAGAGGTTTATTCACCATCGATTAAGAATTACGCATACGTAACCGATGGGGCATTTTCCGAAGACGAAATTCTAGGTGCCGAAAGATTCATCTTGGAAATTTTGAATTTCAACATGAGTTATCCTAACCCCATGAACTTCCTGCGTAGGATTTCCAAAGCCGATGATTACGACGTCAACACACGTACAATTGGGAAATATTTGTTGGAAATTACAGTGATCGACCACAAATTCATCGGCTATTTGCCCTCTCTGTGTGCCGCTGCGTCGATGTACCTGTCGAGGAAAATGATTGGTAAAAATGACTGGAATGGCAATCTGATCCATTATTCCGGTGGCTACAAAACGAATGATTTGGAAGAGGTATGCTTGATGGTAATGGATTACCTGGTAAGTCCGATTGTGCATGAAGAGTTTTTCAAAAAGTACGCCTCACGTAAATTCATGAAGGTTTCGATATTAGCTAGACAATGGGCTAAGAAAGTTTTGAGGGAAGGTAAAAATATAATGGATGATGATTTTTAATATGCCGTTTTTATTTGATAGTAATGACACCGTTTAAGTATCGAAGAATAATAAATAATATTAGAATATAAATGAAAGATATATGTAAATAATAAATATTTCAGTATACATGCAGCCTATGATGCCATGGATAGTGATATTTGTAGTGGGTTTCTGTAGTGCGCCAGCTTATGATCTTGGAACCCAGTTGTTTTGCGCCTCAAAGATTGGAGTTTCTCTCTTAGCACTGATTAAATTGACAGACTGGTACTTGTAACCGACGTAACTGAGACCAACTGGAATTGCTGCAAGGAACAGAACTGCAAAACTAGCTGATTTCAAGTTGAACTTGTAGTGGTTGATAAGGTTTTCTCTGAAAAAACTGAATTTTTCAACTTCTTTATCAGCGTGTAATACTGTAGAAACATAAATGATGATGGAAGGTACCAATTCCATACATTGTGTTAGTATTATTGCGTCGGACAACACTGTCTGGGAATCTTCAAGAAAGCTTCCATTCGTCAGGGCCTACCAAAGCTTTTGGTGGATATGAATACATACAATGTCTTCCAAAATGACCTGCCATCTTTGTTGCGTTTTCTCTGTTGGGTGGATGTTCAAAAGTGATCCTTTCTCGGGAGCTGGGCGACGTCAAAGAAATCACAAATCTCTTCTCCTGTTACCTCTTTACTGGAAATCCTACTAGAAGAAAAATATACCTGCCTTGCAAACAGACAACTCGAAACCCCTCACAATAAAACATAAGAGACACACAAGAGAAAGAGGTGCACGGATGTAAATCAACGACGACGATCGACGGTTTTGATTTAAAGATTTTTTGTTGACGTGCGACCATGAATTTGTTGTTGGTGAGTACATGATTTGATTTTCCATAGTATAAACCAGTAAACATTGAAGAAATATGCTTACCATCTGTTCTGATGATCGTTTCCATCGCCGATTCCGAGATAGAGTAGATAAAGCTACGCATACCACGATGTTCACGCCTACGAGAAGATTATTTATGTCAAGATTCATCAATGTCTGTGTCAGACACAATTCGGGGAAACCGATTATAGACATGTTTGCACTGTTTCCTAAGACGTTCCCACAAGGAATGGATTCGGCACATTCCGGCTTCCAGGTTGATACAAAGTTGCTCAGAAAAGAATACAGGAAGCTACAGAGTGAACACCACCCGGATTTGCAGTCGAACAACGATGATTCGAAGTCGTCCTTGATCAATAAAGCTTACGAGACATTGTCTGATCCATTGAAGCGTGCACAATACACATTACTAATACACTCAGGTATTGATCTATCCAACGATGAAGTTGGAAAAACATTACAGTTTCAAGACAAGCAAATGCTGCTAGAGATGATGGAGGTTCACGAACAGCTTGAGAACATTGTGAACGAGGATGGCCTAAATCAAATGAAGAAGGAGAACCAGGATCATATCGTGGAGCTCTGTAAGGCGTTGGATACCTATTTTGCCGAAAAAGATTGGGATAAAGCTGCGCTAGCAACAATCAGGCTTAAATATTGTTATAACATCAAAAATGCCTTGAAAGAATGGGAGACAGGCAAACCAATAGCGTTGACGCATTGACACATTATTGGACGATATAGAGCACCGACGGCTCGTCTCGGTGATACGCATGCGTGATGATTGGTTTGCTAACTAGCCGGACCAGTGGATATATCAGCGGGCGAGTTGGTGGTGAATTAATTATTAGTAGTATAAATAGTAGCAGTATTATAAAGAGTATAGTTACTAAAACAAAAGGTTACGAAAGGAAATGGAAAGTAAATAAAAGAGATACAGAAAAGGAAGAGTTGATTTCTTTTTTTTCTTTTTGTGTTGTAATATGTTTGTTTTTTGGTTTTTTTTTTGCTTGAAGCTCTTCACATGACCTCTTAGTTTTGAAGAGATCGAATCGGAAAGCGCATGGGGAAAACAGACAGGGGAATATTGATGAAAGGTATCAATGGCGACATAAAATCAAATGGTATCTTCTGCATCAAGGTGGTCTGCAGAAGCCCTGTTGGTATTTGCCTCTTTAACAGGGGTGAACGACAAGTAGTTGGCGGAGGTGGTTCCTGCAGGTTGGTAGGCAGGGGTGGCTGTTGTGCCTGGGTTTGCAATTGCTTCAGATTGGGAGGCGTGCTTTCTCTTGAACCAGCTAGGCTTTGAAGGGGTGAACGTGTCTGCCGGTTTCAACTTCATCGAATAGTTGTACTTTGAAACTGCACCAATAAGGAAGGGAAGGTTGAACAGAACCAGAAAGACCGACACCCAGGCAACCGCCATGGTTTTCGTGCCGAAGTTTGCAAAATATCCTGCGTCTCTGAAGTTGCTTCTGCCCTTGGCAAAGGAGGCAGTTGACAAGGAGATGCCGGCAACTGTGAACACGAGGCAGAGGGCGTACAGCGTCCAGAAGGTGGTGTTGAGCAGCTTGATCTTATTTTTGACAAACAGGATTGCGACAAACGGAAACCAGGAGAAGACGCTGAACGCCAATCCCACCAAAGTGAAGCCCCAGCCGACCCTACTGGTGTAGTAGTAGTAGTTGGCGTTGTTGACAAATTTGTCTGGCAAGTTTTCGTCCGAGTCGAAGTTTTTAGCTGGGGAAAATGGGTACGCTGCCACCTTGCCTGTGCAGTCGACGTTATTCCCGTTATCGGAGACGGCGCAAAGACTGTAGTTTGTCCATCTGCAACGGCGTTGGAACGGAGCACCTGGGAACTCTGCGCAATTTGTTTCTAGCCAATAGAAATGTTTCAAGATGGAAGTTTCGGTACCACCTGTGAGGATGGTCAAAAACAGGGTTAGGGAGGTTCCCACGAGTAGGAGTGTTGCAAAGAATGCTGCAAACGAACGGAGAAGATTCATCTTATCTGGTGGTGTTATCTGTGCTCTGTTCTTCTGTTCTGGAGAGAGAATGGATATGACGGTAGAGCACGACGGGAGTGGTGAGGGAGAAAACAAGCAAGACTCAAAGCAACAAGCAAGACTCAAAGCAACAAGGAAGAAGAAAAGCGCCAAGGAAGAAGAAAAGGGACAAAGAAGAAGCAAAACGACAAGCAAGAGGTGTCTGCCAAGGCACAACAAACACCGAGTTGACAGGACCAGACGTCTACTAGAAAGCAAGATGGTTAAATATATATATAAACAGCAATCTAGTGGTAGTATTACCATTTTTAGGGACTGGAGAAGACAGACACAATGTCCGAATTAAGCTTTCCATGTAGGAATGTGGGATAAGTAGGGAACCCGGACGCAAGAAAGGTCTGTCTACTGTAGCAGAGATCCTTCCAGCAGAACAATTCTGGAAAAATCTTCCCTCTTCCTACCCAGAACAGAACTAGATTGCCATAGCAATCAATGGCCACATCTGCAGAAAACAACAAGACTGGGTACAAGCCTTGCACGCAATCACACATGTACTTGATTCCCTTGTTTGGGGTTGGTTGACGCCATTTCTCAAATCGTTTCATCTTCCGCCACTATACCGCTACAGCCCCATCCCATCGATGTCATAAGGTGGTCATGCCATGTCATCTCTGTCTGTGAAAAATAGGAAACATTGGATTTCCCAAAAGGGAAAGAGCCCTGGTATCGGGATGAGCATTACCTAATACGAGACAAAACAACAACAAAGGAAAAGAAAAAAAGTAGAAAACAAAAACAAACAAGGAGAAAATAAAAAAGAAAAGCAACTGAAAAAAAAAATCTATATCTATATATATAATGTAAACAACAAGAAGAGAAAAAAAAAAAAAAGGCAACGGAAGCGCCGATCGGCGCGCCGATCGACGCAGCCCCGCAAGAGCAGGCACCTTTTATTTTTTTCCCTCTTTTCCCCCTTTTCAGTTTCTCCCTCTTTTCCCCCCTTTTTCAGTTTTTCGCCTCTCTACGGCCACTTTCACGGTGTCTCCCCCCTTGCATTTTTCCGCACTCCGCACTCCGCACTCACACGTCAATATCTACACCACATTCCAGTGGATGGGTTCTTTCTGGTGATCTTGCAGCCACCGATTGCACCTTCTGAAGTAGCCCTGGTTGAAAAAGCCGACGTCCCGATACGCACTCAGCGGGGACGGGTGCACTCCCTTGAGGAAGAGGTTGTGGGAGACACAGTCGGGGCTGGCCTCGTACTTGGCAATCAGCCTCTGCGCAGGCTTGCCCCAGGCAATGACGACGATCCCGTGGCCCCGCTCGATGGCCGTCGCCAGCACAACCTTCGTAAACTGTTCCCACCCCCGGTTGGCGTGGGAGTTGGCCCGGTGGGCCTGCACGGTGAGCACCGTGTTGAGCATCAGCACGCCCTCGCGTGCCCACCTGGTCAGGTTGCCCGTCCGCGGGGCAGTGAAGCCGGGGTAGTCGTTGCCGACCTCCTTGAATATGTTCACGAGCGAGGGCGGCACACGGGTGTTCGGGTCCAGGACCGAAAACGCCAGCCCGTGGGCCTGGTTGAAGTTGTGGTACGGGTCCTGGCCGATGATGAACACCTTGATTCGGTCCAGCGGCGTCAGCCGGCTCCAGGAGTAGATGTCCTTCTGGGGCGGGAAGATCGGCGTCGTCCCGCCCCACTCCCGCCGGAGAAACCGCTTGAGCTCCAGAAAGTACGGCTTGGTAAACTCCCGGTGCAGCGCCTCGAACCACCCGTCCTCGAGGGTCTCGAGCTCCAGGGCCAGCAGCCCACGCTCCTCCGCCGTCAGCGTTTTGGCAAACCTCCTCTTGAACCCCCCGGCGCCCTCCCCCGGAGAATCAGCACCCGCCTCCCCCTCCTTCTCCTGCTCCTTCTCTTCCCCATCTCTGCCCACCTTTTCGACAGGTGCAGCTTTGCCCACTTCGTCGGCAGCCACCTTGGCTTTCTTCGTCACTGTGAAAAAATCCGTGATTTTCCTCTTTGGAGCCCTTGGCTTACATTCGCTTTCAGTCATTGGTCTTCTTCAATTGGCTCTCTGGCTGGACGTATCTATACATCTAAGATTACTCCGATACCCGAGAGTCCCCTGAACAGGTAGAACCAGGAAAAGAGCTCGAGGCCTCCTGCTACATCAATGTTAAAAACATGTGACGTTCCTCTTTAGGCAATATATATTTATTTCAGTTCCCTCGCCTCTATATCCTCTACAATATATATCACACTTTCTCACGCTTCCCTCAGATAGAGTGGCGATTGTGGTCACACATCCAGCAAGATGACCCGTGCCTGGACAGCTAGAGTTTTATCAAAAGCATTCCGGTCATCCCATATAGACAACAAAACTATGTGTGCAAGCACCGGAAAGGAATTTCCAACACGCAAGTCCCAGAGCGATTCGAAGAAACCGAAACCTCATCCAAAAAATAATGCATCGGATAGCAGCACTGCGCTTGGGCACTCCCATTGCAATCTGAAGAGATCAGACAGCCAGGTTTTTGATACCACCGAACCCGAACTGGATGGCGAAATGGCAACGGCCAATGTGTCCGTCCGCAGGAAAAGCAGTTGGGCGTTTTGGCGGCCCAACTTGGAACCAGAACACCAAAAAGAAGGCAGTAATGAGGCTCAACCGCCTGCCACCTCTGAGCCGCCTAACCCAGATCTGGAGCCAGCGGGCGAAGTGGAATCGGTAGTCATAAACAACGTCAACATAAAGCCAAATAGATCATCCTCGATGTCATCGTGGGCGTTTTGGTCCTCAACAGTCCAGCAAAATAACAATAGCCAACCTGACGACAACTTCAATGGTTCCAAAATGATGCCACCTCCAGACGTTGTGAAATCTGACGTGAGCAAACATGGTTCCAACGAGGCTAAAAGGATTGCCAGCAAGTTGAAGAATAAACCGTCAGTCAAGAATCTGGATAAAAGGAGCAGTATTGTGATTCCAAAATTGCAGGATACCCTCCCTGTATCGTCAACATATAGTTTGTGCCTCAACAGTTACAAAAGAGTGCAACATCTATTGGGCTATACAGATTTGAAAGATAGCAGTTTGTTCCGAAAAAATCAGGCAACAACAGTGAAGAGAGTTTTGATCATTGGTGTGCACGGTTTCTATCCTACAAAAATGATCAGACCGATAATCGGCGAGCCAACTGGCACGTCAATGAAGTTTGCCCAGGTTGGAGAATCCGCAATGCTGTCATGGGCAGAGGAAAACGGCTTACAAGTGGAAATTCAAAAAATTGCTCTAGAAAAGGAGGGTAAAATCTTTGACCGGGTTGACTTTTTCTTCGACATCTTGAAGAATTCGGCAGAGGACATCCAAAAGGCGGATTTCATTTTTATCTGTGCACACTCTCAGGGAACCCCCGTGTCCATTATGCTGATTTCAAAACTGTTGGAATATGGTATAATCGGCAAAAATAAGCATATAGCGATATTGGGCATGGCCGGAATCAACATCGGACCATTTTATGGTATGGATAAGTCCTTATTTGTCAGAGCATATTCTGCAATTGAAAACGAGTCGTTGCTAGAGTTATTCCAGTTTCAGAATTTTGAAAGTTTACAAAGCAGGAAGTATATCGACTCACTGAAAAATTTGGTTAAAAACAATGTAAAGGTTACATTCATCGGATCGATTGACGACCAACTAGTCCCACTCTACTCCGCCATCGCATTACACGTCCAACACCCCAATTTTTTCAGAGGTGTGTATATTGACCACTCAACAAACACACCGGACTTTGTCGCAAGAATCATTAAATTGTCATGCATGTTGTATAATTTAGGATCGACTGATCATGATGTCATTAAGGAAATCTCAACGGCTTTGGCTGGCCCCATTACCGGTGGCGGCCATTCTAAAATCTATAATGATTTGCAGGTTTATAAATTGGCCTTGGATTTTACTCTGAAAACGGAAAGCTCAACAATATCGGTCAATCAACCAGTCAGGGTGAAACCGTTCGATATTAAAAAATTGGGTACAGGTGCCAACCCATTTAACTTGCCCTGGTGTGCAAGGGGGTTGTTCTTTGAAGTTAACAAGAGGGTTCCTAATGGGAAACAAGAAATCGAGTCGGTTTTCAAAGAGTTCGATGATTGGAGCCCGGATTCTAAAGCCTTGAAAGATATTAAATACAGACTAAATGGTATTAAGGCAAAGCTTTGACAATAACGGAAACTCTTAGCGAGCTTCTCAATAGAAGCTTTTTGTTTTTCACGTGTCTCGGAGAAAGTGAGATTTTACGGTGCTGAAATTTCCCAATTTTTGTTCCGTGCTCGGTGGAAAGCGTTGGGCCTGAAATTTCCTATTTTCCTGCGGTTTTTTGTCAAAAAAAAAAATAATAGAAGAGGCAGAAGAAGATATTGAAAACAAGAGTAACTCTGAAGATCTGTTATCTTGAACAGGATGCAGCTTTAGAAGTGGTTTCAAAACCTTTTTTCTTTCTCTGAATTCCTTTTCTTCTGACGTTGGCTCCACTTAGTATTGATTTCCAGACCAGGCCAAGATCCAAATATGTCACATAAAGAAACAGCATCACAGAAAATTTCCACATTAGGTGGATTTGTAGCTGGAGGATTGGCTGCCTGTGGGGCAGTCACATTCACAAACCCTATTGAGCTTGTTAAAACACGTATGCAATTGCAAGGTGAACTGTCTACAACCAAGGGACCCAAAGTTTATAAAAACCCAATACAAGCATTGTTTTTAATTTACAAAAATGAAGGTATTAGAGGTATTCAAAAGGGGCTGGGCTGCGCTTATGTTTATCAGTTGGGTCTTAACGGTTGCAGATTGGGTCTTTACGAACCGGCTAGAAACACATTGAATGGTCTGTTTTACCCGGATAAAGACCCAAGGAAAGTCCAACATATACCAATAAATATTGTTTCAGGTGCTATCTCGGGTATTGCCGGTGCAATCATCGGATCCCCAATGTACTTGATCAAAACTAGAATGCAGTCCTATTCGAAGTCGATTGTTATAGGTGAACAGACACATTATACATCTGCATATCAAGGTCTGCGTTCAGTTTTCAAAGCAGAAGGTATCCAGGGTTTGTTCCGTGGTGTGGATGCAGCAATTTTGAGAACTGGTGCTGGGTCTGCCGCACAACTTCCCCTATATAACTTTACCAAACATGAAATGATGAAAACTGATGTTTTCGGTACCGGGCCAACATTACATTTAAGTGCGTCAGTAGTTGCCGGTTTTGGTGTTGGTATTGTGATGAATCCATGGGATGTTATACTTACAAGAGTTTATAACCAAAAGGGTGATTTGTACAAAGGCCCTGTTGACTGTTTGATCAAAACCGTTACAAGTGAAGGTATATTTGCCCTATATAAAGGCTTTGGTGCGCAAATTTTGAGAATTGCACCACATACGGTTTTGACTTTAATGTTCATGGAGCAAACTATGCCATTGGTTTTAAAAGCTGAGACTGCATTATTAGCTTAGACGATAAGACGAAAATGTATCTAAAATTTGTAATTTATAATTTTGATAGAATATGTATTTCCAAAGAAATAACAATAGAAACCGTATTCCGTCCATAATATATTTATGCTGCAAAGAAAAAAGAAAATCAATAAAAAAACCGTCAAAGTATACAAAAATGTGTATATATATGAAAGAAAAATGAGTCCAACTCTCTATAAATGAAATCCAAAACTATATTATCGCATCATCTTAGTCATCACGCACGTTGCTACCTTGGCTGCTGCTTCCTTCTTGCTGATTTGTATATTCTTCCGAAACAACAGCATCGGAAACAAATGATGGAGTCGTTCCCGAGCTTACATTTTGCGAAACAGCTCCGGACCTGCCCAAGGACGAGTTGACCATATTCAGGCCAGTTCCACTACCGCTAGGTGCAGAAGTTAATTCCGATCGTCCAAATATGTTACCATCACTGCCATTATATGGTTGGTTGTAATTGTGAATGTGGGAAGTGTCGCTGTTCGTGGGGTTGACAGAGTCTTGTACTGATGAGTTTGTTATTGCTGGTATTGTTGCAGTATTTGTAGCTACTGCATTATTCATATTGGTGGAAAGTACGGCACTGTTTGCGATATTTGTGTCACTGAAAATTATCATTATTCAAGCTGCTGGTACTGTTAGTGATATTGTTATTACTATTATTGGTGTTATGAGTACTAGTATTAGAATTGGTGTTGGTGCCTGTATTACTAGAATCAGAGTAATTAACTGCATGCATGGCTGGAACACACCAATGCTTATGAAAGACCCAAGCTTTTGCCTGGCATTCACGTGAGCAATATTTAGCCCTTTTACACCTTCTGCATTTTGAGAATTGTTTTGGGTGGTCTTCCCATTTACCACAATTGAAGTTGGCACACTGTCTTCTACCACCCATTTTTTCATCTTTTCTGTTGGCATTTCTGACAACAACAGCGGCCCAATAGCAAATGTCTTCTTGGAACCATGTTTTCACAGTAAATCTCTCCACCAAAGGAAAAATATTCAACGTAACAAAAGGTTGAATATCTCTATCAATCAAATTGGAAATTTCAAGAGGTGTTTCAAATTCCTCCCACGCATTATCATAATCCCATTTTTCTGAGTATTGCTCTAATTTGTTTCGGTAAATAAATTTGTTTTTTGATCTTAATTTTCCTAGCGATTCATGTTTCAATCTCGTTGAGTTCAAACGGATTTTTTCCAGGTATCTAATTTTTTCCAACTGATTATTAGTTTTCAAGATTTTAAAATAGTCCTCAATGATGCCTTTATCATTCTCATCAGATAGCTTTTTAATATTTTTTAATCGTTCATTTTGTTCAAGTATCAAGGAATAATTTATATTATTATTGTAGTTATTGCTAGTAGTAAAATTTTGTAAATTGATGACATTGAAATTTGAGGTAAAATCGAAATTCGAATTATTATTGTTACTGTTGTTATCATTGAATGAATTGGTATTATCGGCACCATCACTATTGGTAATATCACTATTCACTGAAGGCATAATGAACGAATCATCATTTGAATCTGTCATCACTTCATCTAAATCAACACTTGCTGAATCAGTTTCCAGGGGAGGTGGATGATTTCTACTCCTAAATGATAAACCATTAATCAAATAGGTGTTACACAGAGGTTGTCTTAGGTATGTATATTTTGAAATGAATGCTAGCAATTGTAAGGACCAGATAACGTCATCAGTTGCAGGTAATATCAAACCGTTTTCAAATGTTCTTGGTACAGTGTGACTGACTAAGTTTGAGTCAATTAAATTATTAAAAGGATCACTCTCTGGCGTTAAAATATTTGATATTTCCAAACGCTGATTCAATTCATTTGATAGAAGTGGATCATTCAGCAAATTTTTAAAATTATTTTTCACCAATTTCATTACATCGACATTTAAACTGCAATCACTCAACTTTTGGAAACACTTGACTAGCTCAATCACGTTCAATAGTTCGATTTCCTCATCGCCTAAAACATTTAACGAATTGTTAAAATTTGAGTGACTTTGCTTGCTTGAAAACTCATCGATTGTAGTATTTGCATCAAATATTGCCTCATCTGTACGATCAACGGAATTTCTAATTTGCCTCAAAACATTCTCGATGAAATTATTATCGTGATCGGCGTCTTCTAATTCTGATTCTAACACTACAACCTGCCCGTCATCATCCTGTACATCCAATTCACCTTCCAGATCTATCATCTCCTCTTCTTCTGCTGTTGCCACATTGTTGTTATCATTTATCATGTGTGGATTTTGTAAAGAGTGGTCATATGAACTTTCATTTGTGATGATGTTATTACCATCACTGTTAGTTGTGCTAGTAGCAGAAACAGGAGTGGTTGAAGTAGTGGCAGCTGCCGTTGTGCTGCCAATAGCGTTGTTGGTGTTTGATCTTGACCTGTTTCTTGTTAGAATACTTCTTTCGTCGTATGCTGATCTCTGTTGTACCGGATTTAAATCTGCTTTGATCGAGCTCTTTTTTGTTAAAAAATGGTTATCCAAAATAGTTGCTAGAATCGGTATGATACCAGCATCAACCAGCTTTTTCCTCATTTTTTCACTACCTCTGGTACCAGCCAGAACCAAGCACTGCAAAGCCAAAACCCATTTCCAGGCGAACATAATTGAATCTGTATTATTTTTAGGGTCACGACATTCATATAAAATCCCCACAAGTCTTTCGATAGCACCGTCATGAATCATTGCATCTCTAACTTTCACCGAAGATGATGTCAAAAATGTCAAATGATTCAGTGAATTAACCAACGCCTTGTTATCCGTGCAATCCAGTGCACGTCTATCATATATTGTTGCACTTATTGACACCGTTGCACGGTTCAATACAACGGATTTACCATTCGGTCCTTTCATTATGAATGAGGTATATGTATTAAAATCAAGGAAAGATCAATAGTAGGGTGAATGGATGTATAACTGTATGTAAGCTATTTGGTTGGAAAACGGATAAGAGATGTGCACTGATTATTGAGTCTGCAGTCTTGAATATCAAATATCAAATGGCAGGTACGGAATAGTGATTGTGAGTATAGAAATAGGATACAAAATAACCCGTTGAATGTATGTATATGAATATATATATATATATATATATATATATATATATATATATCTAAAATATGAATAAAAATTTTGTGTTTCTCTTCCACCTATTTGTCTTCTCTGTTTGTGGTTTCTTAGAATGTCAAGCTATCCCCTTTTTTCAAACACTCTCTTTCTGTATAATATCAACTAGACACAACTGATAATATAATATCCATTAGAGAACCAAATGAGTAATATGTAGCAACAATAACCGAAACGAAGAAAAAGTTGAGTGGCAAATCAGGAGGCAAAGAAAACAATCTTCAACAAGTCTATTTTCAAGTTGCCGTTCGATTTGCCGTTGCCGCTGCTTTTTCTTTGTAAGCAGGCGGCTTCGGAGCCAAAAAAAAAAGTAAACGAAAAAAAAAAAAAAAATACAAAAACTGTGCTTTTCTTTGAAATCACGTTTTCTTTGTTTGAAAATGAAATTTGGACTGTTCATTTACATGATGTAACATGCTCAAGGATTAGGGCTTCTGATTAGCTATATCTATATACTAAACAATACGTTTTTAAACTAGGCAAGCAGCTCACCACCATGATTATTCATATAGTTGTTGAGTTCGGACACCTTATCATTCCATAGTTCCATTTTAACTTTCATGTTCTCAACTTGTTCCATTGTCATAGTTCTTGGTAAAATCCATGACACTTCGACGTTCTCTTCCACCTGGTTGATCAATCCTTTGATCAACCCCAAGCTTAGGCATTTCATGACCAGATGCTCGATTTCGTTGTTTGACGTCAACAACGGAATCTTTTTCAAAATTTCAGAATACTCCAGGCATCTGCTCGTTGTAGGCCTGTTGAAAACCATTTCGATGAACGCCATTATACACACCTTCTGTTTGAGGAACTCCAGCTTTTGAACAAGATCACCAAACTCGTTCAATTGTTGACTGTTGCTGATTAGTTCGTTGAAGTGTTGCAAATTGCCGCTGTTCAAACTCAACACGAGCTCTTTCAACCATTCGTTCTTCAAAGATTTGAAGATTTCGTGCATGATAATCTCACCGAAGTTGAAGATTTTGTCACCCAGTAACCCACTGATACAGATATCTCTAACAATCTCCTCCTTGTTTTGCAGCAACTCGATTTTGTCAACACAAGCCAAGAACAACAGACTATTGTAATAAAACTGGTTGAAATCTCCCTTTTGCTTCATTATTTCCGCCTTCACCTTGTAAAAGCTGGCATTGACTCTATTGTCAACAGAATCGTTCAAACCCTCGATCGCCTCCTCCGATCTATCAACCATACTGACAGCTTCGTCCACAAAGCCCAACAGCAACTTGACATGCGCAATTTCGTTATCCAGGTAAATCAACGCCTGTATTATTTCGAAGTCATTGATGTTCTCACTGCTCGTGGTGCTCTTCTCCTTCAGCTTGTGAATTTTACTCTTCAAAGTGTTCAGATACTCCAGCGAGTCTTGTGCTGTCGAATCTTCCAGTGAAACTATCAAAAACTCCACCAGTTGCAACTGGTTGATTTTATCTCCAAATGTCAAAATGAAATTATCGAATAACTTCAATCTGATGGTTCTCGAGTTTGTGTTTTTATAAACGCTATCGTGTAACACCTGCGACAACTGGTACCACAACTTCCGTTCATATAAATCTTCTAGCGTGTAGAAACACGCCGCCAGTTCGGCATCCTTGACTTCGATTTCCTCTCTCAAATTAACAAGAACGTTTTCTGTATCTACTTGCATTTTGCCAACTTATTATCTCACTGCCAATGTCCGGTGTGTATCTGTGCACTGGTTTGCTCACAATTGTAACCTTTTGTATTCTCTCAAAGATCTACGCCCTCCTACCTGTCTTGTTTTGCCACCCAACTGTGTTCTGGCTTTTGTAGGTCAAAAAGCAGAAAATCCACTATCACATTTAGTGGTGCACGGATGCAAGATTTTTTTTATTTTTGTTTTTATTTGGAATTTTTTTTTTTTTTTTTTAATTATCCTCTGTTGGCGGCTCTGAAACATGAAAAAAAAAAAATTGTAATATAAACTAGAGCCTTGTATCAACTAACCTAACCCTTTTTCTTTTGTATAGGTTCGGAGTACCCCACCAGTGCTAGCAGATAGGACCTGAAATTCGGGACAGTAATTGTGGAAAAGAAGACCGAAAAAAGGAACAGAAATTTTTGGTTTGCTCAATATGTCTGGAGCTGCAAATGACCCATTATTAGAGAAGTATGCTCCAACGCTGAAGAACTTAATCAGATTTTCATCTGCACTTAACGCCAAAGATATCTTGTTTTATAAGAGCATCGATCCATCCATCAGGGATGATGCGGAAGGCGTGAATTCCGAGCTAGTTGACTCGATGAACGATCTTTTAATGTCGGCTCAGACGATATCAACCGATTCCAACCTTTCCAACTTGAAATTCCAAAATGATTTTGAAAAGGAAAACAATCAGTTGATCTCTAACATCTTGGACACTCTGCTTGAAAGAGTGGAAATCAATCTGGACAACCACTATAAAGCTAAAAACCGTAAGGTGACAATCAATAAAACTACAGTGGAAAATCCAATCGATGATGGCTATACCTATCTTGATAAAGCGGATGCAGAACATGCAAATTCCAGCAACCAATACAATCAAAGCAGATTGTTGCCAATGAAGTCAAATCCAAATATGGAAAAACCTCAAGCTAAATTCCTTGAAAAAATCAATAATTTTGAAACCTCCCCCTTCCAGCCATTGATAAAATTCAAGCCGAATGCAGTAAGATCGTTGGAAGATTCGTTGCAGTTGGTTGAAGCAACCGAGGAAACTCCAAAACATTATGAAAATCCATATTCCTACGAAATCATGAATTCGGAATACCCTGAATGGATTCTCAATACCGTCCCCGAAGAGCAGAGATTCAAGTCCATTCCATGGGACGGTTCACCAGCAGCTCAGTGGATCGATACTCCGGAGCAGCTGGACTCTTTGTTGCTTGAATTGACCAAGTGTAAAGTAATTGCAATTGATTTAGAACATCACGATTATAGAACCTACCATGGTCTCACGTCATTGATGCAGATCACAACTGATAGCAGAAAAGATTATCTGATTGACCCGCTGTCCCCAACTTTGCGTCCTCATTTAACTATACTTAATGAAGTGTTCACGAACTCTTCAATTGTTAAAGTTTTGCATGGTGCATTCATGGATGTTATATGGTTACAACGTGATCTAGGTTTGTATCTGGTTTCTTTGTTTGATACTTTCCACGCCTCAAAACAACTTTCTTTGGGTAAATATTCGTTGGCTTATTTGTTAGAAGAGTATGTTAAATTCCGTACTTCGAAAAAATGGCAATTAGCAGACTGGAGAATTAGACCATTATCCAATGAAATGATGGATTACGCAAAGGCGGATACTCATTTCTTAATTGAAGTGTTTTATAAAATGCATGAAGATCTATTGAAAATTCCAAATGCCCTGCAGAAAACATTGTATTCGTCAAGAAAAGTTGCGTTAAGAAGATTTGAATATCCAACTTTCAGACCAAAAAATTTGTCAATGAGTAGTAACAGCGAAGTTGTTACAACTTCAGGTGCTGTGCCGTTACTTGATGAAATAATTAATAAAGTAACCTGCAATTATGATAGAGATCTACCATGGACAAATCTAATTTTCAACAATAATTTGCCACTAGAAAGACGACCTTTATTGGAAATCATGTTCAAATGGAGAGACCATGAGGCGAGAGAAAAGGATGAGAGTTCAAGGTTTATTATGAGTGATTTCATGCTGGTTTCATTGGTTAACAATTTTGAAATTGGCAATCCAGATAAAGTCACTGTTCAGTCTGTTATGGCAGTTATTGAAAAGTGTTCCAAATTTGGTGGATCATATTATGCCAGAAAAGTAATCAAAGAAATAACGAATGTTATAAAAGATGCAGTTACTGAATTGAAGGATATTGACTTGAATAAACTCCTGGTTGCAAATAACAAGGAAGACAGTGATTCCGATGTTACGGGTAGATTCAGCAATGATAACGATGTGGAATCTATTGATGTTTACGAATCCGTGAAGGATGTCAATAAGTTACATGAAAAATTTGGTCATTTTATTCAATTTTACAATGATCACATTCATTCCAAGGTATCCGAAAATAATTTGGTTGAAGAAACTCATGAGACTGGTTTGAATAATGCATTTGCAGTTGGATATAACAAGAAAGGTAAGGCAAACATTGTTGAGAATAGAAAGGTAAATGATAGAATTAATGAAGTTGTGGAATACTTTAAAGAAACAATGGGTAAGCCTGTTGAATTTGAAGTTGAAGAGGAAGAAGAGGAGGAGGAGGAATCGGTGGATGTGGAAGACGGCCATTTTGAGCGTGAAAACAGTGATGAAAATGAGCAAAAGAACGTTATACCAGCTCGTGATGAGATAATCACGCTACGGAAGAGAAATTCCACCAACCACTCCAAGAAGAGAAAGGCAACCGACGAAAGCACTGATGATAGTGTCGATTTCACGAAGAGTATCATGGAGAAAGATGAAGATGATGGAAATAGTAGACGTGGTAGGCGTGATAAAAAGCCTAGAAAGGCACCATCATTTGATCCATACAGTAGAGATCTTCTTTCTGACATGAATATTCCACAGCTTAAGAAGAAGAAAATGGTGGATAGGGGTAAGAACGTTGTTTTCCGTAAAAAATAGTCTGAACCATGTTGTCTTCCGTGCATGTTAGTAGCAAGAGAGGAATTAAGTTGAGAGAAAGAACCCAACAGTTGTGCATAGCACCGTACAATTTCAATACATGTATGAGTTTTGTTGATGGGTGTTATATATATATATATAATACAATGTTGCAGATTATAGTATAATAAACATAAAATACTTGCAGAATCAATCAGTTACTGGTTTCCTTAAGAGATTCTGGTTGACCTTGCAAAAGGGTGAAAGTTGGAGCTTGAAGTTGGTTTCTACCGTTCAAAAAGTCCAACTCCATGACAAAGCAGAAACCTAAAATGTCACCACCACACTTCTTGACTAGTTCACCAGCGGCATGACCGGAACCACCTGTTGCCAAGATATCATCAACAATCAAAACCGTTGCGCCTGCTGGAATCGCTTCCTGTTGGATTTCGAAAAAATCGTCACCGTACTCTTTTGTGTAACCAACCTTGTAGACATCACCTGGTAACTTACCGGCTTTTCTGATAGGCACAAAACCTGCATCCAAAGCCAACGCCAATGTTGGACCGAAAAGAAATCCTCTGGATTCTAAACCAACAATGTAATCAATGGTTTGGCTGAAATTTTCTTCAATGTATAACTTGAATGCAACTATAAGTTTGTTGAACAGCTGTGGTGAGCTGAAAAGAGGCAAAAAGTCTTCAAATAGCACTCCTTCAGTTGGGAAATTAGGGTATTGATGAAGTGCTGATCTAAGTTCGTTAGCCAGGGTTTGTAATTCTTTGTTTGCATGCATTTTGATACGTTTCTTGCTGATTTTTTTAGGTTTTTTTCCTTTGCTGACTAGGCCTATATACGTCTCCAATGAAACTACAAAATCTCAGTGGTTCTTTCTTACAGAAACTTGAAGCATTTCATATCCAAAAGAAACAGTATTATAAATGTTGATAAAAATTTTTAGTAGATTTCCAAAAGAACACTAAAAAAATTAAAAAAAAGTAAAAAATAAAAAATATCCTGGAAAAGAAACAACTAAAAATTTGAAGCCGGAAAATTATACGTCATTTACAACCTCCCCGCGGAACATTTGATTGATTAACCGTGTGTCCAATTAATACATTGTTATACAATTCTGCTACTTATACACAAGATGTAGTGCTATTTAAACATTGTTGGTGAAAGCGTTGAGTGGAGTATCACTTCTGCTACGGTCGTCTAAACCCTCATCTCTTTTTCTGGATTCACGGCTTTTGAAAACCACAAAATTATCCTCCAATATATCATCCATCACTTCGGTAATGTAATAAAAGCCACCCTTCGAAGTCCAGGAAACAGAGTTTTCTTGATAGATGAATTTGGATGTTTTCAACCTATTCAGAATGGAGGAGCAGTTGTCCCAGTTGATCTTGTGCGTGGCCGGAACAATAGGCTTCAAGCTTATAATCTTGGTACCAACCTTCAGATCCTGGATCAACTCGATCACCTTTTTATTCAAATTGTTGTCAAACAAATAGTTATTGACTAGGATCACGTTGCACCTGTCGATTATCTCCTTGACGGCCGGGTTGTCGACGAATGACTGCTGAGAAAACAAAGAGGCAAGTCCCGGTTTCAGCCCAAAGATTCTGCATCTGCTTTCAAACTCGGCCAACTGCAGGTCACCCAACCGTGATGCATTCTTTGCGATTTCAACACCATGACTTTCACTGCCAAACTCTAATGCAGCCTGTATCACACAATTCCCAACACCGGATCCTAGATCTATAAAGCAACTTTTGAAATCAAGCTGGCATTTTTCGTAAACAACGGTTAAAAAGGCGGGCATCAGTTCACCGTACACCTCGTTTGAAAACGCCTTATAATTGCTTAATTTTTTCGAGTCAGGTAGTACCCTCCTCGAGTAGCATTGGTTTAACAGTTCATACACTGCAACCCTAGGAAAGGTGGTTCTATTTTTTGTGTATTCTAACAACTTTCCGTTGTGTCTTAATCCATCAATCAAGTCATTAAACTCATTGATACTCTTGATCAAGTTTTCAATATCATTATTTTCAAACGAGTTGATATATCTCCCAATAATACAATCGGCTGGTTCTTCAAAATTCATAACTTTTACCTTCTCTTCTTCTGGAAAAAATAAAATCGTCATGAGCTCCATAAACTTGCCAATTTCTTCAAATGGGTTGAACTGAACATCATCTTTTGGCAACGCAAGCAAATAATTCTCTCTATACTCACTGAAGGGGAAATGCAGATTAACCCGTTGAAGTTTATACACTTCGTGATCAGTTCTATAAATCTTAATTTTACTTCTTATTATATCTGCTGCGTGGACAATATCGGTCGGGATGAATGTATCGTTCACATTTCCATAGATGAAATCTTCAAAAAATTTCCATTCGGGTGAAATTTCAACAGTATCGTCGTTCGAGACATTGGTAAACCAAATTGGCTCTGTTTCTGCTGAACTTTCTCTATCTGTTGGTACTTTTTCTTTCTGTTGGTTGGATTCCTTTTTCAATTCTACATTTTCATCTAACGTGGTGGTATCTTTTTTTGAAACTTTGAATTCTTCACTTTCAATAGAATCTTCCTTCGGAGATATACTCTTTTCTTTTTTGGCAGGCTTGTGAGAAGAAGAAGACGGTGTGTTATTGTGACTAGGTTGCTTCAATTTTTTGCCCTTGCTTGCTCTTCTCAAGCTTTTAACATACTCCTCATCATCCGTTAATCTCTCCACTGGCTTCACCTCTCTCCTTGTGCCGTCAAATGTTTTACCACCCTGGTTGGTGAAAAATATCGATGCCTTCAACAGCTGCGCAAACTCTCCACCCCCATAATACTTCGAAGGCTCAAGATCGTCTGCAGATATATCCATGTCGGCGAACTTGCTTCTCTTTGCCTTTGGTTTCGCATCTAGTTTACCTTCTTCTGCCAACCGTTTCCGTTCCGCAGCCTGCTTTTGACGCTCCAGTTTCTTCTCCAGCTGTTTTCTTTTTGTTTCCTGTGCTCTCATCCTACTTTTCTCCCGACGCAACTGTTTCTTTCTCTCTTGTTCTGCAACTTCATCTGCCGTTAATCCCCTCTCTTCTTTATGTTCCTGGATCATACTTGCAATTTGCTCTTCTTTTAGTTTTTCAATCTTCAGACTTGACTCACGTACTCTTGATCCACCCGATGACTCAATATACCACATGGAATCCTCCAACAGCTTGGCCAGCGCAGACCCGGCCGATCTTTTCGGTCTCTTCGGTTTCACAGGAGTGTTTTCCGCCAACGAATCCCCCGCTTTTTCCTTTATTGCAGGTGCACTATTTGGATCAACGGACTCGTTTCTGACACTGTTGACAGCCAGATGATTGTGCGATATCATCGAATTCTTTCCTTCTTCAGCCGCCCCGCTTGTTAAACTCGGGTGAAGTGGATCATCGAATGTCATTGCTGCTTAGTTTTGTCTGCTTAACCTGTACATACAACTGTTCCTTTCTTACCATGTTAGAAATGTAAACAACAACAAAGTGACAGTCACTTCCACAAAAAATGCAACTCGACCTTATTGAACTACTCTTTTTTTCAAATTCGCTAGTTAGAAGATCCCAATCGACATGTATTTACAAAGTATACAGCTATACATTCTTTGGCAATATGATTACTTTCGTCTCATCTGTAACATCGATAAGATGGTATCATCAAGCAATGGGAAACTGGTGTCGGAGGTATCGATTCTTCCTTCACGCAACACCTGAATCATGGCCATAAGTCTATTGTAACCCTGATAAGTTTGGACCAGTTCAAGTGAGGTAAACATCTGTTTAACATCCCGTTCAAGTTTCATGCTGCCGGGACGACTGAAGGTGTTGACCAAAACAACATTCTTCTCAAAATACGACGCAAGCGTGTCGGAAAGTAGTAGCTTCCACTCGTTGAATGTAGGTGTAGACACGGTATTCCTCAGATAGGACAGATCTGTCCATAGTGCTTGAACAACAAAATCCAATTCGGTGGACTTCCCACTCGTGTCGTCCGATTCAAAGGCCCAATCTAGATTGTCTTGGAAATACTCCTTCATGGTTCTGTTCAACTGTCTTTCAAAATATCCATTTACCAACTTTGGAATTTTATCAAGAATTTCCTTCTTGTATCCCCGAATTACAGATTCGAAAAATGTGGTATCATACTTCCCTTCGACGCCGTTTGCACTGTCGTTGCTGTTCAGCGACGACCACAACTCAATGAAAATGGTGTCGTTGCTCCACTTGTCCATCATTTCAATCATGTATTTCCCTGAACACCATATCCTGCATATTCTTTCCAATGTACTCACACCATCAACCCGGACACTTTTGATACCTTTCAACGCATTCATTCCCCTCTTCAAAGTGTCAAAATAAAAATTCAATAGTTTTAACTGAACTTCACTCAAAAAACTCAACTGAAACTTCAATGGCAAGGAGTCATAATTGACGGTTATCCCCTGCAGCAAGTTTTTCAAATTGGTTGCACTCTTTGTAGGTTTCGTCTTGCCAACTTCAACGACTTCTTCTTCAATTATAAATGCATTCTCCATTGCAATAATTTCCTCAAACCTGGCATTGACAAATTGTTTCTCATTTTTTAACCAATCATTCCAGACATCTTCCTTACTCAATACCAATTCGTACGTCAAGCCGTTCCACTCCTTTCCCTTTTCAGGTAGATATGCAAACTCCTGCTTGACTTCCTCGTCAAATTTTTTAACCTCAGCAACAAAATGGCTCAGATAGTATCCATTCTTGGACTCTAGAAGTAGTGGGATTTCCTTTTCAAACTTTTTTCTTACAACGGTTAACGCAGACCCAATCACCCATGTACTGAAGCTCCCTGATATATCATTCATACATGAATTGGCAAAAATGGAAGCAAAGAGAGTCTTGGCGTGTTCTAAATTGTCCCGCAAGTAAGCAATGGGTGTAACTGAATGCAAACTCCGGTTTATCAAGACGATTGGTCTCACCACTGCCTTCAAAGTGATAAATGAACTTGTTGAAAAACCTGTGGAGAAGACAGTCAATCGCCCAAAAAGTTTCAATGGTGTCAGGTGTGGCTGCATTGAGTTGTAAATCCAATAAGAGCTTGAACTCCGATTTACAGGATGAGTTTAGTTGTCTTCTGTCCTGCTTTTGTTCGTCATCCCAATTTTTGAGTTGATGCGCCAAAGAAGCTTTGTACACGTCTCGCAGATGAGTGGAGACTGTTTTCAATAGTTTGGCGCTCAACTCATTGTACATCTCTCCTATGTCAATGGTGTCGATGGACGCATGTGATGTTTTGAATTTGTTGATGTCGTTTCGCAACGATGAAACTTTTGAGACAAGTTCCACTTTTTTATCATAATCAATTGATTCGGACATATCCTTCAGTTCAAAAATCTCAAAGTCATTAATTTCATCCAGTATCTGAACGAAGTCCTTCCGTATATTTTGTTCCGTCAGCAACACCAGCTTTTGGACCACAATTTCCCTTGCGTATGTTATTGCGGGAACCCGTCCGTATTTTTGAACCAACAAATCCAGCTCATCAATACCATTTTGAGATGGCTTTTCTACATACTGCTTTAGTTGACCTAGAAAATCCCTCGAAATATTGGCATTCCTAGCAGGTTCCCCATGTCCATCAGTTTTGTTGCTTCTTGGTACGTTGTTGTTCAATTCATTTATGACATTATCAACTGAGCCCAGCGATTCCACCGTGGGAAACTTGGAATTCAGAAACTGACAAATAGAATCTCCCATTGCAATGAATATCGGCCTGTTGTTGTCGGATCTAACAACAGCTGTAACATTTCAAAGAATAGTAAAGAGGAGATCACCGATTCAGAAAGACAGATTTCCATTTTTTTTTTGTCAACCTGTTGCGGAAAGATCAAAAAAATGAAATATCATGTACTTGATCAACAGTGCAGTATCAACAACTACTAAAACATCATTAAGACACACATTTATAGTATACACAACAGTGCATCAATTAACTACCACTATATTTTAATTACTCAATCCTCGTATTCAGGTACCGGCATTTCATTCACTCTTTATATAGACATCAGACATAAAATGTATTTGAGTTGCCAAATTTGAACAACAAAATTACTACTTCTAACTAATGTTTTCTGTTGTCATGTGGCTTTCAGATAGAGGAATCTTAGAGGAGGATGCTTGGTGAATAGTTGATTACATCATATTGAAAACTAGCAGGCTGAATCTCATCCGAAATCTGCACCTAAATGCTTTTGGCATACTATGAAAGTATCTCTGATTTTTTTCAACGGAATGTAGCCGTTTTCGAAATTGAAAATTGGAATTGGCAGGTAATATGCAAAATCAGAGAAAGAAAAGTGCTACAATTCTAATGGAATTGACATCTAAACTATGTGCTTTAAGATTTCTCTCATCACTACGGCAAAAGAAAATGACGGCCTATTTTGCGAATTACAACCTATCATCTGTTTCTCCGTTACTACATCAGAAATCGGTTGGCTAACTATGATCAGTAAGAAAACGGGAATACGGAAGTTGCATAATTGCGTAATTGGACCAAATTGCCATCCCCTTGATCCGGCACAAGCTTCGTTCTGTAGAAGATCTTGCTCTCTGCACTATTCTTGTCTACTAATTTATATCGTATCTTGTCTTGTCAACTTGGGGACTGCCAATTTAATTTTAGCCGTGAATTTTTGACAATACGTGTGCAAGGTAACATATAGTACAATCAATAAGTATTGTTTTTCGTGAACTGAACGCACAAATGTAAAAGTCCAAATGAACCTATACATTAATCCCTTGCACCTACAAATCACACATCCGGATACTGAAGTTTCTCAATATGATCTTTTCAAAAACCATGTGTATTATATTTTCAGATGTGCTTTCGGACAGTTCAATTAGGCTCGTTAGCTCAATTCAGTAACCAGTGAAGTCAATTTCCAGCAAATAGTAAAACTGATAAGTCTGATTTGAGAGTACGTGAAATCGTGTTTGCCTGTCAGGCATGCTGACAAATCAATGCGACCTGGTAATTTCTGGTATGTTGAACCAAAGGGAAATTCTCAATTTGTGACCAGCAGCCTAGCATCCGACTTCAACGAAAACAAAAATAAGAAGAAAAAAAAACTTGCCAGTTGTCCTAGATGTGGACTTAAGATAAAATCCGAACCAATTCATAGTAAGCCAATGTAAAACATAATTATTTCTAACTAGTGTTGTTTCTTACACTTTATTTCTACCGTGAACTGAAACAAAAAAATAAGAATATAAATACGTTGAATCCTGCAAGTCTGTGTTACTGAGATGCCGTGGTAGAGCTGAAATCAGTTGGAGGTATAGCCCCTATTCTGGACTCCACACCCCCACCTCAATTCAATGTCTCTTGGAAAGATCTATATTTTTTCAGGTACCCCAAGAGCTACGGTCCAGCAAACAATTGCCAAATACCTTGACTTGGATGTCGCCTTTGTTGACAAGAATGACGCACAAGAATTCACTAGCCTGTTTCCATTAGGCAAAGTTCCTGCTCTTTACTCTAGTACAGGCTTTAAACTTACTGAAACTGTGGCAATATTTGAATATTTGATTGCCAAATCCTCGAAGCCGGAGTTTTCAGGCACAACACCAGAAGAAAAGGCCTCAAGTTTGAAATGGGAACTATTTGTCAACAGCGATCTGGTTAATTCTTTTGTTAAATACAAGCACGGTTCTACAGAGGAAGAGAAAGCAGCAGGTAGCAAATCACTCGTTTCCCAATTGGAGTACATCAATAATCAATTATTAGAGACAAAATACCTTACAGGTGAGAAAATCTATGCTTGTGATATTTTTGTTCATGAATACTTGAAAGGAGTTTCTAAAATCGGATTGGATTTATCGTCCTTATCAAAGATTCCTCCATATATCGCAAACGTAGAAGAATTCATTGGTAACAAATAGGGAGAGCAGATTTATTTATTCTTTGGATAAAGTATCATCCCATTTATAAATTTATAGGTAGTGTAAGTCTTGAACTCTTAGACTCAATTTTTTTCTCGTAAGTCTGCAAAAGCCACTCTTGGTAGCAGAAGTCGGATCAAGCCAACTTTATCATTCACAGGTTTCTGAGAGGCAAGTGGATCACCTAAAAAAATCAGAAAAAATCAAAAAATTTCAATGGACCTTAGAATGGAGTGATGATTTCAATTACGAAGGGGTAAATATGTTGGTGTCGTACTGTAGGACTGACACATGTAATACAATGACAATTACAATGAACATCCAATTATCAAATAAAATTTAGAACTTACCTCAGGTGTCTACCATCACCCTGTTACCTTACTAATGGCAGAGTTATATATAGAAGTAATTTAAGTTTTTATTGCAAAAGTAGGTTTATATGATTCCATCTTCAATAACACGTGATATGGCGTGACAACAGAATATATCAACTAAATCAAAAAGTAAGGGGAGTGCAAAAATAAAGACTTGTATTAGATTCAATGCATGATTAAAAAGGGACAGCAGTAAAAGATGTCAACACTCAAAAATGCCAGCACGCAAAAATGCCAGCACTCAAAAATGCCAGCACGCAAAGATGCCAGCACTCAAAGATGCCAGCACTCAAAGATGAACGTGTGAAAACCATCGTATCAATACATCAGTAACAAAAATAGATATTTCGACTCAAATACTAAAATATTTCTAGGTTAATATCATCACATCATATTCCAAAACATATTACAGTTAAGTATCAAAATAATAAAATTACCTAGTGGTGACAATTACGGAGTTAGCTTAAAACCCGAAACTCAATGATTGGCTACTATTGAGTAAACTGACACTACAAGAATTGGCAGTTTCTGATCTTGGAGTTTTTGCAATGACAACAATTCAGATATAAATAGCATTGTAAACCCAGTTGACATAATAACTAGAGTGGTAAAGGATTTAACGACATTATTCAAAATAAAATGATTCCTGTTTACCTCAAAAAAAGGTAGACAGAAGCAGGAAAACTGGAATAAAATAATTGCAAAAATGTCTTTTGGAATTATCTACATCTTGGAAAACAACCCAAGAAGTACAGTCCAGCAAACTGCTGCAAAATATCTTGGATTGGATATCGAATTTATCAAGAAGCAAGAAGTGGAAAATTATACAGATATGTTCAAATTGGGTAAAGCCCCAGCACTGGTAACAACCAGGGGTTTTCAACTTACAGAAACAATTGCTATCCTCAATTATCTAATTGAGAAATCATCAATGCCTGAATTGCTAGGTACTACAGCCGAAGAAAAGGCACGAAGTCTGAAATGGAGTTGTTATATCAACAGTGATTTTCTTGGTGTATGTGGCCAATATAAACATAGTAAAACAGATGAAGAACGGACAGCGGTTAAGCAATCAATGTGCAAACATTTTGATTATTTGACAGAACAATTATCTGTAACTAAATATTTTGGTGGTGATCGAATTCTGGCTTGTGATTTTCTAATATACCAGATTTTAGATAAAGTGTTCAGACAGTTTGGTGAAGATTTATCTTCATACACCAGGATCTATGAATATCTTTCAAACATGGATGAAATTTTAGGCCGGAAATGAGTTTTGACCGACTCCGCTCTCTTTATGTAATTTGGTGCAAATTCACTTCATATGAAAAACAGAATAACAAAACAAGCCATCACAGTCTTTTCTGTTTTAAAATGATAATTTCTTTTTCCTTTTTTCTCTTCAAGAAGGAAAATCTACAAACATGTCAGGTCCAATTAGTAAAAGAACTTTTTGCAGCATGATGTAACCCAAAGAGGGAGAGTATGCACGATATTTCCTAATAACCTGCTTCATTTCTTTCTACTTTCCTTTTAAACGCAGCATGCGTAACCACCTGCTATGTTCTACGCTAGATTAATGTGCTATTATGTGTATAATATAATTGATTACTTGAGGTCAAGGTTTTTTTACTTTCAAGTAAAAAAACCAATCAGCATCTCCACAGGCTTTAAGCCTATTATAAGACGTGTATATTATAATATACAGGTTTCGGGTGGACACATACTAATTGATATCAAACCTAAAAAAAAGTAATACCATTGCTGGGTTTTACCTTCAACCCCTACAGGTATCAACGTCAGCAAGCAAGTCATATAGTTGTATATATAACTGTATCTTGTTAGCTTGAGTTGGCCAAGACTATAGTTTTGTATTCCATAATTACCTATTTTAAACTAAGCATATATTCATAAACAACAAAGATGTCTTTGAGTACCATATATTGCCTTCTAGGTTTCACGAGAAACACAATTTTGCAAGTCTTGGCTAAATATCGTGATCTATATTTCAACTTCATTTTCAAAACAGAAGTTGAAGAATAAAAGGAAAAATAGCCAATAGCAAAACACCACTTCTTGAATTATCAGCTGGTTTAGAACTTATCAAAACACTTGCAATTTTTGAATATTTTGTTTATAAATATGCTGATGCACAATTTTTGAATCCAGGACTTGAAGAAAAAGATATCAAGTTTAAAATGCGAGAGGTGCTTCAATAATCATATAGTTGAACCCATTATTAAATGTTTATACTCTCCTTTCAAAGAAGAAAAGGCTAAGGATGCTAAAATGATGATTGCGCAATTTACGTACATGGAAACCAATTAGCCAAAACACAGTATTTTATCAATGATAATACCAACTATTGTTGTACCTTTGCCCAAGTATATTCAAATGTTGTATTAAATATCGGTTCACATTCATCTTTTAACCGAAATTCATAAATATGCTGCTGATCCCGATAAATAGAAAGACGAAAGATAAAGCTATCAAAAGTAAAAGCTTCTATAATTGTAGTAGCAATCCTATAATTAAAACAGAATATTTAAAAAGTATCATGGATCTTATCCATGAATTACTGGGAGCAAATGAAAAGTGGCTTTTCGGATCACAAATCTTGCAACTGGAAAATGTATCTGAATATATCATAGTTCTCAGTAACACAGCAAGTGAACAGCTAGAAATTTGTTAAACAAGTATTCTGTTAAATCCGAAAATCAATCCCTAAAAGTAATCCAGCGTTTTATTTGTATTCAGAAAAACATGAAAAATATCCATTCTCCAGTATATATCGTATCATTCATTGGAATGGTATATATCTGCATAGTATCAGGCTGTAACTTGTATATTTTTGATGACAAATCAACTTGCATTACTAATTCATTTTCTCTGCTTCCATCAATTTTTTTACAAGCATCAATCGCTATGCCATGGGTACAAAAACAGTTCGGTTCATGCTATCATTAATAGGTACATTTGAAGGAAAGTATGAACTCTTATGATTGGATACAATTCTCCTGGTTATCCTACAACGCTTAAACTTGGCAAAGCTTCTTTCATATTAATCTCACAATAAAGCAAATAGAATTAGAACATTCTTTTTATAATCAACTATTATCATGACGTTTGGTACCATTTATATTTTTCCCGATACACCTAGAAGCAACACGTTGGTAAAACTTGCCCGCTATTTGAACCTTGATGTAGAAGCTGTTCCAAGACCGGGCTATCAAAATTACACCGACAAGTTCCCCCTCGGTAAGGCACCTGCCTTTGAAACGCCACACGGGTTCAAACTCACAGAAACAACTGCAATTATGGAGTACTTGGTTCTATCATCTTCAAAGCCACAATTGATGGGATCTAGCACCATGGAAAAGGTGCTGACATCAAAGTGGAACTCTTTCATCAATTCTGATCTTATGAATGCGTATATTAATGTTATCTACGGTAAATCCGAGGAAGAGAAAAGTGCCGGAATGGCAACACTCAAAGTATTATTAACGTACTTGGACAACAGTCTGACATCTACAACGTATCTTACTGGAGATGAACTGTTGGTTTGTGACTGTTTTGCTACCGACTTCCTGGATTTGGTTGTGAAATATTGTGGCATCGATTTGTCTTCATACAAATATATATTTAGATATTATGCATTGATGAAAGAATCCTTCTATTGTAGTTAAGTTCTTGTGCTCTTGTTTATGTCCATTTTGTATATTTACACTAGAAAAATGAACTTGTTAATTAAGTGTGGAAAACATTTGATCGTGAATACTTTGTATGTTCTAGTTGCCTCTATGGCTTTTCAAGCGGCTCTTTTTTTTATTTTGGTTCGACCAAATAGCATCGCAGTTATTAAACTCTCCAAAATCGTATCTTGGGGTCTCAAAAAAAGACATAAATGTTTGGTTTAAAAACACGGAGGCTCAGCTTCATGAGAATATTTCACATGTTTTTTTCTCACCAAATGAATTTTGATGCCTTCTTAAAAGCCGAGACGAAAACCATTACTTGACACATACTGTACGCCATTACGGCTTTGTAAATTGTCTAAAAGCACAAATGACAGATGTTTTACTTTTCTAGAATAGTGTGGTATACCCATCATTTTACAAAAAATTGTTCGCAGGAACACTTGAAGTCCATGGACAAGGCTTGGGTTTTGAAAGGCAGGGAAAACCAAAGTTGGCGTCTAGTATATTCTCGAGTATAGTATGTTAAGGTTGTATATTAAATTAAAATTGTATGTTGTACACCATTTAAAAGATGAAAACACCACCTGTGTGTTGGATGAAGCAGCACAAAGTTTAAATAGACCATTAGTAGAGAAAGCTATCATCTGTCATTATTATATCTAAATACAAGATGCGCTATTGTCAATAAAATGGAGCAGAAAATGCAGCCTGGAAAATACATTTATCTTATTATTTCTGGGACGCAAATTTTGTAAAAACATTGCAATAGGTGTTTGACTGCTGTGTAAATTAAAAGATAGGGTCCGGGAAAGATCAGAAAAGAATCAGAAAATACAAATTTCAACTTGAAAGCAATTTGGAAACGGCATGTGTGTGGGGCTGGGCATAAAAACTTTCTGGAAATTACTTACTGGAAAAATGGTTTTATTCCTTGTATGGGGAAACATTCAGTGGAGTTGAAATATATGTCAGCAACAAGCCATTTGCTTGTTTTCTCAACTCATTGTACCTGCCATACGCTGTTCGCAAACAAAATTCACATTCCATTTGGAATGTTCCAAACAATAATATAAGACAAAGGGGCCTGTCTTTTTTCTGCCAGATTTTGGTTATGAATACAATTTCCACCAGTATTTTCCAATAATTGTTTTTGGTGCTTTTTTTTTTGTGGTATATATAAAGGTGGACAATTTTCCATCCCAGGAATACATTTTTAAGGTGCATTTGTCAAAACGTGGAAGCACAGTGTTCCGGATCCAAAAAATCCCGTCACAGGTACCATTTTTTTAAAAGAATAGCAAGAAAACGATCAAAATGACCCTTTGTACAATATATCTTTTTTTAATTTCCCCAAGGAGTACAATGATGCCAAAGTTGGCAAAGTATCTTGGCTTGAACATCGAATTTGTGAACAAAGAAGAGGTGGAAAATTACTCCAAAAAATTTCCATTGCATCATGCTCCCACACTTGAGAATTCCAGCGGCTTCAAACTTACCGAAACAATTGCAATTATTCAATACTTGATTTCAAAATCAAACAATCCCGAGCTATTGGGCACCACTGATGAAGAAAAGGCGTTAAATATGAAATGGGAATCATACGTGAATTCTGACTTCTTTACAGCTTGCATCGGATATATCTTCAGTAAAACTGAAAATGAAAGAAAAAAACATTTCACAGAAGTAACAGCTGGCTTTAACTATATTACATCCCAATTGATGAAGACAAAGTATCTCACCGGTAATAATTTGTTAGCCTGTGATATTTTGGGAGCGGAGATTTTGCTTTTGATTTTGGGAGCAGCTTCAAATGAAGACTTATCACCGTACACAAAAATCCGGGAGTATGTTGCTAATGTCGAAAAACATTTGAAAAAAGGCTAAATTGATGTGGTTTTATACCGAAAGGTGTTTTGCCAGTCTAATAATTTATGAAATATAACCAGGAAAAAAATATGGTGCAAAATAAATCACTGCTACTCTGTAACCACATGATATAAATAACTTTTTTGAAAGCTGCTAATATGTTGAAAGATAAAAAGAATCAAAATATTAATAATACCTTTTTTGAAATTCCACGTCTTTTAAGTATGCTGTTTTTTCAGATTTTATTGAAAACCATTTATTTTATAAATTCAAATTTGTTTTTTTAAGTCTTTTGTATATATCTAACCATTTTTCCAAAAATTGGAAACAATTGTGTGTTTATTGCCTAGAATAGTGGGAACACACTTGGACTGACTACCATTGTAGCCAGCCAAGCGAATATATCTTATTACAAGCTCTAAAGAATAATAGTCAAAACATGCTTTGTCAGTCAAACATAATGTAATAAAGGGAAGTGTGGCCAATATATTGTTAATTAACTTCTGTGAGATTGAACTTCTTCTGTTTTGCTTTTTGTTGAGAAATGTGTGCAACGGTGGAATAGAACAGCTTTTCAAAACACAGTTGAAACAAAACACATTTTTGCATATCTATATGAAGTTGAATTTTATTATGAAATTGAAACACCTCTCTGTTGTTATTAGAATTGGTTGTCTGGTCGTTGCAATAGTGTATATATTTGTTAAGAAAGAAAACTGAGATGAAATATGGCCAAATAGTAAACATATTGCAACTTTTAAGTACACTGGACAATGCCCTAAAATCTGTTATTTATTAGACACCTAGTATTGGCTATTAGTAACGAAAAAAAGGTGTCCAATAAATTGCATATGAGAGAAAGTTTGCCATTCTTTGCCACGTTATTTTCACAATGGTTAATTCAAGTCAAACAAATATGATGTAAAAGGTATCGACGATAAAAACAAAATAGTAAAACTAATGACGTACTCACAGATTCAGGCATTATTTCTTGCCGTTAAATAGATGTTAAAAATATTTAGAAAAAGATGATACTGGCTATCGAGGTTTGAATTATAAAACAAAATCATTTATAAAGTGACTGGTTTAGCATCACTATGTTGTAGGTCGTTACTCATATTAATTGTTGTTTTGCCATTATCACCGATAGTAACACTCAACTCTTCCTTAGGAGCACCTTTTTTGAAAGCTTCCATTGGAACGTAACCCCATTTGTTAAGCATAGAAATATCTTCATCCCAACCGGTACACATGGTGGTTAACATCTTTTCACCAGTGAAAATTGCATTAACACCAGAATTGAAACACAAGAGTTGTTCTGGTTCTTTCATGGTATATCTACCGGCTGCTAAACGAATGATTGAGCTTGGCATTAGTAACCTTGCGGTCGAAATGACCCTCAAGATATTTTCCAACTCCAGTTTTCTATCTTTGTATTTTGTCTTTAATTCTTCTTCCATTGGGGTACCTTTGATTGCAATCAACTTGTTGATTGGCAGACTTTCAGGATGGGTTTCCATTGTTGACAATGTGTGTAGGAAATCAATATGGTCCTCGACTGTTTCACCCATACCTAGAATACCACCAGTACATGCCTTAATACCAGTATCGTTGACAGTTTTAATGGTCTTCAAACGATCATCATAGGATCTAGTTGAGATAACGTTTTTGTAGTGTTCTCGAGATGTGTCAATATTATGGTTATAAGCGGTTAATCCCGAGTCTTTCAAAGTCTTTGCCTGCTCATCGTTGATCATACCTAGAGTGACACAAGTTTCCATCTTCAACTCGTCGTTAATTTTTTTGACCATATCACCAATTTTTTTGAGTGCCGATTTTCTACCCTTCATATCTCTCCAAGCAGAGCCCATACAAAATCTAGTGGAGTTGTTTTGCTTTGCAATTTTGGCCTTTTCAAAAACGGTGTCGAGATCCAACAACTTTGTTGCTTTCAAGCCGGTATCGTTACGGCTTGATTGGGCGCAATATTTGCAATCTTCAGAACAACCACCTGTTTTAATCGACAATAAGGTGCACAATTGAATCTCCGAAGGGTTGTGATACTGACGATGTTGCAATTGAGCATAGAACATCAGATCGTTTAGTGGCATATTGAACAAGGCGGAGATCTGGTCTCTTGTCCAGTTGGTAATTGGAGTTGTTGTTGTCAAGGCCAATTTCAAGGTTTTATTTGCATCAAGAACATTGGATGGTGCATTGGTTGCCAATGACCTTTTAGTTGTGATAGCTGATAAAGAAGGTAACACAGATCTATACATCATTATTCTTATTTGTCTGGATGGTATGTATCAATTCAATTGTGGGAAACAAGCAGGAAATGGTTATATAATAAGAGAGAAAGAGAGAGAGAGAGAGAGAGCAGAAGGAGAAGAGGAAGAAGTAAGTTTATGATGGGACCTGATATAGAGAATAAAACAAAATGGGTCGAAGAAGAAACTATGAAATTGGAATACGTTCAGTTTATATACAGTTTTTTTTTGTAGTGGATGAAAGGTTGGATGGATGGATTTGCTATGTCGATTCAACTGACCAAACATCCAGTTAAATTGACATGTTTGGTAAGACAAGAAAAAAAAATGTATCGAATCATCCTTGGAATCATCGCTGGAATCATCGCGAGAGTCATAAGTTGAATCATGTAGAGAGTCATCCGTGGGATTGCAAAAAAAAAAAAAAACACCAGGCTAAGAAGACCTTGGAAATTGGAAATTTAAATGCAAAATATCAAAAAATCAAAAAAATCAAAAAATCAAAAAAATCAAAAAATCAAAAAAATCAAAAAATCAAAAAAATCAAAAAATCAAAAAATCAAAAAAATCAAAAAATCAAAAAAATCAAAAAAATCAAAAAATCAAAAAAATCAAAAAATCAAAAAAATCAAAAAATCAAAAAAATCAAAAAATCAAAAAAATCAAAAAATCAAAAAAATCAAAAAATCAAAAAATCAAAAAATCAAAAAATCAAAAAAAATACACCGTCGATCGGCGCGTCCTCTTCCCTCTCGTACCGCCACTCGCTCCTGTTGCGCATAACACCTACAGATCTTCCCGCGGGATATTAATTCTTCACCTTCCACACTATACGAGCGTGAAAGCGCGAAATTCCGGGTTGTTCGTATTTGTTCCCTGTTTTTCCCATTTGCCGACCTTCCCTTTTTTTTTTCGAGTCCGAGGTGGCAAAGTACCGCTTTTCCGAGCAGTCGCGAAAGGGTCATGATTTTTCAATGATGGTATTTTTCCATAGAAAGTACTCGGTGTTTATCGACATGTGTATGTATTGAACAATCCTGTGCAGAGGATTAGATGGTTATCATAGTAATGGAAACAAAGGATGTCCAACATCACATCAGTTGGGATCGAACAGTGTGGTTGTGGTGTGTGTTGTTATTAGAAAGTCGGATTTCTTGACGTTTTTCTCTATGTGGCTGTTTATGGAATGGATATATGTATGTATGTCTATATATATATATATATATGTATGTCTATAACCTGTTGTAGATTTCAACTTGGACGGAATTGCGTAGTTCTGGGATTCGTATATATATATCTATATATATAGGTTTTAATACGTCTTATTCTTATTGACATTATTATCTCTCCCTCTTTCTTCTTCGTTCCTCCTTCATTTCCTTTATCTCTCTTTGGCTTTCGGATCCTCCTCTTCCCTTTTGGTTTCCCTCCTTTGCTAGTATCTTTTAGTAAAACCAATACACAACTAAGAATGTTCTCAAAAATCTCCGCTAGACAATTCTCCTCCTCCGCTTCTGCAGCTTACAAGGTCACCGTCCTTGGTGCCGCCGGTGGTATCGGTCAACCATTATCCCTGTTGATGAAATTGAACCACAAGGTCACTAACTTGGCCCTTTACGACTTGAGATTGGGTAAGGGTGTCGCCACCGACTTGTCCCACATCCCAACCAACTCCACCGTCGAAGGTTACGGCCCAGAAGACGGCGGATTGGCCAAGGCATTGAAGGACGCAGACGTCGTCTTGATCCCAGCCGGTGTCCCAAGAAAGCCAGGTATGACCAGAGATGACTTGTTCAACACCAACGCCTCCATCGTCAGAGACTTGGCCAAGGCTGCTGCCGAAAACGCTCCAAACGCCGCTTTGTTGATCATCTCCAACCCAGTCAACTCCACCGTCCCAATCGTTTCCGAAGTCTTGAAGGAAAAGGGTGTCTACAACCCAAAGAAGTTGTTTGGTGTCACCACCTTGGACGTCCTCAGATCTTCTAGATTCCTTTCCGAAATCGTCGGTACCGACCCAACCACCGAAACCGTCACTGTTGTCGGTGGTCACTCTGGTGTCACCATTGTTCCATTATTATCCCAAACCAAGCACAAGGACTTGCCAAAGGAACAATACGATGCTTTGGTCCACAGAATCCAATTCGGTGGTGACGAAGTCGTCCAAGCTAAGGGTGGTGCCGGTTCCGCAACCTTATCCATGGCACAAGCTGGTGCAAGAATGGCTGGTTCCGTCTTAAAGGGTTTGGCTGGTGAAGCTGATATCTCTGAACCAACCTTCGTTGACTCTCCATTGTTCAAGTCCGAAGGTGTCGAATTCTTCTCCTCAAGAGTCACCTTGGGTCCAGAAGGTGTCAAGGAAATCCACCCATTGGGTACCTTATCTAGTGCTGAAGAAGCTATGGTTGCCACTGCTAAGGAAACTTTAAAGGGTAACATCAAGAAGGGTATTGATTTCGTCAAGGCTAACCCATAAGTTAGGTAGGAACTAAATTCATTTATATTTATATTTTATAAACTATTTATTCCATTATTTATTCAAGTACTTATTTATTCTACGTCCTCTAGAATTCCCGCTGTTGCTTCGATCTCTTGAGTACTTCTTCTTTTGATGTTTTCTCAATTTTCACAGTATAGTTAGTTTGATAAACAGATATCTATACAAACTAAAAGACAACAAAATAAAAACAAAAAATAAAGACACTAATGAAGAGTAAAATGAAAAATTGAAAAAAAAAGACAGATTAGTAAAGTATCAATATGCAGAGAAGAATTCAATTGTTACACATTTGTGATTATACGGTTACGAAAAATCTAAACTTTCATGCTTTCTTATCAATATTAAGAATAAGAGGAAAAAAATCAGGATCGTTTGAGTGCTTTTAATTTAGATATCGCCTTTTTGTATCCTTTTCTGGCACTTCTTTCGTAATAGTTTGCCGCCATGACTAGATTTTTTTCAACACCAAAACCTTGCTCATAACAGACACCAATCATATATTCAGCTTCAATTAACTCGCCAGCATCGGCTGCTTTACGTCCCCATAAAAATGCTTGCTGCTCATCCCTTTTCAAAATAACCTTGCCGTCATTATCAACACCACCAGAACCATACCAACGAGCCAAGCCAAGCGATGCGTATGTATGCCCGTCAGCGGCAGCTTTGCTAAACCAATATATTGATTTTCTTGCATCAACGGTATCGGCAACATTGTTATTCGATTCTTTATCGGACTTAAATAGATGTGTTGGAAAGAATCCTTGGGAGTAGTAATAACCTAGACAAGCTTGTGATTCATTATGACCCAATTTTGCAGCTTCTAAATAGTATTTCAAAGATTTAGACTTATTGCACCAAACGTTGGCATATTTTAATTCATCAATTGTCTTGATGACCTTACTATCATTCAAGTCTGTTAAACACAAAATTTGTTTGTCAGTTTGATGCAATTTGGCAAGCGTATATAACGCACCCCTTGCATCTTGAAATGATCTACTTGAGATCAATGGATCTGAAGCCATAACAGTCTTAGACCGTAAAGTTTCATATGCCTGCTTATGGTAGGAAATTGATAATGGAATATCCTGAACGCATCCATTAACACCTGCAAAATGCATCATACCTAACTGACACATACTTGAAGGATCACCGAGAGCGGCACCCCGCTCAAAAAATAGGATACTTTTCGGTATATCTTTATTACAGCCGACACCAGCTTCTAGGCAACATGCAATTCTATAACAGGCAACAGGATCATTCTGCTTAACTGATGCATCGTAGAATAATTCGTAACCGTGTTTCTCATCACGCTCAATCAATCCAGGATGAATACCGCCTGAGTAAATATCACCTAAATAAAGTCTTGCTCGTGTGTCGTTAGGAGCAACTTGAATTAATTTTTCTAATACTTTAATAGCTGTAGTTAAAAACAACAATCTCTGTTTCCTTAGTTTTTTGTACGATAATTCAGCTTTACGTGGTTTACCGTCAATTGTCATTTTGGAAATAACATCCGATTTGCTCAAGGTTTCAAGCAGTAGAATTGCCCAATAAAACTGAATTTTGGGCGTGAATTGTTTATAATCTGTCAGTGCCATTTCCCTTGTTCTTTTAAATTTGGTAATTGTAACTTCTGTTGGTTCTTTACACTTTGATGGCAATATAGGTTGAATCACTCCATTTGGTAATTTTTCAAAGGAAGATGATGTAAAATATTTAATTACATTACTGTTCTCATTTTTATTGTTGGTGTATAATGAATCAAGAGTAGAATTTGGCTTTAGTTCATTTGATAATGTTCCAAAAGTGTCTGAATTTGCTGTACCTACCTTTTGTTGCGAAACTATCCTTGCTGGTGGCTTGATTTGATTTGATTCCACTGGTTTAGCTGCGGGTATTGGTGGAGGAATTTGAGATGTTGATTGGGGTGTATTATTTTTCTTATTAATTAATGATTGGTTTGGTTTCGGTGGAATATTTGGAGGTTGGAAATCAGAAATTGAAGTAATTGAATTTTTCAAGGCGGCTTTCTCAAACATATCATCTGTGATTTGTGAAGGAATTTTTCTTTTAGACATTAAATTATCAGATTTTTTTGAAGTGCTGTTCAGTTTGTTGTTCAAATCATTCAATTTAGATTGTAATTGCAATTCCGATTTTTTGTTTATCGGTGAAAACGGTACATCAACATGATTCATTTGATAGCCGGCCTTTTCAAACCCTGTTCTATAAATTGATTGTGAGTAGGTCAATGTACCTGATTTTTCAAGTTCTTCATATGATGGAGGCGGTTCGTCATTGAAATCGGTGCTTACATCTGCATCATTGTCTAAGTCATCCAATGATTGGTCGGATATTGATTTATCGGTTGGTATTAGCGAAGATGTACTGAGTCTTAAATCATTTTCTCTTGAAACAGGTTCAATTTCGGACAGGAATAAATTGGCCTTTGGACTATTCATCATTGATTTCTTCTCCGGTGGAGGCGGAGGAGGTAGTGGAGGAGGTGAGTCTGACCTCGATCCGTTCTTCTCTTGAGATGCTTGGTGTTGTGTTTGATTGGCAGGTGACCATGCGTCTGATTGTTGCTCTTGCTTTTGCCTCTGTTTTTGTTTCTCCTTTTGCTTGTGCTTTTCTTTTCGCTCTAGCTCTAGCTCGTGTTCTTGATCTTTCTTCTGGCTGCGCATTTGCGCTTGACTACTTCCTTCAACCATTGGTTCTGGTTTAGTTTCGGTGTCAGGACGTGACGTGTTCTTTATCTTTGTTTCCAGTTCTTGCAACGCAAGAACGCGTTCTAATCTTTGAATTTTTTCTTCTAGCTGTTGGATTTTATCCTGTTCTCTATCGTCATCTTCTGTGGAAAACATGGTTTGACTTTTCCCGGCTTGATTATAAATTTCATTATTATCGTCGTCATCGTCGTCATCCGAACCGCCGATAGAAAAAATTTGATCTTGCGCCCTATATGGGGTCCTTGGTTGAGGTTCTGCCTCGGGTAAGTTGGCAAACGACTGAGATGCTGATTTCTTCCTCTGTTGTGGGGCACTTGCATGCTGCTGACCAGAGGCGAGCTGTTGAAAAGAGTGGCTATGTGATCGCTGTTGTAGAATCGGTTGATTCTGTTGGTATGTGTAATTGTTAGGGTTATAATCCTGCTGGTAGTTGTTTTGTTTGTGGGAATACATATCATTATAAGAGTTTCTCTGTTTGTCCATGAACTGGGGCTGCTGCTGGTTGTGTTGGTCGTAGTTGGAATAGCCGTTGGTGGGGTACGAGTTGTGCGATCTTTGTTGCCCATATTCGTGTTGTGGAGGTTGTTGGAAACGGCCATAATTTTGCGGTGGTTGCTGGTTGTAGGGGCCGCTGTTATAGGGCTGGCTGTGGGATCTCTCCTGGCGTGGAGGGTGAGGCATTGGCTGTTGAGGCTGGCAATATTGGCCGTTTGGTTCGTAGTCGTTGCGTGGGTACTGGGCCAATGGGTGGGTGACATATTGCATGTTCGGTTGAGCCTGTGGACGGTATGGCTGCTGCTGCTGCTGCTGCTGCTGCTGCTGCTGCTGCTGCTGCTGCTGCTGCTGCGTCTGCTGTGGATAGCTCTTGCTGGGCGCCTTTTGTTTTGGGTTCACGAAAACGGCACTATCGTCCAGCAGATTGGCTCTTAATTGAGACTTCTTCATCTTGGATGCGCTCTGAATGGTTGTGTCTGGGGAGTTCTGTAGAGAAGGGACGACGACGGGGCACAGTCTGTTCCGAATAGCAGCCGGTGTTTCTGCTGCTTACAAATGCACACGGGACTCCATGAAGGCAAATCCCCTATCCAGCCTGTGTTTCATCGTCTTCTGCTCAGCTTGGCTTTAAACCTCCCTACCATACACGCTTTTGGGAAATGTCTGATTTTCTATTTCCATTTTGGTCGCGATTTTCTTTTATCAATAGATACATTTCACACCGTATACGTTTTAGGTGTGTTGTGTTGTGGAATGTATGGGTTTACGATTCAACTCTGTAAAACAGATAAAAATAGAAGTGTTTGGACAGAAACTGGTGTTTAAGAATGGACTACGAGTTTATGTTCCATTGGAAGACAACGTGGCGAGACTGTTTTCTGTTCACAAGAATAATACTCGTAGTCGGATAAACCCTTTAGCTAATAGATTGACATTGTTGACCGTGTAAGCCATTTTATACGGGACTTGTTGTTGTCGAAATTGATATTTGTATGGGGAGGGAAAATGCAGTCGCATGCGCTTACGTAATGCGTCAATTATAGGAGCAGATTTAAACAAGCAATCGAAGAAGTCTTTCGAAAAGTGCATTAGCTCAGAGGTTTAGAGCATCGTGCTTATAGTCGTATTTTGACCTCTATACATAAGTCACTTCACCGTTACAGAAACGCGATGGTCACGGGTTCAAACCCCGTATGCACTATTTTTTTGCATTTTTTTGCAGCACACTAAGATGCCTATGACAGCACCCCTGTTGTGCCTGCAGGTTAAATGTGTCGAACCCAGCCTATGGGAATAGCCCATTCCACACCATGAAACACAGGACCTTAAAATTACTGAATTCTATTTATTTAATGATTAGATAGATAGACATTATATATTTTGTGTATAAACTTAGAAAATCCATCACAAGAAATTTAAGCTTCATGTAATTCTCTTAAACGTCTGATGGTAGATCTGATAGTAGCAGCAGCTGCAGTGGAAACAGTGTAAGCACCACCAGCAACAGACTTCTTACAGGACTTACAGGTCCAGATACCAGTGGCATCTCTTCTGACAGTCTTCTTACCACAGAAAGAACAATCGTATCTTGCGTGTTGTTGGATTTCCAACTTCTTACATTGTCTTCTTAATGAAGAACCATATCTGATACCGTACTTACCGGTGATTCCGACCTTCTTTGTTCTTTTAGACCTGTAGAATGGCAGTTTTGTTCAAAGATAATTATGCGCAGATAATTATTTCGTACGATGTTAGTAACTGAGATGCTGGGTAGAAAAAAAGGCAACATGTTCCCAACACAGATGCCTATGTTTTGAGCGCTAATGAGATCTTCCATGTTGTCGAGATATACTTCCACGGTTTGTCCAATTCTTGAACCTATTTTCCAATGAATTGAATGGCTGGTCTTTGTTATTAGTGTGCACAGCATGGATACAATCCCATCCCTTTTCCTGGTTCAACGTCAGTGGCCAGCAACGTATTCCAGTGTATGGTTAACTGATAAATGTGGTCCAATCTTGCTGAAGCATAAATCTCTTTTTCTTTCTTGTTGTTTCTTAAGGTGATTCCACAATATCAATAGTACGCAGACTTTGTATGTCTGAACGTTTCAGGATATGATTATTAACGGCTCATTCTATCTCTCTGGTTCGATCTCACTATCTTCTTTTTGGTTCATATGCCATGTACATACATTTTGCTAGTTGATTGATGGTGTTAGAATTAAAAGAGTCAAGAAAAAAACAACTATTCCATGCACTCTTACAAGGTGTAAAGAGGAAAATTTTGGATATATCAGAACCTTGAAAAGTTTTGGAGAGATCCCCTAGCAAGGTCCACAGAGAATCCGGTGGAGGTGACACTATGAGCGTGGGAGAGGCTGGTAATGGCATAACAGGAGAGCGAGAGAGCGAGTATATGCTTTCCATCAAAAAAAAAAAAAAGAAAAAAAAATCACAAACAGCATTTTTTTTGGTTTGCGTGACTGCGTGCACCATTTGCAAAAAGTTATCAAACCCTACATATGTACACGTGACCTGTAAATCTGGGCTTCTTTTTTTTGAATTTTGCATTATTTATTTTTTTTCTCGTATTTTTAGGATTTGAATTTTACCAAACTACATGAATAGAGAGACTGATTTGTTGATTACAAAGTAGTGCAGGGTACGATTGAAGATAGTCATTCGCAGATCAAGGGACAGTTGCATGTGCATTTCTTATATCTAGTTAATCAACATATACAATGGATGAGGACGATGCGTTTTTATACGGGTCAGATACCGAAAATAACGACGGAACAAGTGCTGCAACTGAAGTGGTAGGCAAAACAGTTGATAAATTAGACACAGCGACAGGTCAAGCGTCCTTGGTAGGTGTTACCGAATCAGCTAAAAAGTTGAAGAGTGATTCGAAAGAGAGCGGTAGCGGCAAAGAGAAAAATACTGATGGCGACAACAGTAATGACAACGAGAAGAGGAACGAAGACGATGTTGATAACGATAACGATAACGATAACGAAAATGAGAATAAGCATGAGGAGGAGGATGACGATTCAGACCTAGATTCCGAATCCGAGTCCGACTCAGACGTGGAATTCATCATCGGCTCCACGGAGTCCAAACCACCAGCGGCAGCAGTTGCACAATTGCATGCTTCGGTAGCGGAAGAACCATCTGTTTCACCCTCTGGAACAGTCCATATAAAAACAGTGCCAATATTCACCAAGTCAAATGGTCTGGACATAGATAAAGTGGGTATCTACAATGACATTCCAATAACAGAACTATCTCTGGATGAATTGAAAGATAAGCCGTGGCGATTGCCAGGTGCTGATATAGCCGATTATTTCAATTACGGCTTCGATGAAATCAGCTGGAGGGCTTACTGTGCTAAAAATGAAAAACTGAGAAACGACTTTAATCCGGGCAAAGTGATAACTGAGCTTTTATCCAGCGGTGCCCTTCCACCAACTCTTGCACAAATTGTTCCGGGTGGTGCAGCGGGTACATCGACATCAGGCATATCATCGATGCCGCCATTCATGATGAACATGCCTGGTTTCATGGGAATGCCGAACATGCCGAACATGCCAAACATGCCAAACATGCCGAACATGCCAAACATGCCGAACATGCCAAACATGCCGAACATGCCAAACATGCCAAACATGGTCAATATGCCAAACATGGCCAATATGCCAAACATGATGAATATGCCCAAGATGCCAAACCTTCCAAACATGCCTAATCTGCCAAATATTCCAAATATACCGAACAAACCCGTCAAAGCAAACATTGATATACGAACAGCATCTGCAACCCCAGACGCTCAAAACAACACACAACTAAAAGTCGACTCAAATCCAAAAAGAGATAGAGATAGAGAAAACAGAGACCGTGATGAATTCGAAGATCGTGATGACACAAGAAAACGCAGGAGAAGACGTTAACCATTATTTACATAAAATTGTATCACTATATTATATATTTAATGTTAATTTTTTAAGTCTATTTTTTGGATTTAACTACACTTGTACATAGCGTTTTTTTGTGAAACTGCAACAAAAGAGAGTATAATGGGCGTTTTAAGTATTGTATTGAACCTTTCCGTTTAACGCTTTCATTTACTATTTGATAGTTCTAATATACCTTTTCTGCACAACATTAAAAAGTGGTTCGTCATATTTTATTTCATTTTATTTTATTTAATTTTTTTATCTTATTTTACTTAACTTTATTTTTATTTAAACAACACCCTTGTTGAGCCAGCTTTTAGAGGATTAAGATCAAACAACAACTTCAGGATCAGAACCACTGGCAATATTGCATTGATGCATGAGTCTCTTTTCCTCAGGACCCATTTCACCCGTCACTGAATGTATGACACCCCTATTATGGAAGATACAAAGGTCTCCTTGGGTCCATGGATGGCAATAGACGTTTTCAGGACCGATGGCAGGTCTCATCATTTTATGGACTTTTTCTCTTGCATCCTTTAATTCCGCCTTCATTTCACCTGTTTTTCTATCGACCAATTGGTAAACGCAACAACCATGAACTTGCAGATGGTGATTACCGGTCTCTGGATTTGTCCAAACCAATGGTAGTTTTTTGATTTTGGATTCTTCCCATTCTGGCAACGATTCCAAAGACGCCTCTTTGCCTGGCTCCTCACTAACAATTGTCAAACCATCCGAGGTAGCCTTACAATCGTTAATGTAGATATATGGGTGTGGAGCATAGACCACGGTCGTGTTTAATGCAAAGTCCTTTTCTTCTGGAGTGAGCAAATCAAAGGCAACTTTTCCTGAAGCAAAAGCGGTTGCACCTTTGGCGATGTCGATCGACTCTTTGGTATCTTCATAGATGATTGTTTGTCTCTCAGTGGTTGGGGGGACAATAAGACCCAACAACGTGGTCACCACCGGAGGAGACAATTCGTACAATGCGGCGTCAATGTGCCATCTGTAGAATCTTGTCTGGTTTTTGGCGAGCTCGTCCTCCGTTAGGAGATCCTTATGGAATGTTTTGTGGGTTGGATGTTCCAAGTCAAACTCCTTCATACCTTCATGGCCGGCTTCAAAGGTACCGTTACCAACCATCATAACTTCTGGACGTCTAGGAACGCATTTTCCGTCTTTTGCAAGAATTGACTTTTTGGAATGAAATAGCTCTTCTTTATGGCCATAGTTTGTTGCTGACGATGGGTCAAAGCGGACATTCAGTGCATGCTGGGACTCTGGCGTCAGTTCTTCTTGTTTTGGAATAACCAAAACTGAATGTGTAAGTAGCGCTTTTTTCAATGCTGCAAAATCGTCATCATTCAACTTTGATGGATCGTTGGTGTAGTCAGGCATGGTGATCTTTGCACCTAATTTCTGGTCCTCTAATGGTGTAACTAGTAATGTTGTCATTGTGTTATACAGTTTTGGCGGTTTGGTCGGTTTGCTGTTGTAATGAATTGATGGTTTCAAACAAAGTTTCTAATAGTAATGTTGCTCAAATACCTTTTACACATGCTTTGACGTAGAAAAACAACACATCTGCAATCCGTCAAAACCTGTTCTTTTATACACAGGTCTTTCTGCTGTTCGAAGAAGATAAGATAATGGATTTCTTCCCAATCAGGAAATCGGTACTCACTTTGTCCGGTTTACGGTTCTACCCGCGGAAAGCACCGATCACGTCAATGCACAACCGGCCAGGCCGGTCTTCTCCTATATGTAAACCAAAAATCATGCCAGATTATGGATTTTTCACTCTGTTATTGATAAGGGTTTGTATATCATTGATTTGTCTTAACAACAGCGCAATTATCATACGTGTAGTATAATTGTAGCCAAAAATATAAACCAAAAGATACGTACTACAAGAAATGTAAGAAAATATATGGATTAGCAGATATATAGTAAAAGAACTGTTTTTAAATATACGTAGGAAATTCTAAAAGTTACAAAGAAAAAAAAACCTGTAGCCAATCAGGCTATTGGCACGTCTTTCATGGTAGTCATCATTGCATTCAACCACGGTTGTCTTGAAAATTGATGCAGCGAGATCAGCTGTTGGATTAAAGACATCCACTCATCTCTTTCTTTGACGCTATCACATTGAAAATCAATCGTCTCGTTGTTGGAGAACTTTAACCTAAATATGGTGTTCGACATAGATGCCTCATCGGCAGCCTTGACCCCACTGGATGTTGAGGTCTGCGATCCAACACCAACGACCCGTTTCAGGTTGATTTTGGCCTTGAGATGAGTGTTACTGAGATTATATGCCAGCAAGTCATAGTTGTCCAATTTGTAGAAGCGTCTCGTCCACAATTTCAAATCACCGCCTTGTTGTGACATATATCCCTCGTGTTTGATATTGTACTCTTTTCTAGCTTCCTTCAACTGATTCATAGCATTTGCAATGCTGATGGGTAAATTTTCCTTTTCATATTTCCTTGGAATGAACATCATCTTCATATTGAGATTGCATATTGGCAATGGTTGGAAATTCTTAACGGTACCCTTCTTTGTCTTCGTTGACTTCCATTCGTTATAGCAAGTCAATGAATAGGTACTTGCCTTGGCAAAAATTTGTTTTTTATAGTCTTCAAAATTAATTTTCAACTTACAGAATGACCCATCACTTGCCAGATATGGAGCCAGCTTGTCCTCCTCAGGTGGCTGTGTGACAGTCTTGGTGATAGTCTTAACTTCCTTTTTGCCCATTAGCTTTCCCATCATCGATTTACTCTTGATCTCCTTCTTTTCGGTGACTTCAACTGTCTTACTCTTGGGCTTATCATACTTGAGTTTTAGCGTGATGATGATATTCAAGTTCGCAGCAACAATTAATTCAAACTCTTTATCAATTTTAATTAAACTGGAGTTGATATTTTCATTGCTTACGTCAATAAACTCAGTTTTGAGACAATGAATTCCATTGTCCAAGGTCAATTGAAATTTGGCGTTCCTCTTTTTCAGGTCCGGTAATTTCAACCCACTGACGTCTTGAAGCCTTAAAAATAACCTACCCTGTTCACCATTTACTAAAGTCGTTTCATTCACATCAACTGTAGATTTAACACTGTTAAGTGTATTATTCTTAACAATCGGATTCTCTGAATTAGAAGGAGCCTTTCCAACCTGTACTGGTGTATTTCCAGCTGCAAATGGGTTAATTGATTGGAAATCAATATTGTCCATTCTATCTAGAACGTTTTTTTCAGTAGTAATGATCTTTTTAATTTTAGGTGATTCAAATGGATTGGCCGAATCTTCCTTTTGGAATGGAGATTCAAATAAATTTGAAGGTGAAACTGAAATATTCATTTTGATTTTCGTAGGAGAGTCTGAAAATTCTTCGTATATATCATCCACACTATCTTCATTAGGTGTATGAATCTTGTTTTTGCTGTGGTCATTCAATTTCACGTCATCTGCATTATCCACTTTTCTGGATTTTGTTTCATCTTTTGTCTGTGGATAAAAGGCTTCAATAATTTGAGCCTCTTCATGAATCTTTTGCTGCAATTTTTGTTGCAACTTTTTATGTGCTTCTTGAGTTTTCCTCTGTTGAACTTGTTGCTCAAATTTATCCAACATCTTTTTTCTTGCAGGCGAAACAGGACTTTTTGGCAATTCGATCGACTTCGCCTCTTGCGGATAAGATAAAATATCCTGTTGTTTCAAATCTTCAAAATTCAAAATGCTTGCTTCATCTGAATTAATCGTATAGTTATCCATATCATTTTCAAAATTTCCATCAGCAATGCCCAATTCCGGAACAATTTTGGAGTAGCTTTCATTCCCATATTGATATATACTTGCACGTTGTTCAGGTAACAGTAAAGGATCATTTTGCAGCTGAATCTTGGCTCCAATACTTTCTTTGAGATGATACTCATCACTTGTTATTCTCTTTTTATTTAGATAATTTTCAATATTTTTATTATTAAATCTGTGAAACGTGTCCGAATGTGTCAAACCAATTATATTATCATTATCCAAGTTGCTGACAGGTGAAGAAATACTATCATTTTTCCAAACTTCTTTTAAAATATCAATACTGTCTTTATGTGCTTTATGAGTTGCAGTATTTTTTTGATTCCAGAAGGTATATATTGAGCTGTTATTTTTGGATTTTTCATCGGCAGTATCTTCAGGGACGGAATAATCAGGATTCAAACTTTGTATTTCTCTCAACAGAGAATTGTCTATTTCAGAAAATCCATGAGAAACAGTACTCAAATCAATGGTTAGTTCATTGTTCTCATCGGATGGTTTAACACTGTGTATTGGTTCGACCCCTGTTTCTTTGCCAGCTTCAACATGTTGAATTACACTATCACCAGACTCGTCAATGAAAAATTCACTCTCTTCGTTGTCGTGATTTTTATCTAGAAAAATATTGTTTTTATCGAGATAATGTTCGTTCAACACGGAACATGTTGTCGCTAATGAGTTTGTCTTATTATGAAGAACTCTCATATTAACACCAGACGGAAGAACTTCCAATTTATTATAGATCCACGAAGGAGGTGAATTACCTTCCGAGAGAAGCCTTTCATGGTGCGGTTTATCATTAGTTAAAACATGAACGGCTTTTGGGTGATCTAAATTGACAATATATGATTTAATAGGCGCTTCAATGCTATCAAAATCCTTGTGTTTTCTAAATGGTAAATTAAATCGTTTTTGTTTTGACCAAATTTCCAAAACTTCATTACGCTCTGCACATTCAATGCTGATTATACGATGGGAACTGTTCGTTGAGGTGTTCGAAGTATTTCTTGATTTGATGGACTTGTTAAAATCGTCAAATTCGTGATCAAATATGTCATCTTCAAACGGAACATGCAACACACAGTCTGAGGATCGAATGCTTGTGTCAGATTCATTCATGTCATCCTTGTTGGCTTCATCCAATTTATCCAGGGTATGTTCTTCTTTATCCATTCCCTCTGCAAGGGAAATATCTCCATTTGAATCTGCCAAAGACTGGTTCGAGGCTATTGCTACCTCATCATTTGGGCCTACTTTAATTGTTTCCACTGTTTGATCCGGAACATCAGATTCATCCTCACTTTGAGTATAGTCCTCTTCTTGAGCTACATGAACCGTGGCACTGTTGTCATCTGGACCGTTGTTTAATCCATCATCGGCCGATAGAAAACCTGATTCGGTAATTGTAGTTGCAACGCTTTGCACCGACACATTTCTGGGATTGTATGGTATGATATTTTGATCGCATGAATCTGGATCAATTTGAGAAATTGTTCTTGTTGAAAAGGACTTTATTATGTTACCAACAAAATCTGATAACGAAGAAGAACGCTTGTGATGATGCATCGAAGTGGATTTTTTTAACGAGTTTTTTTCAACTGTGAAACTTGGTTCATAATTTTCTTCCTTTGTGAGTTTAATCAAATTTTCATGTTTAGGAGGAACAGCAGTATCCACTGCTTCTTTGACTAAACTTGTCTCAAGCTTACATTCTTGTGGTGAAATACTCATAGTTGATTTTACAGAACCAGAACGATTGATATCCGATTCGATTTGAAATCCATCAAGTAAATTATCTCTTGCCCTATCACACATTTGCTTTTTATTTTTATTTGATTCAGATTCTAACAAATAGTTTCTTAAGTTATCATGGTTTGATATATTCTTTTTAATGCTTTCGGATTCAACCAATGTACCCCTTTCCAGATCTTGAACGTAGTGGTCATGGTCATAATAAAATTGGTTGGCTGCGTCTAAAGAATTTTGTCTCTTCAAGCCTTTATTGTACGGAGAAATACGGGCTGAGGCAGGTGCTGGAGATGGGGCCAAGGTTAAATCGGAATCGGACTCATCAGTATCGAAATTCTGATAACTTAGATTGGGCATCGAATGGATCGAATAATCGGATTTTGAATGGATAATCTCCGGTAATGGTTTTGAAGGTATATGACTGAATTTGACGGACAATATGTTCATGTTGTTTTGATCAAATGGCTTGATCTGGGATCTGGTCCATTTCAATGGAGATCCTGCCATTTCTTGCTTTTCAGCAGATGGTGTATCATCCTCCAAGTCCGATTCTGTGTCTGTTTCGGGGGTTTCATAGTTATGGATTTTACTTGGAGAATCATCGATGGTGACTTTTTTAGGGGACCTTGTTGGTGAGTTGGTCACAGCCTTTGGGCCGTTCAGTTTATAGCCAGTTGAACTTAAAACAACGGAATCCTCGTGAGGCAAATTGTTTGACACCGCAATATCATTGTCTAAATCTCCCAGTATGTTTTTTTCAACCTCGACATTTAACGGTTCAGTCAATGGAGATTCTGAAAGCTCCGGCAAACTTGTTATATCAGATATGTGATTATTCAATTCGATTTCATTCAGAAATTGATCTACCGACTGGTTTGCAATTCGGAAGATATCTTTTGATGAAATATTCGATTTGACAGATTTGGAAGGTGATGAAACTAACGATGATGATGATGATGAAGCTGCTAATAATGGCTGGTCCTCTCCTTCCATCATAAGTGTTGTCGTAGCGATGTTGATATTCTTAGTGCTATGCAAAAAAATGGATCTACCGAAGTCAAGAAATACTCAAATAAACGATCAGATAGTAAAGCAAATGAATGGATGAACAGATAAACAAATAGTTGACTGTGCCACTAACACACTAATTTAGGTAACTTCATAAAAATAAAAAAAAAACATATCAAATCTACATGAAAAATAAAATATCAGAGAGATGATAGCTATCAACAACTAGAGTTTGAGATATCTTTGGTTTGCTTTTGTTTACATAAATGATTAACAAAACTATAATATATACACAATCTAATGTTAACGAATGTTGTGTATTTCCTATTTGGGCAAAACAACAACACAACAAAGTTTGGAGAGTTTCATGGTCGATCGACGCTGCGTTTTTGAAAGCAAGTGAATTGTGTGGCTTATTATATACAAGATTATACAGATATGAATGTGAATATGGTTAATGAGATATATATATATATATATATACGTGAATCTAGGCCAGACAGAGGATAGAGGAATAGAAAGAAGAGATGCAGAAAGAAAAATATGCTATTTGGAAAATGGATGGGTTAGCTTTGAGCACAGGCTGTAAAGTTTGGAACTGAAAGACATGGAAGTATCGGGATTTGTATCAGGAGCAGTTGCCTGGGTTGATTCCAGTGATAGATTTTTCAGCAACTCGTCGGTCTTGCTGTTCAGCTCTCTAAAGACATTCTCGGTTTCAAGTGAGACACGGTTAGAGATTTCAGACTTCGTTTCATCGATTTTTTTCAAAATCAGACTTGTCTTTTCATTCACGTGATCCAGCAGATTGGTGGAGTCGCCGATCGAGCCGACCATTTCGTTGACTTCGTTGATCACCTTCGAGCTCGATTTGGTCAGGTCGTTGAGAATGACCCCGGACTGAACGTTCATTTCCTTCAAGATGTCCAGCGACAAGTCGTTCACGTCCTTGAAGACGTTGCAGCTCCGGATTTCGTTTAGCAGCTTGACCGAATTCTGGTCGATTTCGTCTAGCAAGAGATCCGATTTGCTGTTGATTTCGTTGAGAACGTTGAGCGTCTTGATGTTGATTTCGTCGATCAAATTTGTGGCGGAGGTGGAGAGGTTTTCGATGATGCCCAACTTCAGGATCGACTCAAACCCCAGTTTACCCTTGGAGGCGTTCTGTGAGAACCTCTCCACTCCCCACGACTCGATCTGGTTTTGCAGCTTACCCCACCCTGTTTGGGACGAAAACTGCGCCTGTTGTAGAAAGACCGTCTTGTTCAGCGGGTCTTTCAGGTCCGGTTTGTAGATCACGGTCTCGTAGACCCGCAACAGCTTAGCAAACGTCAGGTTCACCGATCTCATTGTCAGGGTTTCGTTCAGCCTGTCCACCACGGAGATTTCCCGGACGTACGAGATCTCGGCTCCTTTCACAAACACCTGGAGCCATTTCGGGATCGGCTGTTTGCATGTGATTAGTCTCTCTGTTTTCAACGTCTGATGCTCCTCGTCGAACTCTCGTCTCAACACATCCACCGCCACCACGTGCGTTGAAACTTCGTTGGGGTATTTTCGCCAATTGGCAGCAGTGACAAATTCCCATGGATAGTTGAATTCTTGTTGTGCGCAGAATTCCTTCATTGTGGAAGACGGTTCCTAGTAATGGAACACTAAAAAAAAAGAAGAAGAAAAGAAAAATAAGCCTTTTGTTCTTTCTTTTACTTGGTTTGGCGAATTAAAGGAAAACAGGTCCAATATAAGAAAAGTGACAGTGGCACAACAACGGTATCGTGATATATATATATGCGTATATGTAGAGAGAGAGAAAAAAATTCCATCTATCAGATAAAATTTTCAGTGTCCGGACTTCTACGGTTTACGAAAGTGGCAACAAAGAAAAAAATAGAATGAAATGGAAACAAAACGACGCCTCGAATCGGATTCTGTTTTAGGAAATAATATACATGTTTTATACAATCAAACCGCCTATACTGAACTGGCGGAACCGCATATCATTGGGGTGGTACGGATTTCGGACCATGACGTTCTGTCTGCCACGGCCATGGAACCATTGCTGTGTCAGATTGTGGAGAACGCTGCCGGAGTTGAAAGGATTCAGACAGACATCTTTCAGCTGGTGGTTGTTTTCAGTGCGCTGAGTGCCGAAATACTCCCGAGTCGTGATGCCCGTGAGGCCCAGACAGACGTGGAAGACCAGGAGCAGCAGGGAGTAGGGCAAGCAGAGGGCGGAATAGATGGCCAGAAACAGCGCCAGCTTGGAGTTGGAGAGGCCGCTGTGCGACACTTTGTAGGAGCTCAGCGCCAGCAGAAAGATGCACGTGGAGACGGCAAACGTGAGAAACATGAAAAAGTACCAGTAGTTTCTCTGGCCCAGGCAGTTGGAGAGCCAGGGACAGTGGTGGTCCATGTTGGAGACGCAGACGCCACACTTGTTGCAATGGGCCGCTCTCGCGGGCCTCCAGACGTAGCAGGAGTCGCAGTACTTGAGCAAGACGGAGGCGCCGGGGGCGCCTCCTCTTCTGGCCGGGCCGGGGAACTCGAGCCAGCTGTGGTACTCGATGGGCAGGCCGTTTTTCTCCAGCCCGTCCACCACGTGGATGTTTTTGGGCAAGATTCCCGCGTCCAGGAACGCCGACTTGAGCAGGTTGGTGAAGGTCTGCAGCCAGCAGTAGAGCAGGAGAACGACTGCTGCGGGCGACACGTTGTACCAGAGCCAGCGGGCCTCGAAGACCAGGAACAGCACCAGCGGCAGCACCGTCAGCGCCACCGTTATGGGCAGCACGGGGATCCGGAGGCGTGTGTCTGCTATTCGGGAGAGATGCAGCGATGTGCGGAACCGGCCGTTGCAGAAGTAGATGTAGTTGGAGCTGCCGAAGGCCTCGAAGTTCTTCGTGGCCCGGCGGCCCGGGCCACGGGGGGTGCCATCGGTGCTGTGGCTCGGGATGTATGCGAGCCAGTCTCGGATGCTCTTCCACCGGGGGCGGTCTGCCCTGGCTTTTTCGTCGGCGGGCGTGGGTTCCACCATCTCTGCAATGTATCTAGAAAAGACTTGTATTCGATTCAAAAGCTGGAGCACCGTTATTCCAGCAGATAAAATCCCATGTATATCTGTATTTGTTTGTGTTTGGGTTGTACTGCTCGATTCTTCCTTGTTTGATACCTCTTTTTTCTTTTTTTTCTTTTTTTCTTTTTTTCTTTTTTTCTTTTTTTCGTTTTTTCGTTTTTTCAATCGATGCTATCACTATTGTTGTTGTTGTTGTTGTTACTATCTCACTCTGTGTATTTCTCTCTTCTCTGCTGATCTGTTTGTTTTTCTCGAAATGCCCTCTCTCTGGAAAAAACAAAAACGCTTCTCTCGCGGAATTCGCCAGCACTCGCTCACCAAGCCGTTCAACCTGGGATGTGCTCTGAGCCTCCGTTGGGGTTCGGTTACAGGGCTCGCTGGTGAGAACGTGTTGCTGGGGCTCGCCTCCTATGTTCGACAGAACCTCTATCTGCGCTTTGCCTCCTGTGTTCAACAGAACCTCTTTCTCCTGAACGATCTACGTGTCGACACACGTATTGCTAGAACATCTGCAGCACCGCCTGTAGACCAGATCAAAGGGAGAGAGTACAGAGAACAAGAAGAAACCATCCGACTATTGTCCGTACAACAGTGCGGTCGGAACCCCCCGACCAAGGTGTTGCCCGGCGCGCGCGCGCGCCAATCGCCCGATTCTCGACGTTTTTTGTTTGGCGGCTTCGCGGCCCTGCTTCCCATCTGCCCGCTCGCTCCCTCCGCGTCCGCTTAGACACCTTGTGATTGCTCCGTTCGTGAGTCTAGGCGAGACAACCCACGATCGTCGCATCGCGACGGCGAGTTTGTCCCTCTCCCACCGCCGGCACAACCCACCACCCACCACGCCTCGCCGATATTCCTCTGCAAGGCGTGGTGGCGGTCCCCACTTTTCCCAGCTGGTTGTTCAGACTTCCCACACGGGTATCGCCCATCCCCCGTTCTTTTTTTTTCTACGTATGAAGAGTGTAGTTGTTTCTTTCTGTGGAGGCCACCGGTTTTTTTATTTTCCGACTACTCGGTGATTTTGGGCCTCTGCACCTGACCCCAGGAAGAAGACACACACCAGCCAGAAGACCCCCGACACAGAATGGCCTCCTTTGATAATACCGGAAACTACGAGTCCCCATCCAATGACCAGTTCAAGGCCGCCAAGGATTCGGTAAGTCGCCAATAGGACGCTCTGGGGCCGCAGGACGGCCCCGGCCTGGCCACCAGAGACCCTCCGGGTCTGGCCACCACCCACAGTAGATACTAACACCGCCGCCACACCCCCGGCCCGTTCTCCAGCTGATCTCCTCGCTGTTCGAACTGTCCAAAGCCGCCAACGAGGTGTCGAAAAACGCCATCGACTTCTTCAACCTCACCCAGGCCCACGACCTGTCGGCCTTGCACTCGGCCTCCAAGGCAGCAGACTCCCCGGCAAAGCCAAGGAAGGCGGGCAGCAAAAAGCCGCTCAAGTCCCTCTCCACGCTGGGCGAGGACTTGCTGAACATCGGCTCCGTGGCCACGGAGGCAGAAACATCCCCGTCGGAAGCAGAGCTGGCGGATTCGGCTGCCGAAGCGGCTGCTCCCGTCGTGGAAGAAAAGAAAACCAGAAAGAAGAAGGCCCCAAAGGACCCCAACGCTCCCAAGAAACCATTGACGTCCTACATACTGTTCTTCAACCATCTGCGTTCGTCCGTGGCGGAAAAAAACTCGGACTTGTCCCAGACAGACATCGCCAAGGAAATCTCTAAACAGTGGAAAGACATGTCCGACGACGACAAGCAGTATTGGAAAAACATCTACGAAAAGGAAAAGGTCAAGTACGACGAAGAAATGGTCAAGTATAACGCCCAGAAAGAGTCCGACGCGTCACTGGGCGACAAGAGATCCTCCGATGAGGCGGCGGCAGAACCAGAATCCATCACTCTGGGCGACAATGAGACCGTGGAGCAGGATGCCGAAGACTCCCAGAAGAAGAAGAAGTCCAAGAAGTCCAAGAAATCAAAGAAATCAAAAGATGAATAAAAACGCTCGGGGTTTTATACTACTGCTACTACTAATTGATTATTACTGTTATCTTATTTATGTATTTTATCTACCCATTTATAATCCACTAACTTTAATTTGCTGTGCTAAATTGAAAAGTCCCACGTCTCTTGTCTCAACACGATCATCAGCTGGGTAGTTCATGCGGGTGCATGGCCGTTTTATGCTTGTACAGTTGGATGTATTGATGGAACGGCTTCTCCACGCACCCCTTACTCTTACATTGATACAATCCATTCGACGTCAGGGAGTACGCAAACGATGGCACGCCATCACTCGTATCGCTTGCATCGCTTGCATCGCAGGCATCGTCATCAGTCTTGGAAACCCCTTTATCCTCGACACCGTTCTGTGGCGTCTTGTCAACGCTAACTTTTGCATATTCCTTTTCGTCGTGCACAGGGCTCTCAAATGGAGGTGTCAACATATCGGGTTCTGGTCTGCAATGTAGAAGAGAAAATAGTGATCGACTGATCGCCTTGGCATTCTCGTTCTTATCTAGCTTCTTAGGCTCCTGTGGTTCCCGGCGTTCTTGTTCTGCTACGTCCGCTGGTGCTGGAACTGGTGCTGATACTTGTTGTTCCGGCTCTGGTTGTTCCTGCCGCTCTCGTGCCGACCGCTCGGGTTCTGCCTCTTCCTGCCGCTCTGGAGCTTGTTGCTCCACCTTCTCTGCCTCTTCTCCTGCATGCTTTTTTTCTCCTTCCTGTCCCTCTTCATCGGCTATTTTTACTCGTTTGATACCTTCTTCCATCCCGTTGTTTATTCTCCTCTTAAGACTCACACCCTTTTCTTTATTCTCATCCTCAGAGTGGAAGTTCGGATCGGATACACTCTCGGAGCTCGAATCTTCGAAATTTCCAGCTTTGTTATCTCGGCTGCGTCTTGATCCGCGTAGTCTGTGTCGAAGTTTATGTGATTGGATCCTTGCTTTGTTGGAGCTATTTCGTTTGGAGACGGGCTTGATGAAGGCGTCATCTTTCGTGACAGGAAGCACTTTTATAGCATTATCTTTAACATCGTCATGTCGGTTTTCTGAAGCCACTTGGCTCCTTTTCACACGTTCGAGCAGCTTCTTGCTGTTTTTCTTTTCGAAATCTCTCAGAACATGCAGCGTAGGACCAATCACCGACTTCGAAACGTTGTACTTAATAGCCACCTGACTCAGCGGCGTGTCGATCCAGTTGTTAACCGTGACCGTACGGGGGAGTTTTTCGCCCATGCTTACATTTGCATGTATTTTCAGCTTTGTGGACTGCTGTGGTTTATAGTTGTATGTGAAATTGACCGGAACTGCATGTTGGCCATGTGAAGAATTGGCTTCGAAGCCACTCAAATCTTCAAACGTTTTTGCTGTCTCTTCGTCACTTGAAATGTCATACAACTCCTCGTCCTCGGTGTCGTACTCACTTTCCACCTCATCTTCCCCTTCGTATTCTTCACTGAGGCTTCTCCTTGTCCCCCCGTTCTCCCGAGCACCTTCGGTCTCATCGACACTGGCAGGCCTCGAACCCTGACATGATCCATTGCCGGATTTGTTATCTTCGTAATCTCCCTCGATACCTCTATCCAAGTCATTATCGGCCAGACGATTCTCTGTTGTTGTTAACTGCACGTTGCCGCTCAGTTGTTCTCCAAGATTCAGTCTATCTTGAATAGTGGCCACTGCATGGATAAGTCTGACAACTGTGTCGGTCAACACCTCGGTGTCCAGCACAATCTTTTCATTCTCTTCGTTCTTAGATTCTAGTTTCGACTTCTCCCGTTTTGAGCCGACAATTAACCTGGAGATCAACCCGTTGTCGTTGCTCTCATCAAGAACCGATCTATCAGTTATGCCCAATATCGCCAAAACATCCAGTGGTTTAGCCGACATTATCACTCTATCAATCTTTGATTGGAAAGACGCAATTGTTTGGTTTCGGTATTGTATATATCATCACGTTCCTCCTTTTACTAGCTGGAAACCAATATATTCTATTAGTAGATCTGTCAATTGTAGGTATAAAACGCATTTTCGATGATTTTGAAGCCCGCGTCGATCGACGCAGAAACAATTTTTCATTTCTTGTTTTTTTTTTTATTTCATTTTCGCTTCAAGATTTTTTTCTCGACGAGTTTGTGTAGAGAAAAAGGATAGAATTACTACAATAGTAAGGTAATAAGGAAAGAGAAAGGGGAGTTGGAGAGGAGCAGCTGTGATAGACCCATTTAATTGGACAGGCAATCCATTGGAATAGATCAGAAACAACCATGCTGAGCTGCAGAACCATGTTGAAAGGCAAGACGGTGTCTCCACTGCTGGGAAGCGTGAACAGACGCTTCTTTTCCACATCCTTTCCAAAGCATGAAAAATCCAACTTGGAAAACATAGATAACGCAATTGCAAAAACGGTGAAGGAATCGAAACTTTCGCTTTCCTCGTCCCAGCTGATCCATCGCCCGGAACTCTGGAAGGGTTTGCCATCCTCCGTGGTGGTCCAGCTCTATAGGGCAAGGGTCATTTCGCTGGGTAAGAACTACAAAAGGTCAGAGGCGGAATTGAAATCGATCCTTTCCTGTGCGGCAAATCCGTTAGAAGCACAGACCCTCTATAACATCTATAACTCCACAGAAGCAGACATTTACAAGGCCGACACGGAAACTGACTACGACAACTACGTGACGGAAGGTGAGTACATGGAAGACCCATTGGAACCTTACGGATTTGACGAATACCCAACCAGTGCCCAGGATATCGCACGTGACTTCAGAGACCTGATGGAGTTCAACAGAAAGGCTGCATTCGAGCTGCCACAGCTGGCAAAGTTCAGGAAGCCGTACACCCCGGTTTCAAAGGACTCGGCACCGGTCACCTACAAATTCACCCGGTTCATCGGAGAATCACATCCCGGTGAACGCAAGGTGGTGTTGAAGTTGAATCTCCAAGACTTGAAGCTCTCGGCTGCGGCAGAACACAAATTCAAGCTGATCTCCGGGTCCCGGTACGACCATCAAACTGGTGTCTTTTTGATGTCATGTGACAGATATCTCGAGCCAGCGCAGAATGCCTCCTTTTTGTCCGACGTCTTGGACGACTTGATTCACGAGAGTAACTCCAGCCCTGAGGAGTTTGCCGATCTTCCTTTGGATAAGAGACACACCACCGCCAAATATTCCAAAAAGCAAAGAAAACACAAACAGTTCATTCCGTTCCCAAAGGAATGGGAAAAGCCATTACCAAATGACCAGAGAACCCTCTCTCTTAATTCTGTAGTTGATGGGGAAGGCAAAATCTAAGGGTGGCAGCCCCAGCTCCGTTTGGTGGATCTCCTACTTGTAAATATAAATATAAACATATATTATAGCTACTATATATCTCTATATTACAAACATTCTATCTCATTTACTCAAAAATCAGAGACGCGACAAGGGTTTTGTGGTGGTTGGTGCGTTACCGCACCAGGCATCACTTTCTCAGCTATATTCGAACATGTTTTTATTTTATTTTTTCGACTAGAGATTATACATGGTTACATCTGGCAGTTATCTGGCTGGCGGCTCTGGAGAGAAATTATAGCAGCCATACCCCCCAGACGACAATGCCTCCAGCATCAAGATCACGTAGGGCACATCACTCACGGGCACAGGCAAGCTCGGCGGCAGCGTCGAAGTCTTCTACCGGCATCAACACCAATGCAGCCTCGAAATTTGGAAATGCCATAAACTCAAAACCTATGGGATCTCCAACATCGCCGGCATCACCAAATTCCTTGAAAATGAGCTCTGCACCGATCGGCAGACGGCCCAAAGGGAGACCAGCAAAACATTCCCGTGTTGGCGCAAACTCAAGGTCATCAGTTCCCGCCGAGCAGTACCAGCAGCAATCAACAGATTCAGGCATTGCATCATTGCCACCAATTCCGCAACAATCGCCAATTCGGAAACAGCAGACCGCCTTGGTGCCGCCTGCGTCATTGCCACCTAACCCTGCCCATAACTTATCGTACGCATCGAATTCAAATAGGGCGAAATCCCCAACACGCAGGATTGGTGGTTCAAATGTGTGGCGCAGAAAAGATGGAGAGTCTAGTGCTCAGGCAACTGCAACTAATCTGCAATCAAAGCAAAATCAGAGAGATGGGGATAGTGCTCCTGTGGACAATAATACAAACTCTAGGGACGAATATCACGATAAAGAAGATGAAAAAGCACTCACTAAAATTGAAAATCCTGATAACAAACCCGAGTCCGACGGTGAGCAAGATCAACAGGTATTTAGAGAATTTGAAGCCGTTTTAAAATCTCTGAATTTGGAATTTGCAAACATTGGAGAATTATCGACTTTAACCCCACCTGAAAACAGCGGCGAAATACTTCTCTTTTTTGAAAAACTGCTTCAACTTCGCAAAACATTGGTTACAGAGATGATTTCACGTGGTGTGGAGCGTGACTCCATACGTTCCTGTATAAAACGCTTGGATAATTCTGGAAATATTACAAACGAGTTTGATACAGAGAGGAGTTCTCAGAATGCTGACATAGAAAAAGATAATGATGGTGTTGCAAAAACTGTCATCAAAATAAATGAGGACAATAATAAAATACATATAAAACTTGAGAAGCGTAAACGTGATGATAGTATAGGGAGCGTGATGGCCATTAGTGACTCCTCGGTAGAACCGATAAATAAGGATATAGAAGATCATAGCGATAATCCAATTGATCTAACGAAAGCCATTGCAAATAACGATCCGGACGATGATGAAGATTTCAGACCAACTAAAAAAATTAAAGTTAAGCTGGAAGATGAAGGAGACGATGAAGATGAAGAAGATTATTTAACCGGTGGTGGTATCAAACTTATAATACCTCCATTAACTTCAAATAACGATGGAGAATCTAATGCTGCATCCGAAGAATCAGATGTATTTATTCCATCCGTTTACAGGCCAGACAATGGTGATGCACTCAAGCAGATTGATATGGAATCATTGTTGAAATTCGCAAAGGAACAATTAGATTTATATGATGATGTGAAAGCACGTGAGGAAAGTGTTAACGAAACAGAATTTAAAAAGAAAAAATATGCAGTTACAGGATTTCCGAAAAGTGATTTGAAAGACATGTTACCTGGCGAGATTCCAATGACTGATTTCAGTGGTCCAAAGCCGACACAGCAAGTTGCATGGAACTCGTTCATAGCATACATTGAGCCATTTTTCAGAAATTATAATGAAGACGACATTAAATGGTTGAAGAACAGGTTCATTGCATCTCCACTACTTTCTAAATTTTTGTTTGCTCATGAGAATGAATCAGTTGAAGATTTGAAAATGATGAAAGACTTTAACATAAATACTACTAGCGGTATGAATAATTCAGGCAACGGCAGTAATGGTAGTGGTGTTAATGGCAATAATGGCAACGGAGCAACTAACACGAAGGCGAGTGCAGATAATTCGTTCAATCCCTATTTTATACCGCCGTTGGGTCCGAAATACTCTGACGTTTGGAATCTCGAAAACGAAGGTAGATCCATCAAGATGGGGAGATTATCACAATCATTGGCATCCAAAATGAAAAAAATATACTCACCAAAGGGTAATCCTGATATATTTGAATCCAGTAGGTTGGAGAATATTACTAATATATGCGAGGAGCCTGATAAAACTTCGTGTGGCCCACTGACATCACGTATCTTAAGTGCAATTGTGTCAGATGAGGAAGGCAACGCTTTTGCGCTCAACCCTGAGGAAGCCACTGATGACAATGATGATGACGACGATGGAACGAATGAAGAAATTGACCATAACAGAATGGAAGTCGATAAGATGTCATTCGAGCAGTTGGAGAAAAGGTTGAATAGAGAATTGAAATATATTGGAATTTTTATGAATGTTGTGGAGACATTGAATGATCCAACATGGGAACAAGATTGGGCTTTAGGTAAAGAGGATGATGAGGTTTGCCGTGAACTACGTAATCTCCAGAAGCAGTTAACTGAGATTCAGGAACGTAACAATTTTTGCAAAGACAGATTACTTCCAATAATTGAGGAACAAATTGCATGGCAAGAGTATATTATGATTGTCGAAGATTTAGATAAACAAGTGGAACAACAATATAGACGTAGAATCAATGTGACGCCGAGAAAATCTAAGAAACGTTCACATAATGACGACAGTAATAACGGCAGTAATGAAAGTATATTTATGAAAGATGATACAGCACATTTAGTAAGCAATGCCTCATTTCGTGGTCTTTTGGATAAACGCAATAGTTGGATTGAGAAAATCGGTTCGTTATTTAAAAGTCCTTTGGAAATGAGACGTATGCCTAGTAAAAGCATATTTGCCGAAGATACAAAAGATGATGAACTTTCACAGGATCATTTAGAAGGAGAAAATGAAAGAGACGGCGAAGTAAGCGGAGCTGAAGAAGGAACCAAAGAAAGAGATGATGAAGGAAACGATGATATTGATGCTACTGGGGATGAAAATCAAAGCAACTCCGGTAAAAGAAACAAGGAAGGTGCTAGAAACGGAAGCGATCGTAACAAGGGTGAGGTTGTAGTTATGAAAGATTCCAGTGCAGAAGATAAGGATGTGGTTGAAGGCACGAACAATGACAAGAATGGTAAGGCGAATGATAATGAAGAAAGCGGTGATGATAGAGTTAATGATGATAATGGAGAAAAGGAAGATGGTGAAGAAGGTGAAGAAGAGGAAGAAGAGGAAGAAGAGGAAGAAGAAGATGACGACAACGAGGACGAAGAGGAAGAAGAAGACGAGGGTGAAGAAGATGGCAACAACGATGAAGAACAAGTTGAAGATAACGATGGCGATGAAGATGACGATGATGATGATGACGGAGAAGAAGAGGAGGAGGAGGATGACGAAGGGGAAGAAGAAGAGGATGATGATGAAGATGATGACGGAGGTGAGGAAGAAGAAGATGAAGATGACGACGATGACGACGGGGGTGAAGATGACGATGAGGAGGAAGATGACGATGATGAATGAGCTGAAAATCCGGATTGGGATGATGGCCAAGGTCAAGAAGGGGGTGATGACGAGGATATGAAATAAGGGCTAATGTGTAACTCATAATTTACTTGTATAATAGGAATGAATATTTATAAAGTACTCTAACGGAGGTACTTGGTAAGATGTAGAGAAGAGCATGTTACCCGGAAAAGATGGTATGAGGAGAAATTGAGAGTCGTGTAGCACATGATGATTCATATGACGGCTAGTAACAGAGACAAGGGTCTTAACCATACCGAGTCTGTGTCCAGCGATTGTCGACGTGTCGAAACTGCCACAGGAGCCGAGTGTCTCTATGCTGAGAGAACAGTGAGTAGATAGTTGTGTACTTTTTGGGTCAGCATGAATGGAACTGAGGATTTTATCAAATTCTGTTGGGGTAGAAGGGAGATTGGGTTTGACGAGTTGAAGAAGGGGTTGTTTCAACAGGAGACCACGGACATGCAACTAATGGAGACACTGTTAGAGATGGCCTCTGACGGAGGGGTTGAGTGTCGGATCGACGAGATGAGGCGGCTCTTGCTGATAGATGATGTACCGCATGGGTACGTGGGGAACAGCAGGGGGGGAATGGAGGAGGCCTTATCAAGCCTGGTACAGGCGGTGGGGAAACTGCAGGATTGAGTGGCCGGGGTCTTTGGATCCGACGCCGCTAGAGAGGGAGAGGTGTGTGTTTACGTATATAATTCAAGGATTATAGTATATGGTGGAGTGACGGAGCACGCCACCGTGGGAATAATAAATAAAAGATATTATATGAATAAATAAATGGGCACATAAATGGCAGAAGGGGGAGATGCAGTGTGAGCTGGGGTGGGCCGGCAATCAAGCCTTCCACAACTTCTTCAAGACACCGAACAAGCCGTCTTCGTTTTCATTTTCGATTTTGTAGATACCGTAACCTGCGACGAAGGTGCCGAAGGTCAAGAGACCCATTGCCAAGGTGTGGATCGAGCCGTAGACTCTCTTTGGGATGTAATCGATGACACAGGATTGGAAGCCGGCAAAACAGTGGTAGAGCAGCAGGGCGGCCATGGCGGAGTCCAGCGGAGAGGTGCCGGTGACGAAAGGAGCAACGATGAGGGGAGTCATGCCCAAGGTGACGACTCTTTCGAGGGTCCAGTGGAGGGAGCCGTGCATCTTGCTTGGAGGAGGAGGGACGTATGCGTCATTGACGGTGCCGACGATGTTTCCTGGAGGTTGGGGGATGGTCTTGAAGAAGCCTCTGTATGCGATTTTCGATTGTAAAAGGTTCTTTCTCGAGAAACCGAGACCGATTCTGGATGAGGATGCAAGCATTTCTTTGGCGATGGGACTGTCTGGGGATAGGGGATTGGGGGGGTAAATTCGAAGATCCTACGACGGGATTAAGAAAGATGCAAGAGCTGGAGAAATCAGCAGGAGAGAGAGAGACAAAGGAAAACAGGAAATAAAAATATCCAGAATCGTTGTACAATCCTTCTTACAGATTGTATTCTATTACATATATATATACACACTACACCATAATATACCACAATAGGTTTCCCTATATGGTAAACACACTATATATATATTTTTTTTCCCTCTCTCCATATAAAAATATATATATATATATATATATATCTATATAACTATATAACTATATATCTATATATATTCTGGCTCTCCCATACAAAATTCTACCATGGGTTTTCCACATAAGAGAGCTGGCGGCGCACCACATAGGAGTCCGGCCATACAAGCGACTGCCCCAGTGCACCTTGAGCAGCGCGAATGGGAATTGTCCGATATAGGGACGTGATTTGGTATTGGGCCGTTCCAATTGGATCCGAGTCCGGGATTGCCCCGTTTGAGGACGAGAACCGAGCACACGGATATCCGCACGAAACATCCGGCGCGGGCGGGGCGTCGTGCTATTCTGCTTGATCACGTGACCGGCGTGAGCCCGGTCTCTTGCTTGGTCACGTGCGGGCGTCGTGCTATTCTGCTTGATCACGTGACCGGCGCTTGGCGCGGTATCCTACTTGGTCACGTGCGTGGGCGCCGTGCTATTCTGCTTTGGTCACGTGACCGGCGCAGAGGTATGGTTGCGATCCGTCGCCAACCATTCTCCTCAGACACACACACATATATATATATATATAAGGAAAAAGAGAGGAGACACTGTGAGATTGGATGCCGGATTGTGTCCATGTGGACCCAATGCCAAGATGATCTCCCCGCCCCCATTTTCCACCCAGTTGGTTGGTCTACGAAGCCTTCCCATCCGCTGTAGCCGATTGCTCTCTGCCACAGAGAAGGTTCTCTGCTCCTGATAGGATATATTGGGTGTGTACACGTGGGTAATCCATTTATGTCTGCATATAGTTAGAAGAGAGAGAGAAATAGAGAGAGAGATACAAGAACAATGCAAAACCATAGGCATCTCTATCTTTAGTCCGACGTCGATCGACCAGAGTCACACCCAGTTTGCTCGGCGGATGCGATAGCTTGGCAATTGTTCTTTTTTTTTTTTTTTTCTCTATTCTAAAGCGAGGTATGGCAATATTCCGTACGTTGAATCATCAATGAACAGGCCATATATACATAGCGTAACAACGTATGTGATTTAGGTGTATACGCATAACCCGGTTGTTTTATGGATATATATGGATGTATTGACAGTGACAACCAGAGGATCCAAGTGTCAAGTTCTCCGGTTTATTTGAACGTCTTCAAAGGTGCATGTTTCAAGGTCTGGGCTGAAGGAAATCAAAGAGCAGAGATTCGTATTAAAATCCCATCATAATGCCACTTCTGGAAAGTAGGTCGGGCAGTTCGAAAGCCCCCATTTATGATGAAAATAACCTGCCATACAATTATTTGATCATAATCGATGCAGGCTCCAAGGGCACACGGGCGTACGTTTATGCCTACAAATCGACCAAGTACACCCTGGAAAATAACCTCCCGCTGGACAGCCAGAACGGAAACCTGTTGCCACAGCTGATCTACTCAAAGGATTGGCACAAACGTATCAAACCAAGTATCGAATCATCCATCCTCAAATACGGCCTGCACGAGTCCTACATCAATAACTATCTGGACCACCTGCTGTCGAAAATTTACAACATCATCCCAATAGAACAACATTCCAGAACACCCATCTTCTTTCATGCAACCGCAGGTCTACGTGCCCTGGACCCAAACCTGCAGTCAAAGCTGTTGGAGAAAATCTGTGGCTATCTGGAAAAAAATACAGATTTCTACTTCCCCGACTGCTCAAGTCACGTGGACATCCTCGACGGAGATGTCGAAGGTTTGTATAGCTGGATCACCCTAAATTACTTGATGAATAATAATGCCTCAATATCGAAGGACGAGCGGACATATAGCTTGTTGCAACTGGGGGGTGGATCTGCCCAAATCTGTTTCCAACCAAAAGAGTCCGAACTCACAGAGTCTCGGAACTCAGTGCAATTGTTGAATTTGGAGCTGGATCAAACTTATAAGCTATACTCAACTTCCTTTCTGGGATTCGGGTTGAACCAGATCCATGCAGAATACTTGCTGTCCCTGATCAATAACTCGGACCCCTCAAACTCGCTAGAGTTGAGCGACCCTTGTTTACCCCTACATTACTCCAAAAAGCTATCGTACAATAATAAAAAATATACAATCAGCGGCTCGGGCAATTTTGTTGAGTGCAAAGAAAATATTTACAGACAGATCGTAAACAACATAGAGCAGTGTAACGTGCTTTTGGATTCGTCGCAGGAAGAGGAGAATGAAGCTACCGATAATAATAATTTTAGAGTTTCAAAGTGTATGCTGACTCCTCTAATGCCAAGTTTTAACTTTGAGTCCGATAACGTTATTGCAATATCAGGATATTGGGATACAATCACTCAACTTTTGAAATTTACAGGTGGTTATGATTCTGCCGATGTTTCAGGTGGTTTGCGCTACAACTCAAAAAACTTCATTGATTCCACAATTGAAATTTGCAATTCCGACCTGGATTCCCTCCAATCAAAATCAACCTTCCAGAATAGCAACGATTTGTCCATCGAAGAGATGTCAAACATCTGTTTCAAGGCAACATATGTTTCATCTCTGTTACACAGTGGTTATGGATTATCATTGGATGCCACAGGAGACTCGAATTTGCGGCTGAATGATAAAATTAACAATTTTGCCTTTTCTTGGACGTTGGGTAGGGCTTTGCTTTACGCAACTGATGAATCCATCAGAGAATACAATTTCTTCTATAAAAATCCAAGTAAACGTATTGGATTTTATAAAAATTTGGCTCCAAACTTATTCCACGATGGATCGGAACAATTCCGTGTACCGCCAAGACCTGATTTTCAATTAAAGCATGAATATCCAACTTTAACATTTGACTCACTCGCCGGATCAACTGCAACACCGACAAAATCATTGCAGACACCCACTGAAAATATCGTGGATTTCAATAATGATAATTTCTTTGATGAAGAAAATTACAATTATTTGTACAATAAAGAGGACGACGACTCAGAAATCATTTCACAGCCAGTCAGTCATAATAATTTGTTTGCAAGTATGTTAATTATTGTGGCTTTGTCAGCGGTAATATTATATATTTCACTAGGTAAAAAATCAATACGGTATTTTTTGAGGTGTATATGGCCCAAGTTACCACAAGATTCCTTGTCGAATCAATCACAAGGTTTTTTTTTATCTTCATCCCCTACAATGGCGCCGGAAGCAGTATTAGAACAGTTAAATGGGAATTTGAGGAAATTTCATATTGTTACCAACAGCGCAAAACAACACAACTTGCACAACAGCAACAGCTTTGAACTTGATGATATTCAACATTATCACAATCAAAATCAAAATCAAAATCGCCCTTGGAACGTAGACAACAACTTAGATAATGATGTTATATCTGATTTAACTACTTCCGATGAGGATTGGGATAATGATAGTGATGGTATTGAAAGAGCTATGTAAAATAAAACCAATCCTGCAATTATATGCGTATAATGTATGTATAATAAATCACTAAAAAAACTTTGAACCAAAATATAAAAATATCTGCATACACGTACATAGACAACGGTGATGTAGAAATAAATAGGGGTATTTTTACTCAGTAACGCCTATATGCCAACTTCTCAAATCTTCACGTACTTCGGCCTCTGTCAGAGGTTTGAATCTTTTAATTTTTGTTGGTCTTTGCATATTATTTTTGTAGTAAGCGTTAAACAAATCATCAGAATCGGACTCGGACTCGGAATCTGTCTGTAGATGTAAATTGTCTGAATACCCTTCATGTTGCGAATGTTCACCTCCACGGAAGTCCGCAAATATATCAGCATCATGTGATGAGTATTTTGCAGAAATAGAGTCACTATTTTTGCTGGGAGCATTCCTATTCTGCAAAAGATATCCTGCTTCATTGTTTGGCATTGAGTATTCTCTATATTCGTTTTCAACAATATCGATCATATCAATTCCTTCTTCATTTTTTTTCCATCCATTACCATTTTTTTCTACAATGTCCCTTACACATTCCACGGGAGTAAACTCTTCATATGGGATACACCTGAGCTGCCATGAAAACCGATACGATTTGTTGATGAGTTCATCCAATAATGAGGTCTCCTTAGTAGCCGCCTCGTATGCCTCGTTCATTAGGCTTTGCGTATTGAGCTCTTTATAAGAATCATCTTTTTTCGAAGTTGAACCTTCCACATGCATCCTGGACATTGATGTCGTCACAGCTCTGCCAAACCGAGATGATGTTGGCGATTTGCTACCACCAGTGATGAGGCTACCATTTGAAGCAGCGCCAGAATAGGCATTGCTATTGATGCTGTTGTTGTAATTGGTAGGGTTGTTATTGCCTGTGCTTGTATCGGTACTAATGCTAATATTACTTGCGTTGCTCATCGTATGCGATGTTTTGCTCAAGACTTTCTCCAGGATATTTTCACTGTGTTTTTGGACTGTTGGCGACGGAACCCTCAAACTTTTTCCAACGCTTTTGGTTGGAGACACGTTGGGAGATTCGGATATCGTGTTCATTACAGACAAGTCACTGCACAAGCCATTGTTGTCGCTCACAGTGCCACTGGAGGTTTTGGATGTTTGATACAGGATGCTTCCATCGTCGGTGAGATGTTTGATGAAAATGCTCAACTTGACAATACTGTTAGTTTTGGAGTTTTCCAACAAAAACCTAACTTCCTTTTTTGATTTTTCGTTGATATAATCCGTCAAGTTTACCGTCAGAGACCCCAGCAATTCCTGGCGTTTGTTGTGCTTGATTAAGAACGAGATGCAGAGCCATTTATCGGACAATAGTTCTCCTTTCGAATTTGTCTGTGCCTGGATTCTGAAAGCGGTCGAATACTGGCCCGCTTTCCCAAACTTGGCTCGATGGTTCTTGATGTCGACAACCGGCGATGTATAATTGGATGTATGCAAGATTTTGTAGTTGCTTTTTAGTTTCGAATTGGACACCGTACAAACCATAAAGCAGGGTGTGCCGTCGAACATCGGCACATTGATCAATTCCAATATCTCCGTTTCCAAAGAAAAATTGATTCTTCTCATTATTTGCTCTGGACTCTCTGGATTCTACAAATATCTTTTGCTGCAGCTCCGTCAATCCCGATTGTCATGAAGACAAACAATAGGCAGCCTGAGATAACAAAAGTGCTCCAACAAAAAAAAGACACAGAAGGAGCTGCTAAAGAGCGAATGTTTTTGACAAAGGGGTAGAAGTGAGATAAATAGCAAAACACCAAACATAACAGAATATGACAGACATGTTCCTCTTGAGTTGATTTCTTTGCTGGTGGTTCTAACCAAACAAGACGCAATTTTAGAACATGTCTAACTGGAAGAAGCTCTTTAAAGGGAAGGGATCTACGGACTTGCATGAACATTCGGCGAGATCAAGCAGTGAGTACAGTTATGAAGAACCACATCATGCTAATAATAACAATAAAAACCAGCATCCAGAATATTTGAGAACTGCAAATGGACAGACGGATCCACAGGCGACATTTTCAGATGATCGGAAAACTATCAGTGCAGCCGTCAACAACATAACATCAAATATGGATAGAATAAATCTGGCGGCAGCAGATAACGATTCAACACCAACCTTGATTACAAAGCATTTAGAAAACACGGATCCGGTTATTGAAAACGACGAAGAATCCATCGCAGCGTCTTCGGCCAACGCTGACGGTAATACTGCAGTGAAGAGCTCGAATCGAATGAAACCGGGGTTACTTACCGTTAAAATCTACTCGTCAAAAGATTTGGAAATTCCCGTTCCACTCAGAATAAATAAGCAAATTTTGTCAAAATTGGCGGGCCTAGGTCAGCATGTGAATGAAGAAGAACTGATGAAGAATATCAATGCCCTCAACGACACGTTGGATGAGGCGGCAACAACAAACCTCTCGTATTATTTGCCATCAACGTTGAGAATCAATAGTTCCACTGAACCAAACAAAAATGTAATTGCACAGTACAACTTGGTTTATGCAGTCATCGAAGTTGAAAACTCGAGTGAGAGAATCAGCTCTGTAGGCAGTACGATTGCAAATACCAAATTCAACAGCGTAACAACTTTTGATGTCACGGCCCCAAACAATGCGATTTTGACAATTCAAATTTATATCAGAATCCCAGGGTCACTATTGGAGTCGAATAAGCAGGAAGACCACTTGATTGGTTCAATCATGTGCAGGCTGTCTGAGTTGGCAAGAGGCGATGTGAACAACATACAGCCGGTTAGATTGTTGAATCATCAGTGGATTAATCTGAAAAATCCATTTACCGACGATGACTTAATCGGTTCGTTGAATTTGACATTAGATTTCAAACCATTGACAAAAGAAACCAAGCCTTTGTCGATCGAAGATTTTGACTTTACTCAAGGTCATCGGTAAGGGGTCGTTTGGTAAAGTTATGCAAGTTAGAAAGAAAGACACCGGTAAAATCTATGCATTGAAATCAATCAGAAAAGCTCATATAGTTAATAAAATGGAAGTCACACATACATTAGCCGAAAAATTTGTTTTGAGTAGAGTCAACAGTCCCTTTATTGTACCATTGAAATTTGCATTCCAATCAAGCGAAAAACTATATCTTGTGTTATCGTTTATAAATGGTGGTGAGTTATTCTACCATTTGCAAAAGGCAAGAAGGTTTCCACTAATCAGAGCCAAATTTTACATTTGCGAATTGTTGTCGGCAATTGAAACCTTGCACTCGATGAATATCGTTTACAGAGATTTGAAGCCGGAGAATATCTTGTTGAATTATCAAGGCCACATTGCGTTGTGTGATTTCGGTCTATGTAAAATCAATATGAAACTAGATCAAAAGACGAATACCTTTTGCGGTACACCTGAATATCTAGCGCCGGAGTTACTAATGAATAAAGGTTATACAAGGGTTGTTGACTTTTGGACTTTGGGTATTTTATTGTATGAAATGTTGACATCACTACCACCATTCTACGACGAAGATGTGCCAACAATGTATAAGAAAATCTTAGAAGACCCATTGATTTTCCCTGGAGACATGGATTCGGTCACGAAAGATCTGATTGGCAAGCTATTGGTCAGAGACCCAACTCAGAGATTGGGCTACCATGGAGTTTCCGAAATTAAAAGCCACCAATTTTTCAAAGACATAGATTGGGAAAAACTCAATAGTAAGGGTTACATTCCGCCATATAAACCACAGGTCAAGAACTCGATGGATATTTCTAACATCAGTGCGGAATTCACGGATGAGAGACCAATGGATTCTGTTGTTGATGATTATTTGAGTGAGTCGGTGCAGAAGCAGTTTGGTGGATGGACGTACGTTGGTAGTTTTGGTGGTAACGCATAGGCTGCGTGTTGGGTGTGCCCTCTAACCGTGGGAAGGGACGACTGAGAGAGGAAGGAAAACGATGCATGGAGTTGCGCCTCGATTTACACGTTACGGTGGATTGGCACTAAAACTAGAGCTTGAACTAAAACTAGAACAAAAACTAAAAAATAAAACTAAAACCTAAACTAAAACTAATCTCTGGACTATACAGTAACAGAACGGCCCTTATTTCTATATAGGTAAAATTGTGTTACGATAATAAGATCTTCGAAAATGGTACCAAACGAGCCTAGCAGCCAACTGAGGTTCAGCAGCAGATATTCTCTGTCCCATCTGTACACGATGATCTGTAGACTGTACGTGACGTTACCGAGCATTGTCAATAGGAAAAACAAGAGGGATAAGCCTGTTGTCGATTTCTTTTTGTAGTTGTGGTATATTTGCGGGATCCGTGCAGCAAGATAGAGGACGGCCGAGCAGTATCCCAGGATCTGGGGAATTGCCGTGTTCGATGTCGACGACGAGAGTGTGGAGGCCGCCGACTGCATGTTGGCGGCGGTGGACTGGGAGTTTGGAGAGAGTATTGAGCCAAAGACCCCTGCGGAGATGACCAGTGTCAGCGGCAAGATGTATCTCACGAAGACGGAGTGGTTTTCCGGCTCGTAGACGATGTCGTCTAGGGTGGAGGATCTTCTTCTCTTGTGGTGGTGGTGGTGATGGTGTGGGTTTTCGGACTGGGGGTGATCTGGCGGTGGGCCCGAGACGCCTGGGGTGGCGCCGTATTCCGAGGCCTGCACCTCGTGCTCGTAGTGGATGGCGTGCTCGCCGAGAAGCAAGCTCTCGTCGTCCACCACGATCGTCTTGCTGGCCTTGCGGGCCTCCCGCTTTTTGTCGTACACGATGGAGATGTAGAAGTAGAACGCAAACGTCACGAGGTCGCCCAGCATGAACCAAAGCGCAATGAGGATCACCTCCGGAAGGAGCCCTGCCCACACGGCCCCGACCAGGTTGAAGATGTCTCCTGTTGCCCAGAACAGGAGGAACACGGGCGATATTCCCTCCACCGTCTTGAGCCGCCACTGTTCCACCAATTGCGGAACCATGAGGATCATCCAGCACGAGAAGGAAATCGACCCGAAGACCGACGACAGCCTCTCCCGCAGCGGGGACGGCGTGTATTCAAAAATGGATGCTAGTGACATTGTCTTTGCTGCTGGTTGTCTGTGTTCTGTCTGCCCAATCAAGTCTGCCGCCTGGAAAACGGCCTCTCAATTCCTCTTCTCGGGCTAAGGAACGGGCTGCTGCTGCTGCTTTATACAAATGTCCATTTTCCTTCTCTTTCAGCTTTCTTGTTGTTTTTTCCTCTATTTTTTCGCTTATCCATTTTCTCAGAATAAAAAAGAAAAGGAAAAACAGGAGAAACTTTTCGCATCAATCGATTGTGCCAATTTCCGGATAATAACGCGCTTAAAAGGCGAGAGTTGCCCAATTGGGATGCTGCCAGAAGAGTCACGTTGAGAACAGGACTGTTTTGGGGATGTGGACCGATTGGAAGGGTTGTTTTTCTCTGGCCTGAGGTGACGGGTGGGGGTCTGAGTCACTGGTGCTGGAAGGAACCGAAGAGAGCAGGCATGTCAGAGTGTGGAGATCCATGCAAGCCGCAGGCGTGTGCCATCCAGGGCTGCCTGAAAAGAAACAACTACGACGAGTCGAAATGCACCAAGTACATCGACCAGCTCTATGCGTGCTGCCAGCAGTTTTACGAACGGGAGGGCCAGGTGGCCCGTTCGCCATGCTGTCCCATCCCAAGGTTGCTAGAGTTCAAGATGCGGCAGAGAGAGGAGGAGAGACTCGACGCCAAACTGCTGAAATGATGCCTGGTCGGTCCGTCGTCCGTCGTAAGTCTCCCTTTTCTTCTTCATATATACTGTGTAACTGAATGGAAAATACGTTTAGAAAAGAAAAGAAAACCTCCTCGCAAGACACAAAGAGCAGAGATAAGAATATGCTAAAGATAGCGAATGTAGAACACATACAATACAACCGCATCAAACTACAGATAAAACAAGCCGCATGCGATAGCTGCCAAATCCAACTCCAAACCCCCCCTTCTGAATAGATAGATAAATAAATGTAAGTTAAGGGCCGCATAGCCGCAACACAGAAAGTCAACGGCACGACATTTAAAAGCCGAAAAAAACCGGGGCAAAATCCATCGCCACCAACATCGATCTAAGACTAACCCACAGCACTACACAGATATTGAAGAAACCTGCATTGCAACTCTAATGGGCGCCTATTGGTTAAAAAACATTGTTGCAAAAAGAACAAAATCAAATGATGCACACCTGCCAACCTCTATCCGAAAATATATCAAAGCGGGAAACACCTCGCCTTTTATAGTTTTTCACAGGCAGTTTGGCCGCGAGGGTTTCGAAATAGGGTTTTTTGCGTTTCCAGTTTTCCGTATTTTCTCTTTTTTATTTGTTATTTTTTCTCTTTTTTTGCTATTTTCTCTTTTTCTCTTTTTCCATATTTTCTCTTTTTTCCTTTTCCTTTTTATTTTGTATTTTCTCTTTTTCCATATTTTCTCTTTTTCCATATTTTCTCTTTTTCCATATTTTCTCTTTTTCCATATTTTCTCTTTTTTCCTTTTCCTTTTTATTTTGTATTTTCTCTTTTTTCCTATTTTTTGCTATTTTCCTATTTTTTGCTATTTTCCTATTTTTTGCTATTTTCCTATTTTTCACTATTTTCTCTTTTTTTGCTTTTTCCCTATTTTTTCTTTTCATTCGATTTATTTTTCGCTTCTCCTCGCCTTTTGCTATATCGCTAACTATAACTATTACTCTATCTATAGATATACAATACTATATATATATCATATATATATACATCTCCATATATATCCATGTTACATTGGGATCATTTCCGCTTGTTGTACTCGTGTGGATCAGGAATCAGACGCTTGATCTCCTTTTCGCCTGGTACCCAGAGCTCGACGCTGTTGGCGGTGATGTCCACCTTGACGTCTTCCTGGAACCTTTGGATCGCTTCGTCTATCTTGACCGGCTCGATCCCCGATTCCAGAAGCTGTTGTCGAAGTAAGGCAATGTGCATCTGCATTTTGCCCTGCAGCATCACCGTGTTCTTGGCGTTGTCCGCCGTGATCCGGGTCAGCTTATTCTTGTATGTCTGCATCTGAACAACAAGCTCCTTCTGCTTCTTCTTCATCATCCGCATCTTGCGTTCGCTTTCGTCCAGTCTCTCATGCTGTTCGAACATGAAGAACACCACCCCCATGCCGACACCCAAGTAGGCCATGCCCTTGCAGAACTCTTTGTAGTTGTTGAAGTAGTTGCCCGTTTCTGGTGAAACGGGCTCCTCTTGCTTGGCAAAAAGGGCTTTGGGAGGCACCGGTGGCGGTGGCGGTGGCGATGCCGGTCTTGACGGCGGGGTCTGTGTAGTCTCCACTGGACCATTGGCACTGGCTCCGTTGACCTCGCTTGGTGCCGCCTCTAGCTTCTCTGGGAGCTTGCTTCCGTTGTGAAAATACGATGGCGGGGTATGGGGGAGGGCTCCGGTGGCATTGGACCCCGGTGGATCCGGCGCCTGTGCATTTGTCGAATAGTTGTGCTTCCGGAGCTTCAATCTTGCCGGGAGAGACGATAATCGGTGCATCGCTAGGGGATACTGACACCACGGTGGTTTCTGAAGGGAAAAGAACAGCACCTGCAGCAGGCAACTGCACCGGTCGGAGCCTCCGTCAGGCAAAAGAGGTCTTCTTCACTCTATGATGAGCTCCAGCTACGGGGCCCCGTAGCCCACCGCGTTTGCCCGCCTCCCAATATGCGCAAACCCAGCGGGTGGATAGATGTAACAAACGATCAGTTACGCAAAGTTTTTAAATTACTAAAGATATATTAAACATTAAAGACAACAACAATCTTTCTATAGGGTGTTTATTATATAGTAGATGTTTAGTGCTTTCTGGATTGAGCAATAATGTTGTTCATTTCTTCAACCTTTGCCAAAGCTCTCTTTTGAGTACCTAATCTCTTCTTAGCGAACTTCTTAGCTCTCTTTTCACCAGCGTTTCTGATCAATTCGACAACTCTTCTTTCGTATGGAGCCAAACCAGCAACTTCTCTGATTAAGGATCTGACGAAGGTGGTTCTGTTGGATTTAGAACCCTTCTTGTATGATTGTCTTGGTGCGACAGCCTTAGCTTCGACCTTGTGACCTTTGTTTGAACCAAGAATAATACCTGCATTAAAAGAGAATGATCTTCGCATAATCATCCGTGGCACAATGTTAGTATTCACGTCCGGCTAGGGGTACGGTTCAAATGCTCGATTGTGTGTTCAGGTGGCAACCTGTTTCCGACTGAGTCTCACGCATGGGAGGTGTTCCTGGAACAACAAGATTTTCATCACAACTGGATCCTATTTATTACACAGAGATTATCGATAACTGTTCTCCCTCGTCGATTTCTATCCTATAGCTCTGTCTTTCTATCTAATGAATACTGTACGATATGGTCCAATGTGATCTCTATGGATATATCTTTTTGTTGCTTAGTCTCTCTGTGTTCTGTTTGACATAAAAAAAACCTTCCAGCTCTTCTGCATATCATCTTGTAGACTCATATTCGTATCTTCCATTTCACTTATCCAGTTTTAGCAGATGTTTCATCATTGTGTGTTTCTGCTGAGCATTTTTTTGTTCTTGTCTTTCTAGACCCGTTCCAGTTGGTGTTCTGTCGTTTCAAATCGCCATTCTGTTCAACTCGTTCGTCAAGTGGTGTTCCTTGTACATACCGGATGCAGCCATTGTGTATATCGATGTTTTTTTGAACAAAATTCAAGAACTATGATCTACAAGCACACTATAGAGAACATACACTCTAATTGTAATGACCACCACTGAAAATTTTGACCTCTCAACCTGCCACAACCCATAACCGCGACCCACCCTTCCTCTCTCTCTGTATCTCTCTCTGTTTCCCACAGGACCTTCCCTCCGCTCTCTGTCCGCCTGTCTCTGTGCCATTCCCACTCTCACTCTATCTTTGTTTTTCGCTCCTACCTGAACATGCCGTTTGCCAAAACCCTTTTTTCTAGCGCAAAAAGACAGTTTTGAAAATCTGCTGTGCGGTGTGCGGGTGGAGGGCAGGTTTGGCGTGACTGTTGTTTTTTCTCCAGCTCCCCCCAAAAATAAAACGAGTATCGACATGAATCTGACAAAAACACATATTGCCCAATTGGGTAATTTGAATTGGTGGAGAATACTAAAGGGGGTTATTTGCAGCCAACCTTGCGTGCAAGAATAACACATGGTTTGCTATGGTCTAATCTTGGCTGAACATGCCACCATGAGCGGGGTGCATTGCATCTGGATCGTTTCCTGTGGTTTCTGTGGTTTCTCTATATACAGTCGGATCATATACACATATACATAAAAAAGTAATACCCCAAACATGGGGCCCACTGGTGTTATTCATCAGTGTTCCATTGAGGCATGATGTCTAGGTCTTGCGACTCCAGTTGCCTGTTGCAGTGTGTGTGTGTGTGTGTGTGTGTGTCCAGTCTTTTGACACATCCTTTCCGCCTCCCTATAATGAGAAAGCAGATAGATCAAGATTGAACTTTTCACATTCAACCAGAATCTCAGCCACAGATTTGGTTGAGCGCTCCATGTTGAAATCGGTGAAAGAGAGTGGCTCCACCGTGTTGAGCTGAACAACAGGGTACAACACTCTCAACAGCTTTCTCTTACCAATCGTCAGCTGCAAGTTGTTGCCCTGGTAGGCCCCGTTGTAATAAACACGAACTTCGCTGCCGTCGTCTTTCTTCACGGTCTCGAACTGTGGAGGTCTGGCCGCCAAGGATTTCGCCCTCATCACGTCGTATCTCAGCTTCCATCCAAAGAGACCCAATTCCTTGATTCTCGCCTCTTTGTCCTTGGTCAGGTAGTTGTCCAAGCCACCCTCCTTTGTGATGGTTCTCAACACCCTGGCGGTCAGCTTCAACTTGATTATACGGTTCAGCGCACTCGACCACATGCTCTTCACAATCACGTTTGGCAACCACGTTCTTCTGTTTCTGTTGCCCATCTCACTGATCTTGTTACCAAAAGAGATCACCTGTCCACCATATAACCCTCTGTCACTTCTCTTGAAAATACGGGCTTCGCCGTAGGGATATGCTGGGTACTTGCTCACCTCCTTAGGTACCCACAGCTTGTTTGGTCTGACATCGCCGACCTGTAGGTCGTGTGGTGTCTTCAACTGTCTGTTGACCACGCTTTCATACGCACGGGAGTGGCTGACAACACTTGTCGAAAACTGTCTCACGGATCCAAAGACGCTTCTGAATGACTCCATTGTCTTGTTGCTATGTCTGGTGTAGATGCAGGTATGCCCTTTGCTGTACTTCAATCAGACCTCGTTCCCTATGCACTTTCGTTCCCTGTTTTCCTTGGAATTTGGCAGTATTTCACCTTACACAATTTCAACTTCTTCACTTCGGCAAAGAATCGCTTCGCGCTAATCGGCACGCGCAGTATTCTGGCAGAATCTCCACTAGCTACCACTTTATCTCAGATAAAACTCATTTTATTCTATAGAAGTATCGAAAGATGCTACACAAAGAGTATGTTGGTGATAGCAGACCCAATGCCAACGCATTCACCAGAACTTTCCGCCTTTTTTCAACTTGAACATCGACGCAAGCGGCTTGGTCTTGTTGTCCTGTAAAAACCGATTTTCCGTCTCCAGTTCTGCGAGTTGGTCCTCAAGAATTCCGTTTTGGTCCATCACTTGCAAATTGAACTCCATCGCCTTTTGGATTTCCCTGTCCAACCCATCGCTTAATTTGCTATTCGATGCAGTGAAATCGATGGCGGTGGCAGAGTTGTCGTTTTTCAAGTTGTTCAACCTTTCCTGTAAATCGTTGATCTGTTCCTTCAATAGTTCGTTTTCTTCTTCCAAAGCTCCAACCTTCATTTTACCCTGGATCATTTCGTCTGCAATTTCGACGTGTTCCTTGTTTAAAATGGCATAACTTGCCTCGATTTTACGTATCTCCCGTGTCAACAAACCGTTCTTCGACTGGAGCTCGGTAACTTGTCTTTTACGTTCACTCTCCAATTTGTCGATTTCATCAAACTCGGCCCTATATTTATTCAGGGTGATGGGCAGGATGTTGACTTCCATCGAATCTTTGATGAATCTATCAATCTGGTACACCGTTCTCGCCTTCTGATTATCGCCACTCTCATCGCCAGCAGGTATTTCAGGTATTTCGGAATAGTAATAGAATAGTTTTTCTTTCAAGAAGTTGAGGAGCTCATCAAATTCTAACAGCAGCAGCTGCTCGTTATTCTTGACCATTAAGTTCAAGGCAAATTTCAAAATCGACTCCACCCCCTCGGCAATCACAACATCATATATTCTCAAAACCATATCCAACGGAAATTTGTATGCAAACAGAGTCAAAAACCATTGAATGGCATACATCGATGAACTAATCTTCTGGTTTTTCAAATGCGAATATAATTCAGGCAGGTTGTCCTCAAGTAATCTGTCAAATTGATAGATTCTCAAATGCAATCCAGGCATTTCAGGTAGGTATAGTTCTCTGAACCCATATGTAAACATCAATCTCACCAACATGCAGAAAGCCTTATCAGATTCCATGTTCATCAAAAGGGGTACAGTTATGAACGCCATACCCTGTGTATAGCCGACTTCTTTGTCGTATATACTATAGGTTTTAATTATGTTGAATAAATCATCCATCTTCTCCTTAATATCCGAGTTTTTGATGAAACTGGTTCTCACCAAATCTCTTTTAATCAATTTGGAAAAATCACTTTTAATATCCTTATTATTAATAAAGAATTCTTTCAGTTTCATCGAATTTGAATCACTGATAATTTGCCATGCCATTCCTCGGATTTCCTTTGGTATACCGACGGTTATATTTCTCTTCAACTCGTCCTGTCTGCTTTTCACAATAGCGCTGTAGTCGTTGAAAACCTCCGACCAGAACTCCCAGTCAATGGTGCTCAGCAATTCTTCGTTTTGAGTTATTGTCACACCGGTTTTGATTTCATTGAAAGTCTTTTTCAAATTATCTCTACTGTCAAAGACGTCCTTTTTATCGTTGGAAGATTTTAGTTCTAGCTCATTTTCATTATCTTGAAACCTACTATACGCCAAATTCATGTTTGGTGGCGATGCTAGCAATTCGATGGTTTCAGGGAATTCGTCAGCTTTTTCGTCAAAAGAAAACCATTTTGGAGTCTTGGATTCTGTCGCCGTATCCGCAACATGTTCTGCTGCATCTTCACTCTTTGTTTGGGGATTGATCAAAACAGATCCCTGTTCTGAATCAATCGATTCGATTTCATTGGTGTTTATTGCTGCTAATTTTAGATCGTTAGATTCATCACGTGGAGTTTGTGTGTGTTCCATATCTTGCATGGGTTCTTCTCCTCCAACGTTCAATTCATCCTTCGTATTTTCCACTATAGTAGTATCTGCATTGGCGATGGAGTCATTTGCCTCGTTCATCTCAGGTTCCCCCTTAGAATCATTTGGTGGTGCCTTGTCCTCTTCTCCCGATTTCATCACCTCAATGCTTGGATCCAGCACTGTTTCTTCCTCCACTGCATTTGACGACGGAACGTAATCGTTCAGATCATCGTCTTCAGTCAACTTCCCGTCTCCTTCAGTTACATTTGTATCATCCACTGTATTATCGACTGCCGATTTGAAGCTGGAAACACCTGATTCGGTGGTCTGTAGGTCGTTGTTCACCTCTGAATCATCGCTTATATGAGTTTTATCTCCCTTGTCTGCGACTTCGGGCGTATTCATTCTGTCCTGTAAATGATTGTCGGGTCTTTGATCCAAATTGCTTCTACAATCTACCCATTGGTTGGCTATTAAAAACAGGGTGTACATTCATGTCTTTAATAACTAACAGCTTGTCTTACTCCTTTTTTTGCTTTTTTAACACCCAACGCGCTAAGTGATTTTGTGGCCATATAGGTCCGGACTATAGCTGCAGTCAGTGTAATATTCAAATTAAAAAGATAGATTGGATATCATATATATATGTATAACTATGTTCAAATTTATAGAATTTGTGGAGTCATAAACCGGGCAGCAGAGCATATGAGGAAAGTAAAAGATAAAACTAAAATAAATTGAGATAAACCAAAAAAATTAAACCGGGAAAATAAAACAAAATAATATGATATATTATAAAACCAGACCATTGTGAGACAAAAGCCAATTATGCAGCAGAAATTCAAGTCAGATGGATACCCGGACAACGTTCCTACACGAGAACACTTTCCGAGACAATTTCCTCATCAAAGAATTCATCCGATGTGGACAAGATCGAATGGTCACCAGAACCAGAGACATGATAGTAATCGGCATGGATATCATCATCATCTTGAGAAGATAAAATCGAATCGGAATCGGAATCGGAGTAGGAGTCAATAACGCTGGAGTCCGATTCCAGTTCAGGACCGGAAAAATCATCGACACTCAAGGTTTGACCGTAGCTATTGAGTTCCTGCTGTTCCTCGTTGGGCATGACAATCCCGGTAGATATTCCGCATTCCTGCAGCAGTTGCTCCATTTTATAGACATCACAGTTGGGACAGTAGAATCGCAATCGCTCCCTCTTCTTTTGAAACCTGTAGCTTGTTGAACCGATGTTTTCACGGAACAATTGGATATCTTTCAAGATTTTTTTCTGCATCTTCAAATTGGATTCCACCAAGAGCTCCAAATGCAGGGAAGATTCGTCATCAAAGAAGCCCGATTCTGGGATGGTTGCAACAACCGAAGGGCAGGAGAGATCAAACTCGATGATGCAGCCGGATTCTCTCTGGGAGGAGATTTCGGACACCTTGCCGGCCAAGTTCATGTCATGGTCTGCAAAGCGGTCGTCGTTTGTCAGATGCAACCAGCCGTTGGTCATGGTTGAGTTTGACCAGCAATCGTGTGAGAGTTTACCGCCTTTGAGGAAAAACATGCGGAGACCCTGGGACAGATTTTCGACCGCCTGGTGGGTGAGGTTGGGTCCCAAGGTTGAGAACATCCTAGCCCTCTGTTTGGGGAAGTAGCTGAACATGCCGGCGCCAAAGCCGCCCCGGCCGACATGGCCCAGGCGGGCCCGGGCCGATGCACGCAAGGGTTGGGTCTGGGAAAGAATAGTTTGGAAGCGGCCTGCGGCCGAAGGTTTGAAGCTCGTCCAGTTGGTGCAGTTGCTCCATGCACTGAAGTTCAGGTTGATGTTTTTGGCGGTGAAGAGGGGGTTTCTGCATGTTGAGAAATGTCTCCGATAAGCCCGTCCTCCGGCCAGAGGATGCTGGCCCTGGGGTCTCACGGGCACACGAGCCGGCTGTCTCTGCAGCGAGTTTTCCAGCTGTTTCTCCCGGATCAACTCGCCGACATCCTCCAAGGCCGCTCTCAACTCCTTTGCCGTCTTCTTCGACGCCTGGATGAGCTCTCTGAGCGTTCGTGGTATCATGATGGTTCTGAGGCGGACCGTCCTGTTCTACCTATTGGGGAGATTGATGTATTACTGATGAACAACCTCAACAGGGTTTTTGATGATGTGTGTAGTAGAAACGAAAGGAAAAGAAGAGAGAAGAAAGAGAAGAAACAACAAGAGAAGGAATCAGGTAGTAATAGAGAACAAAATCAGAGCCACCTCTAGCCAAAACTACTATAGATATATATCTATATATATATATATATATATATATCTACATACACTATATACGAGCAAATTACATAAGGTAAAAAAAAGAAAACTCCTCACACACATACAATCAGACACAGAGATGATCCATAACGTCAAACTTCCCGCCTTTCCCCTTATCTCCCCATTTGCCTTCGAGGCGAGCCTCGTTTCTCAGTCACACATAGTGTGTGTCTGTGGGTTTTTGTATATTGGGTCATTTTATTTTTTTATTTTTTTATTTTTTTATTTTTTTATTTTTTTATTTTTTTATTTTTTTATTTTTAGTCATTTTATTTTTTATGTTTTTAGTCGTTTTGTTATTTATTTTGTTTTTTTCTATTTTCTCCTTTTTCTATTTTCTCCTTTTTCTATTTTCTCCTTTTTCTATTTTCGATCTTTCCCGGTTTCGGCTTTGCATCGGTCTCGGTCTTCTGTTGCTGCTCGGAGAATGTATCCTTTTTTTTTTTTTCTCTCTATTACACGATAATAGATTGTTGGTACTATACTTGATAGTTGATAGTATACGTTAACTATTAGTATATATATATATATATATTTCGTTATCTATACAAGATGACACATATTTTGTATTAGAGTTGTTCTCTCTGTCTCTTGTCTAAGTCCAAGAATTTAATCGTCGTAAAGTCAGTTTTTTTTTTTTTCCAATAACAAACTACTTCTTATAAAACGGCTACACTGCCCGATCCAGAACGTCTTCTAAAACATCAAGCTGCCCGATCCAGGAACTCTTCTAAAACCTCAGACTGCCCGATCCAGCAGCTCTTCTAAAACCTCAAGCTGCCCGATCTAGAACGTCTTCTAAAACCTCAGACTGCCCGATCCAGCAGCTCTTCTAAAACCTCAAGCTGCCCGATCTAGAACATCTTCTAAAACCTCAGACTGCCCGATCCAGCAGCTCTTCTAAAACCTCAAGCTGCCCGATCCAGCAGCTCTTCTAAAACATCAAGCTCTCCGACCACACCCTGTTTCCCACGGTCTCCACTGAGCCCCTCGTCGAGCCTTTCTCCTAACCCCTCTAGGATGTCCAGCTCTTCGCCACGTATGGGTCTTCCAGATACTTGATGTCTTCTTCCGTCAACGTTTTGTAAAACTCAAACGCCTTGATGGCATCGTCCACTCGGCACGGCTTGCTGAACCCAACTATCGGAGAGTAGCCCTTGCTCAAAACATAGGAGGTCGAAATGACAGCCATTGAAACCTTGTACTTGGCCGAGAGTTCCTCCACCCGTTTCAATATTTCCTTATCAGCGTCGCCTAATACATCGAGACCCAACTTCTTCATCCGGTGGATATCGGCATCTTTCCTGTTCGTGTCACCGACAGATCCATACGGACGTGTCAACACCCCCCGGGCATTCGGTGACCAAGGAATCACACCGACATTGGTCAATCGGCAGTACTCCATCATCTCTCTCTCCTCTTCCCGATACAGGAGATTGTAGTAGTTTTGCATCGAGATGAATTTGGTCCAACCACGTCTCTCCGCAACGCTCTGCAACATCACAAACTCGTACGTCTTCATGGTCGACGCTCCAATGTACCGGGTATATCCAAGCTTCACAATATCGTGCAACGCCTCCATTATTTCCTCCATAGGCGTGGTTGGATCGTACCGGTGGATTTGAATAACATCCGCATAGGTGCCCAATCTTTCATTGGACGCCTTCGCCGCATCCATAATGTGCTTCCGTGATAACCCTTGACTGTTGAGATATTCACACACGGGGAAGGTGGCTCTTTTCGCAGCAGTGAAGTCGGGGATATCCGGGTCCAATGGGAAGAAGAGCTTTGTCAGAATGACAATTCGGTCCCTCTTGATCTTGTAACGTTCCATAAACTCACGTAGCAGGATCTCGGAATACCCATTGGAGTAGGTGTCCGCAGTATCAAAGGTTCTGAGTCCGTTATCGTAACACTTTTTCATGATTTCAAAAACAGCCTCTTTGTCTTCGATAACCCAATCCGCCCAGTACTTCTTCCCAAATGTCATGCATCCAACTATGATCCTGGAAATCTTCAGTCCTGAGGAACCAAGGTTGGTGTAGAATTCAGCTGGTATATTTGCACTACTCATTGGATATTTTTATTGATCGATATATAGAGGTATATGTATATATATATATGCTTGTGTATATTTTGTCTTTTTCTTTGTTTTATTGGCGGTTTGTTCCGTCTCGTTGGCTAAACTCAATGGCCTTAAAAACACAGGTGTGGCATCAAAATAGGCATATCAAGAACGGCAGTTTCTTGGGTATTTATAGCCAGTAAAAATCATTTTTGGTAATTACTCACATCTTCCCTCGGCTGGAAGGAATAATATTCGTTGCATTCAATGATGATGATAATACAGATAAGATTAGATGATCCTCCCATTACATTCCTAACGGGACAATTCCACCGTAGTGCCAAGATACACAAAATATATAACATACAACCAATCTATACAGTCTAATCAAATACCTCTGATTCTCCTAGTAGTCATGACAATTTTGTCATCCATATAATCAACGTTCTCACTGACCCCAGCTAAATCTCTGTTTTGTTGATCGATTTCGTTATTCATCAACTGAGCTTTCTTCTTTAAACTGTTTGCCAACTTCTGGGCATGCTCCACGTTTGCAGCAATTTCAACTTCCATCCGTTCATCCTCTTCGTCGTGATCTTTTGTCAAATACTTAGATGCCTCTTTGACACGTCTATCATAATCGTACTTCTCTTGTAAATCAGATTTCACGTTATCATCCTTTAGCTGATTCATAATAGCCCGTTGGGATTGGTATAGGTCGCTGTTCAACTTATCCTTATTTGCACGATCTTCCTGTCGTTGTGCTAAAAATGCTTGGTCTCTTGCTCGTCTTCTCGAATTTCTTGTGAAAGGATTGTTCACCTTGATATGAAACAAACTACGATTGTAATGCTCCAAATCTTTGACGTGGTCATCCACAAACCTCTGCTGGACCTTCATTGTACCAACATTGTTCTCCATTTCGTAGATCTTTTCACGCTGATTACCTAAAACACCTAAGGTATTCGTTGCAGTCACATTTGCTTGGCCCAAGTTGTCAACTAGAGTACGGGACAGATTGACGGTGTCTTCACGCACATCTTTTGTCTGCCTTTGAATTCGGTTTAATTCTTCTTCATCCTCATCTATATCCTCTTCAAATTCATCCCCATCATATGGCACCTCTTGTTCTTGAGTTGGTTCGTATTCATTCAAGTCAAAATCATTTTGCTGAACTGTCGACTGCTTCCGATATTGTTGTTCCTGTTGCTGCTCTTGGTATCCAGAAGACGGACCATAGGGATCAAAGTCTTCCTCTTGCTCCGCTCCTTGTGTTTGTGCCTGTGTCTGCTCTTTTTGCAACTGCAGTGCCTCCATTCCCGTAGCTAATCCGCTAACAGTTCCAGTGATGGTTGCGTTATCATCATTGTTATCGTTTTTATGGTAATCAACATCAGGTTGGTAAGATCCATATCCTCCACCAGTAGCTGAGCTCGAATATGATTGCAATTTTGGCTGTGATTCGGTGTTTCCCGAACTGGTACGATACGGTTCTTCGCCTGGGGCATACGGGTCGTATGTCGATTGTGTCACTGCAGTATTTGAAGTTTCCGTTCTCTTTAGTGGCGCAACTCTGTTGGTCGATTTTGCAGTAATTGAAGTATCGCTATAAGGATCAAAACCGTATCCGTTAGAACTTGAGTAATTATTGATCGAAGGTTCGTAGCCATAACTGTTCGATGGAGTTTCAGACGACCCGACGGCTGCACTTGCTGATGCACTTGCTGATGAAGATGGTTCGTATCCATAAGCAGCAGCGTTAGAAGATGCAAAATTATTGATCTTTGGTCTTCGCTGATCTCCGGCGGATGATGAGTATGATGAGTAGCCACTGGACGCCTTTGGTCTGCTTGGTCTATTACTTCTTTGATTGCTGGCGTCTTCGTTGTAGCTATACGAATTGTAGCCTGGGCCTGCTCGATAACCACCAGAAGAATAACCCCCAGAATAAGAATATGAGTTGGTATTGGAACCATAACCGCCATTGTTAGATGTGTTGCCCTTAAAATCGTTGGCATATTCATCATAGCCATAACCTTGGTTGGAATCTCCTTGATTGACATCGGCATCATAACTTCCATAGCCTGTGTTAAAGTTGGGTGTTATTGGTTTCAATGTGTTGTCCTGGTTTTGAGCTTGTTGCTCGGAAAATTTACCAAATTCACCAAATTTGAATTTCTTTTTATAATAATTGGCTTCATCTTTGACAACCACTCCATTTTTTCGTAAGAATTCCTTCGATTCATTACCTTCCATCTCCTTGCTTGGTTTAAATAATTTTTTCAGACCCATTTTTGCCCAGTTACTCTATATATCCGACGACTTGGCCTCTTGTGTTGGATTCAATAATAAAGATAGTGCAGTAAAGTTGTACAAAAAGTATTATCACTTTATTATATTATATTGTATCAAGAGTCAAAAAGAGCGCAGCCTTCTTCTTTCCTCCTCGCTCCGCTCGTAAAAAGACTCTCTTTTTAACGGTTCTCTATTCTGTAGCTCTATAATCACTCGGTATTGATAGCGGTATGGAGAAAGAAAAGATATTAGTTTTAAATTATTATACAGTAAGCGTAGCTGCAAACACAAGAAGATATATATGTCTTCCTTCATGCAGAATACAGAAGTCTAAAATTCAACAAAACAAAAGAGAATGGTACAAATACTATAGTCTACATTCTTGCAAACAAGAGAATATCTTTATTCGGTTTTACTATTGTTTTCCACTATTAGTGGATCAACATTTGCTGTATAATCAGCTGCGGTGGCTGCAACGTCAGCAAGGGGAACTGCAGAGGCGTCATTGTATGATTCTGTAGTTTTATCATCGTCTTGGTGAGGATTGGACATGCTGAGGCTGCCGTTCGTAGTACTAGAGACGGCAGTTGTAGCATCAATCGGGTCGGAAGTCTTTGGCTCGGCTGGCTTGCCAGTGTTGGTGCTGCCAGTAGTGTCGTCGTTGTCGTCGTTTTTAGTGCCATTGACGCTCTCGTCGACGTCGTTGTTCTTATCGCCACTAGGGGATTTTTCACCTTCTTCATCGTTGTCACTGTCTTCGTAGGTGATTGAATCAAGGCCCATGTAAACCAGCAACAGCTTTTTATGTGCTTCGGGTTCTTTGATATCGTTGAACTGATTTTTATAGCCTTGTAAGATATCTTTGTTGTTGAACACCTGGTGATAATAAGGCAATTCCATCTTTTTACAGATCTCGATGTTCTTATTTATGCATCTTTCCGGTGTGAAATCTCTGCCCAATTCGGAACCTATTCTTTTCCATCTGGTCTCCCAATCTTTTCTGATGGCGTTGATCAACTTGACTTCCATAAACCTCGACCATTCGTCGTTACGTGATTTGTGGTTCCTTAAATATCTCATCTGGATTGCTTGCCAAGAATGCTTGTGCTCAAGGAGAGCTTCAATTCTCTTCCAAGAATACTTCATTTCCTCTTTGTAATACACGATGGCGTCATCTTCTGCCTTAGTCCACTCGGTAACATTCCGGGTATTGAATTTTCTTCTCTTTGAGCCACGACTGTTGTGCTCATTGTCGTAGTCGTCGGTGGCGTTCTCGTTAGTGACACTGTCGTCCTGGTCACCTTCGAAACGCTCGCCTTGGGATGGGTCATCGTTATCGCTTTTCAGGTTCCTCTTTGCAGCATTCAAATCACGGGTGATTTTCTTCTCCATTGCAATTGCCGAATCATCGAATTTCTTCTTTTTCAGTTGCACCTTCTTATGGTACTTTTCGATGTCGGTGGTCAAACTCTCGAGGAGCCCGCTACCGGTGGACGCAACAATATCGTCCGCCATGCCATTGTTTTTGGTGTTGCCACTGTCGCCGTCATTGTCCACCTCGGCCGCCTCCTCGTCGTCGTTCACCAACTTGGTTAACAGCTTTTCGTCCGCATTCCCGCTTTCATGGTCCGTCTCGTTGTCATTGCCATTATCAGCCTCATTCTCGTCGCCATCCAGCTTGAGCATGCTTTCCATGTCATGGTCCATCCCGTCTTTTGTTGTTTCCATTGTTTTGGTATACTGATCCAGCGCTTTACTAGAAATGTACTCTTCTTCACTCGCAACCTTTGCTTCCTGTGCCATTGTGATCTCTTAGCCGGAATGATTATGTTGTTGGATCCGGAAATAAAGATGATATAACATAAGATATACAACAATATCCAAAACAACAAGAACCACGTTGTGGTACAACAGCAACTAAGTAGCAACACACAACATCAAATTTTTATAACAAAAAATGTGGGAGGCGAAAATAAAAAGAAAAAGATGGGCTTTTCTGTTTTGTGTTGTTTTTTTTTCTCTTTTTTCTTTGCCACAGAGGAAAAATCAAAAAGAAGACATTGCGTCGATCGACGGTTCTGTGTTCTGTGTTCTGTTCTGTCGAACGGACTTCAACTAACACTCAATGTCACCAATGAATAATGGGGAGAGGTGACTACGTCTTGGAGGTAGGTGGATAGAGAGACAGATGGACACAGCGCTCTCTCGGCTTGGTTCACTCGACACGGCGGCCAAATCTGCTGCCACCACCGTGGCCTACGCCGTTGTTGATACTGCCACCACCGAAACGACTGTGCAGACGGTTCAATGAAGGTGGAGAGGCTTGGGAGGTCTTCTGGCGTGCATGCGGGCTCGATTCTGCCGGCAGGTTTTGATCGGATGCTTGGAACCGCCTACTGCTCAAGATATCTTCACTTCTGGCTTTACTGATTTTCGGATATTCGGAATTCAGTTCGGGTTGAGGCGTTTTACGTGGCGAATGGTGTCGTTGCTGCTGCTGGAAGGTCTCGCTGTACTGTTGCTTCTGTGTTTCGGATTGCGAATGCTGCATACGCACAGACCTCGAGGCCTGGAGACTCCTCGGTGGCGGCGGGTGCACACCAGTGGCGGCTGGTCGCTGAGCCTCGGCTTGCAGGGCTTGCTGGGATTTCTGTTGCATCTTGGAGTGGGATTGTGAGTCAAGGGATGGTCTGTTTCGCTCGCCAGCCATTGGATTGCTGCCGCCAAGGAAGGGTGGCACGGCCTTGCCCTGTTCTTTGTAAAATTTCATTAGGGCCAAGTGCACAACGGTCTCGGTCTCGGTCCGCCCATCGAGTTCTTCAAAAGCCTTGGCCCTCCGACCGCTGGAAAAGCCGGTCTGCGAGGAAGACGTGCTGGACCGGGCGCTTGATAAAAACCTCTTCGTTTTCGATGAGGAGCCTGCACTCGATTGCGACTGTGAGTGCGTGTGCCCTGGTGTGTGTGCATGTGAGTACTTCTGCTCGGTGTGGGACACTTCGCTACGTATGTCGGATGCTATATTCTTGATTCCTCTAAACATCGGTGTCTCTCTTGTCCACTTAGTGCAGATGCTGACCAGAATAGAAAAAGGAGAACTGAGATGGGAGCAGCACTTGGTGCAAAGCTTGCCATATAGAAACAGATAAACTGCAGTACATGTTGATATGGAGTAAATAGGTGATTTTCGCGCAGATGCCTCGGAGAGAGGTGTTGTACTAGACAAGCTAGTAGGAGAACTACTATTCGAACCAAATATCACGCAAATTAATATACGTTTGTATTTGTTTTTGTCTGTAAGTATATATATATATATATATGTATGTATGTATATATAAATAAATAAGTAGGTTAGAAGATTATAAAGTCTTTTCGGTTAAGTAGATACCATACTGATCCTTTAATGTTTTCATGATTGGATCGTTGATTTCAGGAGTCATTGGAGCATACAAACCAGGCTTGGAGAAAGCACCCTTGTGTTGCAAGACTTCCAAAACAGCAACGGCACAAGGAACACCAACCAATTTAGCCATGGAAGAATAACCGCCTGGGACTCTGTAGTCGACCAAAGTAGAGGTTCTGGTTTCGGTCTTGCCGTCGGCCCATTCGATACCGAACTTGTGTTGTAAAATGACCAAGTCTCTTTCACCTTCTTCGTATTGCATCAATTGTTCCAAAGTGGCACACAAGGTGTCCAATGGGTTGCCCCTTGGGGTGATTGGGGTGGAGGAGAACATACCCAACCATTTCATACCAGCTAAAATTCTTTCTCTATCGGATTCGTCCTTGAACTTGGTCAATTCGTCGATCTTGGCAACAATGTCCTTTTCACTTGCAGATGCAGCACCGATGTATTTGGAGACAGCTTCATTCCATGGGATTGCAGAAGAGAAAATTTCGTTTGCATCTTCCTTCAAGAAACCCATGTCGACCAAAACCTTGACGAACTCTGGGAAACCTTGGAATCTCAAGGTACCTCTGATGACGGTTTCAGCCTCTGGAATGTTGTACAATTCCTTGTAGGTGGTTGAGTCTCTGTTTGGGTAGCAGACCAAGGCGTAACCTGGGTAGATGAAATATGGTTTTGCAGAGGACATCAAATCTTCGGACGAGATGGAAACTTCCTTGCCGTCTTTGAAGTATTTGGCGGAGTTTCTCAAAGCCAAAAGGACACCTCTTGAGGACCAGGAGAACTTGTAACCCAAAGGATTGTCGGAGTCTTCAGGAGCTGGCAAACCACCGCAGTAGGAAAGGAAGGACTTGATTTTACCGCCTGCCTTGTGGACCTCGTCGATGGTCTTAACCGCGTACAAGTGGTCGATACCTGGGTCCAAGCCGATTTCGTTCATGACGACGATACCTGCCTTCTTGATTTCTGGTTCCAGGGATCTGAGGGTTGGGTTGATGTAGGAGGTGGTGACAACGTCGGTTTTGCCCGAGGCAATTGCTGCCTTCACCACGTTAGCGTGGTAGATGTAAGGAATCAAGGAAATGACCAAGTCGTAGTTTTTGACGATGGCGTCCAATTCGGTTTGGTTGGTTGCGTCGACGGTGATTGCCTTGGCGTTTTCGCCGGCCAATGCCTTGGCCGAGTCCAGAGTTCTACAACCGACTGTGACTTCGATGTCTGGTTGTTTTGCCAGGATGTCGACGGTTGGTTGGGCAACGAAACCCGAGCCTAATAAAAGTACCTGTTTGACCATTTTGTGGGGTGGGGTGGGGGTGTGATGGATATTCAAGGAGATTTGAACGGTTGCAAAGGAGAAAGAGCAAGAGCAAGATCACGCAAGGGCCCCAGAGGAAAAAACAAGAGGTGGAAGCAGAAGAAGCCTAGGCGCAAGACTGAAAAATCAACATGTGGAAACGACATGTGCAATCTACATCCATATCGAGGCTATCTACCGTGAGCAGATAGAACGTCCAACGTGTATCCAACCATATAAAAAAATAAAAAATGGAAGATTCAACACCCATATCCATCTATGAATAGCCCATACCCAACCTCTTTCGGTATGGCCACAATGAGTCAGAGGGATTCGTTGTCGGATATTGCCAGTTAGGATGGGCGCTTAATTGACCACTTTCTCAATTGGGTAATCGTCTGTTCTGGTGTACGAATGTCTTGGCCGGGCCACCTCTTGGATTTTTGTTTGGACGGATTTCAAAGTCGCCTCTTCGATTCGGAAACCGGTCACGTGACCGGTTAGCGGCTTGCAAAAGGCAGACAACGCGCCAAGGCGCGGGAAATGGAAATCCGCACGTGCCGATGCCGCCAAAATTCGGCATGGCTGGAAAAAAAAAAAAAAAAAAACGACCTGGGTTGAAAAAATATGTATATTAGCCTTCGACAGTCACTGTTTGATAGTTTCTCCGCACATTGTTGAAAATCGCATATACGGAACATTGGAAAAAAAAAAAAAAAAAACAAGCAAGTGAGAGCGGATTAATTAAATTAATAGCGGACAAAGAAAAATAAAAAAAAACAACAGAACACAGCAACAAAAAAACCTAAAAAAAGAAGTGAGGCTTCAATAGAATGTAGGAATGAATGACTTCTCTTCTCCTCTTCTCTGTCTCGCGTACTACCGTCTTCGGAGTAGAGTCATTGAAGCGAGCTGTTGTACTGAAAAGAAGTAAAAAAAAAATGGAAAAATTTTAGTTGTGACTGATTGGAACAGTCTATAATACGGAACAGAATACTTTTTCGTTTGTTATAAAAACAGCTGGAATTCCCACCACCTTCTTCTTCCTGGATTCCCCGTTCCCTCTGGTTCTGAGAAAAGAAACTTAAAGAGAACTTCTCTGCAGACCAATAACCCACCCTCTAATTCACAACACAACCACATCTACATAATGTTCACACCAAAGCAAGAAACCCAAAACAACACCGAGTCAGAAGCTCAAAAGGCCAGACTCAACTACGGTGCTGAAAAGGAAAAGCAAATCATGAACCAGATCAGAACAAATGCTATGCAAAGACAAAATTCGTCTTCCTTCTTCCAATCGTCTCTTGGTGGTGGTATCTTCGATATCTCCTTCAACAAGAAAAACTGATCAAAATGTGTTGATCCCTTAGGCTTTTTTTTTCATTCTATCTTGCTTTCACATTTTAAAAAAAAAAAAACTTACCATATACCTAAAAAGTTATCTTTTCTAAATTTGTATACATATACATTTATATATTAAATTGATTAATCAAAATCACTAATAATATCCCGTTGTAAACTGGAACGATCAAAGCTAGAACGATCAAAGCTCTCTCTCTCTCCCTCTCTCTCCCTCTTTGTCGTCCTCCTTTTAAAACTCCTTAACTTAAATAATTATTATCGAAACACTTAGTGCTTTTTGAAATGCCGATAAAATAGACTTGCTTCATTCTGCTTATCTTTTTATCCGATCTTCAGTGTTATTGAAAAAGTCAAAGCACGTGTGTGTGACAGAAATGAACATCCTGTGTTTGACACAAGTTGAAAAAAAAACCAAAAAATAATAAACGACCAGAGTGAGGGTTGAACTCACGATCTTGCGATTAACAGTCGCACGCCTTAACCAACTTGGCCATCCAGTCCTTGTATATTGCTTTCTCTCTCAGCATTAAACTTAGACCCTCTAGAACAAAGTCACATCCATATATGTTGTTTAGTCTCTATTTTAATTTTATTTCATCTGATTCTCCAGAATGTGATTTTCATCAGAGCAAGAGAGGTTTTCCACCATTAGAAAACCCACCTATCATCACCTTTCTGTTTCACAAAAGGCAGAAGTCATTAGCTTTGAAGCTGATTATTTGACCTCTGGTTCTCTTTTTTGTAAAGTTTGGAATACAATCATGTTAATGACATAGATACAACATATACATAATACTGGATGCTATTATAATAAACGAAGGACGACACATTATACTATCAAATCACATCGTCCAAAATGTCGTGTGTCAATCCCTGTTCACCCTGCATATTTTCAGGAGGCTGAATTGATGGCAGAAATTCCAACACCGAGTAGACCAAGCCAATTATAAATATAACAAAGGCAATCAAATATCTAACGTATGAACCATGCATGTTGAGAACGGCAATTAGCATGTAGATTACACCCCTTCCCAAAAACGAAAAGAACGATGACGCATATGTAAATAACTTAGGAGGAATCTTGAATTCCAGGTATCCAATCAATAGCCCCAGTCCGATCACAAAGAGACCTTGGAAGAAATAGTCGAATCTTGAAAACAGTTCACTTATACCACAAAACACCTATAATAAATCATCGCTTTGTTAGTACCTTTGCCCACGCTAAAAACAATTCACTACACATTCCTTCATGGAGCTGCAATTGCTAAACTTACTGATAAAAATGCAACTATAAAGTTGACACCTTTGAAAACAACAGTGTATTTTGGCACACTTGTTTCTTCTAAATTGATACTCTCCATCTTTTATGTCTCTTTGTCTATACCTATATCTGTGTATTTAGAAGTTCGGAGGCACTCAATTCCATATCTATTCTGATGCTGTCGGAAAGTACAATGTCATTGGATTGTAAAATGGCCCTCAGCTTGCACAGACAAGTCTTCTCTAGGTACAGCTGGATGTAAGAAGAGAGGGAAAAAAACAAAAACGCGGGCATCTGATACTCCAAAGAGATTGTTATTTACTAGTAATTTTGATCAGCAACTGAATAATTGAAGAAAATATAAATAAAAAGTTGATATAAACAAACAAACAAACAAAAAAGGAAAAGTGAAATAATAAAAAGGAAAGGAAAATAATATATCTAATATATGGTTGAAATATATGGTGACAATTGACAGAGAGACAAAAAAAAAACGGGTTAAGGGCAATACAATGAGTAAAAGAGAAAAACACGTTAAAATCTAACAAAACATAGAGTTAATTCCAGTATAATTCAGTGCAATCCAATCTAACTTAATCTGACTCAACCCGATTTAATTAACATTATTTAGTGTTCAAAACTTATAATTAAATTCAGATTATTTATTTAATATTATAATAATTTATATTTAAGTTTAAAACTTGGAAACTTGAAGAAAAGGAAATTATTTAATAACTTTAACCAATTGACCGAATCAATTTGTCTATTCCTCTTGCTTATCACTTGGGGCAGCCTTTGGATCTTCTTGACCGGCTTCCGACATATCGGAAGTCCACAAAGTTAGATTATCTCTGAGTAATTGCATGATCAAGGTTGAGTCTTTGTAGGATTCTTCCGACAAGGTGTCCAATTCAGCAATTGCATCGTCGAACGCTTGCTTTGCCAAATGGCATGCTTTGTCAGGAGAATTCAAGATTTCGTAGTAGAAGACAGAGAAGTTCAATGCCAAACCCAATCTGATAGGGTGAGTTGGTGGCAATTCGGTGACTGCGACTTCGGATGCGGCTTTGTAAGCTTCCAAGGATGCATCTGCGGCCTCTTTTCTCTTTTCGGTCACTGCAAATTCGGCCAAATATCTGTGGTAGTCACCTTTCATCTTGTAATAGAAAACTTTGGATTCGCCTGATTGGGCGGTTGGGATCAAATGTTCACTGAGAACATTCAAGATGTCGTCACAGATGTTGGTCAACTCCGATTCGATTTTGCTTCTGTAATCCCTTATGAGTTTGACCTGGGATTCGTTGCCCTTCTGTTCTTCCTTTTGTTCGATCGATGAAACGATTCTCCATGATGCTCTTCTTGCACCAATCACATTTTTATATGCGACTGATAGGAGGTTTCTTTCTTCGATTGATAATTCTTGGCCGGAGGAAGCAACTGCTTTCATATTTTCGACCATTTCTTCATATCTTTCGGCTTGCTCAGCCAACTTAGCTAAGTAGACAGAATCTTCACGTGATAAAGACATTTTTAGAACTTTTGACTATTCTATTATCTGTGAATAATGATGATAACAGCAAAACTGCACATCATTATGTTAAGAAAATGTTAGTACTCCAACGTTTCGCGAATGAAAAACAAAAAAATCCCAATCTTCAAATCCCACACCAATTTCCCAAAAAAGCGAGACAAGGAAGCCTCCTCCCGATACTGTAAAAATCTCCACCCACAATTCCGAGATGCTCAGCTGAGTAGTAGTAAATTTTTGTAAAAATAAACAAAAAACAGCGCATTCAGCCAAAAGGGGGGGCAAATCTGTGTACCCCCATACATAGCATTTAATAGAGGAACGAGATGGCAAACAGGCAACCATCATAAGGGTAGGATGTGAATGTAGAAGAATCAGCAGGAAGACAATTGTAATTCTGGCCAGTGGATAGATGTGTTTTTTCGTGTGTAGATTAGGAATTGGAGCCATAAGTACCAGGCAATCTTGGGATAAGCTTTAGTCCGACTGAAGATAGCTGAGCATCTACTGACTGTGTGCGATTGGAGGGCAAAATGCAACCAGGGGTTTGTGGAGAAATCCCCCATGACCGAGTGGGTGCCAGCTTGGGATTGGTATTTGTAGTCCAGTGAGAAGGGCCAATACATCACAAGATAACAAGGTGGCTCTGAGCGGTCCAGCCAAGCGACGCAGATGCAGATCCATTCCCAGATCAGCCTGCAACAGTTGCAACAGCTGGCACCGACCACGCAGGCATTGCACCATTGAACCCAAGGACGCCCCATGCCGCCCTATCAATCACGCCCTCCCCATGTTTCTTGAGATGCCTGTGCTTCACGGGCCAGAGGTTTTTGTTCTCAGATGGGACCGACGAACTCATACATACTTATGAAGGTGTGTTTGTGTGTGTGTGTGTTTGTATCTCTGTAGGTGTGTTTCAACAAACGTGATACCAGACAAAGAGAGGAATCCACAGCCCAACAGCACAGAAGAAGGAGGGCAACAATTGAGGTGTATACACACCCATATACATATTCTCACTATATGAAATCAAAAAAAACCAATCCAGACTCTCCTATACAAATACAGACATACACGGTTCTATGGATCACACACATCGCACTAGAATACAAAGCACTTTTGGGATTTCCAAATGAGAACAGACGGAATCGGTTTTTTTTTTTTTTTTCCTTATAGTATATGTGTTATCCTTATATACGCCATCCTACGTTGCACTTTACAAGGGATCCTGCACTTGATTATCTTCTAGTTGTTAGTGTCTTGCTAGTTCGCATACATAGTATACACCCTACAATGACTTCTACTATCTATGGCGATGTACTATAATATTTACAGAGAGTTGCAAAAGATACCAAACCATCTTCTACCACAGCCTACTCTACCCTATAGGGTGGCGTACACTATATTCTCCTTTTCTCCCAAGTTCTCGTACTATCATACACTTTCCCTACTAGGAGTCTTTTCCACTCTTTTCTACACTACCTTATCCCCTCTGTTACTATACTGTATGTTTTTTTTCTAGAAATCGCGATGGAGTGTTTTTATAGAACAACTCCAGTTGTACATATATACACAGCAAGCAAAAAGATGCTTTCATAGACTTAAAAGGGAAGACCCAAACACCACCACATCTTGCCATGCCATGGTGGCAGCAATGATATATATGTATGACTCTACCACCCATCTATTTATATTTCCAACACGTACCACACGCACAACCCAAACCATGGCGCCTCGTATAGATGCAGAAGAACCCGTTGCGAAATAAACAATACGATTGTGAACATCACAATCCATGCGATGCTGTCATTTCCAGCCACGTGTCAGTAGCAGGGAAAGAGGCAAGACGGAAAACGAAGAAAAGGCTAAACAGGCTAAATCTCCCGGCGCGTCGAACGACGCGGGCCGGGGCACCAGGCCCGGCTCGCGTCCCAAGACGGCAAGAAGGGCGCCAAAGGGGAGAGAGCCTGTCAACTGCAGCCACAGAAGGCAAGCCGGACGGTTGAGCCACCCACTCTGCTCAGCGTCATGGTGTTCTGCTCAGCGTCCAGAGGTGTTCCACGGCTCAACAGCATTGATCAGATCTGAACAATTTCCCTCCCACAACCATCAGCTTCAAAAATTGGAGTCCGTTCTGTCGTAGCAGCACTGCCAACCACATCTGGTGTGATATTGATTATTTTACACTCGTTGTGATGATTTTAATTCCGAATCTTTCATCTTGGGTCAATGCAGCCAATTCGTTGATAATGGCAGACACATCATCTTGTAACTGGTAGTCCGAATGTACCCAACTCGACTTGAAGGTCTTGTTACCACCACTCAGTCTAACACAGCCGTTTTCTTCACTCAGTGCCACCGTAGAGACAAATCTGGAGACGTTGACCTCCTTACCGAACTTCAACAAGGTCTTCAGTTTGAGGGCAGTAATGTTGAGCTTTGGCAATGGCAGCTCCAACCCAGGCAAGGTAGGGTTTGCCGCATCGTAACCGTTGACACCTGTGGATGTTGGGATTTTCAAGATCTCTCTTAATGGTATGAACTTGCATGATATGATTGCCTTGTTGACAAACAGCTGTTTGTTGATACACTCACCCAAACCAAACTTGAACACTTTGATATCTTTTTCGATGTTATTCAACTGCTCAACCAGATCGAGGTCCTTGTTCAGTGGAAAATGTTCGGACACATAGGAAAGTTTGAACGGATACACAGATTGCTTTTTGTCAACCAAGGACAACAGCCTTCTACTGTTTCTCAATTTCAACTGTTCGGAGATGGAGACGTCTCTGATGAAAATGGAATGTTTTGGGTTGAACTCATTCTCCCTGTTGATCTTAACACCATCCAACGATTGCAGGGTGATCAGTCCTGGTTCTTCTTTGTTCAATGGTGCCATTCTGATATCCACAGTCTAGTGTTCACATGGCAAGACTGCAAATTATTTTCCGTGGTTAGATATGATGTACAGACTACATCTGCATATTGGCTCAATACAAAAACCCGATGCTCGTGTGCCTGAAGGTAGACCAGGATGGTGTCTACCAAATTTCAGGTATAGCCTTCGATCAGCGATATGAGGTATTGCAAAAAGCTCTGCGTGATTTCACCAGTATATGTACATTTGTCCAAAACTTCGTTGGAAAGAAGCGTTTTTTTCTTTTCCAAAAGCAAATCGGTATTTCTTGGCGAAATTTGTAACGCCATTATGGATATATTAAATAATAGTCACGGCTTATTTATATCCTCCAAAGAGCACGTTGCTATACAGAAAAAAAATAGTCAATTCATCAATAATCCTGCGTATCAAAAAACTAAAATAAAACGCAAGTTTTCACTTTGATAAGCAGTAAAATTTGTTTTCCAACTTCTTGAAATGAACACTTATCATATCGGTATACCAGTACCGATGTCCCGTGCCGATGACAGATCAACAGTTGCCGTTTTGGGCAACATCAGCTTTATCATTCCACATGAATTTGTAACGGGTCCAAACAGCCACAAAACACAACAACAACAAGACAGGAACCTCCAACAAAGGTCCGAACGTGGCAGCAATCGACTGTTTGCTTCCAGATCCGTAGATGGCTATTGCAATGGCAAGACTCAACTCAAAGTTGTTAGAGGCTGCCGTGAAGGTCTGGGTAATCACTTCTGCATATTTTGCAGAACAGTGTCTTTGAATGCCTCCTTCTCCGTTTCTGATTTTTTCTTCACAACCACAGAGCAACGGTTCCTTTTCATCGAGACCGTCAACAAAATCTTGGTCGTGGGTTTGATCGGAAGTTACACCATTACTTTCCAAGTGTGGTTGCACACCGCCCATCAACCATCTCACCAAGAAAAAGGTGCCAAACCAGCAAACAATGAAGTAAACCAGCAAGGGAACGAAGCAACGCAATGCAGATCTAATATCCTTGATAAACGCATTTCCCCGCTGGATGAAAATAACAATGATTGTGTACATCAATCCAATAAAGGCCCATGGTGAAATGAATGGTAGAATCTTTGCTTTGAATTTTTCAATGCCGATGATGAAATACGCAAACAATCTAATAAGTAGCCCAAATCCTAACGGGACCCCAAGAAAAAATGCAACACTCTTGGCAACAAAGGAGTAGGGCGTCATTGTTGATCCCTTGCTGTCGCCGGTAATCACATAGCAAAAAAACATTTGATATGGGGCGTATAGTGCAATCTGTAACACACTATTCATCAAAACTAAGATTGCACATAAATTATGGTCCCCGCCGGCAATTTCATTCCAAACCATCACCATTGCAATACATCTAGCTAATCCAATCATGATTATGCCGATTCTATATTCTGGTAGATCAAATAAAGTCAGCCATGCAAGACCAAACATGATAAAAGGACATACGATCCAGTTCAATACTAACGAAATTATAATATGTTTGAGATACTTGCCTTGTCTTATCATTACATGCAGGTTTTCCCACTCAACTTTACATAGGGGAGGTATCATCATAACAATCATTCCAACTGCCAATGGAACCGAAACTCCAACGATTTCAACACCGTCAAATGCATCTCGGGATGTCGGGACAAACACTGAAAGTAATACTCCGAGAACTATACTCAATATAATAGCCAGGGGCAAAATTTTGTCTGTGAAGGACAAGTTTGACCATGCCCTTGCAAATGTCTTCTTTGCGTCTGGTGATAACATGGTTTTTTTCTACTTAGTATCCATAAATCCGGAATAATCGTAGATAATCATTAATATGCAGAAGAACATAGTCAAGCTAAATTCAAACCACTAATTTAAAAAACAGGGGTCCTTCTTTTTTTATATTGGAAAATTTTGACAAAGAATCGTTTTTGCGAATAGCAAAAAAACAATTAATCAGTAAGTGTCATTTCCCGAAGGAGTACTAATTTTTTCTCATCTACTTTTTCAAAAGCATGATAATAATTTTTCTTCTAATAACTTCTGATATTACTGTACTTAAATTATAGACAAATACATGTTTTATGTGCATCAATAATACAACTATTCTTTCATAGTATCATTATCAACTACATCTGGTGTGATATTGAGTATTTTACACTCGTTGATTTTAATACCGAATCTTTCATCTTGGGTCAATGCAGCCAATTCGTTGATAATGGCAGACACATCATCTTGTAACTGGTAGTCCGAATGTACCCAACTCGACTTGAAGGTCTTGTTACCACCACTCAGTCTAACACAGCCGTTTTCTTCACTCAGTGCCACCGTAGAGACAAATCTGGAGACGTTGACCTCCTTACCGAACTTCAACAAGGTCTTCAGTTTGAGGGCAGTAATGTTGAGCTTTGGCAATGGCAGCTCCAACCCAGGCAAGGTAGGGTTTGCCGCATCGTAACCGTTGACACCTGTGGATGTTGGGATTTTCAAGATCTCTCTTAATGATATGAACTTGCATGATATGATTGCCTTGTTGACAAACAGCTGTTTGTTGATACACTCACCCAAACCAAACTTGAACACTTTGATATCTTTTTCGATGTTATTCAACTGCTCAACCAGATCGAGGTCCTTGTTCAGTGGAAAATGTTCGGACACATAGGAAAGTTTGAACGGATACACAGATTGCTTTTTGTCAACCAAGGACAACAGCCTTCTACTGTTTCTCAATTTCAACTGTTCGGAGATGGAGACGTCTCTGATGAAAATGGAATGTTTTGGGTTGAACTCATTCTCCCTGTTGATCTTAACACCATCCAACGATTGCAGGGTGATCAGTCCTGGTTCTTCTTTGTTCAATGGTGCCATTCTGATATCCACAGTCTAGTGTTCACATGGCAAGACTGCAAATTATTTTCCGTGGTTAGATATGATGTACAGACTACATCTGCATATTGGCTCAATACAAAAACCCGATGCTCGTGTGCCTGAAGGTAGACCAGGATGGTGTCTACCAAATTTCAGGTATAGCCTTCGATCAGCGATATGAGGTATTGCAAAAAGCTCTGCGTGATTTCACCAGTATATGTACATTTGTCCAAAACTTCGTTGGAAAGAAGCGTTTTTTTCTTTTCCAAAAGCAAATCGGTATTTCTTGGCGAAATTTGTAACGCCATTATGGATATATTAAATAATAGTCACGGCTTATTTATATCCTCCAAAGAGCACGTTGCTATACAGAAAAAAAATAGTCAATTCATCAATAATCCTGCGTATCAAAAAACTAAAATAAAACGCAAGTTTTCACTTTGATAAGCAGTAAAATTTGTTTTCCAACTTCTTGAAATGAACACTTATCATATCGGTATACCAGTACCGATGTCCCGTGCCGATGACAGATCAACAGTTGCCGTTTTGGGCAACATCAGCTTTATCATTCCACATGAATTTGTAACGGGTCCAAACAGCCACAAAACACAACAACAACAAGACAGGAACCTCCAACAAAGGTCCGAACGTGGCAGCAATCGACTGTTTGCTTCCAGATCCGTAGATGGCTATTGCAATGGCAAGACTCAACTCAAAGTTGTTAGAGGCTGCCGTGAAGGTCTGGGTAATCACTTCTGCATATTTTGCAGAACAGTGTCTTTGAATGCCTCCTTCTCCGTTTCTGATTTTTTCTTCACAACCACAGAGCAACGGTTCCTTTTCATCGAGACCGTCAACAAAATCTTGGTCGTGGGTTTGATCGGAAGTTACACCATTACTTTCCAAGTGTGGTTGCACACCGCCCATCAACCATCTCACCAAGAAAAAGGTGCCAAACCAGCAAACAATGAAGTAAACCAGCAAGGGAACGAAGCAACGCAATGCAGATCTAATATCCTTGATAAACGCATTTCCCCGCTGGATGAAAATAACAATGATTGTGTACATCAATCCAATAAAGGCCCATGGTGAAATGAATGGTAGAATCTTTGCTTTGAATTTTTCAATGCCGATGATGAAATACGCAAACAATCTAATAAGTAGCCCAAATCCTAACGGGACCCCAAGAAAAAATGCAACACTCTTGGCAACAAAGGAGTAGGGCGTCATTGTTGATCCCTTGCTGTCGCCGGTAATCACATAGCAAAAAAACATTTGATATGGGGCGTATAGTGCAATCTGTAACACACTATTCATCAAAACTAAGATTGCACATAAATTATGGTCCCCGCCGGCAATTTCATTCCAAACCATCACCATTGCAATACATCTAGCTAATCCAATCATGATTATGCCGATTCTATATTCTGGTAGATCAAATAAAGTCAGCCATGCAAGACCAAACATGATAAAAGGACATACGATCCAGTTCAATACTAACGAAATTATAATATGTTTGAGATACTTGCCTTGTCTTATCATTACATGCAGGTTTTCCCACTCAACTTTACATAGGGGAGGTATCATCATAACAATCATTCCAACTGCCAATGGAACCGAAACTCCAACGATTTCAACACCGTCAAATGCATCTCGGGATGTCGGGACAAACACTGAAAGTAATACTCCGAGAACTATACTCAATATAATAGCCAGGGGCAAAATTTTGTCTGTGAAGGACAAGTTTGACCATGCCCTTGCAAATGTCTTCTTTGCGTCTGGTGATAACATGGTTTTTTTCTACTTAGTATCCATAAATCCGGAATAATCGTAGATAATCATTAATATGCAGAAGAACATAGTCAAGCTAAATTCAAACCACTAATTTAAAAAACAGGGGTCCTTCTTTTTTTATATTGGAAAATTTTGACAAAGAATCGTTTTTGCGAATAGCAAAAAAACAATTAATCAGTAAGTGTCATTTCCCGAAGGAGTACTAATTTTTTCTCATCTACTTTTTCAAAAGCATGATAATAATTTTTCTTCTAATAACTTCTGATATTACTGTACTTAAATTATAGACAAATACATGTTTTATGTGCATCAATAATACAACTATTCTTTCATAGTATCATTATCAACTACATCTGGTGTGATATTGAGTATTTTACACTCGTTGATTTTAATACCGAATCTTTCATCTTGGGTCAATGCAGCCAATTCGTTGATAATGGCAGACACATCATCTTGTAACTGGTAGTCCGAATGTACCCAACTCGACTTGAAGGTCTTGTTACCACCACTCAGTCTAACACAGCCGTTTTCTTCACTCAGTGCCACCGTAGAGACAAATCTGGAGACGTTGACCTCCTTACCGAACTTCAACAAGGTCTTCAGTTTGAGGGCAGTAATGTTGAGCTTTGGCAATGGCAGCTCCAACCCAGGCAAGGTAGGGTTTGCCGCATCGTAACCGTTGACACCTGTGGATGTTGGGATTTTCAAGATCTCTCTTAATGATATGAACTTGCATGATATGATTGCCTTGTTGACAAACAGCTGTTTGTTGATACACTCACCCAAACCAAACTTGAACACTTTGATATCTTTTTCGATGTTATTCAACTGCTCAACCAGATCGAGGTCCTTGTTCAGTGGAAAATGTTCGGACACATAGGAAAGTTTGAACGGATACACAGATTGCTTTTTGTCAACCAAGGACAACAGCCTTCTACTGTTTCTCAATTTCAACTGTTCGGAGATGGAGACGTCTCTGATGAAAATGGAATGTTTTGGGTTGAACTCATTCTCCCTGTTGATCTTAACACCATCCAACGATTGCAGGGTGATCAGTCCTGGTTCTTCTTTGTTCAATGGTGCCATTCTGATATCCACAGTGTAGACTTCACCTGGCAAGATCACAAATTCATCGGTTGGGATCGCATTGTCAGGGTTTGGCAATTCGTTAACACGGCCCTTGACATTATCGATGATTGACAGTTGGTTCTCGTTCAAGTTTGTATTTATCTTGTTGACCTTTTCCAATAATGATTTTTCTTGATCCATTTCCGACCAGACAACACCCTTGAAATCTCTTTCGGAAACAACACCTTCTGCCTGGCCAGCCAAAAACCTCCTTATTCTTCTGACCTTGGAGTTTGGCACCACAACACAATTGAAGGAAGCTGCAATATCGTTCACGATATTTCTAATCATTGATCCTGTGATTTGTCTATTGTTATTATTAATCGAGCTATATTTATTTAGTAAAGAGGATGGAATCTTTTCAGGTGTCAATGCTAGTGCTAATAATGTGACAATTGTTTCAGTGGCTAGATATGATGCACAAACAACATCTGCAGATTGGCCTAACAAAGGACCTGGTGCCTGTGTGCCTGGAGGATAGATAACAATGGTGTGTGCCAAGTTTGAAGTATAACCGTCGATATGACAGCCCAAGTTAATTGTTACAATATCACCGGCCTTGAAGGTAAGATTGAACTTTTCGTCGCTTAATTCAGGTGAATATCCAACAACCAAATTGTTGACATCCAATGTGACCGGTTGTGCTATACCTTTTTCAGTGACTTTTTTGAATCTGTTGTTGATCAGGGTTTGCATGAAACTGTCACCGAGAAGACACAATTCTGCTGCTGTGTATGGTTCATGTTGGCCCAAATGGTAGGACTCGTTGATCAGCGATATGATGTACTGCAAACAGGTCTGGGTGATTTCACCAGCATATGTGTATTTGTCCAAAACTTCTTTGGAAAGAAGGTTTTTCTTTTTCAAGAGCAAATCGGTATCTCTTGGTGAAATCTGTAATGCCATCTTTCTTGCTGTAATTATGGTCAGTAATTAGAATATTCACAAGCTAACAACAGGAGTTATACACAATTAAAGAAAGGACACATTATGTACTTGATCAAGATAAAAATAAAATTTTTCAGTGTATTTGCAAAATCAAGGAAAATTTATGTGGAAAATTTATTGTATGAAAATTTTTTTGCTTCCTGCCCAAAAGGGTAATTTTCTGGCTCAACGAACCCGTGCACCCACAAAGTCGGCATCTCCCAGACCCACCGCACAACAGTGGATTTTGTCGTAACACAACACGTGAGTGTGTCGCCACACGACATTCCACTTGTTGTCACCACTGACCGTTAGTTCCTGGGAGATCTCTTCGAAGACTTTGCTCTTGATTCTCTTTTTGTCCGGCACTTCTTCTTCGATTCCTGTGAACTCCAACAGGCCACCCAGCGGTGCTTCGGTCGGTGGAGACACGGGATCTACCTTGGTCTCCCCCGCCTGGGTTTTCCCATCGGCACAAAGCAGCATGGCTTCGGATTTCACCCCTCTCATTTTACTCGGTTTCAGGTTATTCACAATCACAACTCTACTGTTCTCCAACCTGTCCATTGGGACAAGCCCCACGAGTCCTGAACAGACCTGGACGGTGTTTTCGGCGTCTGGTCCGATTTGGATCTGTGACACGTACAACGAATCTGCATTTTCGTGTCTTTCAATGCTTTTGATCAATCCAACTCTGAGATCAAGCCTGTTGGGATTGATAGCAGGTTCAACAGTACCGGTACTCTGACATCTTGTAATTCTGTAACTGCCTCCTACAGCTGAACTTCTTCTAACCAAACCCAACCCGGTTTTAAACATTTTGAGCTTGTACATAGAAACTCAACCGAAAGAGAAAGAAAGACCCAAGCATGAAGATATTGAATGTACTATGTTCTCTATTACTGGAAAAATTCAAACAATAGAACCGATCTACTCAGTAAAAAAAACTCAAAATCACCTCGATCCAATTGCGGAATGTATTGTAGTATTCAGAAACCTCATTAATGGAATTTATAAAACAAACATCACTTATAAACCAAATATATAACAAACTATAAAAACAAGAAACTACAGAGGTGAAAAAACCCTATGAATTTTATTTCGGCCAAATCAAACAACTGCTACTTCAAAACCATATAAATTTTATTTTGACCAAATCAATCAACTTCTAACTCAAAACCATGCACAATATTTTGTTGAACACCAACACGCTCCTTTAGTCCTTGTAAAAACTTGACATTACTCTTTAAAACGTTGACTTTGTTGACCAATTTCATCTTCAAATTGCTCTCTCTTTCGATCAAGCCATTGATCCCTACCGAAACATCCTTGGCCGGATAATTTAGAACCTTTCTAACCTCCTTACTTATACGTAAACTGTTCAGGTGAATATAATCATCTGCCGCAAGATTGGACTTGATCTTTTTAATTATATTCTTATGAACAGTCTTTGGAGACTCCCTCACCATGTAATAAAGTGGATACCCAACCACAAATCCAATAGAAGAAACGATGACCACCTTAGGTAGTTTAACAACCGCACCGACCCCTGTAAAAATGGATATGATTCTTGGGCCATATAATAATAAAACACTGGAAATACTTGTCTTGAAAAAATTGGATGAAAGTATGGAACTGAACGTCAAATCTTCACTTTTAAGTTTCGTCAGAACATTGAGATTCGTGAAACTGAAAATTGACTGGACATTTTTCAAGAAACCAAGAATGGAATCAAAATCTATTAAATCCAACGGCTCGAAATTGATGTTGATCTGATTCTTTAATTGATAATCCTTTTTATGTGAATACATCGACTCTGGTTTAAACTTATGTTCGGCTAATTTATCATCACCCAAAACTTTTTTGCCCAAGTTTCGTATATCTTGAATGCCATGCAACGTTTGCAATCTTGCAAAATCTTCGGCGTCCTCAATGCTCGATAAAATATCATGAACCACTTTCAATTTTGTAGCTTGAATAAATTGATCAAGGTTAAATATCGTGACTGAGCTATCCACCTTTTCAACTTTACTGAAATCTTCAATCACCTGATTGATTCTGCCTCTGGTATTTTCATAGACTTTATCAGAACAGGTATCAATCATCGTCATGATCTTTTCGTTCACTTTCACCGAAGTTTTCACGATTTCATCATATTTTGGTTTGATTTCATTCAATTCTCTGCTCAATTCCTCTCTGTTGCTATTGTAAGTTTCAATGTTCATATCGATCAATAGTAAGGTTTCCTTAAATATTTTTGTCAAATAATTCTTTGCAGGCAACAACTTTGAAACAGATCGTTTATCAAGCACAAAATTCCGCAAAGACGCCTCTAACCTATCAAAATTAGGATTATGTATCGGCTCATCATCGTTATTATCGTCCGGCCCATCACCGCCGCCAGGTCCATCACCGCTGCTGGTACCCTTTAGGATTTCGTTTGAGGAGACAAAATGAACAAAATCATCCGAATCTTTATGAATTTCAGGCGACAAATCCCCAACTTGCTGCATGATTTTTTCAATACACTTATCCTTTCTTTTAATTGAGTCAAACTTGTTAACTACAATGAACGTAAACTTCTTATCGGTATTAACATTTGAAATGAACTCTCTCCCAGACAAGGTGAAGTGGTTCTCTGCGTTAACTACAAAAATAACCAAATCTATTTCCTCTTGCCTTGAGAATAGTTGCATCGTTTGGTAGGAGTCCAAATTCAAACCAGGAGCATCAATCAGTCTAATATCGATAATACCGTTCTTTAGTAAACTCTCCTCAACTGGTCTGTTATCATTGATGTAAACTTTCAACAGTGAATACTTATCGTTTTCATAGACTAGGTCTTCCAATTTTTTGATTGGGAATTTATTATAAGTATTTTCATCTTTCAAGTTATACTTGGATCCGATGGGAATTGCGTGCACCTCTTCAATCGAATTATTTTCTTGGTAGTTGATGATTTCGCAAAAAACGTTCGTGCATGGTTGTTGGTCAACCGGCATGACGTTTCTTCTGAGCAATCCGTTACAAAAGCTTGATTTACCGGAATTCAAATCACCTGTGATCAAAACTTTTGAGGAGATGTCGTCGATTCTTGCTTTCAAATTTTTCAAATGATGCAAAATCTGGGAAAATTTCTCATCCAGCAACATCGAAATTGTCGAATCATCAAGATTGGTGATCAACGAATCCGTCGACTTCATCCCCATTTTCAAGTCCAGTTTTAGAATGTCAAACTGCAGCCTGTTTGATTTGCCCTCCTCTTGCAACAACAGTGCCCTTTTGGAGGAGTTCGAATTCAATTTTGAGTCGTATCCGTTTGAAACCATCTGATCGATAGGATAATGGATCGGCAAGTTGATATTGTTCTCTTTAAACTCAGAGAACATTGCAATAGTGGAGTTAATTGCCCGGTCAAGCAAGATTTTATTCTGATTATACTTTAGCTGCTTGACATGGGCGACGGACGAGTCTTCGTATCTACCGTTGTTGACATCTGGTCTATTTGCTTCCCCGGACTCACCGTCATTCAATGTAGTGCCTTCCAGGCTCCCCGTTTGAGGAATGTAGTTTGCAATAGCAGGCGATGACTTGTTCTCCTGGAAACCGTTGGTCGATCCATTAAATAGCGTCTCATCATCCATCAGATCCTCATTTTCAGCATCGTAAGCGTAGTTTTCCGAATACGACATATCCATGTCGATACTCTCCAATCTATCCTTGTCTTCCGACATGCTTGTGTACTTACAGTCCCTGTTTATGACTGTCGTCAGAGTGCAGAGAGGAAAAAACATGGTACAAAATGGAGTGATGATTAACAGTGACCTTTTCAGCATCCAAATTTTCAAATTTTCTATCCCTTTTAGGACTGTTATTTTTTTTACTTGAAATTTTTCCCACCTAATCCATTTCATATAATTACGGTTGATGAACAGTTATCCTTACCTGTCCGGATAGGTAACGTGCATGGAAACCAACTAACGGCACATACGTACTGTTTCTCGTATTAAGGGAGGCTATAGCATCAAACCATGTCATTCAGAAAGAGAGGTGAGGTTGTGTCAGGCAGAGGACCAGTTCCGAATAATCCAATGTTGAATAGAACAGCAAGGCCAGGCGCCTCAGCTACCGTGGTTCCTAATAGGATGCTGAGACAACCGCCCGGCAACTCTGTCCGACCACCAGCTAAAGGATCCTTGGGCCAGGAGAGTGACAAACCAGCGGCCGGACAAGGTAGGAAAGAAAAGGAAGAAATTCAACACCCGGGACTGAAACCATCTATCGTTTTATCAGATATACATTGTGTCTCGACCGGTACAAAGGATGTGGATACCATATTGGTCCATGGCGGACTGCCAACTGGCTGCTCGTTGCTGATAGAGGAAGATGGAAGCACAGACTTCAGTGGCGTGTTGGTCAAAAATTATGTCAGTGAAGGTATCGTTCAGAATAGAAGATGTGGCAAAATCGTCAACCATTGTATTGTGGTCGGAATGGAAGAGAACTTTGGTAATGAGCTGCCCGACGTCTACGCAGGAAATAGCAAAGAGAGAAAGAAAAAGTTGGTACAGGAACAAGAGGGCAAAATGAGTGTCAGTAATATCAATGCAGGCAATGAACTGAAAATCGCATGGAGATATAGAAAAGATCTTGCAACAGATGTCAGAAAAGAAACCGCAAATTCGGTCGATGATTCCAAATATCCGGAATACAATCACCAATTCGATATAACCACGGCGATTAGACCAAGTCCAGGTGCAACGGAAATAAGCTACATCAGTTTACGCAACGGCTACGACTCAGTGTTGGAGTCAATCAGAAAGATCATCGAGAGAGAGTTGAAGGACGGTTCGAAGCTAATCAGGATAGCCATACCTTATATGCTAAACCCAATGATTTACGGATGCGATGAGCTGGTTGAAAATAAGTCGGTATCGAAGTTTGTCTTTGGTCTTCGCCGTGTATTAAGTAGCAATCCGGGTCGTATATCGATGGTTACCAACATAAGCAGTGAATTATATGAGGATGCAGAAATCTTGAAAACCCTGGAAGATTTGCTATTTGATGGTGTGATCCGATTGGTTCCTTTCCCCCATGAATTGAATGTCTTGATGGAAAGAGTTTACAAAACCCAGAGGGAGAAAATCAAACAGGGTTACGTTGACATCTATCGTATACCTGTTTTGAGTAATATGGGGCTAATGGAAAAGAGACTGAAGGAATACAGTTTCAAAAATAGTAAGAGTAACTTCCACGTTGAGCAATGGAGCATTCCGGTGGAAGAAGAGGATGTTGATGAAAGCAAGAAGGCCGATTTTTAATGTCATGGTTACTGCACGCGGTGATTTCATTAAGCAGTTGATTGATTGGTTAAATAATAATATATAGTCCTATTTACAGAAGACAAAACACACACAAAAATACCTGTCCATGCTGTCTGCAGACCTAGAAGAATAATTTCCAAAGATAGTCACATAGAATACCCAGCCAGAACACATGGCCCGTATTAATGTTTTCTCTAAACCAGTACCAGCAGTCTGCAGAGTTATCCAAATCGACCTTCTTTGTCATCGAGAATAATCTGTAACCGCCCACAAGGGCACCCAAATAAAAGAAGGGACCCATACCGGCCAAAAAGCCACTTGTTAAATAGCAGCCCATCTGTGCCGTGGAAAGAGCATTGAAAATGGTCTTACTATTAGAACCCCAGGCCAATGCGGTAGATTTAATGCCCGCTTTGACGTCGAACTTTTTGTCTTGATGGGCGTAGATGGTGTCGTAATGCATACACCAGAAGAATCCGCTTAAATAGAGAGGAATCATCACCGGCCAGTTCCAGACGCCCATGGCTGGGAACCCCAGCAGAGCACCCCAATTGAAACATGCACTCAAAACGACCTGGGGATAGTATGTGACTCTTTTGAAGAACGGGTACGTGCCAACCAGCAACAAGGAGGAAGCGCCGAGCAGGAAACAATCCAGTGGGAGTTGTAAGAGGACCAGCAATCCCACCAGCATCTGTGCCGACAGGAACGTCCATGCCTGCTTCATCGAGACTCTTCCCGATGTGATTGGCCGTTCGATTGTTCTGGCCACCTTGTTATCCAAGTTTCTATCCCACATATCATTGATTGTGCAACCTGCACCTCTCATCACGAACGCCCCTACGGAAAACACCGACAGCATCCAAAGTGTCGAAAGCAGCGGAGCCGACGTCATGTACGCCGCCATGGTGATGGACCACATGCAAGGGGATAGCAGCAGCAAGGTTCCGATGGGTTTTTCGATTCTCATCAGCTCCATGTAAGGTATCCATTTTTCCGGGAACTTGGTCAACATGCCCAGATTCTTCAGCCGGTCTTCTCTTGCCACCCGCAACTCTTCCTCCGAAAACACGCTTCGAGCATCTGCTGTTGATGGGCTTCGTGATATCCGACAACTTCGATCCCGTGGTGAAACACTTCACTTGATTTCGAAAGCATAGACTAGCAGCACCTGCTGTAGGGATCGGCACCAATCTATTTCTTTTCAACCCTGCTCTCAATGCGGAGAGCTGGTATCCCTTGGGAAACGCCCCTGCCAATTTGAAAGCTCCACGTATTGGCCACATCTTCACGTCTTCACACTTGTTCAACCTGTTCTCTGCTTTGGATACATCTGAAAAGAAACCGTTGTATCTTCCAAAGTTTGATAATAAAAACATACTATTTTTGCATATAGCCCAAACCGTTAACCGATGAAAATTCAAAAAATAGGAAATCGTTTCTTATAATGAGAATTTGTTTCTACAGAGAAAAACGGCTGCGTTGCTTTACTGAGGGGAGCGAGCAGACGAGGGGGGCGGACAAAATCTCGTGGGAACAGCGACCAAAGAGGGCCGTGCCGATGAGTGTCTCGTGGGGAAAAAAGGAAGTGGCCATGAGGCTCTCGTGGGGAAAAAAGGAAGTGGCCATGAGGCTCTCGTGGGGAAAAAAGAAAGTGGCCATAAGCTCCCGTGAGAAAGCAGTGAGCGGTCATGAAGCTCTCGTGGGGAAAGATCGACGAGTCCGGCAAACGCCCACGGATATCTCGTGGGACACCCCTCCTTTTCCTCAAAACGCCCCACGGTTGGAGAGGCGCCCCAGTGGATGATTCCGTTATATATTACAAAACTAGATTGGGAAGTACTTTATATGTCCATTTTGTCTTCTCTGGTTTTCCTTGTGATCAGCCAGTAAAATGGTCACGCAATACAGCAATTCCTACACCTCAGAACCAAAGAAAGGTAGAGTGGATATCATGGAGAATACCCAGGTATGGTAGCAGGAGTGGGAAATATGGCAGTCTTTGGCACCACCTTAAAGCTTTCCAGGACACTATCGTCGGTGCAACGTGCAACACCGTACTGTTCTTCAGCAACGTCGACAAAACCACCATTTTCCGATTCATCAAAGACACAGAACGCACCATTCTTCAGGATGGGGTCCACGTCCCGCAGTTTAACCCATTCGAGCTCCGCCGATGGGTTCGACCTGTTGAAGTTGCGTATCTGGCCGCCAAACTTCGCCTTGTACACCATCTTGGCACAATCGGCAATATAGAACCCCATGTAGTAGTGGTCCTTGCGCAAGATTTTCGCCATCACCAGCTCCCGGATTGCACTCACTGTGCCCAGCCCCAGGTGAGCATAATCCGGGTCCCAGATGAAGTACACCGACGAAACGGTCGTCGGCAGAATGTCCAACACCGCAATCGCAATCAGTTGGTCGTCGACAAAGTAGCATTCATGCACAGGCCCCTGTAGTTTCCTCAGCTCCTCACCAAAGTCACCGCTGGTCCACTCCCGGTTCAGCTGTCTCCAATCAAAGACATCTTCTTTATCTTCGGCTCTAAAAGGGTCACAACATAGGAAATTGTAAAACGAATATTCGTCGACAGCATCTTCTTTGTCACCGTGCACCTTCATCTGGTATTTTTTGTACAATTCAAACTTGTCAATCGCAAAGGTATTGGGCAAAATGACGCTGTAAAATCTGCCCTTCTTGTCGTTTTTCACATAGCTTTCATAGAGGTCGGAACAGCTGTTTCCCGCTGAGCTTTCCATCGCCTTATAGAATCTTCGGATGTTTTTCTTCATGGATTTGTTGTAATACCCATCTTCCACAAACATCTCATAGTTGGATCTGATAGTATACTGTCTGCAACACGATCTCAACAGGTCCGGTTTGTACATGAAACTACCACTCCTGCGCCAACCATCCTTCATCAGGCCTTCATATTCGGAGATCGTCAATTCATCCCCGTGGAATGTGATGGATGAACTGTTGCAATATCCTTTGCCATCCATCAACTTTCCTATTGAATCCAATGCCCAGGATTTTCCAGCCGGTTTTTTTTGATTGCAATATCCGCAATGGGTCGACTTAATATATGTCAGTTCATCCATGATTGTTTTCGACTGAAGATACCTTTTTCTTCTAGAATTTGGACGATGCAATAGAGAAAAGGTTAAAGGTTTGTCGATATTTACCTATATATATATATAGATATATATATGTATATATAACAATCAAAAAGTGAAACATGACTTCTATAGGAAATCAAAATGCTCGGCATTTCTCAATGTTAAAAAAACATTGACATTAGTAGCAACATCTATTTTCCATACAATTGTTACCCATTTGATCCTTTTGATTGTCTTGTGACGAGTCGACAAAAAGAATTGTGGGGAACTCAGCCGATTGGAGAATGAACCACGTTGCACACAGGAATAGTATCTCCAAGAGATCGTCGGTACATTCACAGGGAAGTATCGATCCAGTAAGAAACAGAGGTAGACCACCAAATAACAAGATAAACCAGCTGAGCCATGGCAGAGGAGAGGTGAAGAACACAGTGAGCAGATTGGAATATCTGAATAGAAAATTCAATGCTGATTCATCATTTGAAATAGAGATCTCCGGTCACGACGATGGAAAGGATGAGGAAAGGGATCCGAATGAAAAAGCGCAGGATCAGAACGATTTAGATCCAACCCCAATTGAGACAAAGTTTGTTCCCGAGTTGATGAATATCGATGTAATGGAGAAAGAAAAAGGCATCGAAGCTATGTCCAGAAGTTTGGACATGTCCATTGAGCTCTTATCGCCGTTGTGTGAGTATATCCAGAATTTCGAAATGAACTTGAATAAGCTATCGAACGAAATGGAGGTATTGCAAACTAGATTGTTGAAATTGAACGAAGAAATCGAAAAGAATACAATCATGGACAAGAAGTTAACGCCGGTTTTGCAAGATTTATTGATATCGCCCCAGTGTATCAAAATCTTGTTGGGCTATTCGCTTGATGAAAAATGGACTAATCAGCTGGTTATTTTACAGGAGAAGAAAGAGATTTTAATCAGTTATAAAGAGAAGAATGAAGTCAATGACGATAATTTGGACGAGTTGTTTGCACTGATTGAGAAGCTGGAGGCCAAATGTCTGGAAAGAATCAAGCTGTTTTTGATCGAGAATATCAAGAGTCTGAGAAGCGTGAATGCATCATCCGTTAAGATACAGGGAAAGTTACTCAAGGTGAAGTATATTATCAATTTTCTGAAATCCAAGAATAACAAACTGGCCAAAGAATTCGAACTTGCCTATGTTTATACGATTCGGTGGTATTATTATTTCAACTTTGTGAAATATATCAGTTCACTTGAAGGCTTGAAAATATTAGAAAACGACTACGATGATGAAGGCGGCAATTCGGGCACTACGCACACTAGCAACAGCAGGATAACGTCGAACTACACCCCACCCAGTTTATTGCTTGATAACAGCAATTCAATCAACGAATATTTGATCAACTTGCCAAGAAGATACGAGCTTCTGAATGACGAGAACAACAGGTTTGCAATCCTGGCGCAGATTGCAGAAAGCAGCAGCAAGGGTAACTCGAACATGAAGTTCTTCATGGAGCAAATATTCCAATTTTTGAACCAGACGCTGATAGACAATCTAACGATTGAGTTCAATTTTATCGTGGAGTTTTTCATGCTGAAGGATAACGAGGAGATGAACCATGTCATCCGGCAAATTTTCACGCCGATCTTGAAAATGGGGACCAACTTCACCACGTACTTGATCGGCTACTGCCGAAGTGACTATTTTGGGATTTTGCACACCATCCGAAGAATCCAAAAGATGGAATACGAGATCCAAAACCGGTGTTTGCCCGAGCTGTTTGAGAATTACCTCAACTCGCAGCTGCTGCTGTTGTGGCCCATCTTCCAAAGAAACATCGACACCCTCTGCAACAGCATCACCTTGACGCTGAATTCGACGCTGGTGATCAAGCAGGTGGTCAACAACAAAAACAACATTTTGATTCCGCTCAAACTGACCCAGTCGTTCAGCATGGTTCTCAGCAACCTGGTCAAGCTTGTGCAGAACCTGGTGTTGGAGCTGGAGACCATAGAGCCTTTGAACATATCCATCGAGAGACTCAGCAACACCTATGAGAGGGGCATCGTCCAGCTCGCCAACAGCCTCGACAGTAGCAAGGGTCGGCTCTTTCTCTACGTCAACTATCAGCTGGTCTACAATGTGCTGGATAACGAGATGGAGCCCTCCGGTCTTTCCGCCGACCACGAGCCAGCCGCCATAGGCGAAACCCTCTGTCAGCACTACAAGCAGCTTGTTCAGTCGTGTAGCTGACAGTATCCAAGAGCACGTACAGGAACAACACGGCCCAAAGATGAGGAAGCGGGTAAAGATTCGAGAAACTTCGATGGTGAAGAATTATTTTATGATCATGACGATTTCCTGTTATTGAAATGTGCAAGTGGTTACCTTCGGGATTTGTATAAACTACAAGAACGCAATTATATATATATTTATGTATATATATATTAATAGAAAGTATATAAGCTGATACGTTTCTTCTTGAGGTCATAGTATTTTTCTTTCTTTGTATATACTGTGGGTTTTGACTTTTTTTTTCCCTCCTTTTCCTACTACAAACAACAAAAATCAATATAAGCAATCAAACCATGGGAATCTACGATCCAACTAAAAACACCGAGGAACAAGACGTCAAAATCAACTCGGTTTCAACACTCGGAAGTGACGGGTTCCATGATAACCTGCAGAAAACCCTTTCAAAGACCAACGATCTGACGTTGGGCGCATTGGACAGGTTAAGGGGCTGGAGTGACGGAATCAACACCCTGATCGGCAATCTTGATTCGGCAGTGGACGCCACTCCGCTGTTCAATGCCGGCTTCGGCAACGTGTTTTTGGGACAGCGTGTGATGCACAAACCGAACGAGATTGTCAGCAGGGGCGTGCCGCCTGCAGAGATCTACGAAGAGTGCCAGAAGGCCGAAGGACTCACCGTTTGGGACCAGGGTGGACTATGGCACTGCCTCTTCCCAAGAAGCAAAATCCCCTATGACTACGGCACGGGCGAAACGCATGCCTTTGGCGTCAGCAAAGAGGAGGCGGCGGGACTGCTGTCAAGGGAGGACGTGGAAACCGACACGGGCCACAAGCACGGAATCTTCTTTGCCAACTTGGAAGACATGCTTGGCTGGCAGGCAGGCATGAAGAGGGCCATGGCCGAGCAAAAACGTAAGCAGTGGGCCGACTGGGAGGCCAAGGAAAAGGCCAAGTGGACCTTCATCGGTGGAGACAAAAAGGAGGAGGACGGTGATAAGCAGGTTGTGGGAAGGGAGACAGAGACAAGCATGGTCACCCTGTCCAACGGCGACATGGAAAGAAAGATTGTCCAGCGTAGAAGCTACGCCGATGGTACCAGTCGTGTTTGGGAGAGAACCGAAGTTGTTGCACCGGACGGAACCGTCAAAGAGCTGAAATCGTCGTGATGGAGGTGCTGGTTCTGGGATGAAATGGATGAAGACACACTACGGTGGTGTGCAGTTATATCGGTTGTTATTGCCCGAATTATAAATATCTAACTATATATATATGTATATGTATATATATATAAATATACCACGTAACGAAATTGAACGAAACCATTCAGCATGGGATCCCTGGATTCTGGCAGTGTCCGTGATCACCCGAATGCTTCCACCGAGGAATATGTGATGACAAGCGGTTCATTCTCCCTTATGCCTGACATGCCGGCTATTGTCACCAGGTCGTCGTCGATCGATGGCACAAAGGCATTTCCAACATAGCACCAAATCTCCGTAGAGTCGTATAAGGAGAGGTTGCCCACTATGTATTTTTTAACATTCAGAATATTGGCACGGTTGGGGAACTCCACCACCGGTGGACTGACCTGGCCTATCGAACCTATTGCTTTCAACCGCACTTGCATCGATGGCTGTTTCCTCTTCCATGACCAGGACGTGCAGAGCCTGGAAGAGAAGTGTCTTTCGCCAATTGGCATACTTTCAGAAAGAACGCGGTGAAGTATCTTGATAGTGGGCTCCACTGTGTTTTTATCGATCTAGACAGCAATGGAATCCTTCTCTTGTTCTGAGCAAACATACCACTTTTGCAACCTATCCATATGTCTAATGATGGGTCGCCAGATTCAGACTTGTGTGCCAAAACATGGCGGGTTGGATGACGTGTTGGATTGAACCGGCTATTGATATGATAACCAAGAGCACGCCTACCAACTACTATCGGAAAGCACTGTTTGATTTGTCGTAGTTTTTTCTTTCTTTCTTAGTGGGTGTTTATGGCCCGGTTCATGGATCAACAAAGAGTGTGGGACTAGGCGTCTTCCGCTTTTGAATGGGTTCACACTAGGCAATGGCACTAGGAGATTGTCCGCTTGAAGTATTGGTTTGCGTGTCTACGCCTTTGAAAATCGCCTACATAGACAATAGAGGAGGCTCATTTCTCAATGGACAAAATACGGTGATGGTTTGTACGCTAAGACCCCCGATTTCTCTACGACAAACTGTGACTGTTGGACAGTGGATATGTGAATATCGGACTGGGCAACAATCGGTGTTCTTGGGTGTCTCAGCATATACAAACAAACATGGTACAAGTTGCAGACAATCAAGTACACACACACACACACAAACTACAATTTTCACTTTCATTTTACTCTTTTCTCTTTATTTTAGGGCGTACTGATGCTGCAAGCAAATTGACTGTTGAGATTCGCATTCTACAATGATGATTGCCATGATTAACTCATCATTACTGCCGCAGGCAACATATGGTAAATTCATTCAAATATATGTTAATTTGAGATAGAGATGAAACTTCTATGTTCTGGTTTGGTTCTGACTTGGTAAAAAATATGTTGATTTTCTTTAAAAAAAAAAAAAAAAGGAAAGGAAAAATTCAAATAACGTGTTTCCATATTGGGAAAGAATGAAAAACAAATATGACAGAAAAGATTCGCGGGTTGCCCTCACTTTTTTTTCCTAAAAAAAAGTTCTCGAGATTCTAAAAAGTGTGTAACAAATTTGAATGTTTTCAAAACAAAAATAAGAGAGACATCGATTAGAGATGGAAGAAGGGGTATTCTTTCTTTTGGAAACATCGGAAGTTTGGAATTTGGGTTGGAATACACAGATCAAAACAGACAAGAATGGCCGAAACACAAAAACAGGACGCTGCGGATCTTTTGTCCAAGCTTAACATTGCAGAATCGAAGGCAAAGGAAGAAAAAAATGACGTGAAAGAATCGAGTGATGCAGTAGAGTCTAATGTGGACAGTAAGGACGGGGCAGAGTCGAAGGAAGATACCAAGGATGCAAAAGAGAGCAGTGCAGGTGAAAACCTGGTCAAATCCACATACGAAGTGAAAGTCAAGCTTGCAGATCTACAGGCAGATCCCAACTCTCCTTTGTTCAGTGTCAAGTCGTTTGAAGAATTGGGCTTGAAACCGGAGCTACTCAAAGGCTTGTACGCAATGAAATTTTCCAAACCATCAAAAATCCAAGAAAAGGCATTGCCTCTGCTCCTGTCGAACCCTCCAAAAAATATGATTGGACAGAGTCAAAGTGGTACCGGTAAAACGGCTGCGTTTGCATTGACGATGTTGTCCAGAGTGGACGAAACGAACTCAAATGTCCAGGCCATCTGTTTGTCACCAGCAAGAGAATTGGCAAGACAAACGTTGGATGTGATCCAAGAAATGGGCAAGTTCACAAATATAAAAACACAACTCTTGGTTCCAGGCTCTTTGGAGAGAGGTGCAAAGGTGGATGGCCAAATTTTGGTAGGTACCCCAGGCTTTATATTGGATATGATTAGAAAGAAGGTCATTTCAACAGGTAACGTGAAGGTGTTTGTTTTGGATGAGGCTGATAATATGCTTGATCAACAAGGTTTGGGTGATCAATGTAGTAGAATAAAAAAGTTTTTGCCAAAGGACAAGTGTCAGTTGGTTCTGTTTTCGGCAACTTTCCCCGACGATGTCAGGCAATACGCAGAGAGGTTTGTTCCAAATGCAAACTCTCTAGAGTTGAAACACGAGGAGCTGAATGTCGATGAGATCACCCAGTTATACATCGATTGTGCAAACGAAGATGAAAAATTCAAGTACCTATGTGAGTTCTATGGTTTGATGACGATTGCATCGTCGATTATTTTTGTCCAGACAAAGGAAACTGCAGATAAGTTGTATTTCAACATGAAGAAGGAAGGACACGCCGTTTCGGTGTTACATGGTTCCTTGCAAACACAAGACAGAGATAGATTGATCGACGATTTTAGAGAAGGTAGATCCAAGGTTTTAATTACAACAAACGTCTTGGCAAGAGGAATTGATATACCATCGGTCACAATGGTTGTGAACTACGACATGCCATTCGACAAAAACAAAAGACCAGATCCATCCACCTATTTGCACAGAATCGGTAGAACCGGTCGTTTTGGTAGAAAGGGTGTTTCGATTTCTTTCATCGATAGTAAGCAGTCATACGAATGTTTGACTGCAATTTCGAAATATTTTGGTGGCATCGACATGATCAAATTACCAAATGACGACTGGGATGAAATTGAAGAAATTGTTAAAAAGGCATTTAAATAATCCACCTTCTGCTTTTTTTTTTTACACCTGTTTTCCTTTCTTTTCAGCTTACAACTTATACCTTTGTATAAAAAAAAGGAAAGCCGAAAAGATGGAATTTTTTTTAAATAAGTATATAGGTCAAACTTTATTTTGATTAATTATAGAATTTAAATTAATGATGTAGACCTTTGACTATACCAGCAACGATACCTGCGATGATGCAGGCAAGTAAGAACAATAGAAATATAATGATCCATTTGCATTTTCTGTTCTTCTTTGACAAATGTACTGCTTGTACAACATTACCATCACCTTTTTCCAGTTCGTTTTGAGCCACGTTTATATGTTCGTTTGCGCTGTTGAAATATTGGTCTTGTTCCACGACTATATCTTGTAAATCATTGAACATTTGGTTCAAGGTTGCCGCCATCTCTTGGATTTTCAGAAGCTCGTCATGCCTGTACTTGACGTTTTCGTAAACCTCCATTGCTTCGGCCTTTTTGTTCTGCATTTCCAAGGAGGTTGAGAAGATCTCCTCAGGCCCATTCTGCAAGACGAACTCTTGCGCCTCGTTGTAGGAGGATTCGGGGTTGATGATCTGGTACTGTTCGACCGCCTGGTGGGTGATGGATTCCTTGAAATGGTCTTCCTCGACTATCATTTCTCTCAACACGCCTCTGAATAGTCTGTTCAGGTTATTCAGCTGGTTGACCATGTCGGGGTCGGCCCGGTTCACCTTGAGCTTCAAGCCTTCGATGTCATTTTTGATATTGTTCTGCAACGTTTTCATTTCCATCGTGGAGCCATCGATCGAGTTCAGTATACGTTTTTTGTCGTTCTCCGAGACGGCATTCATCTGGTTGTACTGCAACTCCTTCAGGTACTCGATGTTGCTCCTGTATTGTTCAATCTCATCTTTGATCCGCTGGCACTCGGTCAAAAACCCTCCTGAGCCCTCCGATCCCGGTCCGCCTGATCCGGTCGGGTTGTAGGGGTCAGAAAAGGGGTTTTCGTATGTTTCAAACGGGTTGTCGTTCTGCATGCTGTGCTGTTGGTCCAATGGATGTGGACAGGTAAAGAAGCACGAAGGCAATTCCCATGTATACTTCTGCTATGGGCCACTGTATTTATAGAACACCCTATTCTTTGGGAGGCCAAGAAAATTTAAAAAAAAATGAGAAAGGAAGAATTTACTTAATGTCCCTTACATGAAAATAGAAAGGTTGCTGTGGAGGCGGAACTCTGTGCCAATGACTACCAAGAGAACCACGGAGGAGATGGACAAGAAGCACACAACACTGGTGGACGAGATTTCCAGCACTTATTCGAATCATGGATTTACCCTGGGGAACAGCCTGTGGATTTATCTGGAATCGTATTGGAAATCCAGTGACTACTATGAGCAGAAGTTGTTGGACAATATACCATTTATCAAATCGAAGGATGAGATGCAATCGCAGAGAAAGGTGGAGATCATGAATACGCCTGTCAGTGACGACGGCGGAGGATATATGCACGAGGTCTGCATTACCAACACGGCAGAGAGGGACACCGAGGAGGCTCTCGATATCATCCTCGTGCATGGCTATGGGGCAGCCTTGGGGTTCTTCTACAAAAACATAGAGGGGCTGTCGACGATACCGGGGTCGAGGCTGCATCTGATTGACCTGCTGGGGTTTGGAAGTTCGGGGAGACCCCGGTTCCCGATCGAAGGAAACAACGGGCAAGGCGAAGACTGCATAAAGAAGGTGCTCAACGCCGAGGCGTTTTTTGTCGATTCGTTTGAAAACTGGAGACTCAAGAGGAACATCAAGAAGTGTGTGGTCGTAGCCCACTCGCTTGGGGGCTATTTGATGTCGTGCTACTACTTGAAATACGGCCGGGAGGTGGTCACAAAATTGGTGTTGGTTTCGCCGGTCGGGGTCGAAGATAACGACATGTCGCTGTACAAGAAGTACAAGGAGGGGGGCTGTGGGGGAGAACACGGCGACGATGATGAGGAGGAGGAGGAGGAGGTATGCGGCGGCAATGTGGACACAGACGATGAGATTGACATCGACAGGGAGTATCGGGTTGCAATGAGGCAAGGTGTTGATTTGGCAAAAGAACTGACGGACCATTTGCACGACGGGGATGGAGATCGTCATGGTGGGGAGGCGGACGAGGACGAGGACGGTGATGACAAATCGATCTTTTCGATAGACTCAGAAGATCACGAAGAAAAGCCGACCAAGATTGAAAAACTGATGAGGCAGATCAAAACCAGAGTTGTTCCGGGAAAGCTTCTGACCTGGTTATGGGAAAGAAACTTCACGCCGATCAACATAGTCCGGCTGTTTGGGCCTCTGGCGGGCCGGGTCATTGCGATTTGGGTCTACAATCGATTTTCAAGGGTCGACAGCGGTGACGAGCTGTGTGATATGTGTAAGTATACCACAAGTGTGTTTTTGGACCGGGGGTCGGGGGAGTATTGTCTCGGGAGCATACTAGCGCCGGGCTCCTTGGCCAGGCTGCCCTTGTCCAACAGATTGCCTGGACAGCTGAAGATACCCGTGTTGGTCTTGTACGGGGAAATCGATTGGATGGACAAGAAGGCCGGGTACGAGCTGTGTAAGTCAATTGGAAAAAATGCCAAGTTCAGGATCATACCTGGAGCTGGCCATCACCTCTATGTGGATAATATTCCTGAATTCGAAAGGCAAGTCTTATCATTCATCAACGGATGATGGCATGGTGCCGTAGCATGTATTTTAGTTATTAGTATATATATATATATATATATATCTGGTTAAATTGATGAAGTGAATGAAATTCCCAAAGATAATAAGAAATTCGCTAAATTTGGCCATTTTTTGTTTTACAAGATCAGATATGATAGGATAAGAAAGGATAAGGATTTGGATATTGATGACTCGAAGAGAGTTGTTCTGGATTTATTGGCAACCAAGAAGCGTCGGTCGAGGAGGAATATGGGAAGGATTAGATTTGTGGATGCCAAAACAAAACGCTCGATTGTAAGTTGCAACGAATGCAGACGAAGGAAAAAACGATGTGACGAAAAAAGGCCCAAATGTAGTGACTGCATCAAGAGGGATGCCGATTGCACTTACCAGAAGGATAATGACGAGAGGCTCGGTGGGATCTATAGTGTGGTGAAGAAGAAGATTGAACTCAAAAACAACACCGAGTACAGTAGAGATGTGGTGGTGCAAAACATCGAAACCACAAGGTGGATCAACTATGTAGGTAAAGATAGCACCGGATTTCAACTACAAGAAGATGCTGGTGACGGTGACACCGAGTGTAAAGACGAGACGAGTAGCACGGACGGTGAAGCGGGTGGAGAAAAATCGGAAAACAAGGCGGTTGCAGTATCAGCAAAACCTAGCTTTGAGATAAATGCCGACTTTATTGAGATGATTAATTCAACTATGAATATTGGGACCGGAATGAATATGGGATATAAGATCAATGTGGAAATGGGGTGGAATAAAAGCGTTGAATTGACAACGGTGAATCCGGTGCAACTGGATTTACATGAGTTATCGAGCCTTGTCATTGAGGCCTTCAAGAAAAAGAATTTAAATACAAAAAACAACAAATTCATCGAAAGTTTCAAAGTCCTGGTGCCATTTGCAAATAGTAGTGCAGCCATTAAAATTATATTGAGTTCCTGGATCTTGATTATGAATAACGAAATCAGTCAAAGCTCGCAACTGTTTCACGAATCTCTAAGAATAAATGAGGAGTTGGAATTCAAAATTGAGTACAGTGGCGAATGGAACGAATTTGATCTGATTGATTATTTGGTCTGCTTGATAATACAAAACATAATATCTTCAATCACGAACAACATCCGAATCTGGAAACTGAGTTTTGAAAAGCTGTTTTCGATGCTGAAAAAAATCGGCCTGAAAATGTTAAAAATGATAATCAGAGATAAAAAAAATAAAAGGTTACTGAGTTGGGTCATGAACTGGTTTTTCTACCAAGATATTTTCAAGATGGTTAAAGTGACCGATAAGAGAATATTGGGACCCGTGTTTTCCAAAAAAGAATATTATACTTATATATGTAAAGAGAGTAACGAGGAAGATGAATATGGCAGCAACGAGCAGGATATCAAATCATATTGCATTAATCTCCACATAATACTTGGAGAGATCAACTCATTATACGATAAATTTTCCATTAGGATTAAAGATCCGATAAACAGGTATTATAAAGAAATATACCCCGTAATGAAAGACTTAGAAGCGGCTGGAAACGATGAGGAATTGATTAGGTTTGTTAATAGTGAAATGTATTTACGATACGAAATGATCCGGTCGAAATTTCATGACTGGGTTCAAGAAACTACTTCACTCCTGGAGAAAAAAATTGTTTCTTGTAGTATTGAAGCTGGCGGTAGTGCAACGTATCCCATCAATAAAGATCTTCTTGAATATTTTGAACTGATGAAGTTGTCGGTGTTGTTATATATGAAGTTCAAAATCAAGGAATTATCTGCTCCCAGCTATGAGATTAAAAACATCGTTCTAAAGATCTTCAGCAAATTTCGGAATTTGGTCGATAACAGAAAATTCAACAATAGTTTGTTGTTTCCGCTGTTGATCGTAGGAGCAAATGTTTGTGAGGAGAGGGATAGAATTATGGTCAAGGGATTCTACAGAGTCATCAAGGATAACAGTGAATGTATAAATATTGAACAAGTGTGGAAAATTATACTGGAGTTTTGGAAGTTGAATCCAAATGGCTTGTCGTTTGAGATGTGGCAAAATATCATCAACAAGTATGATTGGAATGTTTGTATAATATAAAGATAGAGTTGTATTAATGGATATATGTGTGTATATATTTATTTATAGAGATTCTGTGTAAAAAGAAAATGCGTAAAAGCTAAACTATGATCCAAAGACACGATAGAAAAGAGGCTTATCTTTGTTGTCCAATTTCTCCTCAAATAAATCTATCGTAGAATTTGAGTCCTTTTGCAGGGATTGCAATTCCAAGTCAAATGATTGAACCTCAACATCCGAGTCAAAGATATTTTCTGACGTTGATTCTGACTGTGGTAATGAGTAAAACGAAGGATTTTGAGTTGCAAAGTATTTTGGGAATAGCCATTTGAAGAAATGAAAAGAAGTAATTGAATACAACATTCCGGCAAATAGGTCCAACCTCCAGTGATGATCGAGGTACATTGTGGCCCACCACTGGACCGAAACAAAAAGGAAAGAAACAGACCGAAGCAGCCATTTTTCCGAAAAATGGTTGATGAACAGGCAAGTGAGTACGGCCATTGCTGAATGAACCGAAGGGAACGCACCGAACACAATTGGAGACTTGTGAAAGCCATTGGTAGCTAAATTTGTACCCAAGGTTGCATCCAGTCTGGTCAAACCGGCGGCGTAACCTAGTGTGTTATAATCTGCTGTTGCGTTGATACCATTCAAGTGGATGAACCAAGGAGGTGATGAAGGTAACAAGATGTGGGTTGATAGAGCCGAGATATTTTGAAGTCCTAAACAGAAGGAATAGAGGGATAGGACACCTGGGATTTGAAAAATGTAAAGATAAACCGATGTTACTATTGGTACAATCAAATGCAAGAAAACGTAAGACACATATGAAATTATATCTTGAAGCTTTGATTTTTCAAGATTTACTGCAAAATAGTGCAAGATATTCAACAGGGGCCATGATGTCAATATGAGTACAAGATTGAAAATTCTGGAGTTATTTTTTAAACTGTGTTTGATTGGTAGGACCAGAAATAAGGTCAGCAGAACAAAGCAAAGAATTGATGTGAGTTTTTCGACGTTGAAGAACAAATCGTCTGCCAGAGGCAACCATTTGACAACAATTTTCGGTCTCCAAGAGATTGGTATCAAGGAGGCGTTTTTGAACAGCGTCAACCACAACACCACTGGAGAGAAGCTGAGAAGAAAGTTGACAACCAGTTGGAATATAGTCCGGCCGTTCAAAATCTCGTTGTATATTCTTTTGATCCAATATCCTAAGGAGATCATGTTGGGAGTATATGGTGTTTGGTATGTGTGTTTGATTATGCTATTTACTGCTTGAGCGGGTTTGAGCAGGAGAAAGCAGAGTGGGAAATCTATCTTTGGTATGCAGACGTGATGAAACGGCAAATCTAAATTTTCCAGAGGTTGAGAAGACACAAATGGTTGGTCTATTTCAATATCAGTGGTTATGCTGTTGATAACTCTAGCCGGGAAGGTGGGTAATGACGTTTAGAAATGGAGGAGAAGAAGAAATCAGTCAGAAATCAACTGTGATATGTCCATCTGCAATGCTTCCAAGCCGACTTTGTTTTTAATATATATATATATGTGTATATATATATTGGTGTGTGTGTGTGTGTGTGTGTGTGTGTGTGTGTGTGTTTGATATTTCTATGATATCTTCAGCCTTCAATTCATAAAGAAACCGAGATATACATATATGATACTTCTTGTGTTTTTATCTATCCATCAATCAACACGGAATGGAAAAAAGCCAGGTTGCAATATTGAAACCATATATATAATCCACGTTTGATACATTTTCCATGTTAGATATATGACGACACTTGTGAGGATATTTATAATGATAAATATACATATATATATATACATATGAACAAACCAAATTCCGACAATATAAGAAAAGCCAAAAAAAATCTATTTAATCTCCCGAACCCTCAATTGAAAATAATATTGTGTTGAATAGGGGAAAAATTAAACATTAAAATTAAAAGGATAGGTTTTTTTGTTGTTTTTTTTTATTTCTTTGTTTGCTTTTTTGCTTTTTTGCTTGTTTGCTTGTTTTTTTCTTAGTTTTTCTTAGTTTTTCCTCTGTATCTTATAGGCATTACTACTCTAGTCAATTGGACATCGGGTGGTTAAGCTTCATTGGATTGGCAGCCTTTTCGGATGAATCTTTTTGTTTAAACGCCAATCCATTCTCCAGCTTCGTCTGTCTTCTGTTTTGTCGGCTTGTTTATTCGCACGGCATAACTAAGAGCGCAAAACGTAACAATCAAAGTGGAGAAAAGTTAATTCCTCTTTTCTGCATGCACAGTTTGACCCCACCCCTTAAATAACAATCCAATAGGGTTGTTAGATCCCTGAAATCGAGGCGCACGCGAGCCAACTGGCGCTCTTTTTTTTTTTTTTTCCACCTCGGCTAATCTGCTCGAATTTTAGTGACTAAATATTGCAGATTACGGTTTCTAGCCCAAAAGCTTATTTATTCCGTGCGTGGAGTGGGTTTTGCCGAGGAAATAAGAAGTCTAGCTTCGGAAAGTGAAAACAAAAAAAAAAAAAGCAAATATGTCACGTGATTCATACAATGTCACGTGATCAAAGAGCTTAGAGTGGACAGGTAGAAATGCAAAAGGTGGCTATGATCGGTGGCAGAGAGTGTGAGGGTTACTATTATCACAATTGTTAGAGGTATTGTTATTGTTTTTGTTATTGTTATTGCCATTAGAAGTATTATTCTAGATGAAGCTACTCTTCTAATTAACCAAAAATATATGAACAGGGATAATATTCAGATAGGCAATTTCAAGAGATTATTTTGTTTCTGATCTGGATTTGTCTGTTTGTTTGTTTGATTTTCTTCTCCTTTATTAGAAGAAGCATCAGTTAAGTATGGACTTCCATGAAGATTTCTCAATCGATAACAATCCATTTGCCGGCTCCAATCATTATTTGTCCAATGGGATACTGAACAACTACAACGATGGCGACAGTGATATAGAAAACATTGAAGAGGCTCACACCTACCCCGAAGGCAAAAAAGACGGGTTTGGAGTGGACGGTGGGACGGCCATTAAAATGAAACATGCAGAAGACGAGACCCCCGGGAACGAGCAGAGAGAAGACGGTGAGGAAACCCACAGTAACACGCAGGGAGAAGATTATGACGGAGCTCAGGGGCACGAGCAGGGAGAAGACGACGATGAGGATGCATCCAACACGACAACCCAGTCGGTGCCGTATTCCGTCTCGGAGGAACCCACCATGTATGAACCGATGGTAGGGGCGAATAGCCCGCTCGCAATCAAAACATTCCAAATTCTGAAAGACTTCAAAGGCACAAAAACGGTGTTCTACAAAATCGAAAATTCCATCACCAACACCTTTGTCCTGAGAAGGTACAACGACTTCAAATCGCTGAGAAGCTACCTGTGCAAATTTTACCCCTATTTGTTTGTACCTCCAATACCGGAAAAACATTCCATCTCGAGGTTTTTCAAAAACCCCTTCAACTACAAGAACGACGTGACGATAATCGAGCTGCGAATCGGATTGCTAAACTACTTTCTGGCCAAGTTGGCCAGCTCGTCGACCCTGTCAAGTTCCACAATCTTGTTGAAGTTCCTCGATCCTTTGAATATTAACTGGGCTTCCTGCTTGAATTCTCCTCCCTTTACAAATTTGTCATCGAATTCTCTGCTCTTGATTTCCACCGAAAACCCCACAAAACCGTCTCCCTATTTCTCCTATCTGCCGATACCTCCATTGTCACTGTTGAGAAGGTTCAGCTCGAAGCTGAATACAGAAATCTTCTCCACGTTGGAGATCAAACTGAAAATCTTCCTTAAGATCGTCATCAATTTGGAGATAAAAGTTAAAAATCTGGTCAAGCTGTTGAATTTGTTGAGGGTAAATCTGGTCAAATTTGGAGGGTTTTTGAATATTTTCAGCATCCTTGAGAATCAAAACTCCATAATAGAAAAATTTGGCAACAAGATTGATTTGAATTTCTTGAACATCGAGATCTTGGTCAGTAAGTTGACTGCGAAGATCAGAGAAACCAATCATTATTGTGAAAAATTCTTTGATCTATTTATTACAGATGCTACATTTCAGGAAACTGAAGGAGCTGCAGTTGGTGTATTTCCAAAACCAGATTCTCCGGAAGCAGAAACACCTGAAGAGTTTGATTGGTTCGGTGAATTCCATTAGAAAACAGAATATAGTTGGACCTGACCACACCGATTCCCCAAGCTTGAGATTGGCGTATGAGAATATCGTCAAAAGGGATGAACTGACTACCGCCAATATTGAAAACCTCTCGATCGAATCCAAGAGACAGATTGCCAACAATATCAATCTATTGAACAATGAGTTGAATTCCAATTTACTACCCTGTTACAAGAATTTGGTTATGGATGTCGAGTTTCTATCCGTTAATGTTGAGGAGAGTACCAACTCCGAATTTAAAAATCTATTGGGTCTGATTCTCCAGTTACAAGATGATTGGAAATCCAACGTTTGGGGAGAATATCTGGAAAACTGTTTGAAAATATGGAAAGAGTAGATAAAATAAATAACAAGGTTTAAGTACTTTTTTTTTCTTTTTTGGCTCCCGCTGTTGTTCTCGGTTCTAAATCGGTTAATAAAGTTTTCTTCCGAAAAAATAAAGGCCTAAAACGAAACTGGTTTCTTTTTAAAAAAAAAAGGCTTAAAAAGAGAAAGAACGGCTGTGGGAAAATCTTTCCATATGCCATCATATCCATCATAAAACAACACAGGTGTAATTGTCTATTGGTAAACGTCATGCGATTGGCTGCGCGCTGCATTGATATCCAAAGGGCAAGAGAAAAATACGGAAAATAAATAAATAAATAAAAAAATAAAAGAAATATAAAAGAAAAATAAATAAAAAAAGAAATTTCAAAAATAAAAATAAACGACCAGAGTGAGGGTTGAACTCACGATCTTGCGATTAACAGTCGCACGCCTTAACCAACTTGGCCATCCAGTCATTAGTTATTGAAGAGAAATCTTTGCATCCACATATGTTTTTAAATTGTTGTTATCTGTTTTTAGGAATTAACATTTACTTCATTTTTATTATCTGTTCTATCGCGGCTAAAATTGTATCTCTGTTGTTTTGCTTTTTTTTTCTCAAAAAATATTTTATATATATATATTCTATAGAAATAGAAAACTATTATAATTAACATATTACTATTTAGACATTATCAATAATTGATAGAAGAACCGTCTTTGATTTGTACGGCGGTTATCGCCAACCACTGGATTTCTCTATTGGGAAGTTCTAATTCTTCTACCATGTTTTTCATTATTTCTCTTTAAAAGAAATCACCCTATCTTTCTTTCCATCTCTCTGATTATCTGATACTTATTCATCCATTTCCATACTTTATTTATAGATATAAATAGGCTGGTAAACCAATATCGTTTTTTTTCCCCCCCTATTATTGCTTCACTTCCGAACTTTCGAAACTTTCATTATTTCTGTTGGTCAGCATCATACATTATATTCTTTGTTTTTCAGTCAAAAACAAAATCACAGTCAGTATTTCCATCATCAGCAAGAACAAAAATGGTTGAATTTATTGGTAAAACAGATGTCATAATTGTCGGTGGTGGTATCTCCGGTATCAAGGCAGCAAACGATTTGGTCAAGAATGGAATTTCATGTCTGGTTTTAGAAGCCCGGGATAGGCTGGGTGGCCGAATCCTCACCGAAACGTTGGACAGTGGCGTTCCGATCGATTTGGGCGCCTCTTGGTTTCATGATTGTCTTGATAATCCATTACTGAAAAAATATTGGATGGGTGGAAAAGTCGAGTTCGCTTTCGATGATGGCCGGTTTTCCGTTTTTAACGAGGACGGCCAGATCGACGACAATCAACGTCTGAAACCAATTGCCGAGGAAATCAAACTCTATCTTGCAGATCTTTACGATACCCTACCTGCAGACCAAGATATAAGTGTCAAAGAAGCAGTGTACAATTACATAAAGGAGAAAAGATATTGCTTGACAGATTATCAAATCAAACATGTACCACAGTTGATCAGGTATTTTGAACTTTGGATCGGCTCAAGTTGGGATATTTTGAGTGCTAGATCGATAGCTTCCGATACGCATAAAGGAAGAGACGCAATGGTAACGAACGGTTATGATAATGTGTTTAAAAATGAGTTGGATGAACTGATTGATGCATCCAGCTCAAAAAACCTTGATGTTATTTTAAATTCCAATGGTTTCAAACACCCGGGTGATGTCTCAATTAAGCTGAATCAGATTGTGTGCAAGATTCAATATGATGAGAAAACAAAAGAAATAAACGTCTTGACAAAATCAAGTCAGCTATTCAAGTCAAAATATTTGATCGTCACGGTACCTTTGAGCATTTTAAAATTGTCAGACTTAAACGAAAACGGCTCGATTGAGTGGGTTCCTAAATTACCACCTTCGTTTACAGAGGCCCTGCATAAGGCTAGTTTTTCAAACCTGGGTAAAGTCTATTTTGAATTCCCAAAAATCTTTTGGAATTTATTGGACGACAGATTTTTTTCGTTGGCAAAGGTGGATGAAAAATACTATGACTCTTCCAAGAATGACCCAACTGATGTATCAACTTTTAAATTTAACTTGAAGAGATCCGATATGCCAATAAAGGATGTACCAAATGGTTTGGATTACTCAATTTTATTCATGAATATAGCCAAGTCCGCTAAAAAGCCAGTTTTGTTAGCTTTGACATCTTCGCCATTGACACAGTTCGTGGAATCGGCCGATGCTTCTGCAATTTTTGAGATTTTCAAACCGGTTCTGGCCAGAATAGCTAATTTAGGTGAAGATGAAATCCCTGAACCGGTGCAGATTAAGACTTCCAAATGGTCTGCCGACCCCTTTGCCAGAGGCAGTTATACCGGAGTTACCATTGGCGACAATTATGAAGTTTTGTTGAAACAGTTGGTGGATCCAAAGATTTTCAATAATTCCGGAATCGTGAGATTTGCCGGCGAAGGCACTATCGATGACGGCAACGGTTGTGTCCATGCTGCCTGGAATTCAGGTAAAAGAGAAGCTGAAAACATTAAATTGATGATCAATAAAGCCAAACTTTGATTCTTCGCAGGAAACGGGTAGAATGGAACGGAAATGACACCGCCAGTCATGCAATCAATGAACGAATCGACAAACGGACCGATGAACAAGTATAAATAAGTAAATAAATAAATAAATAAATATATGAATGGCTAGTAGATAGACACAGACCACACACACATACATGTATCTACATCTGTGGAAGAGATCTCCATATAGTATCAAACAAAATTAAAGCAGTAAAGTAGAGTAAAGTACGGTTAAGCTAAGAAGAGTAAAATACAGTAATGTAGTGCAGTTTTAATAAGGTGCATACCCGCCACCTCTACCACCTCTGAATCCACCTCTCGAACCTCTTGAGCCTCTGAATCCACCTCTCGAACCTCTCGAGCCTCTGAATCCGCCTCTGAAACCCCTGCCTCTGAAGCTGCCTCTGCCACCTCTGCCACCTCTGCCACCTCTGAAGCCACCTCTATTGAAGCCCGGGACATTGGTCCTCTTCAATGTTACTTTGATAGGACGTCCCTTAAACAGTGATTGGTCAAGCTCAAGCGCCTTTGAAATCGAATCTTGATTTTCAAATTCAACAAATCCGTAGCCCAACGGAATGCCCGTCATTTTGTTTGTCAGAATGGTGATTCTGTTGATTGTTCCACACTCTTTGAATAATTCCTGAACTTCTTCCGGGGTTGCAGCATAGTCGACATTGCCCACATAAATCGATCTGTTGTCGATTTCTTGTCTCTCTTGGATCGACAGATGTTTGGTGCTTTCATCGACTTCTCCACCTTCAAAGTTCGAGTCCTCCTCCATCATTTCGTCCTGCATTTCATGCAGTTTTGCAGTCTCTTCATCTAATCTACTGACTTCTTCACGCAACTGCTCGATCTCTTGACTTTGTTCCCCGATGGTGCTTTCTTCAACAAGATTCGCCTGTTCTGCTGCATTTACTTCCTCCATTCTATGTTCCTCTCTGTCAACTCTGTCCCTTGCTCTACACCCTACTGACCTCTCTTTCGTCCTGCTTATCCACAGCAATGCTCAGCTGTTTTTATCAACTTCTTCTACGCCACTGGAAAAATCCCATCAACAACACTTCAAATTAGAAAGAAAATCGCGAGTTATTGCTATTGTTGCATTGTTCCAAAAGGAAGAAAGAAGAATTAAATTAGACAGTAGACACCCCTTACGCCCTTATCTGTTTCTGCAAGAATATGTCTCTATTTGCAGCTATATCATCACCTCTAAAAACAGATACCGAGCCATCCACATTTGGTGTAACAGATTTTGTGTGTTTCTATGAAATAACACATTGTTTTGTTGGTCATATGGTTAAAAAAATACTGTTGATACAGGATATACTGCAGATTAAATATACACGAGAATGTTGTTTCAATACTTATTGTTTGGAATATCGATTTTATTCCTCCCCAGATATTCATACCCAACACGTCCAGATGAAGACCACTCGGGTGATGACGATGAAAAAGTCCCAACAAGTTCAATAATTGACATCCTATCGTCAAATGCTTCATATTACTACCTTATATCAGCGCTACAGAAGAATGATTTGATTGATTATGTCAATGAACTGACAAACGTCACATTCTTAGCACCCATTAACAGTGCGTTCGAGAACAGAGGTGTTCAATTGGGCTCGAAGATGTCGAAAAATGAATTAGATAGATTCATAATTGATCAACCAATTTTCAGAGAGGAAGTTGATGGAATCCTAATCGCCACCACCGTAAACACCTTCGGATCACCGTTTATCGAAGGATTCCAAGTTCCCTTGCTGTTGGATCATAGAGTGGATAATCATGGCGGCAATGAAGTCTATTATATCGAAAACGCCAATGTTCTATCAGATGATATTTACCTTTCAACAACAGATTCGGTTGTTTTACAAATCGACGAACTTCTGCTAGACCCGAAAGAGTCAATTTGTGAATATTTCCAAAACACACTTAACAGAAACACCGGCAGTGAAAGGTTTAAAATTTTCAGTAGCTTTTTGATTAGTGATAACACGTGCAAAGCACTGTCAATGTCAAACCTGACATTTTTGGTTCCATCTGATAACTCACTCCAGCTGAATCATATCGAAAAGAAATACTTGACTCATGTCAGAGGCTTATTAGATAAAAACTTACTATTGTCCAACTTTTTAATTGATGGAATGATAGGCGGCAACCTCAACAATGACTCGCTTATAACTCAAAATTGGAATGGTGAAAAGATATCGTTTTCTTCTTCTTATTTAGGCGACGAAATTATAATCAATAATCAATATCACGCAGCGGCCTCAAATTACTTGTTGTCCGATGGTATAATTCATTACTTTGAAAACCCAATATTTGACTATAAAAATCATACAAGCTTTCCAGTTTATACCCCTAGAAAATATTTGATTGGTTTAGATTACGAAGATTTTGTCGACGAAATTGATTTTAGGTATTTATCAAAATTGATTGACGATCCTTCAATCAACCAAACAATATTAGTATCCAATGATTACAAAATCATGGGTAATCTACAAAACCAGCTCCTTTATCACTTTATTGATGGTAATAACAAAATTACTTCACTTGGAAATGGAAGCATGAACGAAAAAGAAAACAGATTATTAAGCACAAAATTTTGTTCCACCCCAGATTTTTGTCAGAAAATCAAACTCGAATTTGATGAAGACGGAACAATACTGTTAAATTCCCATACTAGTATCTTAAATAAACTTCCCTATACCGTTGGTAACACATCGCTTTTTATCTTGAATGAGGATATCTCGTTACCACCAAAATTGCAAACTGCAGTTGCATCTGAGTTAATAGGCTACAGCAAATCTATTGAGTTTTTCAAAAAGTTCAATTACTTGAAGCAATTGTCGAAAGATGATAAGTTTTTTACAATTTTTTTCCCATCTTCAAAACTGTGGAATCAGTTAGATTTAACGTTGGATTATTTAGTCGACAATCCAAATTTTTTAAATATGATCATTGAGAATTTAATTATCAATGGATTAATATACCACGATTTTGAAGAATCAAAAATCTTCTCAACTCATTCGAATCATGATTTAAATATTTCCAAAATTGATGAAACGCATTTAGTTATTGATAATTTAACAACGGTTGAAGTTTCATTTGATAGCGAAATTATATTTTCTAATGGTGTTGTACATCCAATTGATGATAACTTTCCACTACCGAAAGACCTGAATATTTCAAATGTTGATTTGCTTTCAGCTCAAGATAGTTTTGAATTTGAAAAAATACTCGATTTTTTGAATTTAACCCATGTTTTAGATTCGAATTTAGGCTACTCATTTCTATTGCCAACAAGCAAATCTCTACTCCAGGAAAATATAACTCATTTGTTAAATGATATTAAATATTTAGAAAAGTTCGCAAAATTACATATATTACCTCCAGGTTCATTTGACCGAGTTTTAGATTGCTATGATGAAAATACTGTCAACAACTCAACTACTCTTATACCAACAATGCTGAACGGTACACATCTAACATGTAGACAGTTAGCGTCAGGTGGAATGATGTTAAGCATAACGGAAGGAAGTGGAAATGAAGTTAGAATTTTAAGGCATGGAATAACCATCAACGGTTTGTCGATAGGTGAATTCAAATCAGGTATTTTTTTGATTGATAGACCATTGAACCCAGCATGGATCAGCGGATTGCCCGGTAAGTTATATTTACATTTACCGCTGTTTGCAATATTTGTTGGAGTTCTAATTGGTATAGTTTGTGTTATATTTACGTTTGGATGCTGTATTGTCTTGACACTAGGTAAGAAAACTGTTACTGATGGGGTGACAGATGAAGAAGGTACAATCGAACATATAGCAAGTGTTAACGAAAGGTTGCCTTTATTAAATGAAGAGGAGGATGCGGGGTACAGTGACCAACATGGTGTTGTTTACAAAAGTACCACAAACCATGAAGAAATGAGCTGTCGTAACATCGGCAATGGTAGTAATAAAAGAAATCATGTCAATGGTGGCATTGAAAATGATATCAACGGTGTTTCACTGGGTAGAAAATTAGGTAAACATAATAATTCATTTGATGCAAAATACTCAATTAATGCATCTGCATCCCCAATTGATGTTAACTATGAGTAATTTCGTTTATGTATATATGTTTATAATTGTTTAAGTAAATATATAAATCAGTTTTTTTTTTCAATAGGCTTCATAAGCACGCTTGAACATTTCTAATAACGCACTATAATGACCTAATATGCCTCCTATAACAAACAAATGCCACAGATTATGAGAGTTACCGATCCAGTCGATCCACCATAAAGAGGTTAAACCATGATTACAAGTTTTAACCGGCTTCTTACGAAGATATTCCAATAATTTTCCCTTTTTATCTAACTCCATGATGGTCTCATCTGAAATTTCAAAATTGTCAATCTCAACATCTGTTCTGATACATTCCGGGAATAATGTACCATAAAAGACAACTCCGGATAAATACCAAACAAAGGAAATGTATAATGGAGAGAATAAGTTGTAGGCATAGTTTAAACTATGAACAAAACAACAGCATGTGAATGAAAGTACACCTAAGAATGACAATGAAATGAAAAACAAAATTCTTATAATTCTTGATTCAGGTTTATCAAAATAAGGATGCCATGCCATGCCAATACCGACTATACCGGCCAAAATCGAGAAGCCGACAAATAAAAATCTCAGATTAGGATAGTTTTGTAATGAAATATGTTCTGTGGTAATGATGGATGAGGTGATCAAGACTGTTATGCCACTATAATCGAAACATGCAAACTTTGAACGGATCGATAAGTAGCAAATATTGGTGTAACTGTGCCAGATGACTGAGAACATTAAGCAGATGACTGCCGATGCGATAAACAAATAAACAATGGAGTGGTCATTAACTGTTGAGGCGTACTTTACGTAGTGAAGTGAATTTGGGAAATCCACGAAACCCAAATAAAGCAGATAGACCGACCCCAAGAGATGGGTCCAAATGTTGACCGTCTCGTTGTGCCAGCCAAACAATGATGTCAATGCGATCGCATGTGATTTTGCAAATCTGTAACCATAAATAATGTATTTATTCTCCCTCCATTGAAACGGCAATTCATACAGCGTCAAGTGTCTCTTATTTGACATTGTCAAGGCGGTGTCATAATTATAGATGGTCTCTTTCAACGCAATCAATCTCTCACTTGGATGTGTTGCCAAAGGTGGCAAATTATAGTGGTGTTCGAAATCGGTCAAACGTGCATCCAACAGCTGGATCGAATCGATCAAATGTTTTCTCGTTGTGTGTGCCGATGTCTTGTCTCTGATGTCGTGGTCCTCCACCTCCGATTCTTCTTCTTGTGCGTAATAATCATCGATGATTTTTGTCAACGGATGCAAGCTGTGCTGGTGATTCTTGTAAAGATGATTTTTCACCGTGGACAAGGTGTCCACTAGTTTGGTGTATGTAGGCGCATATGATTTGAGTGTTGCAGCGGTATTGACTGCTGACTGTTCCACGTCCGATGCCGATTGCACTAGGTATTTTTCCATCGAGCTCAACCTGCCCTCCAACTTCGACAGCAGCTTATCCACTTTGTTCAAAACTATCGTTTCCATCAATTCGATTCTGTCAAGGTCCGGATTTGTTGACCCAACAATTTCTTCCATCTCCTCATCTTTCGACTCTGTTTTTGATTTCCCGTTCACTCTATTCACCACTGTACTGCCATTCATACTAAATATGATTTCCTATCTCTACGCTACTCTACCATACAAATGGAGAACGTTATTCCCCTATCGAACAAGCAGAAACGCCTTCTCTACTCTATCATGTTGGGTATTACCTATCCAGCCTGTTTCCTTTACACGCTTACACAGGCGCCAAAAATAAAAGAAAAAATAAAAAAAAGAAAAAAAATGCAACAGAAAAAATCTCTCAACATGAAAAATTCCGGTGGAAAAGCTGGAAAATTTCAGTTTATGGTTGAAGACATCAAGGAATTGATCAGAATCCCGACCATTCTATGCTGAAACAAACCATCTCATCCTCGAGAGTCTCATCCTTATCCAGGATCCGATCAACCAAGGGTTTTCTAGTGTGGGAGTCTGTATTTTTCACCTTGTTTCCACCAACGACCCAGACTTTCCGGACACCGGTAGCCAACCTTCCTCTGTTACACATTTTAAACAACCCAATATCTTCGCTATAGTACTCTTTGGTCTCCACTATCTGATGGGCATGATACCTCAAGGGATCTCCGGGATACGTGACGTAGGTACCGCCAAACCGCATTCCCGGTAGAACGTAGTAGCCCAACGAAGTTTTGAAGTATTTAAACATTAGAAAGTTCATCCAGAGTTTCGTGTCGGTGGACTCCCCGCTTTGCACATGAGTGAGCAACAACCGGGCAAGCAACTTTCTCTGATCGACGCTCGTATTGAGTCTGTCCCACAGCTTATCCAACAGGTAGTCGTCATTTGTGGTTTCCATAAAAACAATCTTGTTTCTCTTGCTCTTTTCCTGCATCTCTCTCTCCTTCCTTTTCTTTTCCTTCATCTCTCTTTCCTTGTTCTCCGTGTCATTGAGAACCTGTTGCAGATCAGGCATGCTGGCGCTGCTGGTCAACATCAAATTATCCAACGGCTTCATGACCTTCTTGTCCTTTTTGATGATATTCAACTTTTTCAGTTGTTCCTCAATCTCCTTCTGCTTTTCGTCTCTCCATTTGTCCAGCTTATTCTGTAAGTTTTGGACAAGTTCCTCCTGGATCTCGTTATCGTCACTGAGGTAGGCTAGGTATCCATTCTGGAAGATCTCCTGCGAATCCACCAATTCACAGATACCTTCATAGATGAGCCATAACACCTCATAAATACTCAACCTCCAGGGAAACCCCAGCAAGAGATTCTGTTGCGGTGCCAGTGGCAGCGTACCTGCCAACTGTCCGGTGATACCATATTTGATCGTCAACTCTTTCATATGTCGACTGTTGAAAACCAACACATGGTCTCCATGTAAAAATAACGGAATCTTTTTCCTATATTTTCCCAAAGTGCCCAAATCCAAATCCGAGTCCGTATCCCCAATTGTAGAGATGTTTGTGTCTTCCGTCGTCGTTGGCGACTCCGTCACCCTACCGTCTTCCACCGAATCTATGTTATTGTTGGAAATAGAGTATGATTTCTTAATACTGACCTGTTGCTCAAACTTGTTTCGGGTTTTGCTCGCATAGAGATCAACGTTTTCATCGTTGGCATCTTTTCTACTCTTCTCTTCCATTTGATCCTCACCATCACTTTCCGAAAAGCAGGCTCCTAAGGGTGACGGGTTTGAGGGAATATACTGGTTGTTGCTTTGAAACCTCCTTTTCATCAACCCATTCATTGGCTGAGCAACGGAAATAGGTATCGGCGTTGCCATGCCTGTTATCGTACTTGACGTTTCAATTCTAGAGCCTTCCCTCTTGTTCCCAACGTTCACATCGGCATTGGCATTGGCGTACCCATCCACGCCGTCATCCCCCTCTACCTTCCCGCTCTGTCTCACTTGATTTGCTTGATTCTCCAATTCATTCTCCATTCTGTTGCACCCCTCTCTATTCTCCGAGGTTCCATAGTCTGGGGATGATACCCAATAGTTTACACAGATTTACTGGCAATGATTTAGCAATCATATGGCCAGCTTGACTGGAATGACGAGCGACTCTTCATGTTAAAATTCCATTCGGGCCATTTTTTCATTTTGTTTTTTTTTTTCTTCTAATATACAAATTTACAGAATTATAAAATAAAACACTATTATACTCTTAATATATTTTTACAAAGGCTAGTCATATCAATCATTCTTCTTCAGAACTTTCATCATCACTGTCGTCATCACTGCTGCTTTCATCAACATTCGCTTTGTTGCCGCTGCTTTTGTTGTCAACACCTTCGAACTGGGCTAATTTTTGTTTCAACATTTCGATTTTCTTCTCCTCAGTTTCGACACCATTCTTCTTGCGCTTGTTTTTGTTGGTCTTATTGCCAACTAAATAACGATATAACTTCAACAATGTGTCATTATCCAACATATCCATTTCGAGCTCGATTTCATCGTCATCCTGTAGGTCTGGCACACCTTCCTTGATGATAGCAATAACATTCTTTAGCATCTTTTCATTGATATGCTGCATTGCCTCGGAAATCTCTTTCTTCATTTCATAGTTGACGTGTTTAGGATAAAAGGACGAGCCATCCAAACCGCTGTCAGCAGTGCCGTTACCGTTGTTGCTGCCGCTGCCACCATTTTCACCATCGGACTTCTTCTTACTCCTCTTACCGCTTCCTCTCTTGCCTTTCTTAGCACTGCGTTTTTGTTGTCTCTTCTTCATCCATTCTCTCTTCATGTGATCGTATTTTTCCTGTCTCATCTTTTTCAAATCTTGAGTCATCCTGTCGATATTCGCCAACAAAAACTCAATTGTTGGGTCGGTAATTGTGTTTATATCAACATTGAACTCCTCCTCTTCTTCATCATCTTCGTCTTCATCCTCAGCCTCACTGCCAGATGGAGAAACTGGAGTTTGCGGTCTCTTGGCCCATCTTTCGTTGAACAACGCCTCCAACCTATGTCCCATCATATTAACAGCCGTGCCCTCAGGATTGAAAGTGAAACAGTTGGAAAACATCAACCGGATATCTTTTTCAAAATCGCCTGCGGTTTCATAATCACCATTCAACAATTTGTTTTGGATTGTACTCAAATCCATAGGATTCTTGATTATTTCAAAATAATTAGGACAATCCATTGTAACTGGATCAACAGGCTCTAAGAACGGCCAGGAAATATTTTCGTATTTTTTAGATGTAAAGTCCTTCAAAATTTGCTGACAAAATCTTAATTCGGGCTGATATTTCTTTTTCTTCGGTCTGATATCATATGGCATATCTTTTGGCTTTGGAGGATGGATCTCACGCTTTGGTCTACCGTTGTCAGCATTAGTTAAATCTCTTCTGATTTTTGGTAGATCTGACGCGGTTGATCTTTTGCGATTTGTTGTTGATTTGCCACCTGTGGTGGATCTATTGGAAACCGGTAAATCCTTTGGTGGCATATTAAGCATGTGTTTTTCGAAACTTGCCTGGATGTTACGAACCATTTGTGAGATGACTGAATCTTTACCGTTGAACTTAAAACAGTTTTCCACCATTAGATTGAAATCTTCCACAATCTGGTTTGAAGTTTCATATGCGTTGGCAGTTATTTTTTTTTCAATTGTTGACAAGTCCATTGGTCTCTTGATGAAGTTATAGTAAAACGGTATATTCAATTTGACAATGTCAACTGGATTTAAAAAAGGGCCTGCATCTTTTAATCTCCTTATTGCTTTGATTGAGTTCAATGCATATTTTTTCTGATGGTTTGGAAGTGGGTTTTCCGGCAAGTTGTTCATATCAGGTTCTGCTGGCGGTTTAGGTGCAGGCACCATTGGAGCTTCTGAGGGTGCGGTGGTGTTCTCATTTTCCGACTTTGCTACTGATGCATCTGCTGCGTCGTCCTGACTTTTGTCAACAGCGGCGTCAGCCGAGGAAGAGCCTTCATCGGGTTTGGTGTTCTGGTCTGCCGTTTCGACTCCCTGGGGATTTGTACTTGACTCGATGGATTCTGGCGCTTCCACCTTTTGTTTTTTTCCCGGAGACGATGGGTCCTCGTCCATATCCAATGGATGCTTTGGAGCGTTGTGGTTATCGGTAATACTCGTATTTTCTGCCGTCTGTGACACTGGAGCTGCTTCAATTGTGGTAGGAGCAGGGGCCGAAGCTGCAGCTGATTCCGACATGATCAATTACTCACGCAAAGAAAACAAGAAAAACAAAAACAAAACAATGTATTAATATCAATCAATTTTGACAAAACGGGATCCAAACGGAATCTATATATAGATGGTGTATCAGTTAAAAAAAGAACAGAGACAAAAGGATTTATTTCTTGCGTGTTTTTTTTTTTTTTTGATAGATTCTCTTTTTCTTTTATTTTATCAACAAATTATATATCTAACCTAATAGATATGAATTATGTATGATAATTGTAAATTCTCAACTATCCGTCAATTAATTAATTAATTGATTAATTAACTAGAATCAATAGTAACCTGCAAACTAAGTTGAAATTAATTATTGGAATTACAGCTTACGTAATGTGGACAAATGATAGAAGAAGGGAGGAAAAGGCTCAAAATAGGGACAAAAAAGAAATACAAAAATGAAAAAATATGATAATGTAAAAAAATAAAGGGGAAAGACGCGAACTTGTATTTTTTTTTCTCAAAAAAACGAAAATGGCGATTTCTTGAAAAAAAAAAAAATGGCGGGAATGAGTTCTTCTTTTATAGTAAAGCTTTATTATGGTATACATGGAAGAAGACAGAAGAAAAAAGAAAAAAGCACGCGCATTTCATCAGCACAATCAATTAGTTTTCTTGTTCACTTACGTGTCGGTTACCCGGCTTCTCTGCTTTCTATTGTCGATGGTGTTGCCAATGTGGACTTCTGTTGTTATCCCCGGCGGGTCGATCGACGCACGCATGCGCCACATTTGACGACCGTCGGTCAAACTCCGCTCGATCCGGCCCGCTGGGCGTCGATCGACCCGGTTGCACTTGGGTTCTTTGTACCATCATCAATACAGTATGTTTTTCTGTTTTTCTTAACCTATTATGGCAGGTATATGGTAAATCCAATATAGCTGAGCTTGGCCTGTTAAAGGAATTCTTCCCTATCCCTTCTTTGGCTAGTGCATCAGTGTTATCTACATTCCTTTCGATTTGCCCTGGGAGTCATCCTCTATCTCTGTCTCCCTTTCTGGATATCGGTTGTATAATGTGGTCTCATCGACTGCTGGGTATCAACCTCAAACGGTTGGAGGTTTTGAATCACCGCAGAGGGTCGATCTTTATACCCTCATCGTCATCACCAAGGTTCATTTCGCCACGGTCAAATGCATTCAAAACCCCCTTGCATACAATCAGAAGGTTCAACTCGACAAACGCCAAAACCAGCACTAAAATCGAAACACCAAAACCAACCCAAAAACCCAATCTTGTGACCTCTTCAAAACAGTCCAACTCGGGACCCTCCCTGCCAAATGTCTCTCAATTGAAAATCATCGCCAACTTGTTGGCGTATCTCTGGCCAAAGGACAAGCCATGGGTCAAATTCAGAGTGGTAACAGCCCTGACCTTGCTGATCACAGCTAAACTACTGAATGTCCAGGTGCCGTTTTTCTTCAAATCCATTATCGATCAGATGAATATCGACTGGCAATCCATATCAGGCTCGATCTCAAGTGCCCTACCGGACTCGGCACTGACCCAATCAATCATCGATAATGCGCCAATCTTACCACCGGCTATTGCAGCCCTGATTCTGGCGTACGGTATCTCCAGATTTGGCGCAGTCCTCTTTGGTGAACTGAGAAACGCCATATTTGCCTCTGTGGGTCAAGGTACAATCAAACACGTCGCCCGTAACACGTTTGTCCATCTATTAAACATGGATTTATCGTATCATCTAGCAAGACAAACCGGAGGATTGACGAGAGCGATCGAACGTGGTACGAAGGGTATCTCGTACGTTCTCACAGCAATGGTATTTCACATTATCCCAATAACTTTTGAAATATCAGTTGTTTGTGGTATTTTAACCTATAATTATGGCGCTTCATTTGCAGCAGTTACGTTGCTAACGATGTTGGCTTACACAGTCTTTACCATTCGTACAACAACTTGGAGAACTGGATTCCGTCGTCAAGCAAACAAGGCAGATCAACAGGCTGCTTCCGTCGCCCTAGATTCTTTGATTAATTACGAAGCGGTCAAAATTTTCAACAATGAGGCATTGCAAACAAACAAATATGATAAGGCTTTATCCAATTACAGGGATGCTTCGATCAAAGTTGCTACTTCTTTGGCCTTCTTGAATTCAGGACAAAATTTCATTTTCACAAGTGCTTTGACCGCAATGATGTATATGGCTTGCCAGGGTGTCGTTGCAGGCTCATTGTCGGTCGGTGATTTGGTGTTAATTAATCAATTGGTTTTCCAGCTTTCTGTCCCACTTAATTTCTTAGGTTCTGTGTACAGAGAATTGAAACAGAGTTTGTTAGACATGGAAACTTTGTTTAAATTGCAAAAACACCCAATCCAAATTAAATCCAAACCAAATGCCCCAATGATCAAAATCACCAATGGTGATATTGCATTCAACAACGTTAACTTCTCATATACCGAAGGTAGAAAAATTTTAAATAACTGTACGTTTACCATTCCGGCTGGTAAAAAAGTTGCAATTGTTGGTCCATCTGGTAGTGGTAAATCTACAATTTTAAGATTGTTGTTCAGATTTTATGATATCAATCCAAGTCTAAACCCAAATTTGAAGTCAAGTGTCCAAATCGATAATCAAGATATTCGAGACGTCGATCTAGATTCCCTACGTAGAGAAATCGCTATTGTACCCCAGGATACTCCATTATTTAATGCTTCATTGCTTGAGAATTTACGTTATGCAAAACCTGATGCGACTGATGATGAAATCAATGACATTATTTATAGAGTTAAATTAGACAATTTAGTGAAATCATTACCTGAAGGTGTTCACACAATCGTAGGTGAACGTGGTTTAATGATTTCGGGTGGTGAAAAACAACGTGTTGCAATTGCTCGTGCAGTTTTGAAAAACTCTCCGATCATCGGATTGGATGAGGCAACAAGTGCCCTAGACACCACAACGGAACAAGAGATTTTGTCAACATTGAAGGAAGTTCTGAGTGGCAGTGATAACAGTAATACTAAAAGAACAAGCATCTGGGTTGCTCATAGATTGAGAACAATTATGGATGCTGATAAAATCATTGTTTTGAAGGATGGTACTGTCGTTGAAGAAGGTACTCATAAAGAACTTATTGCAAAGAATGGCCAGTATGCAAGTATGTGGGAAATTCAAGAAGTCTGGGAAGAAGAAGTTGAAGAATTAGAGAGGGAAGCCAACGAAGTCAAAGAGGCCTTGAAGAAGTAATTTTCTGGTTTCCGTTCACTTTTCATGTTCTTCATACTATGTATATATCTAACTCTTGATTTTATAAACCAATATATACACTTATTTATTTATTTATTTATTTATTTATTTATCTATCTATTTATTCAATAACATCCATTGTGGTCAACTCTGGAAATAATCTACTCGCTACTAAGTCAATTAGCCTCTGGATCAATATTTTATTAACTTCTCTATGTCTAAACATATTCATTGCAAATTCTATTTTTTTATCAACATTATCATCTGTGTCTTCTGGAGACACAAATAATGCATTCATAGTTTTGTTGGATTTCAATAATTTTTTAATTTTGATAAAGTTTTCGTTGTATATTACATTTAATTCTTCTTCGGTTTGTGGTATATACCTTGGCTTCATATCAAAATTCATATCTAATGGGAACATCATGTTTCTTAAAAAATCCACCAATGTTTCTGAAGTTTTAAGGGTAAGTAAATTCTGAAAAATTAACATCTTTATGCAGTTATTGATAAATCTATTCATAATTGGTATTTTTAAAAACAACTGTAACGTAATCTGTATAATTGTGAAAATCAGGGGTATCCTTGAATCAACCAATGTAACAAAATTTATTAGTTTTATTAATGGTATCAAATCTTGATATTTAATTCCGTCATTATTTTTAATTTGATATTCTTTTGTTATCGAAACAAATTTAAGAAACCTACCTAGTTTGGACGTTTTCGTTGCTTTTAATGAACGCTTGTCATCAATGTATTTATTTTCAATGGTTAATTTTGAGCTTATCTTACCCAATATATTCCATATAGTAAAACAATCACAAAAACTTTCAATTATATTTTTCATTATAATATCGTCTAATAATGATACAAGGAATTCTTTTGACACATTTGAAGCAACGGTTTCGTGGGGAAACAACAAAAGAACCAATGTTTTTACAAATATTCTTCTGTATGCCATCATAACTTGGTCGTCATCTAATCCATCAGCATATCTTTTCAACCAGATCTCCTTGAATTGCACACTGTCCAGCTGCTTATCATCATTACAATTTTTGGCTACTTCACACAGCACATCAGTTACACTTTCAAAATGTTTTTCAACAAGGTAAGGTATGTCTGTGATTAGCATTTGGATGACATCATCGTTACAATGCTGTATTCTTTCTTGGATATTCCTTGATACATGTGCCAATAGAAATATCAGCTCTTTCGTAAATTCCGTTCTACTATCCAAATTCAATGAGCCGCTATACCACCCAAAGACAAAGTTGTTTAAAAGCAATGAAAAAAACGCATACAATCGTATATCCAAGTCATTGGACGACGTCAGTGGTGGCAATAGATCATCGGATTGCGATGCCGTATCTTGTTTATTTGCGGGAAATAACAGGGAATTGGTCAGTTGTTTCAAATACTCAAGCTCATTATTGGGTATGTTTTCAATAGCAGGAGCACAGGTTTTGTGTACGCTGCTATTAACAGATGGTTGTCCTGTATTTTGTGAAGAATTAGAATCCAAACTTAATTCCAACTTGGACTTTGGACTGTTGTCAGATAATGAAGTTTTAGAAAAACTAGAAATATTTGGGGTTTTGTATGGAATTTTGGTCAATCTCCGTGTCAGTTTGGGCTTTGTCGGCATCGTCCATCCATGGTTGTTCTACTGGTGACTCGGGTGTAAATTATTTTGTGACAAAAGCATCCACAAAGAAAGAAAAAAAGTAGGCTGTTTCATCAACATGAAAATGATGCACCACGAACATACGGCGAGATTTCTGATACGCAACCGTTGTTTATCTTTCAATTGACATGCCACACTACTCTCTATTATTTTTATATCGTATATGTAATATCATCCATAGAGGGGAAGATGACTAGTAGAACAGACGAGGAAGATGATGCGCTTTTTGAGCAGCTGGAGGCCGAGCTAGAACAGGATGGTACATTTGATTATTATAGGGATAAACAGATACGAGAATTCCAGTCGGCTATACAAAAACGTGAAAATCTCCAGAGTAAGTTAAGGTACTACGACTCGGAGAAGGGGTTTCTTAATGAGCTTTCTACCACAGACCTGAAGAAGTCCAACTATCTGATAGTGTTTATCAACCCGTCATTCATCTCGTGTCAGTATTTACAGCGTGCTTTAAAAGTGACGGTTGAAAATAGCAGTGGTAACTATACCGTCTGTCTAATCGATGCAATCGAGTCGCCATTTCTCGTGGAAAAGTTGAACCCCAAGACACTTCCTACGATGATTGCGTTTTCAAACGGTGAGAAAGTTGGTTGTAAGGTGGGATTGGATGGCATGTTAGAAAACCATGAAGATATTTCCACCCTTTCAAGTGCCAAATTAGGTCATCTCTTTGAGAGCTATTTTCCCCTGAAACCTTCAGAAGACGATTATGAGAGTGATTTCGATTAACCAACAAGGATGGGTGATCCGGTCGTGCAAATATCCCTTATTTACAGGACCTGTCTAACGTATACAAAAAATATAATACTGATGTCTAACGTATATAAAAATATATTAGTGCTGTCTACACTATACAAACGTTTTGTCTTTCACTTGGCAAGATGAAATATCTCAAACAAAACAGAAAAAAGTATTCCGCAAAAGTTTTGAAGTTTTACACATTTCGGCTATTTTTAAAACCCAGACAAACCAGTTTATTTTGTGTCGGTTAAAAACGCGAAAAGATATTCCAAATCCGTTGGAAGTATTGTGTTTCAATCTCAACAAATGGTCGGATGGTCTAGTTGGTTATGGCATATGCTTAACACGCATAACGTCCCCAGTTCGATCCTGGGTTCGATCATTTGAATATATTTTTTAATTTTTTTCTCTTTTCCTCTCCTTTTTTATTTTCACAATCTTCACGCCACAACGTTATTTATCAAATAGAGACGTGTTAGCCACCTGAAAAGTAACACCATGATTACCCCCCATCTTTTTCTTCTTTGAAAAACCGAAGTGTTCTATTCTAAGACTACGTTATTGTACAAACAAATCGAATAAAGAACATGATCGGTGGCACAATTAGTAGGTTGCCACGTGCCCGAGTTTTCCAAAATGAACAAAAACGTGGATTCGTTAGAAGTGCCCTGATTACCGTATCGTCGCTGGCATACTCTGCAATTGCACCATCGATTGATCTTGCGAACAAAATGGAAAGGAACGAACTTCATGTGGTTAAGACGAAAAACGACGTTGAGCTGGAAAACATGAACAAACAGAAGGGCAGGGTGTTTTCGGGGAAGTTCAAAAGACCCGAAAAGTTGTACCCAAACCACATACCCCTGTTTGGCTATGAAAAGGCGTTGATGTTTCTAGGCTCGTCGATGGGTGCATTTTTGCATCCGGAAAGAAATGAATTCATCGTGGCCCTGGGAGAGTCGACGGCGACGACGGGATTTTTGCAGAGGTTAAGATCGGATATGTTGCACGATCCAACCGGCAGGCAGATCTTAAAAGACCGACCATACATCACGTCCGACTCCTTGAATCTGGAAAAGCTGCAATCGTACGGCGACAATTCCTTCGGCAAGTGTTACTACAACTGGTTGATGAGAGAACATTGTTCCCCCGATACAAGGGTCGACGTCAAATTCATCGATGACGAGGAACTGGCATTCGTCTTCCAAAGGTATCGCCAATGCCACGACTTCTACCACGCCCTGCTGGGAATACCCATCTATCGTGAAGGCGAAATTGCATTGAAGTTCTTCGAGTATCTGAACATCGGTGTTCCGTTCGGCGGTCTTGGGGCACTGTTTGCACCTTGGAATGTCAAAAAACCCTCGGAAAGAGAACGGTTATTCAGCATCTATTATCCATGGGCCCTGAAAACCGCTTATCACTGCAAGAAGAACCTGATCAATGTCTACTGGGAGAAGATTTTGCATATGGATGTCGACGAATTACGTGCAGAACTTAATATCCAGATACCGCCTGATATGAGGATCCTGAGAAAAAAGGCAAAGGCCGCCAATGCCCTCTAAATAGACCTGTATATCCGTCTTCATATGTTTGTACGACACCTCTAATGAAATTGGAATGATTGATTCTTGAATCCAATCTCTTTGGTACATTTATCAAGCATAAGTGAATCCAATCTCTTTGGTACATTTATCAAGCATAAGTGAATCCAAAGTGCCATGTCCTCCGACGCTTACGTAAGAAACCGCTATATAACTTGATATTATTATTCCTATGTTTTTTTTTTCTTTTTTAGATAGGAGATATTGATGGACTTTGGTGAAAACCGCCAGCTTGACGTTTGATCCTGTCTTGAAACAAGGGTAGATAGAACCAAAAAGAAGAAATCCCGTCATATCTTGACACAGCAATGCCGAAAACATCACCATTGACCATACTATTTGCGCTATCGTTGCTTCTAGCACTTGGATTTCTTAATATAGTGCTCTCATGCGCCCTTTTTGATACATACTATCCGTTATATGTCATATTGGTCTTCATAATGGCCCCGATACCAAACGCAATTGCAGGCTGTGTCGTCAATTCATCGCAGTACTACGGAAGTTATGCGGATTTGGATGGCTCCGACCCGGCTTCCAATTTCGAATCGTTGATGAAATTTTTAACCGGCATGTTGGTTTCAAGTGGTACATTTCTACCCATCGTGTTGTGGCGTTGCAACATAATACCTCGAGGTAGCTTTCTATTGAGTCTCTCAGGTGGGTTTTTGGTCTATCTGAGTTTTGTGTTATTTGGAATCGGTCTTCGAAGTGACGAGGACGATAATTTTGATTTCTAGGTTTGGGTACAAAAGATCCTTCTTCGATATACACACTCCGCCATCGAGATATGGTGATTTTTAAGTTCCGGTATTAAGCACACACCTTCGATATATACACTTTTCCATCGAGACATGGTGGTCTGTATAATGTTACGTAAACGACCAATCAAAGGAAGAAATAATAAAAAAAAAAAACAAAAGACACTCTTCAATTTTAGAACAGATTTGAAGATCAGTTATAACTACATAATTGTGATACACAGTTGGCTCTTTCTCTCTTTCTATATATATCTATACATATCTGTTGATTTGGAATTTGAATTTCGGCTATGCAACTATTGACTGCTTGTTTTGAACCATTGGACCATCCTTGACAGCCCCATTTTCACCAGCTGCTCCAGTATTGCCATCTTGCTCCATTTTCTCATCTTCTTCACTGTTGCTTTTATCCTGTTCGTTTTTAGTACCCTCTTTGTTTCCACGTAGATCTTTTTCAAGTTTCAGTTTTGCATCGTAATCCGCTTTGTCTTTGAGCCTCTTTTGGATGATCTCTTCGTCACTCATGATTTTAAAACGTCCATGCAGCAAGCCCAGTTTGAACTGGGGGTGTGGAGATTCACAATCTTTACCCTTCGGACAGAAGCCAGTCAGATACCTCTCGCACAGAACCCTCTTGATGTGTCGTTTCGTACAGTTTGGTCCGTCTGGACAGAATCCCATATTTGTGTAATTCCAACACTCCGGTATTTTGCTCTGTGGATCCACGTGCAAATAGACACATTCCGGACTCTGACTGCAAACACCGTTTGCCGTGTAATAGGCACACTCCGGCATCCTCGATAAGTTGTATTCATGCAAAAAATCACAGTTATCCCCCATTTTGCACAACCCACGTAGCCAATATTTACAGACAATCTTATTCCTGAACCCCTTGGCCGGATGTTTCAGGGGGCACTCGCTTCCAAGCGGACAGTTGGTGCCGTTGGAATGGATCCAATACTCACAAGTTGGTCGGTCCGGGTCCAACCCGAGGTTATATTCTTTATTCAAAAATGTTTCGAAGGAAAAGTGTTGTCGACTTTGAGCCTTGTTGTTGACTTGCTGTATAAGTTGGTTTTGTTTCATGACGATGGCGGGGTCGAACTGGTTCGTGTCGCTTGAGTTGCCGCCCGAGAGATGTCCCTGTACGGGGATAGTTGCGTTGGCCATGACACCAGTGCTGCCTGTGGCCGCAGCGCCATTGGTCGTCATATTAGAGACAAGCGGCATTTGCATGCCCATTCCAAGCGGTACTTGCATATTCATCGGGATATTCATGTTCATCGTCGGCAGAGCCATGGGCATCATTGCTGGCATGCCCATGCCGTTCATCTGTGGCATACCGTTCACTTCGGCCTTACCGCCCTGCCCGGGTCCCAGACTACCCTGTGGTTGGTTATCAGCCATTGCATTGCCACCGGCGTGATTCGGGCCCATCGGTGGAATCGTCGGGATGTTTGGTATATGTGGCAAATTTGGAATATTTGGAATATTTGGTTTGGCTGCAGATGGTGTAGCCGTCGTCATTGCTATCGTCGGATGTGGACCTCCTGTTGGCGATGTTGTTGCCAATACGTTTGGTTTGGGTGGAATACTCATTTTCTTCTCGGCTGGTGTCTCTTCAAAGTCTACTGCACACCCGTTTCCTTCCGTTTCGAAGAGGAAATGGCAATTACTAACACACATTTGCCAGTTACAATTCATGTGGTCAAAAAAATAGTCAAAAATAAAAGCTTTCGGCTAAATTGCCTATTTGGGCAACACCGGACAAAATCCCTTTTTTTCCTCTTTTGTCTCTTTTGATTTGCAATGTCTTAATAAGAAACTGGTTCTGTTTCCCAAACTCTAGCTGACTTGTTTTGAACTGTCGTTTGTTTTACTTTCCAATGGTGCCTGAAGGAACAAGGAACTGGACGTCAAGGAACTGTTAGGTTTGGGTGGTGAAGGTCGAAGCTTTGGTGAGCTCGATGGGATTTTAAAGAAGATGAGTATATTAATCCACGAGGCAGCTGCTGGCTCAGCTCGATTATATCCAGAAGCATTCAGCCATGGAGGTTTATGATGTCAGTGATTAAAGCAAACCTTGTCTCGTGACTAGAATGAGAGAACTGGCCTGGATGGCTGGCGTGTTGACTCCAAGAACAGAATAGACGCTTCAACCAATGTACACCGGAGTAGCTTGAACGAAAGCTGGGAAGACAACCAGGATTTTGTTGATTCTAAGATAATCCTAAACACTTCAAACACTATACTTGCTATGGTTCGAAAGAAACAGAAAAACGACTAGGATTTCGTTGATTCTAAGATCAGCACAAACACTTCAAACGATATACTTTAGGAGGGTTCGAAAGAAACAGGGGAAGACAACTATGGTTTTTCGTTGTTGTTTCTACAGAACCAATGCCTCATATGATTATTGAATGGCTTGCTATTCATTCCTTTTTTTTTTCTCAATGCAAATCTATCATTTCAAGAAACATGCTGATAATAGTTTGTTGTTGTTCCGTTTTTTTTTTCTTCTCAAACTACATTCCAATTCTATATATTTTTGGCATTGCAATCATCCAGCTGGCAAATTACTCATACTACTGAAATCTTTTTATGTTTTTTCTGAGCAAGAACACCAAAGAACTCTGTCTTTGTTCAAACAAAAAGATTACATGCGTTTTTACCAACTGAAACGGAGCCATTTCATGCGGCACTCGTGCCTTTCTTACAGCCAAGAGTATATCTAACTAGTATTTACATTCGACGGTTGCCATAGTGAGAAAACCTTCCCCATGGAACAGGAGAGTCCTTCTACACGTCGATCTGGTGGATATTGACAAATTGTTTGGTTCTAAATGGAAAATGGATCAAGCTTTGAATACATGTACTTCTAGCTAGTTTTTTTTTTTTGGAAAAAGGGGAAACCTTCTGTAACTCTGAGTGGTGGTTTTATCATCAACCTTCGGATTGTTTGCAAAATGTTGTCTAAGCTATTCATTAAACAGGACCAAATTCTACATTTAACTTATCATCTTTGTTTGCTTGTTGCAAAATCCATGTCTTTGATGAAATAATGCATTAAGCTATAACATCAAACCGGATTGGATTGAAAACCACCCCCTTTTAAAGTGTCTGCTCTTCATACACTGGGTACCAATTGTCCTGTTGTTTATAGAACCTGTATAGCAAACCAAATATTTCATTTTCTATTCCAGTTCATACGAAATTTCCATTTTTTTTGTATGTTGAGCGCTCGGCTTGTTTTCATTCCAATTCATGTCATGTAAACTAACGTGTATGTCTATTTCTCTGGACGATTTTTGATTGTTTTTAGAAGAAACAGAGCCAACAACAAAGAACAGCCAGAGAACTGTCAATGGGGCCGAAAAACAAAATAAGAAATACGTCAAAAAGAGGGAGTATGCATCCAAAAGAACACCAACAGGGTGAGACCAAAAGGAAAATTCCATCTTCCTTCACGTCACGTTTAGAAACGTTTAAACAAGTATACCTGATGAATGGTGAACCGATATCTTATACGTCATATGCCCCAGAATCATTGATACCACATTATCTACGCCATTTCGATAGTTCATCAAATGCATCGACGCTAAAGCGAAACTCTACTTCTCAAATATCATTGCATTCTCCACAGTGGCTGGCACAGCTAGGATTTTATTATACGCCACTATCAATGAAACACAAATATGCTATAACATGTTCGTGCTGTAATCAGGTGATAAAATGTCCAATTCCATCAGATATCGATATATGTGAACACCATCTGTCGGGCAATTCGGAGTGTGCATTATCTGAAATCTGGAATTTCAGAAACAAAGTCAATAAAAATAACAACACGGTCGAGATTGTACAGAATGACTCGACCTTCAGGAATGTTGAATCTGAAAGGGCAGTTAGAATACGACGTGAAACATTCAAATGTTGGAGTTATAATTATCCAAATGTTGATCAGATGGTACTCTCGGGTCTCTACTACGACCCATTGATCGATAAAGAGAAAGACCGAGGTGATGATAGAGTCATTTGCATGTACTGTGGCTTGAATTTAGAGCAATGGGAAGAAGGTGACGATCCAATTGAAGCACACAGGAATGCAAATCCATCATGTTGGGTCTTTAATTCTGGTAACATGGAGAATACCAAGCCTCACGAAGAATTAGAGTTGATGGAAATTGATACCGAGATACCAGATTTTGAACATGATGGTCTAACCGAAGAAAAAGATCACGATATCGATGACCAAGTTCTAGTTTCAGATATCATAGATGACGATAATGCACATTCGGTCATATCAATAAATTCCACAACAACTGCACTTCCGGTGGAATTGGTGGATAGGGATGAGATTGAAGAATATTTATCCAATTCTCAAAAGCAAGACCAGAACCAAGAAGGTAATAAAATGGTTGAGATTCCGAGCATGAAATCGTCAGACCTAAGTCAGTTTTTTACAGAGTTGGACGCTCACACAGAAGATGAAACAGGTGCTTCATTTTCAACAGTAAACAGGAAAAGACGGGACAAGGAAAAAGAGGAGAGGGAAAAATTGAAGAAAAATGTTGATCCAATCATTGAAGAGCCAACAGCAAATGGCGTTGATGATCATAATGACAAAAGTGAAAAGCATGCTGAGGAAGAGGTTGATGATAATAATGATAATAACAATAGCGAAAACCAAGGTAAGGAAGAGATTGATGATAATGTAATTGATGATTTTCCAATTTATGACAATGACAATTTTGCTGTTGAAAACATAACCATAGATTACGGGAATACCGCAGAAAAAGAAGAGCAAACTTTACCTGAAGCAAATACTGAAAATCAGGTGAGTCCAAATCAGAATGTGGTAAAGCCAGATTCTAGAGGCAAACAACCCAACGACTATCAACCTCTCAATAGAGATATTAAGCACGGGCCTGAGACTTTCAACGAGGTATCATTTGCTGTTGAAGATACTTTGCAACAAAAAGATAAAATGCAACAGAGTGATCCTGATGGTGATATCAAAAAGCAAGAAGAAGCTGTAGCAAATTCAACTGCCCTTGCTAATGAGAATATAGAGAAAAAAGATTCAGATGTCAGTAGAGTTGAACAACTTGAATCAGAATTGAAACTATTAAAACATCAGATTGAAGCGTTGCAGAACTTACAGAAAAATGATAACAAATCAAATGTCACAGACATTTTAGACGTAGGATCCAATAACTTGTTGTCAACGGCTCCGAAACTTAGTGATAAAGAGACGGATGATACAAATAAAGCTGATATAGTTTCAGATACAGGAAGCAGAGAAGAGATTGACCATGCTATTATAAACGTGAAACAGGAATTGGATGAACCTAAAGAAATCAACATCGAAGAAAAACCCAAACATTCCAAGAAAAGTAAGAAAAAGCAAAAGAAGTCAAAGAGAAAACATGAAGAACTAGGCACCGAGGGAGACAGTAATGATCCTCTTTCGTTGAGCTCCAAGAAATCTAAAACCAAAAGGTCAAAAAAACACGATAAGGTTGAAAAATCTGGCATTAAGGTTGAAAGCCGAAATGGAGAAGCTCAGACATTGAAGTCACTAGTTTTGAAGGAAGTGGATCAAGAAAAAGATTTATCCGAGCTGCAAGCAGTCCAGGGAAGTTTTCAAGCAGAAATAGGAGAGCAAGAGTCTGCGACTGGCCATGGGTTGGACGATTCTGCTGAACAAAAGACTTTTAAAGAGGATATGTCAGAAGTTCCAACACAGATAGACAATACGCAAATGGAGGAAGCTATAGCCGCTCATGACATAAATCATCCAATTTCTCCATCGCCCCGAAAAGATAATCACATTCATAGCAGCAACACAAAGGAGCATGCAAATACAGTCACGGATGGAAAACACGAACTTTCTCCTACATTGTTAAGAAAAAAAGGCAAGCAGGTTTCTCAGATGGATAGATCAATCAGCAACGAAAAGCCAGGATACCAAGTATTGGATGAACTGATAAATAGAGACGCAAGGGGAGAAGGCAGCGCAGTTGATCGACATGAATCCAAGCACGGGGGAAATGCAGATACAGATACAGATGCAGATGCAGATGCAGATGATCAAAGGTTTATCATTGGAAGTGATTTCATGCTGCACAATCAAAGTACACCGCATTCAGAGAGAGTCAGAGATATAAAGTTTGACAAGGTTTCCAAGATCAGTGATGATGTGCTGTTGGACGCGGCCAATACTCGATGGAATAGGATCGATAGCAGTAAATACCACGATTTCTACGAAGACGTTGATCAAGCTACAGGATATGTCAAGGAAGTATTGGATTCTCCGTACGAACTTCTGGGAGAAGATCTGGATGGACTACTCACCGAGTTCATTGCCGAGATACCCATGGATCAGGTTAAAATGACAGTACGTGAGTGGATCAAGTGCCAGGAAGAGCAAGCTGTGGAGCTTGTGCTGGAAAAGGCCGATACCATGATGCAGCAGTTCCGGGAAGACCAGCAAAAGGCCATCTCTTTTATCAACAGATTGCCAGAAGAGTGAAAATGGAGAGATAACAGCAGACCCCACGACACGGAAATTGTCATACTCCCAGAAATGTGGAGGGCAAAAAAATCTAAAAGGAATCCCATTTTCTTCAAAAATGCTCAGCTCCTTTCCTTAATATAGGGAAAAATGCAAGAAAAAAAGGTTAAATATATACATGTATAGAGCTCAGTCCAAACACACGTAAGGGCGTTTCTTTCTTTCTTGAAACGACCAAAGAACCTCCATTTTGCATGAATAACTTCGACACACGTATATATCTAGATATATTTTTATTGTTTTGATTATATAGGAGCACCCACTAGCAGAAAACTACCGACGATTATCCAATACAGCACCTGATAATGTCGCAACAAAACATACCACCGCAATCAAGGCAAAGGCTCTATGCATATCAGACAAGTGATGATGGGGATTCGGACTCAATGGATGGGAACCAATTGCGTATCATAAATAATAACGGGCTTGACAGCAACGGTGTCGATGGCAACGACGACAATGACCAAATAACATCGATTTCATCGAGCCTTTCCGTATTGAACCACCATGGCAATACTTCCAGCAACAACAACAGTACCGTGGCGATCAATGCTAACAAGAATCAGAGTAGTGTCCATGGCGTCACAGACATCAATGCGGCTAACAACATCTTGGTGGAGAATGATCCGGATACAGATGACGAGCAACATGCCAGATCGCAAATTCTAAGAAAGAGGGCCAGGACCAACTCCCTATCATATTCGAAAAATAATTATCCAAGCCATTTCGATGGTCTCATATCCGTTCTACCTCCCGAAACCCTCTGTTTGATATTCTCCTACATTCACTCAAAAAGAGATCTACTTTCAATTGCGTTAACCTGTAAATATTGGGCAGATTTGATCATTAGCATGATTTGGTTTAGACCGGGCATTAACAATAGAGCCACATTCGCAAAATTAGAAAAGATAATGAGATTGAGTAAAGAAGAAACAATTTGGGATTATCGAAAATTTATCAAACGGTTGAACTTGTCTTTGATTCCAAATTTAGTTACCGATGACTTCTTAAATCTGTTTGTCGGATGTTCAAACTTGGAAAGAATTACATTGGTAAACTGTTCGAAACTTAACTCCACTTCAATTGCAAACTTACTAAACGGTTGTTCCCGTTTGCAATCAATTGATTTGACAGGAGTGACACATCTAGAAGATGAAATTTATATTCAGTTGGCAAATAATTGTAAGAGGTTACAAGGCTTATATGCACCAGGATCGTTTAATATATCCCAAAATGCAGTTATGAGTTTGATTAATAATTGCCCATTGCTGAAGAGAGTCAAATTAAGTGATTGTAATAATATAAATGATGATGTCATCAAAGCATTGGTGAAGAATTGCCCAAGCTTAGTTGAGTTAGATATTCATGGATGTGAACAGGTGACAAATGATTCCCTGCATACCTTGTTTTCGGAATTAGAGTGCTTAAAAGAGTTCAAAATTTCAAAAAACCAAAATATAACGTACGAATGTTTTGAGTCTCCAAATGGCTCTTTACTTTGTCTTGACAAATTAAGGATTTTGGATTTTACGCAGTGCTCAAATATTACTGATAAAGCAGTTATAAAGTTTATTCAATTAGCGCCAAAGTTAAGGAATGTTGTGTTATCCAAATGTTCATTTATAACGGATGCATCATTAAGGGCAATTTCAACTTTGGGCAAGAATTTACACTATGTCCACTTAGGCCATTGCAGTAATATAACAGATGCCGGTGCAAAGGAACTGATAAAAAGTTGTTATAGGTTACAATACATTGATTTGGCATGTTGTAACCAGTTAACAAATGCTACAATAGTCGAATTAGCAAATTTACCAAAATTAAGAAGAATTGGTTTGGTTAAATGCTCACAAATAACTGATGAAGGAATTTTAGCCTTGGCTGAAAATTCAAGAAATACAGAAGATACATTAGAAAGAATTCATTTAAGTTATTGTGTCAATTTGACAATCTATCCAATTTATAAATTATTGAGATCGTGTCAGAAATTGACCCACATTTCATTGACTGGCATTTCACAATTTTTACGACCAGATATAACAGCGTTTTGTAGAGAGCCACCATCAGAGTTCAACCCACATCAAAAATCAATTTTCTGTGTTTTCAGTGGTGAAGGTGTTAATTTATTGAGAAATCACTTGAGTCACTTAATTCAAACCACAGAAGTTCAAGACAGAGAAGCAACAGAGATCCTGCAGATCATAAACGGTGTGATTGGTACATCAAGTTCAATTAATGTGGATAATTTTGCCACAGATCAATCCAGAGAGAGACTTGAGCATTTTGTCAACAATGCCATGGATTTCCTAAGTGATTATGATGACATTCCAATATCTATTGACACTGTTGAAACATTTGCTAGGTGTATATTTGGTGGGATTCAACAAACTCAAGCAACAAGGGTCCAGCGATTTTTTCAACTGATGCACACTAGGCCTGTCAGAGCAAGGGCAAGAGAGAGGCAGCGACAGCTTCAGCTCCACCAAGAGATAGAGAGGGAGTTGATGCAACAGGAAGCTGAAAGGTTAAGTACGATACCAAATGAGCGAATAAGAGCTTTATTCACAAGCAGGAGGGATCTGATTCCGGCGTTTCGGGGTAGTACCTTGGAAAGGGAAATTTTATCCAGTAGAATTGGAATTGAAAACAATAACGGCGGCAGGAATAGACTGAATATCGAGGAATTAAGGAGTGATAGCTTGGCAGGCAGGCAGCATGCGAATTTGCCCGACTTGAGAAGATTTCTAGGGCATCCGAGTGCCAACGATTTAAACAATATCCCAAACCAGAATGGAGAGGATCGGGGTAGAGCAGGCGAAAATGCTGATGATGAAGAGATGGAGGATTTATAAAAATGAAAGATTAGTTATTAAGTGAAGAAATAAATGGTGTATAAATATTCGAATAAGTAGTATGTGAGAAGCCATGGATGCTAGAGTCTATATATGTGTAAAAAGAGCAGTATGTGGTAGCCAGATTCGGAGGAGGAAGGACAATCAAACTGCTATTGGATAAAACATTCTGATCAAATATGCATGCATCGTATTATCCAGCATGTTTTCCAATCTCACAATTTCATTTCCAATTTGGTCGTAATCGCCATCGGGCTGCTCTTGCTCATCACTGGTGTTTTCCTTTTCGTTGTCTAAGTTATTTTGGAGCAATTTTTTACGAGCAGAAAGAATACGTTTGACTTTCCATTCTCTGAATGGCATGAGCAAAAGAGCACTTACACCTGCACATACACCGACCAAAATCTGACAGTAAATAAAAGGCCTTGACAATTCCGGTCTTTTCAACTTTAATCCTACCAACTCGGCAACCAACAAGGGCAAACCGCCTGTGAACATCTGGATGGAAATTGCATGGTTTAAATCGACCCCACCACCACCGACAACGTCCGCAGTCATTGGGCCAAAATTGACCCAGTTTACACCAAGTAGAAAGCCAATGACAAATGCAAAGCCCAACAATTCACTGTATGTGGTGACAAAAATCCAATAAAGGAATACAAAGAGTGTGACAAGAATCGTGGCTATCACGGTTGTGTTGACCCTACCAATTTTATCCGAACACAATCCTAGTAATGGACGACCGACTGCTTGGGCCACACTCTGAACGGTTGTTACATTTGAACCTTGTTTATAGGATAAGCCAATGGTATTTGCGTATGAAGAAAGCGAGAATAATAAAATTGTGTACGAGAAACCATAGACCATATTCCACGAAATCAAACATAACATCGGCACGTTAGTGACCAAGTCAATTCTAGTTACGAAGGCGAAGATTTCTTTAAGAAAAGGTTTTTTATTCTCCGAATCATCCTTCAAAGGTCTATAAGTTTTTATCAGTAATATGGAAAGTACCAACATGAACCCACAAACCAAAGCTTCCATTCTCAGTGCCCAAGTGAGGCCCATCTTCAAAGCTTCAGTCTGGTTGTCCTTATATTTTGGGCTATCGAGATATGATTTAATGATCTGATCAACTGGTCTCGAGAAGACAATACCACCCAAACCACCGCCGGCTGTTGCAATACCCTGTGCGATCGATCTTTTCTTGAGAAACCAAGTTGGCAAGATGACAAACGTTGAGCCTGCTGTTAAGCCCCAACCAATTGACATCAAAAGCCCCTGAAACATAATCAATTGAATTACAGTTTTGGAGATCGAAGCCAACCAGTATGATAAGAAGGTGATTGCAGTCCCAATCGTCATTATAATTTTATAATGAATTCTACGACATAAGCCATTAGCGATGGTGCATGTCATGAACGACAAGCCGAGTCCCAATCCACCGATCATTACGTATTGTTCCATTGTGGCACCTGGGAAGTAGTTCATTGTTGTGTAGTAATTTAAATACACACCGAAACAGGCATTCAACCCCCAACTGAAGGTGTTAATGCATAAAACACAGACGGCGGCGGTCCAGGCCCAGAATCCTTTGTCTGGAGGTTTGTTTGTGATATCGTAAATATTATACTCTCCTGTATCCTGGACCACGGGAGTCTTCTCTGATGATTCGTATGAATCCTTGGACGCGTCTGAGTCTTTTGACTCGTGTGTTGCAATTACATTTTCCAGATCTGGGAGAAAATCTCCATCATTATTGGAAGTGGTGTTGGCGGTATTGTTGTTGCTAGGACGGTTTTCATTTGAAAAGATGTTCTCCAAAGCCGCAAACCTCCCCTTTGTCTTTTTCTGTTTTCTCTTTTGGAGAAGAGAGTTTTCGGACTTGTTGTTGATCTCTAGGCCGTTGTCGATTGCCGTTCCTGTTTTCACCAAATCATTGGGGTCGAACGACGGGTTTGGTTCCACCTGAGTTTTGGCAAACTTGTTATCCTCTTTGATATTGGAAATGATTGTGGATGTTCTTGTCAGGAGGTTGCCATGGCCATGGCCGTTGGTGTTATTTGTCGAATATCTCGACAGTTTGCCCGTCTCCTGTTGCGGATCCTGGTGCTGAATCACATTCAGAAATTCCGAATGCTGTGTATGCGTGGACTCGATACTTGAAATGTCCGATTTGGTGTCTGACATCTTGCTATTGGGTTCAATTCTGCTGGTTATAACCTACCTTTTCATGGGTTTTTCGTATTCTTCGCCGTTGGGGTTTTCCCTGCGATATTATTCCAAGCAAACACAAGCGGGAATTTCCAACGATATGTCCTCAAAGTGCAAAAGAAAAGAGAAGAGAAGAGAAGAAAAGAAAAGGATGCAAGACACGCTCAGAAACCTGGTTTACTAAAACAGCGATGAGCCCACTATATAATGGCTTTGGTTGAAATCCCAACTATGACTCTTGAGTGATTATTTCCCTATCAACAGATAGCAGAGAAAGGAAAAAGGCGTCATAGGAAAAGGGCAAAAAAGGGATCCCCTTTTGTTTCGTTTATTTTTCATTATTTTTTCACCATATTTTTCTTGTTTTCTTTTTTTTTTTTATAACGATAACAAGATGCGGAAGCTTTTAACCGCCTCCATGAACACAGTGTAAAAACGGCAATAGACCCGGAAAAAGCGCAATTTCATTATCCGAGAGCCAAACTTTACGGAAATCAGTGGAAAAGAAAAAAATGGAACATGGGGTTAAGGCCTTATTCTTATTACCGTGTATACACAATGCCATGGAATTGTGATGATAAGAAAGCTCTAGCAAAGATACCAGTCTTCGGATGTCCAATATCGTATAATAGTAGGACGAGATGCCATCTAATAAGCGATCGATATCTTCTGTTCCAGGAATAAGGTTGATAGATGCTGGTTTCAACGGTTATGTATAGGATATGTATGAAAAAAAAATGAAAACAAAAAAACTAATAGAGTGGAAGAGGAAGGAGACTTCACCCGCAGTTTGTCTTCTTCTGTATTTTTTGAAGTGGACCAGTTGAAGAAAGATCGGAATTGCCCGATTGGGAAACCGTGGCGACGTGGAGGACCAAAGGTGGTGGATGTGGCGCATGCACCTCTTGCATGGTAATGTTACATGACGGGAAGCAACAGGACGGGCAGGAGCTGGAGCAGAATCGGTGCATCGGTGGCAGCAATAGGAGTCCGAAAGGCGTTGGAAACAGAGCCAAGCAGAGAATCCGTGGAAGCAATAAGAGCCAAGCAGAGAATCCGTGGAAGCAATAAGAGCCAAGGAGAGAATCCGTGGAAGCAATAGGAGCCAAAGTGTCTGCTGAAACAATCTCCCCTTGTCTCTCGCATGGGCCAAAGAGCAACAAATTGAAGGAAAAATCGAAACTTTTCAGTCTGTAGAGATTCAAGTACACAATCGATGTTATAAAGGTTGCACAAAAACAAAAGAAATCATTCTTCGTCACTCTCGCTTTGATCATCTTCACTATCTTCTTCGGCCTCGTCTAACCATTTCAAGAAAGGTCTGGCAGCTTTTCTGATGTTTCTGGAGGTCTCCTTATCAACATACTTCTTGGAAACGTGGGTACCCCAGTCTCTGATCACATCTTCGGAAACTAAGTCTTCGTCGTAGAGTAGCATCAAGATCTTTGGAACCTTACTTATAAGCTCCGGGTGCTTGGTACCAATCATTCTTTCTATACCACCCAATAGAGACTTTTCGATTTTTTCTGTGGTGATCAATTTGCTCAAAAGACCTTTGTGCTCTTCGATTTCCTCGGCAATGTCTTCATCGAATATAACTTGCGACAGAACCTCGACAGTCTGTCTGTCGTTGTTGATATTGGACGCCAGGACCTTCTTGTAGATTTCAACGTCACTTGGAAGTTCGTCGCTCGACAACAACCAGTTTCCAAATTCCTCGTACTTGGCCCTTGCTTCACCTATGTTCAATTTCTCCAACTCCTCTGCTCTTGCCTTGACGGCTTCTGCACTCATGTCGACAGACCAATCCTCATCTTTCACAGCTGCGGAGGCGGACGCTGATGCGGAAGCAGATGCGGCAGATGTGTTTGCATTGCCCTTTTGTCTGTTGGCAATATCAGAAATGGACTTACCACCACCGACGACATTGGCAGAGGCGGTATTAGCCGACGACGACTTTTTGCCCTTCTTGGACGCTACCTTTGGAGGATTCTTGATGATGTAGGAACATAGCTTATAACTTGGGTTGACCTTGGTGATTTTACCACACGCCTTACAGTCTCTCTGAAGGTTGTCACCTGCAACAATTTCCAAAACGGTTTCTGGGTTCTTACACTGGAGACATAGGACAAACTTCTCGATAAAGCCATCCAAACAATCCTGTAATTGCTTCAAATCGTGGACACCGTTGATCAAGTACCTTTCGTTCTTCTCGTCGATGGTAGTCTGCGCTCCCAATTCAAACCCGAAATATTTCATCACATATGACGCAGGTCTTGCCAATGCTGTGGCGACTTCTGAAAGGTTCAAGATGTTGGTTTTGATACCGTTACCACTACCTTCCGATTTGGCCTGAATCAAAGGCATCTTATAACGGTAGAACGGATCATTGTTGGATCTGCAAATATTAACCAAAGACATGACTGTTGATATTGTCTACTATTCGAACTGCTATGTTGGGTTACCTGTATTCTGGGTGTAGCAGATAGAGAGAAGTTCTGTTTATTTTATAATATCTCTTCTTTCTTTCCACATTCTTCTTTGCCTTCTTCTCCTTTCTTTCCACTCTGTCCTAATTCGATCAAATTTTCATCTTTCGTTTTTTTTTTCATTTTTTTTTTTTTATTTTTTCAACGAATTTCATTTTTTTTCTTTTTTTTTCTTTTTTTTTTTTAAATTTTTTTTAATTTTTTTTCATTTTTTTCATGTTTTAAAAAAGAAAAAAAAAATAAAAAATTCAAAAGCGTCGATCGTCTCTAATTGCGTCGATCGACCATTTTCTGTTTCCATTTTTTTTTTTCCTTTTCTTTTACTGGTATTGGAATTTGTAGATGAATATTAGAAATGTTTTAGAACTATGATATATAATCAGTTAATATAAAGAACTACAAAGAAAAAAAAACAAGACGGAGAATTGACTAGAGATTTGACTCATCTAAGCAAGATCTAAAAGATAGCGAGAGAGAGAGAGAGAGAGAGAGAGAAAGAGAAAGAGAGAGAGAAACAGAGAGTAACAGAAACAGAAACAGAAACAGAAACAGAAAGAGATCTTGTGTTAAAATGATGTGGCAGAAGATATTGGATGAGTATAGTAGTGCCATCCGAGAACATGATACAATGAAATTGGCGATTTATCTGCTGAAGATACTCAAGTTAGAGGAGTTCCCGGACTTTCGAGACTTCGAGACGGAATCCACGAGGTTGGATTTTGGTCTGATCAACAGGGAGATTGCCAAGAGCCGCAAAGCATGGGGTGGTGGCGGGAAGGGACGCAGAGGTAGGGACGGAGATGGGGATGGGGATGGAGACGACTATTTTCAGAAACTCTTTCTTCTGTCGATGGATCTTCTCGTTTCGAACAAGAGCGGGGACACGGAGGCCCAGATCAAGTGCCAGATCGAGCTGATCAACCTCCTCTCGAGGAAACTGCTGGACGACCCGTCCTTCTACCTCACGCCGATCATCGTCATCGTCAAGAACCTCCGGTTGGCGGTGTTCAGGAGCTACCGGGAGGAGTGCGAGACTGTCGACCACTTCACCAACTCCATCCAGCGGCCGTTCAAGGTGCTCATCTCCAACAAGTCGGAGACCAAAATCAACGTCTCTGCCGTCCACCTCTTTGCCTCGAACCTGTTCTCCATCTACTTCAGGTACAACAAGCTCAACGCCGTCACCAACCTCTACAAGGTGCTCTCCAACACCCTCCTCAGCGAGCGGTTCGACGCAGCCCACTCGGGCATCGACATGGTGCCCATTCTGCCCACCACCGCCCTCTTCCACTACTACGTGGGCCTGAGCCTGTTGGTCCAGTCCAACTTCGCCGGGTCGTTCCACCACTTCCAGCTGGCCGACACCCACAACGGGCGGGCCCCCCGAAACACCGCCCTGGCCGACACCCACAACCGCCCGGCCCCCCGGAACAGAGCCCTGGCCGACAAGATCGCCTTCTACCTCCTCCCGCTCAGCTATCTCCTGCACAAGAGGCTGCCCTCCGCCGCCTTCTTCCGTGTCCACCCGGACCTCTCCATCCTCCGCCCGCTGTTCGACTCCCTCCGGTCCCTGGACGCCCCCCAGTTTCTTGTCCGCCTGCAGCACTACCGGCCGCTGCTCCTGCACTTCCGCATCTACGCCGTCTACATCCGGCTCCTGGCCGTGCTCCAGCTGCAGTGCCTGGTCCTGACCTACACCACGTTCCAGCGTCTCACCGCCTCCGCCAAGCCCCACATCGTCCCCGTCTCCGTCTTTGCGGCCCTCCTCCGCCTCCCTGACGCCCACGCAGAGTGTCTCCTGTGCCGCTTCATTGCCGACCGCAAGATCAACGGCTACATCTCCCATTCCCTGCAGATGGTGGTCTTTTCCAAGACAAACCCGTTTCCTTGACGGCCACTTACCCGGCACGCCCGGTTTTTCCTCGGCCCGCCGTTATCGCAGATTCCCGTTCGCACCATGTGAAGTGGCTGCTTCCCCTTTTGTGGCGTGTGTTGCCCTCTGGTTGAGGGCGTGAGTAGACGGATGTGTGTGTGTGTGTGTGTGTGTGTGTGTTTGTATATAGGGATATATAGTTGGAGAGACGCAGTTGCTCTGTCTAGAGAGAGAAAGAGGCGACGAAAGAAGTGCAGCAGCAGAGCATTGAGACCCCCCGAAGGCCAAGAACCCGCCATGGCAGCCGTGAACCCCCCAACATTGACCCCGTTCCGCCTGGACGGCGACTACCTCTCCCAGGCACTGGCCAACGTCCGAACAAGACCGGTGTCGTGGGCGTCGTTCGTCAAGGCCAGCTACATCGAGCAGCAGCATGCCGACGTGCTGAAGTCGCTGACGAACCTGAACGAGCAGGACGACCCCAGGGTGCGGGCAGAGGCCATCGCCAGAGACGTGAGGCTCTACGCCAAGGTGCTGATGGAGTCCCTGCTGGCGCTGGCCAAGCCGGCAGCCCCGGCCGCCGACAACGACCTGACCACAATCATCCTCACGTTCATTTACGACGGCCTGACCTTCATCGGCAACGAAACGCCAGAAAACACCTTGCACTACCAGCTCGCTGCCCTGTATCCAGACACGGCCTACACGCCCTTCCTCCAGCTGCTGAAAGACGACGCGTCAGAAGACAGACTGGCCTCGATCTTGTCCGCTTACGTCCTCACGGTTCTTCTGACAACAGCCACGCCACCGTCCTCCGCCGCTAAAACGACGCCAGCGGCCTCCCTGCTTCTGGAGTACATCGAAAAGACGCTACTCAGCTCCTCCAACACGCAGTTCCAGTTCCTCGGATTGCAATTGTTGAAAGAGCTGCTCTCGGTCAAGTGGCTCAGATCCATCTACACGAACTCGCCCTCCTTCACCGCAGAGTTGGACTCGCTGTTGGCTATCATGCTGAACAAAAATATCGAGCTGCAGATGCGGTATTTGTCAATCTACTGTCTCTGGACGCTCTCCTTCGACGTGAACATCAACTCCCTGCTAGTCAATAGCTCGAAATACTCAGAAATCATTCCGGCCTTGTTCAATTTTGCAAACGACGCGGTCAAAGAAAAAGTCGTCCGGCTGTCTATCTCAATACTCATCAACATATTGAACATCACGTCTTCTTCCTCCTCGTCGAAGCTGTTGGTCATTAAAAAATACCTCCTAGCAAATGGCTTGCAGATCGTCAAAAATTTGATTGATAGAAAATGGTCAGATGAAGACCTAAAGGACGACTTGAACGCGTTGTACGAAATACTCAACGAGTCAATCAAATCATTGACCAATTTCGACGAGTACGAAAATGAAATCAGAACCAAACATTTAATTTGGTCGCCTTGTCATAAAAATCAGGAATTTTGGTTCGATAACATCGGCAAATTCAAAGAAAACAACTGGAGTTTGGTTAAGAATTTGATTGCATTATTATCAACATCACCTTCGATATCAACAGATCAGTTATATTTGAACCAATCCATTGTTTGTTATGACCTGTCAATGATTATTAAAATTGAACCGGATGTCATCAAACTCGTTAATAACTTAGGCATAAAAACTAAAATCATGACTTTGATGAATTCACCAAACTCAAATGTCAAATTTGAGGCGTTAAGAACAACCCAATTGTTGGTTGCGAATTCCTTATAGGGTGTTTTTGTTCTCTGATATAATATCGGTTTAAAATATTTATATAATTAACTATACTTCTGTTATATATTCATATTCATACTATTGAAACTTAAACCATTTATACCATTTACATTATTCGTATTTATTTTATTCATACCGTTCATGCCGTTCATGCCATTCATGTTCATATTTATATTGTTCATACCATTCATGTTTATATTGTTGATGCCATTTAAGCCATTCATGTTGTTCGTGTTGTTCATGTTGTTCATGCTGTTCATGCTGCCCATGTTGCTTATGTTGTTTAGGTTGGCCACATTGCTCATGCTGCTCATATTGTTCATGCCGTTAATATTGTTCATATTTAAATTCATACCATTATGGTTGATGTTATTTAAGTTCATTCCATTGATATTGCTCATGTCATTAATGCCATTAATGCCATTTATGTTTTTCAAATTATTCATATTCATGTTGCTCACTGAATTCATATTGTTGATTCCATTTATCATGTTCATATTGTTCATGCCATTCATTGCATTCATACCCGAATTCGAACTCAACGATAACTCTTCAAGTTGCCGTCTCAACAATAACTCATAATCAATATTCTGATTGTGTTGTTGTTGTTGACTCACAAAAATTGGTGGACTCTGTTCACCAGTAGTTGCATTCGAATTACTACGTGATCTCGATTTCCATGCTGATAAATTGGATAGACTGTTATTGCCACAATTACTAATACTTCTATTGTGATGTAATTGACCACCATTTCCATGTCCAGTTTGCGTATTACAAAATCCCCGAATTCCACATTCCTCTGATAATCTACGTAATGAGTTATTAGAAACTGACATGCCGTATTCATTGATAATATCAGTTAGAACCAACTTTATTTTGTGAATTATATTCTTTTTCAAGATTGGATCAAGTGTTGGAATTGACAAAATCTTATGGATAAAATTTGCTCCCTGAGAGCATCCAACTGGTAAATTACTACTAGTATTTGTCGTTGTAATATTAGTATTATTACTACCTGTTGTGTGAGCGCTGAGATCATTGCAGGAAGCAGACAAATCTAATAAAATTGCCTTCAAGATTAATTCATCATTGGTACATTGCTTTTTATCTTCAAAATTAAGGTCATCATTGAAAATATCGTCACCAAATATTTTCCTCAAAATCAAATTTCTAGCCGATAAGTCTGTTCTATAATTTAATACTTTCAAAACACTTAATGCACCAAGTTTCAATGTACATAATTTAATAAATTTACTGGAATTTATTAAGATTTTATTATAGTCACTAAGTGATTCAATAGGCTCATTGATACCTACTTTACCTTCAGCACCATTGACACCTTTTTCTTCTTCTTTTTCTTGTTCCACATTTTTTTCTGTCTGATTACCTTCTCTTTTTCCTTTTTTACCCGCCTCTTCTTCATCTGTAAATTTATCTTCGTTAGTTAAAATATAAGATAACAAATAATGCTTATTTTCTAATGTTTGACAAGTTTCTAAAAACCAGGTAATTAATAAAGAACCATTGACATCTGACATTAATTCCCAACACCAAGTTAAGATTGCAATAATAATCAAAACAATAGACTCCTTACCAATGTTTTGGATAATGGAATCGTCGGTTTCTACCGTTTCAAGGCAAGTTCTTGCAGCTCTAACACCAAATCTATTAAATGAGATTGTTAAAAATGTCGACAATAAAGATTCAAAAATAAAATTTGAATACGGAGAATTAAACTTTAAAACCCCATGAATAACATAATTTGCGTAAGTATCATTAAATAGCTGGGTTGTAAAGGGTTTTAAAGATTCACTAACTAATTTCATTTCTCTGTTAGATTTAATCGTATTAATTAATTTTTGTGCTGCCCATGTACCGTTCTTGTGAGCTGACATCTGACTCAAATATGGCACTAGCTTCTTGATTATATCTTCTCTGATAATTGGTGATGAAACTTCCAAAAATTTTTGAACAATTGTATTACCTAAGTAATCCGATGCTAATTCAGGTAATTCCATGTCCATTGTCAAAGCCAATTCTTCAATTTGTAGGTTTGTTAACAAATTTTGATCTAGCTGTTTCCTGATTTCTCTCAATGAAGGGTTATCGAAATTTTTATGACTCAAACTTGGGGGTAATGGGCCTAAATCTGAGGATTTGATTTTATCATAATTAATTGAATGTTTTAATAAATTTGAGAAATTTTTTAACTGTTTTTCATTCAATAAACCTTCATTATTCAAAAACAAATAATCATTAATTTTTTTGAATGAATTAATTTTATCATTCAACGAAGTAATTTTAAATGGCAATAGGTCATCTATATTTGAAACTGATTTGGAATTATGATTAGAGTTTGAACATATTATACTTGGAATTTGTAAATTCAAATTCAAGTTCGAGTTTAAGTTTGAACTTGATTGATTTAATGAATTTAAGTTGGAATTTAAGTTTAAATTCGATTGATTTAACGAATTTACTTGAAAGTTTAATAAATCTAAACTCGATTTTTGATGCGATTGTTGAGCGTTATTAATTGCTGTTTTTGTAGTTGAAGGTGGTATTGAGGATGACGATAATTCCAAAATCTTTGCAAATAAAATTGAGCATTTCAAACCTGGGTAAAGTTCATAATTATTCAAAGTTGATTTACAATTAATGGAGGACTCCAAGTCAAGAAATTCTGCAACAATCACAATATCACTTGTATCGTTACAGATCACTGATCTAACACTCGATAAATTGCCAAACTGTTTCAGAATTTTATAGAAGTTGTTTGAATTTGAAATCAACGGATCATTTGGTATGTGAATGAATAACAAGGTATTTGTTGGGCCAAGCAACGGATTTGTGTGTGATGACGTCAGAGAAATTAGATTTTCGGGGATATTATCCTGCAAAACTGTATTGACTTGTTGCAGTTGTAGAGTAGGAGCCGAACCCAAAGAAAATGAAGAGGCCCTAGTCATTTGATGGGGGGTGGAGGAAGTCAATTGAGGTTGGAACTGGAACTGATTCTGATGCTGTTGTTGTTGTTGTTGTTGTTGTTGTTGTAACACCATTTGCAACGATTTCATGTTATTCAAGTTGTTCACGGGAGCCGCATAGGTCTGGGATCTTTGACGGGGATTTGAAGAAATTGCAGGGCTTGGGTTTGAAGCAGGTGTGACGTTTTGGAAGTAATCTTCGTCGATTGTGGAGAATGAGGACAGTTGGTTCAGCTGGCTCGACTGGTTTTGTTGGTTCAACAGATTCACATCGACGCTGTTGTTTGAATAGGATCTCAGTCTTGGTGGAGTCTGTGACTGGATACTGTCCCCATTGGAGCCGATTGCCAAGCCCTCATCCCAGAGGGTGTTTGGTAGAACGGAAGGGGGGGTTGTCAAATGGTTATTATTGGTGCTGATATTAGGTTGGATATTGTTACTATGAGTGGAGGAGGTATTAGCATTATTATTCTTGGATGTGGTGGAGGTGGTGCCGGTGAGAGCGCCAACGTTGGTTCCTGATGAGGACAGATACGAAGGCAGGGTGCCTGATCTATGTCTTGTGTTGATGCCTAAAGACGCCGAGGAGATTGGTGTGTGTGAATGTGAATTTGACGTTGAATTGCAAGCTGAGTTTAAATTCAAATTGGAACACGATGAGGGCAAATCAAAGAATAAATTCTGATGAGTATTCATAATTGATTTACTGTACTGGCCAATTTCTTTCTAAACTTCTTAATCGGCGGATCGGTTGGCTTTGTTCTGGTGGTGCTGGAGATTACGTTGTTGTTGATGGTGTCTAGGTTCCCCCAAGGAGAATGAGCCTACAACGGTATGAAATATTGCTGTCTCACATCTACGAGAAAGAAAAAAGCCTCTACACATATCCTCATCGACTTCAAAAATATGGAATAAAATAAAAAATAGAAACAAAGCTCAGCGATTTCGGAATGCAAAATTCATCTGTGGATATTGGAAATTAGCTCAACTGACAAAGGAGAAGAAGAAAAGTGCAGCAAGAGAAAATCAAAGAAGCTGGAGTTGGGGCGGTGTACGGATTTGTTGTGCTTGGTTCTGGATTTCTAGTTTCAAGTTTTGACGAGGCGTCGATCGGCGTTGTGTGCTATCTGGAATTCAGGAATGCGTCGATCGGCGGTTTGCTCTTTTTGCAATGCCATGATGCGTCGATCGGCGGTTTGCTCTTTTTGCAATGCCATGATGCGTCGATCGGCGTTTTGCTCTTTTTGCAATGCCATGATGCGTCGATCGGCGGTTTGCTCGTTTTTGAACAAGTGGGGAAAAAATTGTAAAAAATCGAAATTTGAAAAGATGCTCATTTTATTGAGAAAAAAAAGTATGTGCATATAATATGTATAGATATATATATATATAGATATATATATATATATATAAAGTACTAACGTATTTGGGTATCTATGATTGGAGAGGTGTAAGTATATATTACTATTTGTCTGTGTCTGCAAGGAAATAGAAATAGTTATCTGGTATAAATATCGGTCCCAACAGCAATAGCAATACCAATAGATATACCACTAAGAATAGAGAACCATGTCCCACCCAAGTGCCACTTATACACGTCATTCAGGAGCCCCAATTCCAAAGGCAGGACCAGTCTATAGATACACCGCCACATTCTTAGGTGCAACTATGTGGTTTTGGATGTTCTACAGAGCTAAACACGATTGGAAACATTGGGTTGGTATCGAGCATCCTTGGGACCATGGCCACTAAATAAGACACAGAGTGGAACCATCATCTCAGCTGTCTGGCCTTGGAGCTTACCTATTTATTTATTGACATAATCACATACATCGTTACTTCGATATGACTCTGGATTGACACAATCACATCCATCGGTACTTAGATATGGCCAAGTATTGAATCACGGGGTTAATTACCTTGTCCCATCAAGCCTGGCCATGTTGTATAGTATCCTTTTTTTTTGTTTTGATTCAAATCAGTCATATATACGTTATTTATATATTCTTTCAATACACTGTGTATTTTTTTACGCCGTCTATGTTGGGTGGTCTTCTACTGTATTTGATGAGCCCGTGCCCAAGTTCCTGTGGCTGCGGTGGTGTCGAAAATCCAATGGATCCCAGACAGACCTCACAGAACTCCGGATCCGTCGTAACGTCGATGGGTTTCCAGGCTGGTCTTGTCATCGTACTATCAAGATGTTCATAATTAAAGAAAGCTAAATAAAACCAATTAAACAAGGGTATCGTATGAGAACATATAACAATTAGAAAGAAAAAAATAGAAAAGAAAACATCGGTCTATTTAAACATACTCTTGAACTTCTTCATGAATTTGTTGCTCTCCTTAGTTTCATGGATTGGTTCGATTGGGTTTTCTGTCGATCGGGACGATTTGCCCGATTTGCCCGACCTGTTGGAATGCAGCGGTGATAGTTGGTCTGTGATTTCCGTATTCAACGGTATCTTGGTCTTTGTGTGTGATTTTGTTCTATAGATATTCCCGGCTCCTCCTCGGCCCGTGCTGAAGACTGGGCTCAATTCGATCTCCTGCTTCTCACTCTCGATCTTGGCCGTCGGCACCTTGTCGAATTTGGCAATGTTTCCTGCCCCTCCACGCCCGGAGGATGCAAAGATCTTGCCATTCTTGTCATGGTGGTACGTCTTGCCCTCTGTTATCACCGGCTCCACTATTTTGCCGCAGTTGGAACGTTTGCCATGGTACCCGTGGTTGTGGAGCCCATGATGGTGGTTGTTGCACTTACTATTAAATCGGTCAAACTCCTCCTGCGTCATGATCACCTCATTGGCACTGTCATCGATCTCGGCTCCTGGGTTCGATGTCGATGGTCCGAATTTCGAATCGATCATGTTTCCGGCCCCTCCTCTTCCCGTCGATATTATCGTATGTAAGGACATTTTTTGTTCTGTATTAGGCTCAAAATTTGGTAGCTGTATGATGGAGTGGCGTGCAGATGCAGAAACTCTCCGATGTTCAGTGATTGTAGGTTAGGATAATAATAATGATGACACTCTGTTGGTTTCCATATGGTATATTTGGATGTCAACGATACCAGAGGAAAGGGGGAAAAAAAAAAAGGGAAAGAAAAAAACAACGTAGAGAAGATCAGTTGGTATTAGAAGGATTACAACCTATCCATCTAACTTACCCCGGTCATTTACAAAATGTGTCTCTATGTTTGTATGTGTGCGTGTCTTGTGTCATCATGATCATCTTTCTTCTGTGAGAAACACAATGCACACATTGCGGACAACAGGCTGGGAAATTTTTCTGGCTTTTTTTTGCCTTTTTGCCTTTTTTTTTGCCCTTTTTGAGTGTTTTTTTCTTTTTTAATGTTTTTGCCCTTTTTGAGTGTTTTTTTCTTTTTTAATGTTTTTGCCTTTTTTTTTCTTTTTTGCCTTTTTTTTCTTTTTTGCCCTTTTTTGCCCTTTTTCCGCCAGTGACACGTGAAAAGGATGACATTTTCTAAGTTGTGTCTATTGATGTTATGATAATAAATACTGTCTTTTTCTTTTCCTTTGTTATTGTTAAACCGTTCCTCTCTTTTCTTTTCTTTTCTTTTCTTTTCTTTTCTTTTGGGCTAGTCAGGAAATTGATCAGAAAAAAAAACATCAGTCAATTGGATCGCCTATATTTGAATAGAGATTCCCATTTACCTTCATTCTGCTGGTTGCCATAGATGCCCCCCAACAATCCGATTATATTGGACTCGGACGATTCATTCGATGATGACGATGATCCCGTGTTGCAGGCTGAACTGAACAACCTTCTAAATTCTTCAAATAAGAAACTGGATGATAATATACATTATGAAGAAGTCGCTAGACCGATTCCAAAAGCCTCAAATGACATCTCAGTATTGAGACATTTGAACTACGATAATCTCAATACAATCGTGTACCCAACAAACCTGGAAATCCGAGATTATCAATACGAGATTGTCCAGAAGGCTCTGTTCACAAATGTCTTATGTGCAATCCCAACAGGTCTAGGTAAAACCTTCATTGCATCGACAGTTATGTTGAATTATTTCCGATGGACAAATGATTTGAAAATTATATTCATGGCACCGACCAAGCCGTTGGTTGCCCAACAGATTAAGGCGTTTGTTCAATTGACCGGCATCTCAATGGCTTATGCAGATATCCTGTTGGACAGAACAAGAAAAAACAGGAAAGATATATGGGACAATAAACGAATCCTATTCACAACTCCTCAGGTCGTAGATAATGACTTGAAATCGGGCGTTTTGGATCCAAATTTAATTGCTTGTTTGATTATTGATGAAGCCCATCGTGCAACAGGTAATTACGCGTATACGAACGTGGTCAAGTTTCTGAATAAATTCAACAATTCATTCCGCGTGTTGGCATTGACTGCAACTCCAGGCTCGGATCTGGAATCAATTCAATCTGTGGTGAAGAATTTGAATATTTCCGAAATCCAATTGAGAACTGAAAATGACCCGGATATTTCAAAATATGTTAAAGCAAAAGAAGTCGATAAGTTGGACTGTGGACAAACTGATGAAATTAAGATGATCATCGATCTGATGTCGGATGCTATCAGCCCAATTTTGAAAAAAGCCAATGATTCAAATATTTATGATATAACCGATCCCACAAAGATCAATCATTTTTTGGCAATGGAGAGAAGTCAGAAAATTATCCATAACCCAAAACTATCAGAAGGTTTGAAATGGTCCTACTATTTTATACTACAACTATTAGGGGTAGTCGGACAATGTTTGAGAAGATTGAACATTTACGGTATTAGAACATTTTATAATTATTTCCTGGAAAAATATACAGAATTCACAACAAAATTCAATAATAAAAAATCGACAAACAAACTGGCTGCGTCGTTTTATTATCATGATAATATTAAAAAGATGTTAAACTATATTGAAAAACTTTTGAATGACGATAAGTTGAATGTATTGAACGATAAAAACCACATTGAAGGTATGTTTTCACATACAAAATTGAGTTACATGGTGGAAGAACTGATTTTTTTCTTCAGGTCAAATTCAACTGTATCATCTTCATGTATCATATTTACAGAATTCAGAGAATCGGCAATGGAAATTGTTCGTGTACTTGAGAATGCCAATCGCTCAATCGGGAAAGAGTTGTTAAGACCTCATATTTTCATTGGACAGGCAAAAGAAAAGGATAGATTTGATCAACAGGCATATCTTGATAAGATCAAACCTAAAAAGAGAAAGAAGGGATCTGCCGCAGAAAAAAATAATGCAGCGGAAGAGAAGGTTAAGGGAAAGGCTGTAGCAGAAAAGAACAGACCAATGAATAGATTGGGCAGTTCAGAGGATGCCCAGTTGAAGGGTATGAATCAAAAAACACAGAAAGAACTTATAGAGAACTTTAAATCAGGGGAGTACAATATATTGGTTGCAACGTCGATTGGTGAGGAAGGTTTGGATATTGGAGAAGTGGATTTAATTATCTGTTTTGACTCAACACAGTCTCCCATTAAAAATATCCAGAGAATGGGTAGAACGGGTCGTAAAAGAGATGGTAAGGTCTTGTTGCTGTTCAGCTCAAATGAAAGGACAAAATTTGAGAGTGCAATGGGTAAATATGAGTGGATCCAAAATCAACTGAGACAATCTTCCGGTAACAACACAATCAATTTTTACGATGGTAAAAACAACAGGATTGTTCCAAATAACATAACTCCAGTAGTTGAAAAGAAATTTATTGAGATTCCGAAGGAGAATGAGAATCTATTGTTGGACTCTGATATAATAGACACGGATGAATTTCTCAAATTGGCAACGCAAACGATCAATTCGAAAAAGGCAACACGAAAGTCCAGTAAGAAAAGCAAGAAGGGAGAAGATCCAAAGCAGATGAAAATCGAGAAGAAGTTTTTTATGCCGAAAAATGTGGAGACAACATTCAAGCCAGTTTCAACAATGGTTAAAAAGGTTGAGAAGATTGAGCCAAGAGCTGGATCTGGATCTGGATCTGGATCTGGATCTGGATCTGGAGCCACGGTTGAAAAGACAGCGGAAAAATCGAATCAAAGCATTGATTTAACCAACGAGAGTGACTTTGAGGATGATCGTAAGCCGGACATTAGTGGTAATGTTGGCACGAATTGCAACAAGGTGGACATCAACTTTGACGAATTTTCCGACGATGAATTTTCCGATATTTCATTCAATGAGATCGAAAGAAACGTGGTGAATCCCGTGGACCAAACCAAAGAGATCGATTTGTCAAGTGATATATTTTCTGACGATGAAGAACTTATCAAACAGTTGAGCAGGGATTCCATTGACAGCTCCAAGGCGTGTTCCCAGCCACGTCCATCCAAGAGAACTTTGTAGGTTCGTTTCTGGGGATCTGCTATCTATGGAGGAATTGTGATCAATTTCCCAATCTTGTTATTAGATATACTTTACCTGATGTGTTATTTTTCCTGTATTTTTCTTTTTTTTCTTTTTTAGCCGGACATTTTTTTTTAGTAGATTGTGACAATTACTCGCTCTTTTCAATTGTAAGATATTGAATCTATTGATTTTTTTCTTGTGCAATAGGAGAATAGACATGAATTTGTTGATATGTGTGCCATTGGAAACATCTAAACAACCTTCTTGGTATTTTATTTTTTTTCAGAAACCAAGTTGAAAACAAGATTAGACATAATGGCAAGATTCTTTTCGGGCCTATTCAATAACGATGAATCCAATGTGCAATTGGACAGCGCAGAAAGTTTGGGCGGGGGTCAGGAAGAAGCAGATGGATTTTGGAACAACCCATTCAGAGGAGTGAGCTTTGCGCTTCCAAGCACAGTTGCGTTGGCTTCGGTAGGCGGCGAGGACCATGAGGCGCCCGACGAGGACGGGCCTTTCCTGAGGCTGTCGTATTTCGAGAGAATCTCTCTCTTTATCGTGTGCATCCTGGGCACGTTCTCATGCTACGCCATCTGCCTGTTGTTTTTCCCAATCCTATCGCTGAAACCCCGGAAGTTCTCGCTGATCTGGACAATTGGCTCCATCTTGTTCCTCGTGTCCTTCTCCATCCTGAACGGATTCCGCAACTTCTTCACACACTCCATCACCGTCCAGCGCTTGCCGTTCACGCTTTCGTTTGTTGGCTCCATTGCCGCCACCCTGGTGTTTTCGCTGCTGTGGAAGAACAGCCTGCTGGTGATACTCTCCGGTGTCACCCAGCTCCTGTGTTCCCTGTACTACACCGTCTCTTACTTCCCCTACGGCAGACAGGGCCTGGAGCTCACGAGTGGCGTGGCCCGATCCCAGGTCCAGGGGTGGCTCAGCTCGTAGGCGGGCCCGGTGCACGGGTGGGCGTCGCGCGGGGCAACGAGGGCAACGGGGCAACATCAGAGTTGCCCTTTTGGGGCGCCGGCGGCGGCGCGGACCGTGTCCACGGCACCTGTGCCGGATCGTGGTGGGTTTGCCGGCTTACGTAAGCGGCAGCTTGCCCCCCGCTGGTTTTGTTGTCAAGTTGGGTATAGGAAAAAAAAAAGAAATGATATATATATATATATATATATATAGAATAGGGGTTGTTGAGCATAGAAAAGGAATGGCGAGAGGTGATAATAGGTATCGCTAGAAAAGAAGACGAATTGCCAGGAGCCAGAGTTGACCATATTTTTCCCGCTTGATATTGTGTTTTGCATAGTGGACAGGGCAAGAAGAGGCACTTAGGGATTTGGAAGTAGAGCAGCAAACAAAAAAACAAGAAAGAATGCCAGAAAGAGGACCGGATCAATGGTTCGAAGATATCAAGAACTGTAAGGCGTTGCCGGAAAATGACATGAAGCATCTCTGTGAAAAGGTGAAGGACCTATTGATGGAGGAATCGAATATACAGCCGGTGAAGTCGCCCGTGACGGTGTGTGGAGATATCCATGGCCAATTCCACGATCTGCTGGAATTGTTCAAAATCGCAGGCGGGTTCCCTTCGAATTCCAGCCTGAGCACAAACTACATCTTCCTGGGCGACTACGTGGACAGAGGCTACTTCTCGCTAGAAACGTTCACCATGTTGATGATATTGAAGGTGAAGTTCCCCCAACACATCACCCTGGTGAGAGGAAACCACGAATCGAGGCAGATAACACAGGTCTACGGGTTCTACGAAGAGTGCTTGAACAAGTACGGCTCAACGATGGTGTGGAAGTACTGCTGCCAGGTGTTCGACTTCCTAACGTTGTCGGCAATCATCGACGGGAAAATCTTGTGCATACACGGGGGCCTATCCCCAGAAATCAGAATGTTGGACCAGATACGTGTCTTGTCGAGAGCTCAGGAGGTTCCTCATGAAGGTGGCTTCTGCGATCTAGTCTGGTCCGATCCCGATAATGTCGACACCTGGGCCATCTCGCCAAGAGGGGCTGGCTGGTTGTTTGGTGCAAAAGTGGCCAGGGAATTCAACCACATAAATAACTTGACTTTGATTGCAAGGGCCCACCAGTTGGTGATGGAAGGTTTCAGATACCATTTCCCCGATAAGGATGTGGTGACGGTCTGGTCTGCTCCAAACTATTGTTACAGGTGTGGTAACGTTGCAAGTGTGATGAAAGTTGATGACAATTTGAATGTTAACTTCCAAATTTTCAGTGCTGTTCCTGACGATACCTTGAAGATCAACCCTTCAAAGAACCAAAAAAACAATAATGAATATTTCTTATAGCTATGAAGTAATGAACTAAAAATAATAATAATAATAATAATCAGGCTAGAAAAACTGTTGAAATTTGAAAGTACCCAAGACTGAAAATAGGGAATTAATATCATGAAATTGAAATCCACTGGCAAAGATATCAAACAGAGTGGCATCTCTCCTTTGCATCTCTTGTCTGGTTTATCGTTGATGCTACTGGTGATGTTTTACTGTGTTGGTTGTTATTTTATTTATTTTCGGGGCATTTTCATATTCATGTGTTTCCAGCCCATTTTTCGTTTCCTCTCTTTGACTTTTCGTTACTAACTTTGATTTTTCATTTACTAATATCTGTTTCACACTTTCGATTTTTCTCTTGGCATTAATTTATTCATAAAGTTTCAATTCACATTTGGTTTACTATTTTTTTCTAATGAAATATTTCATGTTTTATGATTGTGGATTTTATTTACTTGCTTTATATTTTTGTTTTCACATCTTTTTGACGTATATATGTCTTTATACATATAAATATGATTATTAATAATGATGATACACCGAATTGTAAAACTGATTCCACTGGAGCAAAAATTCGGGTACATCCACTTATTTGAAAAAGGCCATCAGCCAGCTCCAACATGACAGAACAGCCCATAAAAAACATGTGAGGATTTCTGAATCAGGAATTGGTTATCTAATAATGACCATTTTCCTTCCGGCTGATTACACTTGTTAAACAAACAATTGATTATCTGATTGGTTGGGCTTATCAATATAGACCAATTGTACATTATAATAACGATATCCATATAAACCGGGGTTGTCATTATTTCATTACAGATCTTTTGTGGAGAAATAGTCATAACCCATCAATACAAATCTAACTCTAATTTAGTTCTTTTTTTTTTTTGAACTGTGATACAGTAGACTATTGATGCCAATCGAACAAGAGCAAAAACAAAATAGAGGTATTAATCGTATGAATCAAACAGAAGATGGGTTAAATCGAACCGATGATACCAATGAAATGACAAAGGAAGATCCCAATAGAACTCAAAATGGAAGTTTAGAAATACCACCCATAAATATACCTATTAAAAACAGATTACAAACCATATTTATATTGTTTCATAGTACTTCGATCATTCTCTTCGGAGCATTGTATTTTTTGATGTGGTGTATACCATATCTTTGGCCATTCATGATCTACTACACAATCTTTTACTATTTGTTAGACCGAAGTCCGGTAAATGGAGGAGTGTGGTACAGACGTTCGGAGAGACTGAGAAGACTGGGGTTTTGGAAGTTGTTAGTTGGCTACTTCCCAATCAAACTGCATAAAATGGCAGACTTGAAGCCAACGTTTGCCTTGACTGACGAAAACGAAAAACAGGATTGTCAAAATACCGCAAATTTAAAGAGAGTGGGACCAAAATATATATTCGGTTATCATCCACATGGTGTAATAGCTACTGGAGTGTCAAGCGGCTTGACAAATAACGGTACAAACTGGGATGGGTTGTTTCCTGGAATCAAATGTTTTGTGACCACATTAGTCAATCAGTTCTACGTACCATTTTATCGGGATTATTTGATGGCTTTAGGTGTGACAAGTGTGGTTAAAAAGAATTTGAAATTGATATTAAACAAAGGTGGAAGTGTCATCATTGTGGTTGGGGGTGCAAGAGAATCACTACTTGCAAAGCCTGGACTCAATTCGATTGTTTTAAATAAAAGAAAGGGATTTATCAAGCTAGCCCTAGAGAGCTTAGATGATGAGGGGTTGTGCGTTGTGCCTGTCTATGGATTTGGTGAAAACGACATTTATGATGTATTTTTTACCGATAATCATGGAAATGATAATGAAACTAAACCTGATGAAAAAGAAGAAGGTGAATTTGAATTACAAAATAATAATTGTAACAGTAATATTATGTTGAAATCATTACTGATGAAAACTAGAGGTTTAATTTATAACATTCAAATCACTCTGAAAAACAACTTCGGATGGACCGTACCAATAGTAGTTTCAAGAGGAATTTTTAATTATGATTTTGGAATTTTACCCTATAGGAAACCAATCAATGTGGTGGTTGGAAATCCAATAACAATAACTCGTCTCAATGGTTTGACATCAAACGATGAAATCACACAATATGAAATTGATTATTGGCATGAAAAATATGTTCAAGAGTTGAAGAATGTTTGGAACTGGGGTGCACAGAGATTCTCAAATCCTTCTGATGAGAATTTGAAAATTGTTGAATAACTCAGGTAGAATTCAAATAGATATGAATGATTGTTGTCGATATTGGATTATACGATGTTAAAAAAAAAAGATATAAAAACGTTTACAGTCTAGTCTTCCATAATTCCAGTTATTTCACGATCTGAAGATCTTCATCCCATTCAGCTGAAAATTCTTTATTCCTCCTCCATAATTCAATCAATTTCTCTTTATATAGTTCATGATAATAATCTATTTCCTTTTCAGTCACTTTGTCTCCCACTTTGGCACCAAATTTCCTATATACATATATAGGTTCACCAAAAACAACATCCAGTCTACGTTTATATGGAAGCAATCCAAAATCGTAATTAAAAATTGAACGACTATTCACCAGGGGGATTGTGAAGCCTGTGTATTTTTTTAAAATTAATTGCAATTTTAAAAATGTTTTCAATAGACCAGTTTTATTCTTCTCTGCAAAGGTGCTTTCCTCTGTGGTATTATACACATTGTGAATATTGTTTTCGCCAAAGACATAAACCGGTACAACTGCTATATTGCTCATCGATTTATCCCATTTACCTCCCTCAATGTTCGCCTCTATAGCAGCTGCCTCGGCATTATCATGTGCTTCCGCTTTATCGCAACTCTCTAACGCTATTTTGATAAATCCTTTACGCTTATTCAACACAATTCTATTCATACCTGGTCTAGCCAATAATGATTCATGGGCACCACCAACAACAATCGTAACACTGTGGTTACGTTTTAAAATCGACAAAATACTGGATTTCGTCACCAGTCCAACTCCCAAGGCCATGATGTAATCTCTGTAGAATGGTAACAGCAACTGTGCTGATAACGTCAACAGATGGGCCTTGATACCAGGGAATAGTGATGCAAACGATTTTGATGAACTCAAGTTATGTGTTAAGGTTCCCCTGGACTGGTCTTTGTCCTCAATTATAGTATCAGTGACCTCAGCTTCACCACCCCAACACATTGATCCGGTTATGCCAAACGATATAACACCATGTGGATGACATGCAAATATATAACGTGGTCCAACTACTTCGTCTTTGGTAATATTTCTCAATTTCTTAGAGATCAGATGAAAAAAGATAAATGCTCTACGAACAATCGATGGCAATGCCCTTGTCCATGTCGGGAAACATTCTTCTGTTACACTCTTATACGCAAAAGTAGGAGGTAGCGGAACGGTTCTATGTGTTATGATTGGGAAATAATCAACGAACCCTCTAAAAATGAAATTTCTTTTCAACCAATCGCATGTTCTGTAAATGGACTCCCCCGTTGACTGGGTGTTATCCAAAACATACGAATATAGAGTGTATAAGATCAAAACCCACCAAAAACTCTCTTTCGTCCAAAGATAAAAATATAAGCATGGTAATAAAACAATTGAACTGCAGTGTATTAATGCCGCAAGTGTTGTAATTCTTCTGGAGATGGGAATGCTAATTGGGGAATGTGTCCTGCCATCGGGCCTATAGTCTGGGTATTCCTTTCTCATACTAGAGCCGGTCTATCTCTGGAATCTCTGGAATCTAACGCCAATGTTAGTACTGTTTTTCAAAGCAATCTATTAGAAATGAAAAAGAATATTGGATCTCAACTTATCAGTTAAACACATTGCCAATGCTGAGACCAGGAACAGCAATTTATTTGGAAATTAAAATTTTGAAACCAAAAAACTTGCGCAAGCCCGGAATCGAACCAGGGGCTCAACGATGGCAACGTTGAATTTTACCACTAAACCACTTGCGCATTTCATGAGTTTCTTCAGTTTTGTTCTATCTTATTGGTTTTGAGATCCAGCGTTTTTGACATATTTTTATTAAATGTTGTATTAATGTTTGATAAAAGAAAGGGATTGCTTGTTAAAAAAATATATGATGATTTTGAAACTCAGGGTTAATGGCACTGGAATCAAATAAAATTTTCTTAAATTAGTCCCAATTTAGCAGCATCCATATTTTTATTTATTCAGGAGCCAAATAAAAAAAACGAGTGCTGAAATTATTCTCTTTTAAATTCGAATAATTAAGATTTTGCAATTGTATGATGATCTCTGCTGTGTGGTGCAAGCTTTTGTCCAATACGTCTCACGGTTTCCTTGCAAACATGGATATATGATATGGAAAAACATATTTTGGTAGGGTCATGTATAAGGATTGATCATTGTTTGTTTATAATTGGCAATTTGTCCGAGTGGTTAAGGAGAAAGACTTGAAATCTTTTGGGCTTTGCCCGCGCAGGTTCGAATCCTGCAGTTGTCGTTTATCACGCTTATTTTTTGTGCCAATACAATCCAATTTTTCGGTCGTGTGTAATAGAGGATGACTTAAATTATACTTATATAAGGTTAGATCAGGAATTGCTTCCCCTATGGTACTCGGCTGCATAATATATGCCCTTTGCTTGGGTTCTGAAGTGGGCTAAGAACAATGTACACGTTCAAGCGTGCTATGGTTTTAAAGAGGATACGTTGGAGGGATGGCCGAGTGGTCTAAGGCGGCAGACTTAAGATCTGTTGGGCGTATGTCCGCGCGAGTTCGAACCTCGCTTCCTTCATTTTTGTTTTTTAAAACATTTTTTTTTTCAATCTAAATATTGATATATGAACTCCTTCCGTTATGTCATACGTGAAGTCTGTATTACTGCAAGCAAGTATTGGATTTTTTTATCCCAAAATTAAGCTGGATGTTGGTATGATTGGACTTCAGACTAGAAACACACACAGCATGTCAATACTAGAATAAATAATGTTTTTAGGGCATGATGTAGATATACTGTTCTGCTTTCCAAAAAAGATAAAAAAAATAGTTACATTTTGAAGAGTTCTCCTTTGAATTTATCCTGCAATATTTGTTCAATTTGCATAGCTCAAATATCTATCGAGTCTTCATGCTCAATTTTGAATTAAAAATAGAGTTATGTCGCAAAGGTCATGACGATAATAATGAATTGATTACACATGAAGGAATCAAGCTTCAAGCTTGCAAGGACGTACGCCAAACAGGTTTTAGGTCTGGCACTTCAGACCATCCGGCTATTCTTCCAGTCGAGGTGGCAGCCTTTAATTTTTGGCTTTCTTAGTAATATAAAAATCACATGATTATGTTTACAAAATCATGATCATGTATCAGAGCTGATTCCCACTATGTAAGTATATAAGAAAGTGCTAGTATGAAGCTACTTTCTCAATGTAAGCCGATTCCAACAAAAATAATACTCTATTATAAAGCTGACTAGATCTCTCATTTGGCCTTTTCAACCCAACAATCACTTCTCAGCAACTTCGAAAAACCCTAGCATCCTCAGTTGCTAAGGGGTTATTTAAACTTCATAGAGAAGGGAACTTCGTTGGCTCACCATTTTTAGAGACCTCTGTAATTAACCTATCCAATGTCAACTTTAAGTGGCCTGCTTTCAAAACATGGTTTAGACTTATGTTCCAAGACAGCATGCCTAATTTTAACTTAGCTGAATTTTTCGAACTTGACGAAATTTTCACCGACATTTCGGATATGACCTATTTTGGTAGTTTGCTCATGATGTCTATTAAGAAACATTTCAGTAGAGATGTCTACAAATTTGTTGAAACATACACCAATTTGAAGTTCTACTTCAAGTTAAATTCTGACTTGAAATGAAATCAGCTTTATGGATAAACTGACTTTGATGGATAGAATGTTTATCAAAGGTGGAAAGAACATGGAAGAGGTTGCCACAAGAATCGGCACGGCTAAGCATTTCTTACCGGAAGATCTTACATTTTTGACCTTCTGCTACCACTTACCACGCAAAGAAGCTTACAACTTCTTTAGATCTATAGCAACTAGCAAAGACTTTGATGGTCATGGTTTGGATACTGCTGAAATCTGTCATAAGTACTACAAATACAAGGCAGATAATCCGTGGACAACTGCGGAAGAGGTCAATCAAGTTACACTTAAGAACATCAAACCAAAGAATGTTAGATGTTACAAGTGTGGTAAGAAAGGCCATTTGAAGCATCAATGCAAGGCCAGACATGAAGAAAATAACCATGTCATTGGATTATTTGGCGATGATGCACATGAGAATGACGAAATGGAACAAGCATACATGCTTGAAGTCGATGATGGTCTCATCGAAGATGAAGAAGATCGAGCAGAAATGGAACACCATATTAACAAGGAGGTTTCCAGAGAAGCAGTTTTTATCACTGAGAACAAAACATTCTCGAACAAATCATATGCAACTGAGTTTATTCTTGATACTGGTGCCACCACACACATCGTTAACAACTTGGAATGGTTTGATGATGTGAGATCTGATCCCACCGTTGTCAAAACCATTCAAGGCCAGGTCAAAGCAAACACCAGAGGTAATGTTACATTGCCTAACGGGATTGTGCTAACCAACGCCGTTTATTTGGAAAACATCCAACGGAACATCATCTCGGTGTCCAAACTAGTGATGGATGGTTATTCATGTTTTCAAGAAGGTAAACATGGTAATTACTACTCACTTATCGTGAAAAACGGTTGCACATATATGAGAGTTCCTATGAAAAATATGTTATTTGCTATTGGATGGAAAAACATGAACATGAAAAAGGAAAAGTGTTATATGTCAATGGCAAAAGTCATGGCGCACGGTGAAAGAACAAGTAAGGGTCCACATGTTATTTCAAACGCGAAACAAAGTGACGGTTGGTTAGACGCACACAAAGCGTTCGGCCATGCGTCTAAGAATCAAATGAAAACAGCAGGCTACAAACAAATGGGCAACTGTTTAACATGTGATGCAAATGTTACCAAGACCACTGGTACCACAGACACCAATCACTATAAGGTTGGAGAAATGATCCAAGCGGACGTTATTACCTCCATGTATAAATCCAATTGTGCAATCTACAGTGACCGGTGTACTAAATTCATTATTGGTTATGTTGTGGACAGTCGGTCCAAAGTATCAGAATGTACAGTTCAAGCATTAAAAACGTTTAGAAACTTGGTAAGCATCAAAGGATACAACATCTGCTATTTCAGAGCTGACAACGAGTTTGACACAAAGGCAATCAACCATTACTGTAATGCCGAAGGCATTATAACCCAGTTCACTGCTCCACATAGCAGTTATCAAAATGGAGGTGCCGAAAATATCAACAAAATGGTCAAACACAAAATCAGACTGATGATGATGGAGTCAGGCTTGGACAAATCGTTCTGGACATTTGCTTTTAGACATGTGCTATTCATTCTGAACTATATTCCCAGAAATAACGAGACACAATCAGCCTGGACAAAACTCACAGGCAGAACCAAAACCCTTGCTAACATGATTCCGTTTGGTTGTCTAACATTCTATTACAACTATGAAAATGACCAAAAGATTTTTACCAAACAGAAATCAGGTGTGTTTGTCGGTTACGACCAAACAACAAAGGTAGCCCAAGTGTATAACCCTATTGACAATACAATCATTAGAACCTCAGCTTTTCATGGTATTAAAGACATGTTTCCACTTCAAAAGCCTCATTGGTATGATGGGTTAGCAACAGATGATGATGAAGTCCAGACTCAAAACCACCATACGCACACAGAATTCGACAGTGAAGACCACTGCTCCGCCGATGAAGATCCTATATCTAGTTCCCGTATTGGTACATACGGAGGATCTTTTGCATCAATGGACAGTCACAAAAATTCTGGTATGAGTCCATCATCGAAGCCTGGCAATACTTCTTCAGCCAGAGACAACCCAGATAACACAGAACAGGATGTTATCATGAAGACAACTGAACGAGACGAAGGTTCAGAGTACGACCCTTCGACGAACGACACGGAATTTGAGACAGACATCTTGACTGAAGTAGATGAGTCAAATACAGATGGCGATATATCTGAGCCATCCAAACAAGAACCGTCTGATCTCACAGATAGCGCGTCGGAGAGGTTGTGGTGATAAAGTTTATCAAAGATAATGGATTGAATAATCTATTACTTATACTAAACTTTAGAACTAACTTATAACAGAAATTAGATCACATAATACATTAGGAATCTGAAGAACCGTTGAAAGAGTTCACCGAAAATAATAAGACAAACAGCTCAATATTTATAAACTGGTGAAATCAATATACAGTATTATTAATCAGCAGAGGCTGTAAGATTAATAATGTGATTTGTCAATAGTCATGAAATTGACGGGGCTGATAATTGGTAGAGGTCACAAAGTTGAGGAGGCTGGTAATTAGCAGAGGTCACAAAGTTGAGGAGGCTGGTAATTAGCAGAGGTCACAAAATTAAGGAGGCTGGTAATTAGTGGAGATCACAAAATTGAGGAGGTTGGTAATTAGTAGAGGTCACGAAATTGAGGGGGCTGGTAATTAGCTGAATGCAGGAATCGAACCGCTTACCCGACAGGGGTAAATTACAATATGGAATGCAAACTAAGCCACTAAACCAAATGAGTCATTTGATGACAAGATATATATTTTTCAAGTAATATAAAAGAAGGATGAATTCCCTAGGGAAAATAATTTTTGGAAAAAGTCAATTTTATATAGTATAAAGATTTATCTTTTATATGTTATATTTTATTTATTTATATTTATTATATAACTAGAATAACAAGGAAAATTGACCATTTTTATCAGTTCCCATTTAGCAAAACAATGCTTCCGGACTGTGATTTCCTGTCTGTGATATCTCCTGCCCAGTCAGCATCCGAAAACACTTGAATTTTATATTGGCCTTCTCGTGCGTAGTCTTGAATGATGACGTCTCCGGTTTTGTCCAGATACCTGAAGTCTTTATATGGTAGTTGGAATTTGCGGTTCTTGAATATTAGGCCGTGTTGTTTTGTTTGTACTAAATATTGCACTGTTCTTCTAGCACCCTTCATATGATGCTCTGTGGGTTTGTCCACCATTCTTGATAAATATGATACTGCAAATGCAATGTCCAGTCTAACAGTATTGGCAATAAAGAGGAGTAGGCCTACGATGGATCGGTACTGCCTGTGATCATGTTCATTCAGTGGTTTGGACTGTATCTCGTTCTTATCAAAACCTTTGACTATAGGGGTGTTTAGTTTCCGTTGGCATGGTTCAACATTGTGATCCTTTTCCATTTTGTCCAGCGTGTCCTCCATGTTGAGTAGATATCCCTCATTATTGTTCAGCTGATGAATTGTCATTCCGAGGAACACCCTTGGTTTTCCCATATCTTTCATGACAAAATATTTCTTTAGAATATCGGCAGCTGCATCTCTTGTTTTCTTATCCTTTCCGGCAATTAGGATGTCATCAACATATATCAACATGATGCAGTTTGTTTTCCAAAACATACATGGTTCCAATATTGACGATTTGAAACCGTTATCCAGCAACACTTTCTCAATTGTTAGAAACCATATTCTCGGGGACTGTTTCAGCCCATACAGACTTCTGTCTAGTTTCCAAAACATACCCGGATTGTTTTGTGGTGCCGGTAGGAGGCTTTAGAAACACCTCATAATCCAGTTTGCCATTTAGAAAAGCATTTTTGGCATCTAGTTGACGAAGTTCCCATTTCGCCATTGCGGCGATGGCTAAGACTAGTCTGAAGTTCTCATATCTCATAACCGGAGAGTATTTGTCAACATAGTTGACTCCTTTCTCCTGAGTGAATCCCTTGGCAACAATTCTTGCTTTGAACTCTTCTTGTGATTTGATATCGGACGTATCATCGTCAACCTTGACATTCTTGACACTGAATACCCATCTGCTTTGCACTACCAACGCATTCTTGGGGATGTTTGATCTTTTGACAAGTGTGAACACATTGTTCTCCAGCATCGAATTGTATTCTTTCTCAGCAGCACGCAACCATTGTTTGGCTTGTGGTGTTCTCAATGCTTCTGTCAATGTCTCGGGTATTCTGTACTTTAGCTTGTCTACCAACACATTAATTTCATCGGCAATAACTTTATCTTGGTAGTTGTTGTTACCGTATTTTGAAACTTCGGGAGACAAAATATGGTCTTGCCCCCCCTTAAGGTGTTGGTTGGATGAGTTAACAGGATAGAACGATGATCTGTCGGTAGTGTTAGACAGATTTCTCTCGGGAGCTTGAAGATTGAGATATGTTTTGCTTTTGAGTGTTGACAAATTCTTAGATGTACCATCAGGTGCCGTACTATTGATTGATATAGTATCATTTTCGTGAATACGACGTTTAGAGTGACCATGGTGTTGCATCAATACATCGGTTCGCTTGTTGTTGGTGTGGTTGGGGCCTGTCAACAGCTGTTGCCTAGGTGTATTCTTTGGTTTAGGTAAAATACCGGACTCGTTGGGAATGTCAGCACCTTGTGATGTTTGTCTGGATAGATTTAGCAAATCTGTGGAGTTCTTTAGCAACTGATTGTAATGGCCAAATAAGTTGCGAGCTTGTTCATTTTGGATTCGATTCCAATGCACTGCTTGTTCATACTGCGTTGCATAATGGGACGCTGATGGCTCTTCCACCATGATTTTATCGGACACATTGTCTTCATGCCTCGATTCACCGTTGCTGTCAGTTGGCAACTTTCTTTCTTTGCTTTTATTATTCCACAACCTCTCCGACGCGCTATCTGTGAGATCAGACGGTTCTTGTTTGGATGGCTCAGATATATCGCCATCTGTATTTGACTCATCTACTTCAGTCAAGATGTCTGTCTCAAATTCCGTGTCGTTCGTCGAAGGGTCGTACTCTGAACCTTCGTCTCGTTCAGTTGTCTTCATGATAACATCCTGTTCTGTGTTATCAGGGTTGTCTCTGGCTGAAGAAGTATTGCCAGGCTTCGATGATGGACTCATACCAGAATTTTTGTGACTGTCCATAGATGCAAAAGATCCTCCGTATGTACCAATACGGGAACTAGATATAGGATCTTCATCGGCGGAGCAGTGGTCTTCACTGTCGAATTCTGTGTGCGTATGGTGGTTTTGAGTCTGGACTTCATCATCATCTGTTGCTAACCCATCATACCAATGAGGCTTTTGAAGTGGAAACATGTCTTTAATACCATGAAAAGCTGAGGTTCTAATGATTGTATTGTCAATAGGGTTATACACCTGGGCTACCTTTGTTGTTTGGTCGTAACCGACAAACACACCTGATTTCTGTTTGGTGAAAATCTTTTGGTCATTTTCATAGTTGTAATAGAATGTTAGACAACCAAACGGAATCATGTTAGCAAGGGTTTTGGTTCTGCCTGTGAGTTTTGTCCACGCTGATTGTGTCTCGTTATTTCTGGGAATATAGTTCAGAATGAATAGCACATGTCTAAAAGCAAATGTCCAGAACGATTTGTCCAAGCCTGACTCCATCATCATCAGTCTGATTTTGTGTTTGACCATTTTGTTGATATTTTCGGCACCTCCATTTTGATAACTGCTATGTGGAGCAGTGAACTGGGTTATAATGCCTTCGGCATTACAGTAATGGTTGATTGCCTTTGTGTCAAACTCGTTGTCAGCTCTGAAATAGCAGATGTTGTATCCTTTGATGCTTGCCAAGTTTCTAAACGTTTTTAATGCTTGAACTGTACATTCTGATACTTTGGACCGACTGTCCACAACATAACCAATAATGAATTTAGTACACCGGTCACTGTAGATTGCACAATTGGATTTATACATAGAGGTAATAACGTCCGCTTGGATCATTTCTCCAACCTTATAGTGATTGGTGTCTGTGGTACCAGTGGTCTTGGTAACATTTGCATCACATGTTAAACAGTTGCCCATTTGTTTGTAGCCTGCTGTTTTCATTTGATTCTTAGACGCATGGCCGAACGCTTTGTGTGCGTCTAACCAACCGTCACTTTGTTTCGCGTTTGAAATAACATGTGGACCCTTACTTGTTCTTTCACCGTGCGCCATGACTTTTGCCATTGACATATAACACTTTTCCTTTTTCATGTTCATGTTTTTCCATCCAATAGCAAATAACATATTTTTCATAGGAACTCTCATATATGTGCAACCGTCTTTCACGATAAGTGAGTAGTAATTACCATGTTTACCTTCTTGAAAACATGAATAGCCATCCATCACTAGTTTGGACACCGAGATGATGTTCCGTTGGATGTTTTCCAAATAAACGGCGTTGGTTAGCACAATCCCGTTAGGCAATGTAACATTACCTCTGGTGTTTGCTTTGACCTGGCCTTGAATGGTTTTGACAACGGTGGGATCAGATCTCACATCATCAAACCATTCCAAGTTGTTAACAATGTGTGTGGTGGCACCAGTATCAAGAATAAACTCAGTTGCATATGATTTGTTCGAGAATGTTTTGTTCTCAGTGATAAAAACTGCTTCTCTGGAAACCTCCTTGTTAATATGGTGTTCCATTTCTGCTCGATCTTCTTCATCTTCGATGAGACCATCATCGACTTCAAGCATGTATGCTTGTTCCATTTCGTCATTCTCATGTGCATCATCGCCAAATAATCCAATGACATGGTTATTTTCTTCATGTCTGGCCTTGCATTGATGCTTCAAATGGCCTTTCTTACCACACTTGTAACATCTAACATTCTTTGGTTTGATGTTCTTAAGTGTAACTTGATTGACCTCTTCCGCAGTTGTCCACGGATTATCTGCCTTGTATTTGTAGTACTTATGACAGATTTCAGCAGTATCCAAACCATGACCATCAAAGTCTTTGCTAGTTGCTATAGATCTAAAGAAGTTGTAAGCTTCTTTGCGTGGTAAGTGGTAGCAGAAGGTCAAAAATGTAAGATCTTCCGGTAAGAAATGCTTAGCCGTGCCGATTCTTGTGGCAACCTCTTCCATGTTCTTTCCACCTTTGATGAACATTCTATCCATCAAGGTCAGTTTATCCATAAAGCTGATTTCATTCAAGTCAGAATTTAACTTGAAGTAGAACTTCAAATTGGTGTATGTTTCAACAAATTTGTAGACATCTCTACTGAAATGTTTCTTAATAGACATCATGAGCAAACTACCAAAATAGGTCATATCCGAAATGTCGGTGAAAATTTCGTCAAGTTCGAAAAATTCAGCTAAGTTAAAATTAGGCATGCTGTCTTGGAACATAAGTCTGAACCATGTTTTGAAAGCCGGCCACTTAAATTTGTCATTGGATAGGTTAATAACCTCCTTTTCCAAAACTCCGACACAAGCGTCATATTTGTCTTTGGAAAGATCATGTTCAAACATGAAGTTACCGTCTTGGTTGAATGATGATGAGAGTGACATATTAGGTACGTTAAAGATTGGAAATCTGATAAAGAATGGTCAATTTTCCTTGTTATTCTAGTTATATAATAAATATAAATAAATAAAATATAACATATAAAAGATAAATCTTTATACTATATAAAATTGACTTTTTCCAAAATTTATTTTCCCTAGGGAATTCATCCTTCTTTTATATTACTTGAAAAATATATATCTTGTCATCAAATGACTCATTTGGTTTAGTGGCTTAGTTTGCATTCCATATTGTAAATTACCCCTGTCGGGTAAGCGGTTCGATTCCTGCATTCAGCTAATTACCAGCCCCCTCAATTTCGTGACCTCTACTAATTACCAGCCTCCTTAATTTTGTGATCTCCGCTAATTACCAGCCTCCTTAATTTTGTGACCTCTGCTAATTACCAGCCTCCTCAACTTTGTGACCTCTACCAATTATCAGCCCCGTCAATTTCATGACTATTGACAAATCACATTATTAATCTTACAGCCTCTGCTGATTAATAATACTGTATATTGATTTCACCAGTTTATAAATATTGAGCTGTTTGTCTTATTATTTTCGGTGAACTCTTTCAACGGTTCTTCAGATTCCTAATGTATTATGTGATCTAATTTCTGTTATAAGTTAGTTCTAAAGTTTAGTATAAGTAATAGATTATTCAATCCATTATCTTTGATAAACTTTATCATCACCGACATTTCGGATATGACCTATTTTGGTAGTTTGCTCATGATGTCTATTAAGAAACATTTCAGTAGAGATGTCTACAAATTTGTTGAAACATACACCAATTTGAAGTTCTACTTCAAGTTAAATTCTGACTTGAATGAAATCAGCTTTATGGATAAACTGACCTTGATGGATAGAATGTTCATCAAAGGTGGAAAGAACATGGAAGAGGTTGCCACAAGAATCGGCACGGCTAAGCATTTCTTACCGGAAGATCTTACATTTTTGACCTTCTGCTACCACTTACCACGCAAAGAAGCTTACAACTTCTTTAGATCTATAGCAACTAGCAAAGACTTTGATGGTCATGGTTTGGATACTGCTGAAATCTGTCATAAGTACTACAAATACAAGGCAGATAATCCGTGGACAACTGCGGAAGAGGTCAATCAAGTTACACTTAAGAACATCAAACCAAAGAATGTTAGATGTTACAAGTGTGGTAAGAAAGGCCATTTGAAGCATCAATGCAAGGCCAGACATGAAGAAAATAACCATGTCATTGGATTATTTGGCGATGATGCACATGAGAATGACGAAATGGAACAAGCATACATGCTTGAAGTCGATGATGGTCTCATCGAAGATGAAGAAGATCGAGCAGAAATGGAACACCATATTAACAAGGAGGTTTCCAGAGAAGCAGTTTTTATCACTGAGAACAAAACATTCTCGAACAAATCATATGCAACTGAGTTTATTCTTGATACTGGTGCCACCACACACATTGTTAACAACTTGGAATGGTTTGATGATGTGAGATCTGATCCCACCGTTGTCAAAACCATTCAAGGCCAGGTCAAAGCAAACACCAGAGGTAATGTTACATTGCCTAACGGGATTGTGCTAACCAACGCCGTTTATTTGGAAAACATCCAACGGAACATCATCTCGGTGTCCAAACTAGTGATGGATGGCTATTCATGTTTTCAAGAAGGTAAACATGGTAATTACTACTCACTTATCGTGAAAGACGGTTGCACATATATGAGAGTTCCTATGAAAAATATGTTATTTGCTATTGGATGGAAAAACATGAACATGAAAAAGGAAAAGTGTTATATGTCAATGGCAAAAGTCATGGCGCACGGTGAAAGAACAAGTAAGGGTCCACATGTTATTTCAAACGCGAAACAAAGTGACGGTTGGTTAGACGCACACAAAGCGTTCGGCCATGCGTCTAAGAATCAAATGAAAACAGCAGGCTACAAACAAATGGGCAACTGTTTAACATGTGATGCAAATGTTACCAAGACCACTGGTACCACAGACACCAATCACTATAAGGTTGGAGAAATGATCCAAGCGGACGTTATTACCTCCATGTATAAATCCAATTGTGCAATCTACAGTGACCGGTGTACTAAATTCATTATTGGTTATGTTGTGGACAGTCGGTCCAAAAGTATCAGAATGTACAGTTCAAGCATTAAAAACGTTTAGAAACTTGGCAAGCATCAAAGGATACAACATCTGCTATTTCAGAGCTGACAACGAGTTTGACACAAAGGCAATCAACCATTACTGTAATGCCGAAGGCATTATAACCCAGTTCACTGCTCCACATAGCAGTTATCAAAATGGAGGTGCCGAAAATATCAACAAAATGGTCAAACACAAAATCAGACTGATGATGATGGAGTCAGGCTTGGACAAATCGTTCTGGACATTTGCTTTTAGACATGTGCTATTCATTCTGAACTATATTCCCAGAAATAACGAGACACAATCAGCGTGGACAAAACTCACAGGCAGAACCAAAACCCTTGCTAACATGATTCCGTTTGGTTGTCTAACATTCTATTACAACTATGAAAATGACCAAAAGATTTTCACCAAACAGAAATCAGGTGTGTTTGTCGGTTACGACCAAACAACAAAGGTAGCCCAGGTGTATAACCCTATTGACAATACAATCATTAGAACCTCAGCTTTTCATGGTATTAAAGACATGTTTCCACTTCAAAAGCCTCATTGGTATGATGGGTTAGCAACAGATGATGATGAAGTCCAGACTCAAAACCACCATACGCACACAGAATTCGACAGTGAAGACCACTGCTCCGCCGATGAAGATCCTATATCTAGTTCCCGTATTGGTACATACGGAGGATCTTTTGCATCAATGGCCAGTCACAAAAATTCTGGTATGAGTCCATCATCGAAGCCTGGCAATACTTCTTCAGCCAGAGACAACCCAGATAACACAGAACAGGATGTTATCATGAAGACAACTGAACGAGACGAAGGTTCAGAGTACGACCCTTCGACGAACGACACGGAATTTGAGACAGACATCTTGACTGAAGTAGATGAGTCAAATACAGATGGCGATATATCTGAGCCATCCAAACAAGAACCGTCTGATCTCACAGATAGCGCGTCGGAGAGGTTGTGGAATAATAAAAGCAAAGAAAGAAAGTTGCCAACTGACAGCAACGGTGAATCGAGACATGAAGACAATGTGTCCGATAAAATCATGGTGGAAGAGCCATCAGCGTCCCATTATGCAACGCAGTATGAACAAGCAGTGCATTGGAATCGAATCCAAAATGAACAAGCTCGCAACTTATTTGGCCATTACAATCAGTTGCTAAAGAACTCCACAGATTTGCTAAATCTATCCAGACAAACATCACAAGGTGCTGACATTCCCAACGAGTCCGGTATTTTACCTAAACCAAAGAATACACCTAGGCAACAGCTGTTGACAGGCCCCAACCACACCAACAACAAGCGAACCGATGTATTGATGCAACACCATGGTCACTCTAAACGTCGTATTCATGAAAATGATACTATATCAATCAATAGTACGGCACCTGATGGTACATCTAAGAATTTGTCAACACTCAAAAGCAAAACATATCTCAATCTTCAAGCTCCCGAGAGAAATCTGTCTAACACTACCGACAGATCATCGTTCTATCCTGTTATCTCATCCAACCAACACCTTAAGGGGGGGCAAGACCATATTTTGTCTCCCGAAGTTTCAAAATACGGTAACAACAACTACCAAGATAAAGTTATTGCCGATGAAATTAATGTGTTGGTAGACAAGCTAAAGTACAGAATACCCGAGACATTGACAGAAGCATTGAGAACACCACAAGCCAAACAATGGTTGCGTGCTGCTGAGAAAGAATACAATTCGATGCTGGAGAACAATGTGTTCAAACTTGTCAAAAGATCAAACATCCCCAAGAATGCGTTGGTAGTGCAAAGCAGATGGGTATTCAGTGTCAAAAATGTTAAGGTTGACGATGATACGTCCGATATCAAATCACAAGAAGAGTTCAAAGCAAGAATTGTTGCCAAGGGATTCACTCAGGAGAAAGGAGTCAACTATGTTGACAAATACTCTCCGGTTATGAGATATGAGAACTTCAGACTAGTCTTAGCCATCGCCGCAATGGCGAAAATGGGAACTTCGTCAACTAGATGCCAAAAATGCTTTCTCTAAATGGCAAACTGGATTATGAGGTGTTTCTAAAGCCTCCTACCGGCACCACAAAACAATCCGGGTATGTTTGGAAACTAGACAGAAGTCTGTATGGGCTGAAACAGTCCCCGAGAATATGGTTTCTAACAATTGAGAAAGTGTTGCTGGATAACGGTTTCAAATCGTCAATATTGGAACCATGTATGTTTTGGAAAACAAACTGCATCATGTTGATATATGTTGATGACATCCTAATTGCCGGAAAGGATAAGAAAACAAGAGATGCAGCTGCCGATATTCTAAAGAAATATTTTGTCATGAAAGATATGGGAAAACCAAGGGTGTTCCTCGGAATGACAATTCATCAGCTGAACAATAATGAGGGATATCTACTCAACATGGAAGATACTTTGGACAAAATGGAAAAGGATCACAATGTTGAACCATGCCAACGGAAACTAAACACCCCTATAGTCAAAGGTTTTGATAAAAACGAGATACAGTCCAAACCACTGAATGAACATGATCACAGACTGTACCGATCCATCGTAGGCCTACTCCTCTTTATTGCCAATACTGTTAGACTGGACATTGCATTTGCAGTATCATATTTATCAAGAATGGTGGACAAACCCACAGAGCATCATATGAAGGGTGCTAGAAGAACAGTGCAATATTTAGTACAAACAAAACAACACGGCCTAATATTCAAGAACCGCAAATTCCAACTACCATATAAAGACTTCAGGTATCTGGACAAAACCGGAGACGTCATCATTCAAGACTACGCACGAGAAGGCCAATATAAAATTCAAGTGTTTTCGGATGCTGACTGGGCAGGAGATATCACAGACAGGAAATCACAGTCCGGAAGTATTGTTCTGCTAAATGGGAACATTATTGACTGGTCTTCAAGAAAACAAGATTGCGTAGCTTCATCCACAGCAGAGAGTGAATATATCGCTCTGAGTGATGCTGTCAAAACAGGCCAATACTTCAAGAACATACTCAAGGAAATGATGATTGATGTGAAATACATAAACGCCATATGTGATAACTGCTCCGCCAATACATTGGCCGCACACAATACTCTACACAAGAAAACCAAACATATTGATATCCGTTATCATTATATCAGATCATTGGTAGACAGAAAGCTAGTGAAACTCAATTATGTGAATACTAAAGATAACATTGCTGACGTTTTAACCAAGTTCATTGATCCACAAACATTCCAACATCTAAATGAATTAATGAAGAAGTGATGGAATAATATGAGATAATTCAACTTGAGGGGGAGTGATAAAGTTTATCAAAGATAATGGATTGAATAATCTATTACTTATACTAAACTTTAAAACTAACTTATAACAGAAATTAGATCACATAATACATTAGGAATCTGAAGAACCGTTGAAAGAGTTCACCGAAAATAATAAGACAAACAGCTCAATATTTATAAACTGGTGAAATCAATATACAGTATTATTAATCAGCAGAGGCTGTAACATTAATAATGTGATTTGTCAATAGTCATGAAATTGACGGGGCTGATAATTGGTAGAGGTCACAAAGTTGAGGAGGCTGGTAATTAGCAGAGGTCACAAAATTAAGGAGGCTGGTAATTAGCCGAATGCAGGAATCGAACCGCTTACCCGACAGGGGTAATTTACAATATGGAATGCAAACTAAGCCACTAAACCAAATGAGTCATTTGATGACAAGATATATATTTTTCAAGTAATATAAAAGAAGGATGAATTCCTTAGGGAAAATAATTTTTGAAAAAAGTCAATTTTATATAGTATAAAGATTTATCTTTTATATGTTATATTTTATTTATTTATATTTATTATATAACTAGAATAACAAGGAAAATTGACCATTATTATCATTTTGAAACTTCGGGAGACAAAATATGGTCTTGCCCCCCCTTAAGGTGTTGGTTGGATGAGTTAACAGGATAGAACGATGATCTGTCGGTAGTGTTAGACAGATTTCTCTCGGGAGCTTGAAGATTGAGATATGTTTTGCTTTTGAGTGTTGACAAATTCTTAGATGTACCATCAGGTGCCGTACTATTGATTGATATAGTATCATTTTCATGAATACGACGTTTAGAGTGACCATGGTGTTGCATCAATACATCGGTTCGCTTGTTGTTGGTGTGGTTGGGGCCTGTCAACAGCTGTTGCCTAGGTGTATTCTTTGGTTTAGGTAAAATACCGGACTCGTTGGGAATGTCAGCACCTTGTGATGTTTGTCTGGATAGATTTAGCAAATCTGTGGAGTTCTTTAGCAACTGATTGTAATGACCAAATAAGTTGCGAGCTTGTTCATTTTGGATTCGATTCCAATGCACTGCTTGTTCATACTGCGTTGCATAATGGGACGCTGATGGCTCTTCCACCATGATTTTATCGGACACATTGTCTTCATGTCTCGATTCACCGTTGCTGTCAGTTGGCAACTTTCTTTCTTTGCTTTTATTATTCCACAACCTCTCCGACGCGCTATCTGTGAGATCAGACGGTTCTTGTTTGGATGGCTCAGATATATCGCCATCTGTATTTGACTCATCTACTTCAGTCAAGATGTCTGTCTCAAATTCCGTGTCGTTCGTCGAAGGGTCGTATTCTGAACCTTCGTCTCGTTCAGTTGTCTTCATGATAACATCCTGTTCTGTGTTATCTGGGTTGTCTCTGGCTGAAGAAGTATTGCCAGGCTTCGATGATGGACTCATACCAGAATTTTTGTGACTGGCCATTGATGCAAAAGATCCTCCGTATGTACCAATACGGGAACTAGATATAGGATCTTCATCGGCGGAGCAGTGGTCTTCACTGTCGAATTCTGTGTGCGTATGGTGGTTTTGAGTCTGGACTTCATCATCATCTGTTGCTAACCCATCATACCAATGAGGCTTTTGAAGTGGAAACATGTCTTTAATACCATGAAAAGCCGAGGTTCTAATGATTGTATTGTCAATAGGGTTATACACCTGGGCTACCTTTGTTGTTTGGTCGTAACCGACAAACACACCTGATAAAGTTTATCAAAGATAATGGATTGAATAATCTATTACTTATACTAAACTTTAGAACTAACTTATAACAGAAATTAGATCACATAATACATTAGGAATCTGAAGAACCGTTGAAAGAGTTCACCGAAAATAATAAGACAAACAGCTCAATATTTATAAACTGGTGAAATCAATATACAGTATTATTAATCAGCAGAGGCTGTAAGATTAATAATGTGATTTGTCAATAGTCATGAAATTGACGGGGCTGATAATTGGTAGAGGTCACAAAGTTGAGGAGGCTGGTAATTAGCAGAGGTCACAAAATTAAGGAGGCTGGTAATTAGCGGAGATCACAAAATTGAGGGGGCTGGTAATTAGTAGAGGTCACGAAATTGAGGGGGCTGGTAATTAGCTGAATGCAGGAATCGAACCGCTTACCCGACAGGGGTAATTTACAATATGGAATGCAAACTAAGCCACTAAACCAAATGAGTCATTTGATGACAAGATATATATTTTTCAAGTAATATAAAAGAAGGATGAATTCCCTAGGGAAAATAAATTTTGGAAAAAGTCAATTTTATATAGTATAAAGATTTATCTTTTATATGTTATATTTTATTTATTTATATTTATTATATAACTAGAATAACAAGGAAAATTGACCATTTTTATCAGATTTCCAATCTTTAACGTACCTAATATGTCACTCTCATCATCATTCAACCAAGACGGTAACTTCATGTTTGAACATGATCTTTCCAAAGACAAATATGACGCTTGTGTCGGAGTTTTGGAAAAGGAGGTTATTAACCTATCCAATGACAAATTTAAGTGGCCGGCTTTCAAAACATGGTTCAGACTTATGTTCCAAGACAGCATGCCTAATTTTAACTTAGCTGAATTTTTCGAACTTGACGAAATTTTCACCGACATTTCGGATATGACCTATTTTGGTAGTTTGCTCATGATGTCTATTAAGAAACATTTCAGTAGAGATGTCTACAAATTTGTTGAAACATACACCAATTTGAAGTTCTACTTCAAGTTAAATTCTGACTTGAATGAAATCAGCTTTATGGATAAACTGACCTTTGATGGATAGAATGTTCATCAAAGGTGGAAAGAACATGGAAGAGGTTGCCACAAGAATCGGCACGGCTAAGCATTTCTTACCGGAAGATCTTACATTTTTGACCTTCTGCTACCACTTACCACGCAAAGAAGCTTACAACTTCTTTAGATCTATAGCAACTAGCAAAGACTTTGATGGTCATGGTTTGGATACTGCTGAAATCTGTCATAAGTACTACAAATACAAGGCAGATAATCCGTGGACAACTGCGGAAGAGGTCAATCAAGTTACACTTAAGAACATCAAACCAAAGAATGTTAGATGTTACAAGTGTGGTAAGAAAGGCCATTTGAAGCATCAATGCAAGGCCAGACATGAAGAAAATAACCATGTCATTGGATTATTTGGCGATGATGCACATGAGAATGACGAAATGGAACAAGCATACATGCTTGAAGTCGATGATGGTCTCATCGAAGATGAAGAAGATCGAGCAGAAATGGAACACCATATTAACAAGGAGGTTTCCAGAGAAGCAGTTTTTATCACTGAGAACAAAACATTCTCGAACAAATCATATGCAACTGAGTTTATTCTTGATACTGGTGCCACCACACACATTGTTAACAACTTGGAATGGTTTGATGATGTGAGATCTGATCCCACCGTTGTCAAAACCATTCAAGGCCAGGTCAAAGCAAACACCAGAGGTAATGTTACATTGCCTAACGGGATTGTGCTAACCAACGCCGTTTATTTGGAAAACATCCAACGGAACATCATCTCGGTGTCCAAACTAGTGATGGATGGCTATTCATGTTTTCAAGAAGGTAAACATGGTAATTACTACTCACTTATCGTGAAAGACGGTTGCACATATATGAGAGTTCCTATGAAAAATATGTTATTTGCTATTGGATGGAAAAACATGAACATGAAAAAGGAAAAGTGTTATATGTCAATGGCAAAAGTCATGGCGCACGGTGAAAGAACAAGTAAGGGTCCACATGTTATTTCAAACGCGAAACAAAGTGACGGTTGGTTAGACGCACACAAAGCGTTCGGCCATGCGTCTAAGAATCAAATGAAAACAGCAGGCTACAAACAAATGGGCAACTGTTTAACATGTGATGCAAATGTTACCAAGACCACTGGTACCACAGACACCAATCACTATAAGGTTGGAGAAATGATCCAAGCGGACGTTATTACCTCTATGTATAAATCCAATTGTGCAATCTACAGTGACCGGTGTACTAAATTCATTATTGGTTATGTTGTGGACAGTCGGTCCAAAGTATCAGAATGTACAGTTCAAGCATTAAAAACGTTTAGAAACTTGGCAAGCATCAAAGGATACAACATCTGCTATCTCAGAGCTGACAACGAGTTTGACACAAAGGCAATCAACCATTACTGTAATGCCGAAGGCATTATAACCCAGTTCACTGCTCCACATAGCAGTTATCAAAATGGAGGTGCCGAAAATATCAACAAAATGGTCAAACACAAAATCAGACTGATGATGATGGAGTCAGGCTTGGACAAATCGTTCTGGACATTTGCTTTTAGACATGTGCTATTCATTCTGAACTATATTCCCAGAAATAACGAGACACAATCAGCGTGGACAAAACTCACAGGCAGAACCAAAACCCTTGCTAACATGATTCCGTTTGGTTGTCTAACATTCTATTACAACTATGAAAATGACCAAAAGATTTTCACCAAACAGAAATCAGGCGTGTTTGTCGGTTACGACCAAACAACAAAAGGTAGCCCAGGTGTATAACCCTATTGACAATACAATCATTAGAACCTCAGCTTTTCATGGTATTAAAGACATGTTTCCACTTCAAAAGCCTCATTGGTATGATGGGTTAGCAACAGATGATGATGAAGTCCAGACTCAAAACCACCATACGCACACAGAATTCGACAGTGAAGACCACTGCTCCGCCGATGAAGATCCTATATCTAGTTCCCGTATTGGTACATACGGAGGATCTTTTGCATCTATGGACAGTCACAAAAATTCTGGTATGAGTCCATCATCGAAGCCTGGCAATACTTCTTCAGCCAGAGACAACCCTGATAACACAGAACAGGATGTTATCATGAAGACAACTGAACGAGACGAAGGTTCAGAGTACGACCCTTCGACGAACGACACGGAATTTGAGACAGACATCTTGACTGAAGTAGATGAGTCAAATACAGATGGCGATATATCTGAGCCATCCAAACAAGAACCGTCTGATCTCACAGATAGCGCGTCGGAGAGGTTGTGGAGTAATAAAAGCAAAGAAAGAAAGCTGCTAACTGACAGCAACGGTGAATCGAGACATGAAGACAATGTGTCCGATAAAATCATGGTGGAAGAGCCATCAGCGTCCCATTATGCAACGCAGTATGAACAAGCAGTGCATTGGAATCGAATCCAAAATGAACAAGCTCGCAACTTATTTGGCCATTACAATCAGTTGCTAAAGAACTCCACAGATTTGCTAAATCTATCCAGACAAACATCACAAGGTGCTGACATTCCCAACGAGTCCGGTATTTTACCTAAACCAAAGAATACACCTAGGCAACAGCTGTTGACAGGCCCCAACCACACCAACAACAAGCGAACCGATGTATTGATGCAACACCATGGTCACTCTAAACGTCGTATTCACGAAAATGATACTATATCAATCAATAGTACGGCACCTGATGGTACATCTAAGAATTTGTCAACACTCAAAAGCAAAACATATCTCAATCTTCAAGCTCCCGAGAGAAATCTGTCTAACACTACCGACAGATCATCGTTCTATCCTGTTAACTCATCCAACCAACACCTTAAGGGGGGGCAAGACCATATTTTGTCTCCCGAAGTTTCAAAATATGGTAACAACAACTACCAAGATAAAGTTATTGCCGATGAAATTAATGTGTTGGTAGACAAGCTAAAGTACAGAATACCCGAGACATTGACAGAAGCATTGAGAACACCACAAGCCAAACAATGGTTGCGTGCTGCTGAGAAAGAATACAATTCGATGCTGGAGAACAATGTGTTCACACTTGTCAAAAGATCAAACATCCCCAAGAATGCGTTGGTAGTGCAAAGCAGATGGGTATTCAGTGTCAAAGAATGTTAAGGTTGACGATGATACGTCCGATATCAAATCACAAGAAGAGTTCAAAGCAAGAATTGTTGCCAAGGGATTCACTCAGGAGAAAGGAGTCAACTATGTTGACAAATACTCTCCGGTTATGAGATATGAGAACTTCAGACTAGTCTTAGCCATCGCCGCAATGGCAAAATGGGAACTTCGTCAACTAGATGCCAAAAATGCTTTTCTAAATGGCAAACTGGATTATGAGGTGTTTCTAAAGCCTCCTACCGGCACCACAAAACAATCCGGGTATGTTTGGAAACTAGACAGAAGTCTCTATGGGCTGAAACAGTCCCCGAGAATATGGTTTCTAACAATTGAGAAAGTGTTGCTGGATAACGGTTTCAAATCGTCAATATTGGAACCATGTATGTTTTGGAAAACAAACTGCATCATGTTGATATATGTTGATGACATCCTAATTGCCGGAAAGGATAAGAAAACAAGAGATGCAGCTGCCGATATTCTAAAGAAATATTTTGTCATGAAAGATATGGGAAAACCAAGGGTGTTCCTCGGAATGACAATTCATCAGCTGAACAATAATGAGGGATATCTACTCAACATGGAAGATACTTTGGACAAAATGGAAAAGGATCACAATGTTGAACCATGCCAACGGAAACTAAACACCCCTATAGTCAAAGGTTTTGATAAGAACGAGATACAGTCCAAACCACTGAATGAACATGATCACAGGCAGTACCGATCCATCGTAGGCCTACTCCTCTTTATTGCCAATACTGTTAGACTGGACATTGCATTTGCAGTATCATATTTATCAAGAATGGTGGACAAACCCACAGAGCATCATATGAAGGGTGCTAGAAGAACAGTGCAATATTTAGTACAAACAAAACAACACGGCCTAATATTCAAGAACCGCAAATTCCAACTACCATATAAAGACTTCAGGTATCTGGACAAAACCGGAGACGTCATCATTCAAGACTACGCACGAGAAGGCCAATATAAAATTCAAGTGTTTTCGGATGCTGACTGGGCAGGAGATATCACAGACAGGAAATCACAGTCCGGAAGTATTGTTCTGCTAAATGGGAACATCATTGACTGGTCTTCAAGAAAACAAGATTGCGTAGCTTCATCCACAGCAGAGAGTGAATATATCGCTCTGAGTGATGCTGTCAAAACAGGCCAATACTTCAAGAACATACTCAAGGAAATGATGATTGATGTGAAATACATAAACGCCATATGTGATAACTGCTCCGCCAATACATTGGCCGCACACAATACTCTACACAAGAAAACCAAACATATTGATATCCGTTATCATTATATCAGATCATTGGTAGACAGAAAGCTAGTGAAACTCAATTATGTGAATACTAAAGATAACATTGCTGACGTTTTAACCAAGTTCATTGATCCACAAACATTCCAACATCTAAATGAATTAATGAAGAAGTGATGGAATAATATGAGATAATTCAACTTGAGGGGGAGTGATAAAGTTTATCAAAGATAATGGATTGAATAATCTATTACTTATACTAAACTTTAGAACTAACTTATAACAGAAATTAGATCACATAATACATTAGGAATCTGAAGAACCGTTGAAAGAGTTCACCGAAAATAATAAGACAAACAGCTCAATATTTATAAACTGGTGAAATCAATATACAGTATTATTAATCAGCAGAGGCTGTAAGATTAATAATGTGATTTGTCAATAGTCATGAAATTGACGGGGCTGATAATTGGTAGAGGTCACAAAGTTGAGGAGGCTGGTAATTAGCAGAGGTCACAAAATTAAGGAGGCTGGTAATTAGTGGAGATCACAAAATTAAGGAGGCTGGTAATTAGTAGAGGTCACGAAATTGAGGGGGCTGGTAATTAGCTGAATGCAGGAATCGAACCGCTTACCCGACAGGGGTAATTTACAATATGGAATGCAAACTAAGCCACTAAACCAAATGAGTCATTTGATGACAAGATATATATTTTTCAAGTAATATAAAAGAAGGATGAATTCCCTAGGGAAAATAAATTTTGGAAAAAGTCAATTTTATATAGTATAAAGATTTATCTTTTATATGTTATATTTTATTTATTTATATTTATTATATAACTAGAATAACAAGGAAAATTGACCATTTTTATCAACACCTGATTTCTGTTTGGTGAAAATCTTTTGGTCATTTTCATAGTTGTAATAGAATGTTAGACAACCAAACGTAATCATGTTAGCAAGGGTTTTGGTTCTGCCTGTGAGTTTTGTCCACGCTGATTGTGTCTCGGTATTTCTGGGAATATAGTTCAGAATGAATAGCACATGTCTAAAAGCAAATGTCCAGAACGATTTGTCCAAGCCTGACTCCATCATCATCAGTCTGATTTTGTGTTTGACCATTTTGTTGATATTTTCGGCACCTCCATTTTGATAACTGCTATGTGGAGCAGTGAACTGGGTTATAATGCCTTCGGCATTACAGTAATGGTTGATTGCCTTTGTGTCAAACTCGTTGTCAGCTCTGAAATAGCAGATGTTGTATCCTTTGATGCTTGCCAAGTTTCTAAACGTTTTTAATGCTTGAACTGTACATTCTGATACTTTGGACCGACTGTCCACAACATAACCAATAATGAATTTAGTACACCGGTCACTGTAGATTGCACAATTGGATTTATACATAGAGGTAATAACGTCCGCTTGGATCGTTTCTCCAACCTTATAGTGATTGGTGTCTGTGGTACCAGTGGTCTTGGTAACATTTGCATCACATGTTAAACAGTTGCCCATTTGTTTGTAGCCTGCTGTTTTCATTTGATTCTTAGACGCATGGCCGAACGCTTTGTGTGCGTCTAACCAACCGTCACTTTGTTTCGCGTTTGAAATAACATGTGGACCCTTACTTGTTCTTTCACCGTGCGCCATGACTTTTGCCATTGACATATAACACTTTTCCTTTTTCATGTTCATGTTTTTCCATCCAATAGCAAATAACATATTTTTCATAGGAACTCTCATATATGTGCAACCGTCTTTCACGATAAGTGAGTAGTAATTACCATGTTTACCTTCTTGAAAACATGAATAGCCATCCATCACTAGTTTGGACACCGAGATGATGTTCCGTTGGATGTTTTCCAAATAAACGGCGTTGGTTAGCACAATCCCGTTAGGCAATGTAACATTACCTCTGGTGTTTGCTTTGACCTGGCCTTGAATGGTTTTGACAACGGTGGGATCAGATCTCACATCACCAAACCATTCCAAGTTGTTAACAATGTGTGTGGTGGCACCAGTATCAAGAATAAACTCAGTTGCATATGATTTGTTCGAGAATGTTTTGTTCTCAGTGATAAAAACTGCTTCTCTGGAAACCTCCTTGTTAATATGGTGTTCCATTTCTGCTCGATCTTCTTCATCTTCGATGAGACCATCATCGACTTCAAGCATGTATGCTTGTTCCATTTCGTCATTCTCATGTGCATCATCGCCAAATAATCCAATGACATGGTTATTTTCTTCATGTCTGGCCTTGCATTGATGCTTCAAATGGCCTTTCTTACCACACTTGTAACATCTAACATTCTTTGGTTTGATGTTCTTAAGTGTAACTTGATTGACCTCTTCCGCAGTTGTCCACGGATTATCTGCCTTGTATTTGTAGTACTTATGACAGATTTCAGCAGTATCCAAACCATGACCATCAAAGTCTTTGCTAGTTGCTATAGATCTAAAGAAGTTGTAAGCTTCTTTGCGTGGTAAGTGGTAGCAGAAGGTCAAAAATGTAAGATCTTCCGGTAAGAAATGCTTAGCCGTGCCGATTCTTGTGGCAACCTCTTCCATGTTCTTTCCACCTTTGATGAACATTCTGTCCATCAAGGTCAGTTTATCCATAAAGCTGATTTCATTCAAGTCAGAATTTAACTTGAAGTAGAACTTCAAATTGGTGTATGTTTCAACAAATTTGTAGACATCTCTACTGAAATGTTTCTTAATAGACATCATGAGCAAACTGCCAAAATAGGTCATATCCGAAATGTCGGTGAAAATTTCGTCAAGTTCGAAAAATTCACCTAAGTTAAAATTAGGCATGCTGTCTTGGAACATAAGTCTGAACCATGTTTTGAAAGCCGGCCACTTAAATTTGTCATTGGATAGGTTAATAACCTCCTTTTCCAAAACTCCGACACAAGCGTCATATTTGTCTTTGGAAAGATCATGTTCAAACATGAAGTTACCGTCTTGGTTGAATGATGATGAGAGTGACATATTAGGTACGTTAAAGATTGGAAATCTGATAAAAATGGTCAATTTTCCTTGTTATTCTAGTTACATAATAGATATAAATAAATAAAATATAACATATAAAAGATAAATCTGTATACTATACAAAATTGAGTTTCCAAAAGTTATTTTCCCTAAGGAATTCATCCTTCTTTTATATTACTTGAAAAATATATATCTTGTCATCAAATGACTCATTTGGTTTAGTGGCTTAGTTTGCATTCCATATTGTAATTTACCCCTGTCGGGTAAGCGATTCGATTCTTGCATTCGGCTAAGTACCAGCCTCCTCAATTTCGTGACCTCTACTAATTACCAGCCTCCTTAATTTTGTGATCTCCACTAATTACCAGCCCCGTCAATTTCATGACTGTTGACAAATCACATTATTAATGTTACAGCCTCTGCTGATTAATAATACTGTATATTGATTTCACCAGTTTATAAATATTGAGCTGTTTGTCTTATTATTTTCGGTGAACTCTTTCAACGGTTCTTCAGATTCCTAATGTATTATGTGATCTAATTTCTGTTATAAGTTAGTTTTAAAGTTTAGTATAAGTAATAGATTATTCAATCCATTATCTTTGATAAACTTTATCATGATTGTGTCTCGTTATTTCTGGGAATATAGTTCAGAATGAATAGCACATGTCTAAAAGCAAATGTCCAGAACGATTTGTCCAAGCCTGACTCCATCATCATCAGTCTGATTTTGTGTTTGACCATTTTGTTGATATTTTCGGCACCTCCATTTTGATAACTGCTATGTGGAGCAGTGAACTGGGTTATAATGCCTTCGGCATTACAGTAATGGTTGATTGCCTTTGTGTCAAACTCGTTGTCAGCTCTGAAATAGCAGATGTTGTATCCTTTGATGCTTGCCAAGTTTCTAAACGTTTTTAATGCTTGAACTGTACATTCTGATACTTTGGACCGACTGTCCACAACATAACCAATAATGAATTTAGTACACCGGTCACTGTAGATTGCACAATTGGATTTATACATAGAGGTAATAACGTCCGCTTGGATCGTTTCTCCAACCTTATAGTGATTGGTGTCTGTGGTACCAGTGGTCTTGGTAACATTTGCATCACATGTTAAACAGTTGCCCATTTGTTTGTAGCCTGCTGTTTTCATTTGATTCTTAGACGCATGGCCGAACGCTTTGTGTGCGTCTAACCAACCGTCACTTTGTTTCGCGTTTGAAATAACATGTGGACCCTTACTTGTTCTTTCACCGTGCGCCATGACTTTTGCCATTGACATATAACACTTTTCCTTTTTCATGTTCATGTTTTTCCATCCAATAGCAAATAACATATTTTTCATAGGAACTCTCATATATGTGCAACCGTCTTTCACGATAAGTGAGTAGTAATTACCATGTTTACCTTCTTGAAAACATGAATAGCCATCCATCACTAGTTTGGACACCGAGATGATGTTCCGTTGGATGTTTTCCAAATAAACGGCGTTGGTTAGCACAATCCCGTTAGGCAATGTAACATTACCTCTGGTGTTTGCTTTGACCTGGCCTTGAATGGTTTTGACAACGGTGGGATCAGATCTCACATCACCAAACCATTCCAAGTTGTTAACAATGTGTGTGGTGGCACCAGTATCAAGAATAAACTCAGTTGCATATGATTTGTTCGAGAATGTTTTGTTCTCAGTGATAAAAACTGCTTCTCTGGAAACCTCCTTGTTAATATGGTGTTCCATTTCTGCTCGATCTTCTTCATCTTCGATGAGACCATCATCGACTTCAAGCATGTATGCTTGTTCCATTTCGTCATTCTCATGTGCATCATCGCCAAATAATCCAATGACATGGTTATTTTCTTCATGTCTGGCCTTGCATTGATGCTTCAAATGGCCTTTCTTACCACACTTGTAACATCTAACATTCTTTGGTTTGATGTTCTTAAGTGTAACTTGATTGACCTCTTCCGCAGTTGTCCACGGATTATCTGCCTTGTATTTGTAGTACTTATGACAGATTTCAGCAGTATCCAAACCATGACCATCAAAGTCTTTGCTAGTTGCTATAGATCTAAAGAAGTTGTAAGCTTCTTTGCGTGGTAAGTGGTAGCAGAAGGTCAAAAATGTAAGATCTTCCGGTAAGAAATGCTTAGCCGTGCCGATTCTTGTGGCAACCTCTTCCATGTTCTTTCCACCTTTGATGAACATTCTGTCCATCAAGGTCAGTTTATCCATAAAGCTGATTTCATTCAAGTCAGAATTTAACTTGAAGTAGAACTTCAAATTGGTGTATGTTTCAACAAATTTGTAGACATCTCTACTGAAATGTTTCTTAATAGACATCATGAGCAAACTGCCAAAATAGGTCATATCCGAAATGTCGGTGAAAATTTCGTCAAGTTCGAAAAATTCACCTAAGTTAAAATTAGGCATGCTGTCTTGGAACATAAGTCTGAACCATGTTTTGAAAGCCGGCCACTTAAATTTGTCATTGGATAGGTTAATAACCTCCTTTTCCAAAACTCCGACACAAGCGTCATATTTGTCTTTGGAAAGATCATGTTCAAACATGAAGTTACCGTCTTGGTTGAATGATGATGAGAGTGACATATTAGGTACGTTAAAGATTGGAAATCTGATAAAAATGGTCAATTTTCCTTGTTATTCTAGTTACATAATAGATATAAATAAATAAAATATAACATATAAAAGATAAATCTGTATACTATACAAAATTGAGTTTCCAAAAGTTATTTTCCCTAAGGAATTCATCCTTCTTTTATATTACTTGAAAAATATATATCTTGTCATCAAATGACTCATTTGGTTTAGTGGCTTAGTTTGCATTCCATATTGTAATTTACCCCTGTCGGGTAAGCGATTCGATTCTTGCATTCGGCTAAGTACCAGCCTCCTCAATTTCGTGACCTCTACTAATTACCAGCCTCCTTAATTTTGTGATCTCCACTAATTACCAGCCCCGTCAATTTCATGACTGTTGACAAATCACATTATTAATGTTACAGCCTCTGCTGATTAATAATACTGTATATTGATTTCACCAGTTTATAAATATTGAGCTGTTTGTCTTATTATTTTCGGTGAACTCTTTCAACGGTTCTTCAGATTCCTAATGTATTATGTGATCTAATTTCTGTTATAAGTTAGTTTTAAAGTTTAGTATAAGTAATAGATTATTCAATCCATTATCTTTGATAAACTTTATCATGATTGTGTCTCGTTATTTCTGGGAATATAGTTCAGAATGAATAGCACATGTCTAAAAGCAAATGTCCAGAACGATTTGTCCAAGCCTGACTCCATCATCATCAGTCTGATTTTGTGTTTGACCATTTTGTTGATATTTTCGGCACCTCCATTTTGATAACTGCTATGTGGAGCAGTGAACTGGGTTATAATGCCTTCGGCATTACAGTAATGGTTGATTGCCTTTGTGTCAAACTCGTTGTCAGCTCTGAAATAGCAGATGTTGTATCCTTTGATGCTTGCCAAGTTTCTAAACGTTTTTAATGCTTGAACTGTACATTCTGATACTTTGGACCGACTGTCCACAACATAACCAATAATGAATTTAGTACACCGGTCACTGTAGATTGCACAATTGGATTTATACATAGAGGTAATAACGTCCGCTTGGATCGTTTCTCCAACCTTATAGTGATTGGTGTCTGTGGTACCAGTGGTCTTGGTAACATTTGCATCACATGTTAAACAGTTGCCCATTTGTTTGTAGCCTGCTGTTTTCATTTGATTCTTAGACGCATGGCCGAACGCTTTGTGTGCGTCTAACCAACCGTCACTTTGTTTCGCGTTTGAAATAACATGTGGACCCTTACTTGTTCTTTCACCGTGCGCCATGACTTTTGCCATTGACATATAACACTTTTCCTTTTTCATGTTCATGTTTTTCCATCCAATAGCAAATAACATATTTTTCATAGGAACTCTCATATATGTGCAACCGTCTTTCACGATAAGTGAGTAGTAATTACCATGTTTACCTTCTTGAAAACATGAATAGCCATCCATCACTAGTTTGGACACCGAGATGATGTTCCGTTGGATGTTTTCCAAATAAACGGCGTTGGTTAGCACAATCCCGTTAGGCAATGTAACATTACCTCTGGTGTTTGCTTTGACCTGGCCTTGAATGGTTTTGACAACGGTGGGATCAGATCTCACATCACCAAACCATTCCAAGTTGTTAACAATGTGTGTGGTGGCACCAGTATCAAGAATAAACTCAGTTGCATATGATTTGTTCGAGAATGTTTTGTTCTCAGTGATAAAAACTGCTTCTCTGGAAACCTCCTTGTTAATATGGTGTTCCATTTCTGCTCGATCTTCTTCATCTTCGATGAGACCATCATCGACTTCAAGCATGTATGCTTGTTCCATTTCGTCATTCTCATGTGCATCATCGCCAAATAATCCAATGACATGGTTATTTTCTTCATGTCTGGCCTTGCATTGATGCTTCAAATGGCCTTTCTTACCACACTTGTAACATCTAACATTCTTTGGTTTGATGTTCTTAAGTGTAACTTGATTGACCTCTTCCGCAGTTGTCCACGGATTATCTGCCTTGTATTTGTAGTACTTATGACAGATTTCAGCAGTATCCAAACCATGACCATCAAAGTCTTTGCTAGTTGCTATAGATCTAAAGAAGTTGTAAGCTTCTTTGCGTGGTAAGTGGTAGCAGAAGGTCAAAAATGTAAGATCTTCCGGTAAGAAATGCTTAGCCGTGCCGATTCTTGTGGCAACCTCTTCCATGTTCTTTCCACCTTTGATGAACATTCTGTCCATCAAGGTCAGTTTATCCATAAAGCTGATTTCATTCAAGTCAGAATTTAACTTGAAGTAGAACTTCAAATTGGTGTATGTTTCAACAAATTTGTAGACATCTCTACTGAAATGTTTCTTAATAGACATCATGAGCAAACTGCCAAAATAGGTCATATCCGAAATGTCGGTGAAAATTTCGTCAAGTTCGAAAAATTCACCTAAGTTAACATTAGGAATGCTATCTTGGAGCACAAGTCTAAACCATGTTTTGAAAGCAGGCCATTTGAATTTGTCAGTTGATAACTTAATAACTTCTTACTCCAAACCAGCGACGTAAATGTAGTATTTACCTTTAGTGAGCTCTTGTTCAATAGTGTAGTCACCATCTCGATTGTATGATGATAGGAATGATGCAAATTGCACGTTTCAAAGCTTAGAAATTTAAAAAGTGCCCAATTAGGCATATCATTTTAGTTATAAGATTGATATAAAAGAAGTATAATCTTCATAGTAATATATAGACAATTTATATGATATGAAATTTACTTCGATAAGAATATTCCTATTATGGGAAATATTCTCCCCTTCCTATTCACTTGAGATTGCACAAAGTTTTACCAAATGACTAGTCTGATTTTAATTATTGCTGTGATTTAATTTAAAGTTTGATATAAATAAATAACTGTTTGGCTCATAACTTATGAGGCTTTATTAACGCAGCATTTGAATAAACGAGTGAACAAGTAGCAAAGTAGCATAACATTATTGAACTGTATCATAAACGCAATAAAGTTTATATAACGTTTAAATGAACAACCACAACCAAGTGACTTGAACAGCTATTTTAGTAATCAGTTAATTCGTCTCTTTTGTATTCACTTGATCGTGTCTTGAATTCATGTATCTGTTCTTGTTTATGATCAGTTGTGTCTTGCATCATTACTTGCTTATCTTGTTTGTCAGGCACTTGATACATAGTAACCCTCAAATCCTTCAGAATTTGAACCCTGTTTACCCATGAACTAGTTTCAATTTATTTTTTTCCATCTTTATTTTGTAAATAACGGAGTCACATTTAAAAAATCAGAATGGGATATGTAAAATAATTTTAATATCTTGTAACCAGGAGAAAAGATGTTGAATGATATATACAGAAACTTATATTTTTAGAATTTGATCCTTAAATTTTCATCAGTAAAATATTGATACATGCGGCCATTGCATACTGGGAATAAGAATTACACCAGATGCTTTTTGAACATCAAAGGCGCAAGTGGTTTAGTGGTAAAATTCAACGTTGCCATCGTTGAGCCCCTGGTTCGATTCCGGGCTTGCGCAGTTGTCCGAGATAGTTTAGTGGCTAGAATTTCCGCTTGTCACGCGGGGGACCGGGGTTCAATTCCCCGTCTCGGAGATGTTTTTTTATTTTCGATCAAATTGTTCAGAGCACCATAACAATATTCTCTGTTTTTGTTATTTAATTACAGAATCAAAGTTGGATCTTTTTATTATATATTTAATTAAACAAGTAAATTATTTTCTCTTTCATAATCGCAGATTATTTCTTCGTTTGAAATTCCAATTAAATTCAAATCTTCCCTCGAAATAATTAAATTGGATTTTGAAAAGTTAGTCAAAAGAGATTTTTCGTTAATATAATCACTGACTCTTTTGGAAACATAACTCCAATCGTTCCTCAAAACAATTCTTCTATATAGAAGTTTCATCAGTGTTTCACTTTTGATGTTATTGTTGCAACTGTCAATATCATTACTACTATCAGTACTACTAACAGTGTTGCTGGCAAACGGCGCATAGTTGTTCAGTAAATGTAAAATCTTACAAATCATCTCCCCAATAAAATCTTCAGCAATGCATGCCCTTATATCATCTTGTGGGTAATCGTTCTTCAGCGGAAATTCATCTGTAAATATGCCCGATTCATGGATAGGGAAAAATGATGTCAACGTAACAAACGTAATGACTTCCGTCAATGATATAAATGTTTTTGCAACGATTTTTTCGTATATTTTTTTAATTTCTAATCTGAACGATTTGAAATCATTATTTGATAAATATTCAGTTTCATACAATTGGTTTGTATCATAATTGTTTGATATCATTCCAAAATTACTCATCTTTGAATACATGTATTCTTGAATTGAAACCAAAGTTAGTGAGCTATTGAATGTTGTTATTAAATTTCGCTTATACATTCCACTTGACTCACTTTTGCAAATCGCTGTGAGTTTTCCTACACTCGATTGAAATTTCATCTTTTTCAATGGATTTGATTCTTCTTTTGACAAATAATCCGACATCTTTTCACTTATTCCATCAAAGTTTTGTGTTTGAATATCATGTATCCAAGCAAACTCATAATATTCGGGATGATCTAATAAAAATTCACTCAAGAAATCAGAATGTTTTTGGAAGTTGTTTAACATAATATTAATTTTATTTGATTTGATATATTGTTTGAAGAGCGTTGTAGCAAATTCATAGCCGAATAATTCAAAATAGTTGTCGAATTCAAATTCAACGTCTGTTGCCAAGTTAGTGAATTCAATATCCGATATAAGCTGTTCATTATATAAACTTTGAAGTGTTTCCCGTTTACTCTCTAATAATAATGATAAACTCATGAAGTCTCTATATTTGGTCACAAGTGGAACTATATCGTCCTGTTTATTAAGCACAATGAAAATATGGATCCATTTATTTTTATCCTTTTCTAAAAGATTATTAAATTCGGGCAAAATGCTGTTATTTTTAACAACTCTATTGGATTTCAAGAAGTTCACAATTTCATTATTTGAATAATATAAAACAAATGATAATCCAATCAAAATTTCGTTATATTTGTTTTTAGTACTTTCATTCTCACATTCATTCGATAGATTATATATTATTCTAGTAACATCATTCATGCTTTTAATTAAATCAAAATGATCCAGGAGAACAATTGAATTACTGAAGTCATTGATATATTTTTTGAAATCATCATCTAACTTTATAAGCGATCCAATGAATAAATCCTTCAATAAAGATGACAATTGTATAATCAATGTTTCATTACTTGAATCCAAAACATACCTAATAAATTCAAAAATCAAATTCAAAATATCTTTGCAATTCCTTTGAACATATTGAGCAAATGAATTGGAATAATCTAAATTCTTCAAACAGTTATTCATTTCGTCCAATAATTTGCTTTCAGCACATAATTGATAAAACTTCTCGTTGACCGAAAGCAGTCCACAAGCTTTCAAAAGTTTCAATTTGAATTCATCATCATCGATTGCACAATTATTTGATGCATAAATAATTAATTTTTTAATTAAATCAACTCTATTAAATAGTGTCTTTTCAATCGTAACCTCATTAAGTTTTATTGGCATTGTGTTGTTTTCTAAAATTTGTTCAGATATATTAATAATTGCCGTTTTCACAATACTGTCATCGACAAATATTGAACTATCTTTTAGATCGAAAATTATTTTTGATGAATCATTAGAATATGTCAAATATTGAGTGATACGATCTTCCACAAAACTTAATGCATCGTTTAAGACCCCTGACTTTTTAAAGTAAAATTCAATTATACCCTCATTTGTTAAGATAAATAATGTATGTTTTATAGTTTCAATCGAATTTACTTCATAAATATTCAGTGAAGGTTCAAAACATATGATTTCATGCCAAGAAGAAGTATTGCTTTGATAAGCCAAGTCCAAAACAATCAGCTTATTATCATTTCTTATAACAATTGAACTTTTATTGTTTTGAGCATCCTCCATTAAAAATAATTTTGGACTTGTCAATTTTTCGTTTTTACTCATCAAAGGAAGTTGAAAGCTTGAAATGATTTTAGGATTCTCTGTTTCATTGAAGTCATAGATTAAACTTGCCAGCCTGTTATCTTCATTTAACACCAAGAAAACCCCTCTTTTGTCACTGTCTCCATTTGAAATCGAGAATTGAAAATCCAAAAATTTGACTGATTCATTATTAAATACTGTCATATCAATTTGGTGTTTCAAAACAAAAGACGAACTACCAGTAATATTTTCGATAAACGAAACAAGTCCTGTTGATTCAAGTATTACAATCAATTTTGTGACGGGAGATGAATCATATGATTTCAATGAAACAATCCGACTCGAATTTTCCAGTTCCTTTATACTGTATGATTTCGACAACATAAAACTCATCAGCGGTCTATTACTAAAGATTTGATTGTAAGTGATTGCCGACTCACCAAATTGATTTTTAAAATTAATTTGGATGACCCTCTTTTGCGAGGTTGTGACCATAATGCTGTTTTCTTGGAATTGTTCAATGCCGATTAAGAATTCTGCATTGAATAACTTGACCCTACTTTTCAACATATTTTGCAATATACTCAATGAAGCCGACAATTTGATTGATTCAAAGAATACCAAATCACCTGAAATTGGGTCAATTATAACCAAATCAGGTTTTAAGGAATTAACGGGATTCAAAATCACCGTACATAACGGTAACACCGAATATTCGTTAGCTGTGTAATGGAACTCAAAAACAAACGGATTTTTTTCATGTGTTTTGAAACTGTAAGCTATGATACGGTACGATGTGGTCAAGATTGCGATTGTTTCCGAAACAATTTCGAAATTCAGCAGTGTTTCATCGTCGTTTAGTTTTGGCAGGTTCTTATATTTATTTGCTAATGAATAGTATTGTGAATCATAAATCAAATCCCCCTTATTTGTCTTTTCCAGTTCTTCATGTCCATCTACACCTGCATCCCTATCACTTTGCTCACAATGAACATCGTCCTTAGTATTAACACTGTCGTTGTTTACACCATCTTTCTCAACTGGTTTTGCAACCTCCTTTCTTTTGAATCGATCGGCGGAAAATTTAAGTCCTTCCATTGTCACTTCAACAACACACACCTCTCCCTTCAGATAGAGTCAATTTGATTTCTCAATACAACCAACTCCTCCAACTTATTAAGTTATTGATTATCGAAGTAGAGAACCGAAATCTGCTAAATTGCTAACTAAGTAAACAAAAGGGCAAAGTCTAACAGATATATAGAACCCAATTATAGGTTTTACCTCGATGCTGAGAAAATGCCAAATTCTTTTTTTACGCAATAAATTTTTTATTAAAATTTTTTTAATTACTTTTTTTTTCAAAAAAAAAATTTGGAAATTTTTCATGTACTTTTTGTTTAACATCAGAAACAACGTATCTATAGCGTAAGACTGGTAGAGAGTCAGTGGAAGATCAAAAGCAAGAGACTAACAATAATGATCAGATCAACAAAACCTAAAAATGCCCGTTCAAAGCGTGCAGTTGAAAAGAAAGAGTCGAAAATCGTCGAAAACACCAAAAATGCACTTTTCATTCCAGGTAATTCATCAAATCAAGCATTACACAATATAACAATCGATTTAAGTTCATTGAAGAAACCATATATCAAGCGTTTTACAAAGAAGAACGACATCCTGCCATTTGAAGATAGTACAAGTTTGGAATTTTTGAGTGAAAAAAATGATTCATCATTAATAGTCTTATCGACAAATAACAAGAAAAGACCTAATAACTTGACATTCATCAGAACATTTGATTTCAAAATTTATGATATGGTTGAATTACAAGTGTTATCGGACTTCAAGTTATTTCAGGATTTCAAAAAGAGTACATTCCAGGTCGGTTTGAAACCACTATTTACATTCCAAGGTCACATTTTTGATATAAATCCAACATTCATCCAAATCAAATCATTGTTTTTGGATATGTTTCATGGCGAATCATCCAATTTACAAGATGTTGCAGGTCTGCAGTATGTTATTTCAGTTTCTGCAGTCGAAGAAGATGACAACGATACTGCCATTGCAAAATTGCCATTGGTTTATTTCAGAGTCTATAAAATAAAATCCTTTAAATCGAATGAACCAAAATTGGCCAGAATCGAGTTGGAAGAAACCGGCCCAAGATTAAATTTCAAAATAGGTAGAGTTCAACATGTTGATCCAGAAATGGAAAAGGAAGCATTCAAGATTCCAAAGCAATTGCAACCAAAGGAAAGAAAGAATATCCAAACCGATTCAATTGGTGATCAAGTTGCTAAGATTCATGTTGGTACTCAAGATTTAAGCAGATTACAAACTAGAAAGATGAAAGGTTTGAAGAGTAGGTATGATCAAGTTAATTCGGAAGAAGAAGATGACGACGACGACGACGACGACGACGAAGAATTTGTTGACGCAGTAAGTGATGGAGAAGACATAGTCGATGATGAAGAAGACCATTCAGCAAAAAGAAGAAAGTTAGAAGCAACTAACCTTTAAGCCTGTGCCTTCTGTATAGCATTTATCAATTTCCTTTTGTAATTTTATATTCTTTTTTATGTTAGTTATAAACACTTGAATATACCATAAACAACAAATACAAATACAAATATAAACACAAAAACAGTAACAATATTTATAATATATGATCTCTTTTACTTTAATAGAATTTATCATTAAATATATCATCATCATCACCGCCTCTACAGTTTGACGGAAAGGGTGAAGATATAGTGCTTGGACCATTGAAAAAGCAATATTTTTTAATCAATTCTGCATAGTTCTTGGAATTAACATCGCATATACTATCATTATCGTTATCCTGAGTTGATTCGTTTTTTTGTATTGTATCGTTATTCTGAGTGATCTCAGTATTCTTGATCGTTTCGTCATTCTTAGTTTCGTCATTCTTAGTTTTGTTATTTTCATCCAAACCTTCGGATTTTGTATTCACTTTAATGTTATTACCATTAATAACATCTGAATGCCTATTGTTGCTTGAAATAATCGATTCATGGGTATTTATTATTTCATCATGCTTGTTCTCATGTCCTTCGCTGTTGCAAAAGTCTTTTTGAGTGGTTTCAGCGTTGTCTTTCACAATATTACCGGACATTTGTGGCATATTTTTATTATTCTTTGTATCAAAACTTCTAGATTTTTTCAAGCTTATTATATTTTTATTTGGATCGATACTAAAGTTTAATGGATTTGACAGTGCATCGCCATCTTTCTGATTCTTTGAATGAAAATGAAAATTTTTTAAACTTTTTTTAATTGAATTTATATCCGATTTTATAGTTGGTGAAGATGAGTTATTGGTGGAGTTTTCACTTGATTTATTACTCATGAAAACCAGAGTATAATTTTTTAAATGGTTGTTATCCCAAAATATCTGATTGCCTATGCTAAATTTAATACAAAATTCAACTTTGGGAAGTGTATTGTAGTCATTAAATTTATAAAATTTCTCAAATAATAGAGGTGTCGATAACTGAAACACAAATCTGTCATACCCGGATTTTTTCAGAATTCGTGGTATATCATTTGTATAAACTGCATCAATGTTTGTAATTGTCAACCAATTGTCCAGTGTGTACTTAATTTGAACTATTTTTTTAAAACTTAAGTTTTTAACGGCAACTTGCCCAATAATTAATGTTTTGTCAATATTTAAGAAACATCTCTCTAAAAATATAGGAATCTCGCAATCGATCTGATCTCTGTAAGATATTGTTTTCAACAGATTTATATCCAAGGCACAAAATTTAATTGCCCGCTTGAACTTTTCCAAATAAAACGCAGAGTTGGATTCGATATATTTTTTAGAAATCTTAAAAATTCTTTCAGCTAAATAGGTTGAGCTATCAACATTTTCGTATTCGTTATCCTCGGTGAATCCAAAATAATCCAATTTTTTACCAATGCTATCACTATCTTCGCCTTCACAATTCTCACCATCATCTGAAGAATTTAGAAATTCACAATCCGAGGTAAATGGAGAATTACCAGCACTAATTGAATTTGGCTTATCTTTTTCATTGAAATATTTCACATTGATGTTGGTTCCAAAATGAACTTGTTTGTCTATTGGTGTAGATGGCATCGAAGATGCGCCCGAAGATCTAAACGCACTGTGCAATTTTAGGGAGGACTTGAGCAACTCTCCCGATTTTTTTCGAACCAATGGATGGTCCGGCCAACCTGACTCACAGGACGAAGAAGCGGGTGATAGGAGTGAGCTCGTCTCATGATCGTCATCGAGTTTCTCCCTTGGTTCCGGTATTGAATCCAGTTCAAAGGATCTCGAATTCATCAGAGTATTCTGTTTCATTATTCGATCGATATCTATATCCAAACTTGCCGATCTTGAAGGTTTCCTAATAAACGAGAGTGAAAGTGGGATACTATCAGCTTCCTCGGACTGTTGAGAAAGTGCTACGTTTTTATCACCAACCTTGGAGTCATTACTCGATTGGGTCGACACTTCGCCTTCCATGGTGCCGTCTTCCCAGCCTCTGCCCTTCAATTCTGTAGTATGCCTCGATGAAGCAGACTCGTCAACGTCTGCTTTACCACCGATACTGCCCCTTCCGGTAGTCTTGTCTTTTCCATTTGCCGGTGCTGCCAACTGCGATGCTGGAAAACCGGAGTTTTCCGGCAAAGCGTCTGAGCTGGAACTGGGAGGGTGTGATGTGGTATTCCCATCGTTTTGAAAAAGCAGAGACGATCTTCTCCGTGGCGAAGGTACGTAAGGCATTCACTAGGATTGGGGGAATTGCGGGGTAGATACGTCTTGTTTTCTTCTCTTCAAAGAATAAGCAAACTGAGCCTATCCTTAGGTTTGTAATGTTGGTATGATCTATTCTACCAATTGGATGCACTTATTTGAGGCTCGGTATGGGACGTTGTTTTCCAGTGTGTATGGTTCGGAGATTGCAGCTGTATCCGAGTGTATACTATATATCTGTTTGCCAGAGATGTGCTAGGGAGCAAACTGTGATGCACGATAAACCAAGGCAATTGACCAAACACCCACCTAGATGTTGACCAGCTCTTTCCTCTGTATGCCAGTGGTCCAAACCCTCCCGACGCAAGTTACTGGATTTCTGTCCTTTGGCAAATATCATCCACATGCAATCAAAGATTGCTTCGCAAAAGGCACTGACGGAACAGACAATAGAACGAACTGACAAAAATCATGTCGCATACGCACATTTCCCTATTGAATTCAAATAAGGTGATACCCAGTACAATTGCTGCCGGCAAACCATACGCCGCACCACCCGTGCACAGCCGGAGCATTGCTCGGAGGCCGCCTGGAACAGCAATGCACCGCCCGACACAGCCCCAAAACGCAGTGCACCGCCCAGCACCGCCCAGCACCGCCCGGACCACCACAGCACCGCCCAGCACCGCCCGAAAAGATGCCGCACTGCCCAGCACTGCCCAGCACCGCCTTGCACGGCCACGTGATTACGCTAGCAACCTGTTTTCTTTTCTTACGACATTGAAAGTTCTGTGGCTCATTATGTTTATGTATATGTATATGCACATATACATGAATATATATATATATAAGTCGATGTTCACGTATAGACCTGTTCCGATTATATAGGGATACGTGATAGCTGTTGATGTTGTATAGCTCTTAAAGAGACCTGATCATGTCCAATTGTAATAGTGAGGTCCATTGGAATTCACACTCTCAGCAGAGCTACAACTATTCACTATGGAATATTTGGGTTGCTTCAACACTACTGAAAATCTTGTTGTTTCCATCGTATCATTCGACCGATTTCGATGTTCATCGAAATTGGCTGTCGATCACATCGCTACTCCCGATGAAAGAGTGGTATTTGGAAAATACAAATCAATGGACATTGGACTACCCTCCGTTCTTTGCCTATTTTGAATGGATTCTATCACGGTTTGTGCCACAAGCGGTGGCAGATGACGGCTGCATCGAATTGACAAGCATCGGCAACTACGGGTTCAAAACGGTGATCTTCCAGAGAACAACGGTGATAGTGAGTGAAATCCTGTTGTTTGTTTCACTGCAATGGTTTATAAACAAGGCGGCCTCCATCAAGGAGAAAAAGAGGAATTTTGTGATTTCCGCCTCGATTGTCCTGTCACCTGGCTTGTTGATCATTGACCATATACATTTCCAGTACAATGGGTTTCTGTTCGGGATCTTCATTTTATCAATTGTGAACGCAAAGCTGGGTAATTATTTGTCCTGTGGGTTTTGGTTCTCTGTTTTGTTGTGCTTTAAACACATCTTCTTATACGTGGCACCAGCTTACTTTGTTTTCTTATTCTCAGCATATTGCTTGAACAAATGGCCTGCCAAAGACAAGTGTACGTTGAAAAACGTCTGCCACATAATCAACTGGTGGAATTTACTCAAATTGGGCACGGTTGTTGTGGCAGTCTTTTCCGTTGCATTTGTTCCGTTTGCTTATTATGGGGTCTTGCCGCAACTGGCGACGAGGCTGTTTCCCTTTTCGAGAGGATTGACGCATGCATACTGGGCTCCAAATATTTGGGCTGTCTATTCATTTATTGATAGATTTTTGATCCAAGTTTCGAAGAAGTTACCGCTGTTATACAAAGTTTTCAATAAGCCGAAATTGGAAATCAATGATTCGTTGACAAGAGGCATTGTCGGCGATGTCAGATTTTCATTTTTGCCACAGATTGAGCCGAATTACACCTTTTTGTTGACAATCTTCTACCAAATTATGTCATTGATTCCATTGTTCATCCAACCGAACTTTGAGAGGTTTGTTGGTTCAATTACGTTGTGTGCGTTTTCTTCCTTTTTATTTGGCTGGCATGTTCATGAAAAAGCCGTCATGTTGATCATCGTTCCTTTGACATTTGTGGTTTGTCAAGACAGACGGTTGTTGCCACCCTTCCAGCTTCTCACATCAGCCGGTTACATTTCCTTGTTTCCATTGTTGTATGGGTCGTCTGAGTGGATGTTCAAAAGCTTGTTTACTTTTGTTTGGTTCATAGTTTTCCAAACGAGTTTCAGTGAGGTGGTGCACTTTTCAAGAAAAATTACAACGAGAGTGGTTGTTTTGGATAGGTTAAATTTGATATACATGTTACTGTTCATTCCACTGTGCATCATAATCCAAATTTTAGAAATCGAGAGCAGAAACTTTGAAGTTTTGAAAAAGCTGGAGTTTTTCCGATTGATGATTTACTCTGTCTACTGTTCCATTGGAATCATCTCAGCGTGGTCCTCAATTTCCTGGCTCTATTTCTTGGATGATCCAATTTGGATTGGTAAAGATGACTGACTGTCTCTGTAGTAAAAGGTTTGTACTTTTATAATGTATATAAATGAAAAAGGAGAATACCCTTGCGTCGATCGACGATCCCAGCAGTTCTATTCCAATCGGGATTTGATTCTCTCCCAAGCAGTCTCTTGACATGATTTTTATCAGTTGATATTGAAGATACGTTCTTTGGAACAAGAATCGGATTTAATCCCAGCTCCAGCCTCCCCGTACCACGACAAACACAAACAAACAAAATGTCAAGAGCATCCAAGATTACGTTTGCGCTCAGTACGATCTTTTCAGCCGCTACGATTGGAGGTGTCTATTACATGGCTGAATTTGAGAAAGACGTAAGTTAACAACCGAACGACGCCATCCTTTTATCTGATCCAGTTGACTGGATACTAACATGTATTTTACATCAATACAGCAATTACAAGAAGGTCCGATCAAAGACAGAGAAAGACTTGAAAGACGTGCATTGAACGAGAAACAAAAGAGCAATCTCGATGACTATGAGAAGCAGAAGAGAATCTATGCAGAGTTAGAAAAAACGCAACCGTTAACAGGAGAAATTGTGGAAGGTCTTGACACACCAAACAAGTGATATTGATAGTGTGAATATAATTGATATAAGAACTATAGCAAACGGCCAGATGTGCTTATATTCTTATATGTATATAGAGAAAAAAAAGGAAGAACAAATTGCATGTAAATAGTCTTTAGAATGAAAATATGTATTGGGACTTTTCTTGATATGACAAAAGATGTTTATGCATTATGTTTTTTACTGGTGTAAAGTGCCATGGAATGCTTTGCAATGAACATGTAGTAACACATACCAAGTTGTACACACGTGTATAAATCCTATGTAACATCCAGTTCAACAGAATTATTTTAAGATTTCTAATTGACCATATTCAATAAGGGGTTTGAGCAGATGTAAGTGAATTTTACGGTGGATATTTTTAATCTAGAGAAGCCCTATTAAGAAAACCACAGCCTTTAAGTCCATGTTTCTTTCACATTAAACGACGCCGAGGAAAGCGTTCTATACTACGTACTTAGCCATCAAGTTAGAAGCCAAATTGGTATAATCGAGATTTGGCCTTGGAAACAGCTGCAGCAACAGCAAGCAGCAGCAGAACCGTGCACGGGAGCTCAGTTAGCTACAGTTCTATGAAAAGCAGATCCACGGATCCGATTACAGGCGTAGTGGTAGCTGGGCTGCGGGAGAGAACTGCAACCATCGACATACGATATTCTGGAGTATCCAGTTGAAAGCCAATGCCCAATTGCCTCTGCAGCTGCAATTTCTAAGTCCTGCACAAGTTTCCGATCTACGGCAAGGTCTCTCTATACTGTTTTCCTGTCTCTTTTTTTTTTTGCATGTGGTGACCAGTTTGATCGAAATTGGGTTTGGGATCTTTGCAGAACAACAGTAGGCATCCCCCATTTCAGTTAAATACCCCGAGAGTCACCCAGCCTTGGGCTAAAACCAATACAGCAGCCATAATCTGATCGCAAGGTCTACACTTGTACATCGTCTCCGTGATCCGATATTCTTGTAACGGCTTCTGCCACGAAAGCAGGGGAAATCACTTGCACTGACCCATCCATACTATTCCATGGCGGTTTTCTTATCGAATTCCTCGAGGAAACCCCCGGTAGACCCCTGTAACGCCCCCGTTACGGTCGGAAACAGGTGAAATCCATATCAATCAGGAGGGTGGAAATCTAGTATCCACCCGAATGCCGTAATTTTCCCCAACAGCAGTACACCGGAGTTATATCACCGTCACCGGTGATTACATTGTTGAACCATCTGGTTTTATTTGGTACTGAGTCATATCTTTGGATGTTTCTGGATACCGATAATGGCACATTGGGGATGTGGAATAGCGATTATCCAACTCTAGGAGTCGGTACACGGTGGAGTTTATTTATTTATCTATATATATATATATATATATATATATTGTATTACGACTTCCCTGTTGATCATTATTGTTGTACTAGTGATATTCAAAGAGTCGAGTCAATCTATCATGTTACGTGCATCATTTTTAGGCAAACAATTCACAAGAAACATGTCTTCCAAGGTTATCCCAGTGATCTCAAAGAACGCCCCACCTGCGGCAGCCAGCTACTCCCACGCCATCAAGGCCAATGGTTTCATCTACGTGAGTGGCCAGATTCCATACACTGCGGACGGCAAGCCTGTTGAGGGTGACATCAAGGCCAAGGCGGACCAGGTCATCAAGAACGCGTTGGCCATTGTGTCGGATTCCAACTCCAAGCTGGAAAACATTGTCAAGGTGAACATCTTCCTGAAGGACATGTCCAACTTTGGAAAGTTCAACGAGGTCTACTCGACCTATTTCAACACCCACAAGCCTGCCAGATCCTGTGTTGCAGTTGCGGACCTCCCATTGGGCGTTGACGTCGAAATGGAGTTGATTGCCGTGGAAAACTGATTCACTGCATCCAGCGGGGGGTTCTTCCACCCGGCTCTCTTTTCCTGGTCTTCAGCGGGGGCTTATTCCACCCGGCTCTCTTCTCCAGGTGGTCTTCAGGAGTGTGACCTTTTAGCAGCCGTTTTTTCCGATCCATTGCTTGATCTGCTGCGGTGTGCTTTCTATATAACTATATATGTCTGTTTCGCCACAATTAACCGTACATACGACGACAGCCCTGTAGGAGGTGTATCCATCCAATCTTGACATTGCCAGGTGTTACCATCAATTGATGTTGACCAGCCAAGTCACAAAGCCATCTGTGGCACAAGGGTTAGTCTTCTTTTCAAACCCGGTCACGTGCACACACACAGGTCTTGGGAACCTACTTTTTTTTTTTCACAGCAACACAACTTTTCTGTTGTTTTCTTTTCCTTCCCAAGAAAAAAAAGCTTTTTCTTTGGCCTGCTACTGTTCACCACAATCTTCACCCTCGCACCTCACACACAGACCTTTCCAGCTTTTTTGTTTTTTCTCCGTTTCCCACAAAAAGGAAACCGAGAAAATCTTCCGTCTCGCCTCAGCGTGGATTCCCCCCCACTCCGCATCGCCTCTCTCACAGTGCCAGACTCACAGAGCAGATACCCAACTTACACTGTGTGGTGAATTATTCTGTGTTTCCCTGAGACGTATACTGGATAGTGAAGAAAATTTGATATAGAGGATGGAATATACTGAGAAGTTGTATATTGGTCTTTTTTTCTTTTATTAGAAATTGAATTTAAGCATCCTTCAATAACTAGACAAAATGGCTCAAAGAGTTACTTTCAGAAGAAGAAACCCATGTATGTACATTACTAAACAGTCGACTTAACAGAGGATCATTGGCAGTGATATAAATCATGAAATCAGGAGGCAAGAAAAGAAAAGAAAAGAAAAGAAAAGAAAAACAAGTGAAATATACCGAACGAAAGAACGTTGATGATGGATGATATAGATACAGATGCCACGGCCAAAAAACAAAGATACGAAATCCATGTTGATCTTGACCGCTCATCATCATTCTGGTATTCTCAGTTACATCGATTGGCACAACCAGATGAATTTGACGGCAAGCTGAGCTGCAGCAGGAGCATAGAAAAAAGAGTAAACGAAAGGAAGAAAGAAACAGACAGCGATCAAGAACCAGACACAGTAAGTTGGGCAAGAAAAAGAAAGAAATGAAAAAGTGCCTCCCCATCGTTTGCTACCCACATACATTTTGATATCTGTCTAGAGAAAGAAAGAATCTGTGCACTGCTTTGAATACATGAGAAAGCCACGATTGATCAGAGAAAGTTTGTCAAATGATGAGAATTATAATAGATGCCGGACCTTTTGAATGCTCTGACCTCTTATTAAGATACACATATGATAGAGCAAACCAACAAGAACAAGAACAGGATCAATAGTACCCATTTCATGATTTCACGTTAGCTATGACCTTGATGTCTTTTACTTTGAAAAAGCCTCTTCAGCGCAATACTAACATACCTTCCCGTTTTAACCATATCTCCTCTTTTTTCTATTCTAGACAACACTAAGTCTAACCAAATCAAGGTCGTCAAGACCCCAGGTGGTAGATTAGTTGCTCAACACGTCAAGAAGCAAGCTACCAGACCAAAGTGTGGTGACTGTGGTTGTTCCTTATCCGGTGTTGCAACCTTGAGACCAAGAGGTTACGCTTCAATCTCCAAGACCCAAAAGACCGTCTCCAGAGCTTACGGTGGTTCCAGATGTGCTAACTGTGTTAAGGAAAGAGTTGTTAGAGCTTTCCTCATTGAAGAACAAAAGGTTGTCAAGAAGGTTTTAAAGGAAGCTGCATCCAAGGAAAAGTCTAAGAAATAAACTTTTCACTGAAACTTATATATGAAATCTTCTCCTTAAATTTTATAATTTAATACAGTAAGTAATACACCCACGAGGCCTTGTCTTTCGACTCCACTGGGACCGTCTGGCCCGACCACGTCTGCCGGCCGCCCTGCAGCTCCATCTCCACGTTCTCCCGAGTGCCCGGCAACTCCAGCGGGACCATGTCTCTCTGGATTCTCCTGCGACTCCGGTCCAGCACGTCTCTTGCGGCCACCGGTCCGCTAGCGGCCTCATCATCGGTGGATGTAGTAGTTGATCAGGGAGCTGATTGCCAGTTTGTCATCCAACCGGAATAGGTTGGCCATGTCCACGTTCAAGGGGCTGTCCGGTTCTTGGTTGTCCAGCAACACCAAGATTGCCAAGACGGCGGTCTGGATGGTCCATGCCGGAGACCAGTTATCTGGTTTCAGGATATCCAAGCAAATTTCTCCTGTTTTGAAATCGACATTGCAGTGAGGGACGTACGTCGAGATCCGGATCTTGGAACAGCGTTGGGTCTGTGCCAGCAGTTGCTTCTCCTCCTTGCTGCTGCTGTCCACAACAAACTTGATCTTTGGCGGCTCCAGTGGATACGCCTCTGGGATTTTGATCATCAACTGGAAGTATCCCTCTTTGTACAAGGAATTGGACGATTTTGTTGGGTGTATGGTAGCCGTCCAGGAGAACAAATCTGTTTCATCAACGGGGTGTAACGAGATGATCGAATCCGGTAAATTCAGGGTGTCTGAGTTTTGTTTATATTCTTTCAGAAGTCTTCTATATGCTCCACTCATTTTGATTCCTTTTTGTTTTTCTCTCTTTCTCTCTCTGCGTTCTTTCTTCTATATATATATATATATATATATGTATACATCTCTCTCTCTCTCTCTCTCTGCAAACAAAATGCACCCCCCTTCTTCACCACCTCCTTTTTCATGCAACTACTAACGCCGATTTCCCCGCGCAAAACGTGATTTTTCTGAAAACCATACAAAAAAATAAAAAACAGAGAAAGATAAGGCGTTTTTTTTTTTTGCTCTCTATCTGTGGGGGTTTCTTATCTCGATGGGTTGTTTGTTGTTTAGAACCGGTTGGGAACCAAAAAAGATTCCACAAGTCTCCATTACCAACCCATTACGAACCCATTACGAACCCATTATTCTTACCACAGTCATTGATATCGTCGTTTCCACCACACACACGAATCCGCCCAAGATGTTCCCATGTTGCCACCCAAAAAGAGTGCTATCCGGCAGATCCAGCGCCATCACCAGACCGAGCCACCTGGTCTGCAGAAGAGCGGCCTCGTCGTCGTCTTCGTCGTCGTCGTCCCCGTCGCCATCGGCTCTCCAGACAGAGGCCAGCCCGGCCGGCACGGCCACCGGCCAAAACGCCGGCCCCAAACGGTACGTGGACCTGCGCCACGTGAAGGTTTCCACCACGTGGAACATCCCCAAACAGCGCCTGCTGCTGGACGTCCTCTTCAACAACGGCCGGGGCATGCTGCTCGAGCCCGCCCGAATGGACCTGGCCGACCGCCTCTCGGGCTCCCCCCTGCGGGCGATGTACAGCCAGCAGAGGCTGAGGCGGCTGCTCAGCGGCGCCCCGCCCGGCGGCTCCCCCGGCGGCTCTTCCTCCGCCTCTGTGCTCGACGACCTGGCCCGCTACCGCCGGCGGCGCCACGCCGCCCGGGCGGCCCACCCGAACTACCACCCGTTCTTCAGCCCGGCCGCCTCCCCGGCGCCGGCGGGCACGCTCCGGGCCCACCCGCTGCTCATCACCCACAGCGCCGTGTGCCAGCTGCCGCTGGAGAACAACGCCCTCTTCAACCTGCCGGCGCCGCTGCTGCACCACCTGTCGCTGTCCCTGCGGAGCGGCCCGTCTGGCCCCTCCCCGAAGAATGGCCCGTCTGCTCTCTCCCCCCACAACGGCCCGTCGCCCCCCTCCCCAAAGAAGACCCCGTCGGCCCCCTCCCAGAGCATCCCGTCCGGCCCGTCCGGCCCCAGCACAGCCCTACAACAGGATGTCGGTCGTGAGCTCTACCGCGACGACCGTCTTGTCGTGGGCCGGATCCGCATCGATGAGAAAATCGCCAGGCAGAGAGAAAAAGAGGGAAACAGGAAGGAGCAGGAGAAGGAAAACGAGGCAAGGTGCGCCAGGGAAAAGGAATAATTGTTTTTTTTTTGTAATCAGCAACCACAGGTGAGACAACAACAGAGAAGGGTGGAGGAGGGCAAAGAGAGAGGAGGATAGGGTTGATCCAACGCCAGAGACCGTGCCGATCCCAGAGAGTTGCAGAGAGAGAAGCAGCTTGACCAAGTGCTCCTGCAAGAAGACGGAGACGCCCTCCCCCTTTCCCATTAGAACGATACTAATACAGCTGCTGGCGAAACCACAGGAAAGGCTCTGATGATAACCTTCGAACACTAGGAGCCACCAGTATACTGCGAATCCCCGTCTGCTTGTGCTGCTGATTTTGTTTTTGTACGCCTAGGATCTGCTCCATTGGGCGCTATACCACGTTTAAAACCGCCATCCGACCACAGGAACCGTCTGCCCCCAGACGCGGCGAATACAGAGAGTCGAGACCACGTTATCGAACCGGCTGTCGGATCGAGCTGTTTCTTCTGAACAGGACAGAAGGCACCACGGCCAAGACAGCCACCGAAGCAAGCCATCCATTTCCACACCGAAGCAAGCCATCCGTTTCTACACCGAAGCAAGCCATCCGTTCCAGATGTCTTTCAACAACAACCACCCCAACCAGAACCATCTTGGCAATGCAAACATGAACCCCAACTTGAATAACCCACTCCAAAACAGTGCCTTCCTCAATAACCAGCTGAACCAATTGAACCAGCTGAACCACAATAACCAGCTGAACCAAAACAACCAACTCAATAGAACCCATTCAGCCTCCTCTTCATATACCTCCACCACATCGCCATCCAATTTCACCTCCTTCTCATACAACAGTCCATCCGCCCACCCCCCGAGCCATTTGTCCCTGTTTCAGCGAAACTCCCTATCTTCACGATCCGGCTCGATAGACAACATCCCAACATCCTATTCAAACAACAACTTGTCGTCAAGTAGCATATCCATCACTAACTCCTCCTCCAATCCCAACCCCAATCATACCATTCCTTCTACCAATAGCTTCAACAATAATGCCTTCACCTCACTTCCTAATTCCTTTTCCAATTCAAATATCAATAATCCAAACCCAAATATAGGCACTTCTTTCAACAGTATATCCTTTACCCAGAACTACACATCTTCATTAACTCCCGCTGGTCGTCGAAGTTTATTAACATCAAAATTACAACAACAACAACAACAACAACAGCAACAATCTCAACGTCCGCATGACTCTTTTCTACAAAAACCCTCCCTTAAAAACTCCATATCCAATAGTGCCAACAATGATTTTAACTCATATTTACCAGGTAAAAATAATTTAGACTCTGTTAATTCTGCCAATGGCTTCAAATTCATGCCCCCAACGTATGTATCTACATCATATTCGAATAATTCATCATTACATTCATATCATCATCAAAATGACCAGCGACAAGTGCAACACCAACATCAACACCAACACCAACACCAACACCAACCCCAAATACACACTCAGACACAACCACAACCACAACCACAACCAATCAGCACAGAGAGTTCCTTTTTTACACAATATCCGACACCAGCAACTGCAACAACAGATATTTCCAAAGATTTGGCCTTTTCGACAAATTCAAGCAGTTCAACCTTGTATCAGGATGCACAATCAACTGTTAATCAACCACAAACCGATTCGTCGATCAGAAATAACAAGTGGGTTTAACTCGGTTAATAAGAATTCAACAAATCATTTCATATCTGCTTCAGCACCTGCACCAGTACCCTCACATCCTTTTGTTCAAGAACAGAAGGGGTTTAAAAATCACCTCGTTCAAGAAGAAAGAACTAATGAAGATCAGCAAACTCCTTCACCGCAACAACTTGCTGAAATTAATTCTGATGATCATCTGAATATAGCCGATTATCCGGTGCAAGAATTACTTCTAATGCTATCTGCTCTATTGCAAAAAATTGTAGAAGCAAATGATTTATTGCATACAGATGATAACAAGAACATCAACAACAATACCAAAACTTCAATATCTGGTAGCAATACACACGATGAAGGAGCGGGTCTTTTAAATAGTAAATATTCGGCAAATATTCTGGCATTTCACGGTAGAAACATTCCTGCAATTTCACTATATTCATATTTGACTAGGATTTTGAAATATTGTCCAGTAACAAATGATGTGTTTTTGAGTCTATTGGTTTATTTTGACAGAATTGCAAAAAGGGCAAACAATTCGGAAAAGACTAACGAGGATGCAATCATGATGGGTGACGATGCAGACAATGAGATTGAGATGGATATTCCTCAAGTTTTTGTAATGGATAGTTATAACATCCACCGACTAATTATTTCGGGAATAACTGTTGCGTCGAAGTTTTTCAGTGACGTCTTTTATAAAAATTCAAGATATGCCAAAGTGGGTGGTTTGCCACTTGAAGAACTGAACCATTTAGAATTACAATTTTTATTATTATTAGATTTTCAATTAATGATCCAAGTGGAAGAACTTGAGAGATACGGTGATTTACTGCTGCGCTTTTGGAAGAGAGAGCAGTCAAAGGTGGTTTCTATTGAAGAAAATCAAGCCTCTAATCAATTTCCCAAGCAATCCTACGATTCCTTTGATAATTGAATGGTTGGTTAGTCATATATATATATTATAATAGCTATTGTTTTATCCTTTAACTACAATCAACTCCTGCACTTTTATTTTGTTTTATTTACTTAATTTTATTTACTTAATTTTATTTCACTTTATCTACTCTACTCTACTCTACTCTACTCTATTTTGTTTTGTTTTATTTTATATTCTATCATCAAACTCATTCCTAATGTATTTATATCTAGATTTTAATATATTTCTATAATAAACAATTTCAAGCGAATTTCTCGTTTTGCCATTTTTTTGATCGCCACAAAGAGAAAACCAAAATTTATAGTACACACTCATGTTTGGGTTCTTGCAGATTGGTAAACAGAAATCTGGCAGCTTTCGGTTGGGCGTTGAACTTAGTACCCACATGCACATTCAAGAGAGACATAGCGAGACACAGAGAAACAGAAAGTATCAACAATATTGTATTGCTAAGAATGGCAGCCAAGAAAACACGTCATACTCGTTCCAAACCAAAAAAGAGTAAACAGGAAGATTCCAAGCTAGACCTAGACAGTAATCCAAGCAGGTTGCTGGATGCTGCAACTAATGCCAATGTACCGCCGGAGTCTATCTCTACACACCCCTTTGATGAAAATACGATTGCCCTAGCCGGAGGCGATATGGATCTTCTAGAAAATATTAGAAATATGATCTCAGGCATGAACGATTATGAATTATGGAAGTGCATGGAAGATATACGTAATGGCATTCTTGGACCTGATGATCTTTTGCGCCTGATCAAAGAAACACAAGAAAATGGAGGTAGTGATGCTTGCATCGAAACTGGGAGATAACACCGAAAGTAACCCAACAGATTCACAAGGTTCAAATAAAATGCATCTGACACAGAAGGATATTGACTACAATAAAGATATCAATTTTGAGGGCAAACAGTGCAGCAAAACCTCAGTTGAGAGTAATGATAAATACTCAAACGAGAAAAATTATATACATGAAGAATACGAAGACAGTGAAGACCGGCAAAAAGAAGATGAAGAAGACGAAGATATCGACGATGACGTCGACGAGGAAAATAACCTCGATGGTAGAGAATTCAGTTTTGATTTGGAGTTGGGCAATAACTTTTTTGATCCTTACAAGTTTCATGACGCCCTATTCAAGGTTCTACAGATAACAAAGCCCCAAGAGAAAGAATCAAAGAAGAGCAAAACTAGAATTCATAAGTTATTTATTACCCTCGCAACATTATCAGACCCATATACACAACCATCATCCACGGGAAAAAACAATGAAATGATTCTCAGTGCAGATTTGCTATCGGATTTGATTATATCCTTGAATTTTAAAGATTATATTGAGTTGAATAAGGGAAAACAACGTGATAAATTTACCATCATTTGATATGGCGTATGATTTATCTAGAATAATTGAGAAGATAATGGTAATTTTAAACGCAGATAATGAAAACACTTTGACTTACATAAACAATGACGCAGAAAATTGGGAAAAGGAGCTTCCAAAGTGGTTGCCTCACAATGCATTTTCAAGTATTGTCAACATTGCCAGTGATTTTCATCACATGATGCTACTATATACGATCTCAACCGTCAGTTTATTAATAATTCAAAAGCTATATAGAAGCCAAGGCAATATTTGTCTCAATCCATTTTTATCTTTATACTTGCAACTTTGGAAAAACCACACAAAAATAATCTATTTGGGAATTGAAATTGACAGAAGAGATGAAGAAGAAGGATTTCCAGGTTATCCCGAAGTTATAAGATATATGATTAAAGGATCATCAGCAATCAGGTCAATGATTGCATTAATTCTAAATGATGATTTTGAAAGGAGATTGCATGATTTGAGACATGAATCCTTAATTAATTTTATGCGTCCGTGGGGACGTAAATTTACGAATGGGTCGATAACGAGAGACGTCAGAATTTTTATTGCTGCGTTACTAGCGTTAGGGTCTGAACTAGATAATGTCACCGAGCTTTTATTTAACTTTGATCCTGAAGATAGATATGATGAAGATATCGAGTATATGTTTGAGATGGAGCTTCAGGATATGGAAAATACAAGTGATAAAGATAAAATTGAATTTCTTGATGCTGGTGGAGAAGATGAAGCAATTAGAGATGACAATTCACTATATTACTTACATCATAAAAATAGCGTTAAAAAATACATTGGCAAAAATGAATTTTTGGAGATTGAACGGCACGGAAACGAAGAATTCAATGATGGATTCAATGGTGATAATAATAACGAAAACCAGTCATTTGAAGAAGCGTCTGTTTTCTTACCATACGAGTTGCATCCTGACTGCAAGTGTAATTTTGAAGATTTTGAGACGGAATACGATTATGACGAAGATATCGAATCCAATAGAGACTTTGCTAATGAACAGGTTTTTGAGAAAAAAATAGACAATGAAAATACAATCGATGAGTTGGATACACTAAGTAGGATAAATAAATTAAGTTTGAAAGATTTAGATTTGGATTCGATTAAAAACTTACATTTAGAAATGGTCAGAAATATAAACAATGGACCCTCAGCATTACGATCAAACATGAATTCAGAAATCGATTCAAAAGGTAGAGATTGGAGGGATATTCCGAGAGGTGAAAACAATTTATTAAGCAGGGAGTTTATTGAGTTATTGAAATTGTCCATAAAAGATTCAACGATTTTTATAACCCCAATCGACAATTTATTGAACCAGTTGAAGGCGATGACAGTCAAAACCCTAGACAGTCAGTCTTGTGAGAAAATCATCAGGAGTGTTGCATGGGTTGTACAATACGAGCATGAGAGTCTGTTGATGACGGATGAGGAAGAGAAAGACCAGAACAGTGATCCAAACATCAATTCTGATATAATCTACAACTTTCTAAAAACAGATAACAATTTCATCAAAATGATCGAATTCAATCCATCATCGTCGTTTTTCATTATTGACGAACTACTCATGGCTGAGGGGTACAGAAGAGTCTTGATTTGGTTTTTAACCCATTTACCGTTAAATCAGTGGCTGATCAATTATTTCCACGATTTGTTGATTGGGCTGCGGGGCAATCCGTCCGAAGAAAAGTCTTCGAACAATTTGAGATTTAGCTTCAGCAGAATGGGACCCTTGGAATTGAGTGAGATTGAAAAATCCATGCTTCTACATGAATTTTTATCCAATGCCGTTATATTCCTTTCACGAGGCTCATCATACGAGTTGGAAGACCTGCTCTGGAATCAAATCGAGGAGGCGGACAAGGACAAGGGAGACGATTCCAAGTTCAACGCGTCGTCTTTCATCACGAACCGTTCGAATGCACAAAAATTGATCAAAATCATCTGTTTGATGCTGAAATCCTTGGAGAAGCACAACATCCTGAAGCCCGGAGACCCTGATTATAAAGTAGAAATCCAAACGTTGCTTTTCCAATGGGTTGGGGTCAGCTTTGTGCCCGAGGCCCGGGAGCTTTTTTTTAGTTACTCCAACAGCGTTGGTCCCGCAGATGGCCCGAAAACGCTTTCAGATAGCAAGGTTTTCAAGCTCATTGAGATCTTGAAAACGTTTGACAATGACAACAACGTACTGATCTTGCTGAACATCGCCCACCACTACCGGTCAAACCACTCCACGTGTTTTAAGTTCTTGAAAGACTTGAACTCCGTCTCCTCAGTCTTTGGCTCTGACGACGAACTGCGCAGAGAGTGTGACGACATCTTTCCACCACTAGATAGCCTGATTTTGGCCGGCGATGAGGAGAAAATCGTCGAGCTGCTATTTGGTTCCAACTTACTCGATTCCAATGCAAACCCAATCAAGATCAGAAAGATGGTGTCGGAATTCATGAGTTCCAAGAAAAACGGTGCATTTGCCGACATCGACCTATATAAAGAACACCTTTCCGACGGATAACTTTGCACTTTTTCTTTTATGTAGTGTTCGCGCGTTGTGGCAAAACAGGTTTGCAAGATTTATATTTCGACATGAATAGATGAACAATCTACTGGGTGACGCCTTCCGCAAGACCAGTCCTGTTCGGCATCAGGAGCAGTGACGATCTCCCCAAGCAAGAACCCGATGCCATCAGTTACCATCAAGCGAGAGTACAAGAGTTACTGTTTGAATACAACACCAGCCACCCTGTTGAGCGAGATCCTGGTGGAATCGTGTAAACATTTTAAGGTGGAAGGCTCATATCGATCATACCGGCTCACCAACAAAGCCAACAAGGACGTCGACCTGTCATTGCCATTCCGACTAAGTAATCTTGCACAGGGCGCACATTTGAATCTTGTGGGACCCAATGCTGATTCGGACAACGGAATGGTGGCCCAGGCAGGAGCAGCTAGATCCGTGAATTTGAGAATCAGTGTTTCGATGTTGGGGAGCGACAGCTTCACAATCACTAAGAGGGCCGATAGCAGTATGGCACTAGAAGATTTACTGGAAAACATTGCACATGAAAAAAACCTTCCAAAACTTGAAGCGGCAAACTGTAGCGTTCAGATCATGATGAAAGTGGTCGGTCCCAATGACTTTCTTTTGCCGTTGGCCAAACTTGGATTGATCGAGGGTAACCATGCCATTAGAATCCAGGTGAAAAATAAGGGGAAAAGGGCAGAGGATGCTCCGAAGAAACCAGCACCATCCTTGGATTCTAGCAAAAGCGCCGAGTCCACAGGGGAAGTTGCCAAAGAGAAATGTCCGAAGGCGGCAGAAACCACAAAAGTAAAGGAAATGGAGCTTGATCAAGAAATTGCACATCAGCGTGAAAAAGGCGAAGTCAATACGAGTGGGCCGGTTGAAAACGCCGAAAGAGGTGAATATTCTACCAAAATAGTGCTTTTGGCAAAGTACGACGACGACGACGACGACGACGACAACACTGAAAACAGTGCTAGTCATGGTGAGTTCGGATATAATATTACCGATTATGATATGAACTTAGAACAGGCCAAATTTTACCAGAAGATTTTAGCACAACGTGCATCGGACCAGCCGATGTTGACTAGATCACTAAGGGAGCAGCTAGCAAATGAAAAGAAGAAACAAAAGATGGAAATGAAAAACAAATTATTCAGAGGTATGTGTGAAATGAAGATTAAGTTCCCAGACAATAAGTTGGTTCAAATCAACATTGACAGCCGTAAAACACTGAAGGATTTACGAGAAATATTGGAAACAGACATATTAAGGGAGGAAATTACAACACGTAATTCCGGCAATATCAAAGAAGCTTGCTACGAACTCTCAATTGCTTATCCATTAGATATTATCTTGGGTGGCGAAGAGAATAAGTACTGTGCTGCAAATACAATTGAAGAATGTGAATTCGGAAATAGAGTATCATTATTGTTCAAGATCAAACCACAATATAAAACATTGATTGATACTAGCAAAGGTTATGTTAAGGATGAAATAGCCAACTCAGAAAGCAAAAGACAGTCCACATGTAAAACATCAATTGACGAGAAGACGAAGAACAACAATGTTGAGGTTAGTAATAACAATATTGCTGGTACAGACGGTGTAATAAAGAAAAGTTTGAAATTGAAGAAGTTACCGGCATGGGTCAAATTGAGTAAAAAATAAATAAGCTGGCAATCTAGAATTTGGAATAGACCAACCGAATGCGTTCAAGTGTAACACATAATCCATTCCATTTGTTCTACAAATGTGTTTGCACGATTGTATTTGGTGGAGCAAAAGAGTACAACCATGTTAATTTAAGAATAGCACCACTACAGGGAAATTGTTTTACGTAGGGTACAATTTCAGAATATTTTTGGATTTTTTTCATTTTCTTTTCCCCTTTGTGTAGATACATCTACATAGAAGCAAAAAATTTTAAAAACAATATTAAAGAAATATATGGCATGATATCAAAAGCTTCAGGCATAAACTTCAACCCAAAGGCACACAACGAAAATAAAATAAGATACAATATCGACCGAGAGTAAATTTTTAACAGGTTGAAATAGACGAGAAAATGTACAATGCAGTAAAGTACGTCATTTTCATGTACTATTTTTTGCCGGATCCATATCCAAAATCTAGTAAAAGTGCAGTGACTTGAGTTTCTGCAAAATAGGTTACACACAGTCTGTGAATATGCATTTTTCTCGATTGTAGCAAAAGAATTTGTCTAGATATTTCCGATATACTGTTGCAAAAGTTGTAGTTGACAGTAACGGTTTTACCATCTGCTTGGGAAAATCCAAAACATGTAGTTGCGGCAATTTGTATTTTTTTTCTCAAATGCAACTCATGCTATTTTCAATTATTTCTCCTTATGGTGCTTTTGCACGCTAGCAGAAAAGTGGCAAGAAAAGGAAGAGAAAGTACGAGAAAGTAGAATTCAGAGTACATACTTTTTAAATAAATCTTTTGTAATCAGACATTTGAAAATCCAGGCCATGACTTCCTGTATGGTAAATATGTTTTAGGTTATGGAGTAACAGATTATACGTATGCAGTAAAATAATCATCATTTTTGGGGGTTGGTGGTTGCCTTGTTTAGCATCTACCAAGCTTTTCTACATGACCTAGTTAGCAAATATCAATCCACTCTGTATTTTGTTTTAGTGTCTAGAATAGTGCAATAAGTTCATAAAACTAATTGCTGCTTAATATAGCACGATTACTATTCATGGTATAGACCAAAGACGAGACAAATCCGGCGGCCTGGCGTTTGTGAATCATGCACAGGGTTGCATGATGCATATTTTTAACGTGGATTTCAGATTTAACGTCACCAATTATGCACGAAAAACACAAAAATATCGCTTCTAAGAAAAATAGCACCAATTCGAGTTGTTGCTCGGGTTTAGCATTAGGACAGAAATTTGTATTTCTGTCATGAAATTACGAAAGGCGCAAATAAACCAATTGTTCGGGTGTTAGCTGGAATTTGAAATATTTTTTATGCTTTCCGAACTTTTCGAAGCCATATCTATTAGACATGTTCAATATCAGTAGGATGCTGATGAAAGTGCTAAACGGGTGGGAAACTAAAACAAAAGCGGCAAACTTCTGAGTCGTCCTGGCAACAGGAATATTTTGACGAAGATATCGGACCCAAAGGAAGTTTTGTTTTAGCACTTGATATGCATTAAGGAGAAGATTACTTGTCGTAGCGGGAATCAGAAAAACAACATTCTAGACGAAAACTGCGTGGGTGCAAAAAAGACCCGTCGGTCTACAAAAATAGCACAGAGCGAATTCCAAGTGAAATGTTCATAATATTAACTGTAACGGCAAATTATTATTAAATCTCGTCTAACCTGGTGATATATTTACTCTCTCAAGCGTTGTACAATTTCTCAACTCGTAAAATTCACAACAGTCTTGATGGAATTTTTGGAGTTCAGACGCTTAAAAAGCTGTGATTGGACGAGATTCGAGCAGACGGTGACGCTGAAGGGGTAAACTATCTAGAAAAATGTTTTGTTTGGATTAGACAATAGGATTGTTTTATACTCAAGTCCAATGCCAATCTTTTGTTAGCTACAAGACAGTACAGAAGATTTTTTGTTTCATACATTTTGGGGGTGAATTAGAATAAGGTTGAGGATTTGGTGTTTTCTTGACTTTATTCTCGAATTTCTAGTCTTTTACTTTCTACCTCTTTCTATTTTTATTTTTTCTTTCTTTCGCTTTTAGATTGCAACTTTAAATGTTTCCACATTTAGGTGTGTTTTTGTCCGACTTCCTAGGATTTTTCAATTTATGTGCATACATAATATTTTCCACTTTTGTGTAAGCCACACCCGGAAAGATGAACAGTATTTTTTAAAAAATCCAAAACCAGACTAATTTTGGATTCTCTTTTTTCTACCTCTGCAGATTGATTGTTATTACTGACAACAGAACGAGTACTTGACTTTTCTGGAGCACCCCAACTTCCAAATTCCTTTTGTAAGCAGCGCTAGCTGTACTGAGAGCTATTCCTCGATTAAGGTTTCCAAATATAACTCAGTAGAAAATTTTTGTTCTTTTGGTATTGTGTGATAGAACCAAGCTAGCCATCGTAGTACTTTTCCGGCCGATCTTTTCCATCCGGGATAATTTTTTCAAACAATGTGAAGAGAAAACTGCATTGTGGATCCACTCTTTTTTTTTCTTGCACTTTATCCCCCTATCAAATTACAATCAATTAGAATATAGTCTGGCCAGTCTGTTGATAATGTTGTTCTTGTTTCATTTAAGGTTCTAAGTTACGTATTTACATCTTGACATATTCAGTAACATCGTAAAATTCCCACAGTTCTACCTCATAGATTCATATTTGCTGGTACGACTTTGATTTCATCTATCACTTTGATTCCATGAAATAAAGTTCTAGTAGCAGGAGTAGTGAGCTGTGGCAGCTCATTCCGTAGTATCAAGAGAAAATGGTTTCCTTCAATTGTTTCCATCTTACCACACAGTTAGAGCTACAGCATTTCAAATAGTTGCACAGAGTCAGTTTCACATTAGGTATTTTCCAAAATACTTGACACTCATATGCAACAGAAGTCTTCATACTTGCAGTGATGGGAGCGATTGCCACCTATTGTTTTCTTGCAAAGATTCTTTTTGTATTCTGAACTTTTTTTACACCCAGTTTACGATGTTAAACGATCGGCGCGAATTACCTCAATCCGGAGGTGCAGGTAAATATTCGCTTAATGTTGTACATTATGCACTAGGGCGTAAACCAGTAGATGCATATACGATCGTGAAATGTTTCCAATAGGTTTCTCTTATACCCGTAAGTCGCATCATATTTTACAAGATTCTAAAGGTTCAACCACCATTTCAATATTAAAAGGATTTTCTAAACACAAAACGGCCACTCTAATACGGTTCTAAAGTAGTCTGATCTGTATTTTGGTTTAGGAAGTCCAATTAGTCGTTTCTTTTTCCCTTTTTTGACAACAACATGTTCATATCATCAAGAACTTTGGGTACTTGTTTGTTTTGATTAACTTACAGTGACAACTATGTTATTATTTTAGTTAGTTTGTTTTTGCTCACGCTGCTAATGATCAGGTTAACAATCAGTTATCCTTAATTTTTCAAACGAAGTTTATTTTCGGTTTTACTAGTTTTGCGACTTTGTTTGTTGAAGTTTCTATTTTCTTTTGTTTCACGTTTCCAAAATATTTAACTAATCACGACAACCCTAATAAATCCGGCAATAAACCAAACTCAACATGGCTGAAATGGCTTTTTTCACCTTCTTTGCTGGTTCATATCCACACATCATATCTATAATTATTTTCAGGATATACCATCCGTAATTGTCCTAACCCACATCATATATATTTTAGATCAAAAAATATAAAAAACTTAGAATATCCACTTCTACTTCAATTGGTTTTTCCGATTTATATCCTAGTAGTCAGATCATAGACTTCTTTTTAATTTCCCGTTACATTCTTGATTCTTTATTCCTTTCTTAAGTTTCAACGATATTACATTCATAATACAATAAGTAACCAAGGAATTATGCGTTTAGGTGTATTTTCTTTGTTATCGTTGGCTTTATCATACACAAAATCTGCCAATGCTGATTTTCAGGGTAAAGTTGAGACCGCCAATGTCGGTTGTTCAATCACTGGCCTTGAATCGGTAAATGGTTTCAGTGCCAACATTTATTCTTACACATTTAGTGATGTTTCTGATTACACCAATACCGCATTTTACAACGGTGACTACAGTACTGCCGGTTTAGTTACTACTGTTTCATTAGTTGACGAACCAAATTTCAACAATAATCAAGGTTATGCCACAGAAACAAGTGGTTCATTATACGGAGTTGAAATTCCAATTACAAATTTTGCACTTGAATTAACAGGTTACTTCTATGGTATGTATCTAATATCTGGAATTGGATTTAACTCGGTTGTTTGGAATTCGATATTTCTTTTCTCACATTTTTTTCTTGAACATCAAATACTAACTGATATCATTTGTTTATTTTTTTAGCAAAAACGACTGGTATTTATACTTTTTCCATGAATCATGTGGATGAGGCTGCTATGGTCTGGATGGGTACTGGTGGTTTTGACTGCTGTAACCCAAGTCTTTCTCAACTCGGTAGTGCTAATACCGCAATTATGTTTGCAAGTAAAAGTTGGCAAAGTTCTAGTTCAACTCAACAATCATACGTTTACTTGGAGGGTGGCAATTACTATCCAATGAGAATTGTTTATGTCAATGCTGTTTCTGATTCCGCCCTTAACTTTGATATTACAGACCCAGCAGGAGATACCGTTGATGTTGGATCATATGTATACCAATTAAGTGGTAGCTTAAGTGGTATGAAATGTACTTATGTTACTGCTTCTACCTCGATGGGCTCTACGACTTTTTACAACACAAACCTAGTTCCAGGTACAACAGTTTACTCACCAATTACTACTACTATCAGTGGTACAACGGAAACCATCATTGGCGTTGATATTGGTATTGAAAGTATGGGCACCAAAACTTTTACTATTACAAGTACTTATTCTGGTTCTTCAACTTACACTTCTTCCGGTACAACTGCCTATGCGGAAAATGGTAATACCGTTGGTGAAATCATTGATGTTATCTATGTCCCAGCTTTACTAACTGTCACAACAACTTGGGCAAACGGTTGGGAAAATGTTGTTGAGACCACAATGCCAATTACCTTAGCAGATGGATCTGTGGTCACCACTGCTGTTATGTTGGATCAAAAACCGGCATTGTCTACCACATATATTACATGGGATAGCACTGGCTACAGTACTGGTACAGTTACTTCAACCTTAGGATGGACAACAATGACTGAAATTGCGGTGTATGGCCCTGCCCTGTCAACCATCTATACATGGGGTAATGATGGTTACACCCATACAAACACAATTGCAAGCACAGTTACCCTAGCTGACACAACATACGTCACTTCCGAAATTCAGATTGTTTATCCTAATTTACCTACCACCGTTATTACCTGGAGCGAACCTTCATTGACTACTTATACTTCTACTTGGGAAACAACCGTTGATGGTGTTGTTCAAACTACAGGTGAAGTTGTTGTCAAGCAACCAGCCAGAACCACTGTTTACACTGAAAATTCAAACATTAACTATCTTTACACTTCGACTGCCACTGGCGTTGTTACTGTGGATGGTAATGGAAATCCAACCACTGAAGACATTGTTTATGTTTACAGAACGTTAGCAACTCAATATGCTTTTAATAGCGACTATACTGCTGTTTCAACATTCACAACCTCTTCAGTTGTTAATGGCCAAAGCAGTACTTGGGTTGAAGTTGCCGGTCCAGCTGTCACTATTTCAACAACAAAACAGGCGCAAGTGTGGCAACAATCAACAAGTTATAGCTACATTGAAGATGCAAGTGCTAGTTATTGGGAAGCTATTGTTTTAGTTCCATCATACTCCGTCACTGCATCACAATGGGATAAATACTACACATCTTACTTGACCTTGCAAAGCGATTATGGATGGACCACTAGTAATTATGTTGTTGAATATGTTCCATCATACTCACACTCTGTTTCTTATTGGGATAAAGATTACGCACAAACTTTAACTTTATCGTTAAGTATGACTGATGCTTTGGGAGTTTACTATTCGACATATTACGTTGTTCAACAACCATCACTTGCAACTTCAACCGAATCATGGAGAAAAACTTTTACTTCAACCTACACCACTTTGCAAACTTTCTTCAGTGATGGTAGTCACTTTACATCGTCTGAAATTGTTGTTGAAATTCCAGCAACCAATGCTGTTAATTCTTGGTCCACTGTCTATGTTTACAGTTCTGATTGTGCAGCCAGTGGTACATCAACAGCATATTCAACAACCACCGCTACGGATGGTGTGAGTGTTATAGGTTACGAATACATTACCACGGGTGACTATAGTTGCTATTATCTACCATTAAGTACCTCTACATCTATTGATTCTACCACCTGTGGTTCTTCTACTGTGACATCCACTGTGACATCCACTGCATCCAACGGTGTTGCAACCACATATGTTCTTGTTGTCAAGGAAACTCCAGCAGCATCATGTAATGCGTTGAGCACCATCACATCTACTGACTCTACCACCTGTGGTTCTGCTACTGTGACATCCACTGTGACATCCACTGCATCCAACGGTGTTGCAACCACATATGTTCTTGTTGTCAAGGAAACTCCAGCAGCATCATGTACTCCATTGAGCACCATCACATCTACTGACTCTACCACCTGCGGTTCTGCTACTGTGACATCCACTGTGACATCCACTGCATCCAACGGTGTTGCAACCACATATGTTCTTGTTGTCAAGGAAACTCCAGCAGCAACATGTCATCAATCAGTTGATCCAGTGGAAACCATTGTTACCATCTCCAGATCCAACAGTGTTTGTGCAACCGAAACATTAAGCACCATCAGAAGTACCATTACCGTATCTGGTATGTGCAGTTCCAGTGAGTGCAAAGTTATTGTTGTCATGGAAATTCCAGCACCATCATGTACTCCATTGAGCACCATCACATCTACTGACTCTACCACCTGTGGTTCTGCTACTGTGACATCCACTGTGACATCCACTGCATCCAACGGTGTTGCAACCACATATGTTCTTGTTGTCAAGGAAACTCCATCCGCAATGTGCACTCCATTGAGCACCATCACATCTACTGACTCTACCACCTGTGGTTCTGCTACTGTGACATCCACTGTGACATCCACTGCATCCAACGGTGTTGCAACCACATATGTTGTTGTTGTCAAGGAAACTCCAGCAGCATCATGTACTCCATTGAGCACCATCACGTCCACTGACTCTACCACCTGCGGTTCATGCTACATGCGACACCACCTCTGACGTACCACTTCTATCCAACGGTGTTGCAACGTCATCAGTCGTTGTTGTTGTCAAGGAAACTCCATCAGCATCATGTGCACTCCATTGAGCACCATCACATCTACTGACTCTACCACCTGTGGTTCTGCTACTGTGACATCCACTGTGACATCCACTGCATCCAACGGTGTTGCAACCACATATGTTCTTGTTGTCAAGGAAACTCCAGCACCAACATGTCATCAATCAGTTGATCCAGTGGAAACCATTGTTACCATCTCCAGATCCAACAGTGTTTGTGCAACCGAAACATTAAGCACCATCAGAAGTACCATTACCGTATCTGGTAGTGCAGTTCCAGTGAGTGCAGTTATTGTTGCATACCCACCACCATCATGTACTCCATTGAGCACCATCACGTCCACCGACTCCACCACTTGCGGTTCATCAACATACACCACCACCTCTAGTATCGTTCTATCCAACGGTTCCACGTCTTCGGTCGTTGTTGTTGTCAAGGAAACTCCATCAGCAATGTGCACTCCATTGAGCACCATCACATCTACTGACTCTACCACTTGCGGTTCATCAACATACACCACCACCTCTAGTATCGTTCTATCCAACGGTTCCACGTCTTCGGTCGTTGTTGTTGTCAAGGAAACTCCATCAGCAATGTGCACTCCATTGAGCACCATCACATCTACTGACTCTACCACCTGCGGTTCATCAACATACACCACCACCTCTAGTACCGTTCTATCCAACGGTTCCACGTCTTCGGTCGTTGTTGTTGTCAAGGAAACTCCAGCAGCATCATGTACTCCATTGAGCACCATCACATCTACTGACTCTACCACCTGCGGTTCTGCTACTGTGACATCCACTGTGACATCCACTGCATCCAACGGTGTTGCAACCACATATGTTCTTGTTGTCAAGGAAACTCCAGCACCAACATGTCATCAATCAGTTGATCCAGTGGAAACCATTGTTACCATCTCCAGATCCAACAGTGTTTGTGCAACCGAAACATTAAGCACCATCAGAAGTACCATTACCGTATCTGGTAGTGCAGTTCCAGTGAGTGCAGTTATTGTTGCATACCCACCACCATCATGTACTCCATTGAGCACCATCACATCTACTGACTCTACCACTTGTGGTTCATCAACATACACCACCACCTCTAGTACCGTTCTATCCAACGGTTCCACGTCGTCGGTCGTTGTTGTTGTCAAGGAAACTCCATCCGCAATGTGCACTCCATTGAGCACCATCACATCTACTGACTCTACCACCTGCGGTTCATCAACATACACCACCACCTCTAGTACCGTTCTATCCAACGGTTCCACGTCTTCGGTCGTTGTTGTTGTCAAGGAAACTCCAGCAGCATCATGTACTCCATTGAGCACCATCACGTCCACTGACTCTACCACCTGCGGTTCATCAACATACACCACCACCTCTAGTACCGTTCTATCCAACGGTTCCACGTCTTCGGTCGTTGTTGTTGTCAAGGAAACTCCATCCGCAATGTGCACTCCATTGAGCACCATCACATCTACTGACTCTACCACCTGTGGTTCTGCTACTGTGACATCCACTGTGACATCCACTGCATCCAACGGTGTTGCAACCACATATGTTCTTGTTGTCAAGGAAACTCCAGCACCAACATGTCATCAATCAGTTGATCCAGTGGAAACCATTGTTACCATCTCCAGATCCAACAGTGTTTGTGCAACCGAAACATTAAGCACCATCAGAAGTACCATTACCGTATCTGGTAGTGCAGTTCCAGTGAGTGCAGTTATTGTTGCATACCCACCACCATCATGTACTCCATTGAGCACCATCACATCTACTGACTCTACCACCTGTGGTTCATCAACATACACCACCACCTCTAGTACAGTTCTATCCAACGGTTCCACGTCTTCGGTCGTTGTTGTTGTCAAGGAAACTCCATCCGCAATGTGCACTCCATTGAGCACCATCACATCTACTGACTCTACCACCTGCGGTTCATCAACATACACCACCACCTCTAGTACCGTTCTATCCAACGGTTCCACGTCGTCGGTCGTTGTTGTTGTCAAGGAAACTCCATCCGCAATGTGCACTCCATTGAGCACCATCACATCTACTGACTCTACCACTTGTGGTTCTGCTACTGTGACATCCACTGTGACATCCACTGCATCCAACGGTGTTGCAACCACATATGTTCTTGTTGTCAAGGAAACTCCAGCACCAACATGTCATCAATCAGTTGATCCAGTGGAAACCATTGTTACCATCTCCAGATCCAACAGTGTTTGTGCAACCGAAACGTTAAGCACCATCAGAAGTACCATTACCGTATCTGGTAGTGCAGTTCCAGTGAGTGCAGTTATTGTTGCATACCCACCACCATCATGTACTCCATTGAGCACCATCACGTCCACCGACTCCACCACTTGCGGTTCATCAACATACACCACCACCTCTAGTACCGTTCTATCCAACGGTTCCACGTCTTCGGTCGTTGTTGTTGTCAAGGAAACTCCATCCGCAATGTGTGATGCAATATTCACTACCACAGAACCTGCAATTGACTGTAATTTTGATACTTATACCACACATGTTGGTACTGTCGATGGTTCCGGCAAATACATCAATGCTACATTAGTTGTGATTGAAACACCTGCGGCAACATGTACAAATATTCCAACTTTCACTACCACCATTGAGGCTACTGACTGTACAATCTCTGAATATATGTCCAATATTAGTACAACAGATGCGTACGGCAATTCAGTAACAGCATATTTAGAGGTTTATGAAACCACTGGTTCAATGTGTGCAAGTAGCACAGTTTCTGAGAAGTCATTTGTTACTATAACATCAACTGCATATGATTGTGCATCAAATTCATACACTACAGTTGTACCAACGACCGGTGTAGATGGTGTTGCATTTTCCGTTTCAGCAGTAGTGGTACTTGAGCCGGCTTTGACTTGTTATGGTAATGGTGAAACTTCAACACCAGCAACAACCAATACCTACACCACCGAATCCACAGTCACATCTACCATTCAATGTACAGAATGTGAACATTCAACGTTTAATTCAGTCATAACTACCGTCACTGAAGGTGTAACAGTAACTACTACCGTTTGTTATGAACAAACACCAGTTTCTAGTATCAACAGTTCATCTGCATTAAACAACACACACACCACCGAATCCACAGTCACATCTACCATTCAATGTACAGAATGTGAACATTCAACGTTTAATTCAGTCATCGCTACCGTCACTGAAGGTGTAACAGTAACTACTACCGTTTGTTATGAACAAACACCAGTTTCTAGTATCAACAGTTCATCTGAATTATCGAATACAAACCCAGTGGCTTCTCCAACTGAATCTGTTACCACACAGACCACCAATGGTGGTGAAAATAGCACACCAACTACTTCCACGGGCTCGAGTAACAGCTCTGTTGAGTTGGCTTCCATAACATCAACTGCTCAAACCGAAGTGCCAGAACAATCCGGTTCCGGCTCAACAGCAACTGCTCAAACCGAAGTGCCAGAACAATCCGGTTCCGGCTCAACAGCAACTGCTCAAACCGAAGTGACAGAACAATCCGGTTCTAGCTTGGCACCATCTGCTCAAACAGTGGTACCAGAACAATCCAGTTCAGCTTCTGTGACCTACTCTCAGCCAACAGGTCCTGCAGAAACCAGTCAAACCATATATCTTGAAAATGGATCCCCAAGCTCGACCATCTCCGTTTACGATGGTGGAGCAAACAAAATTGGCTCTAGCTTTGCATCTGTTGGTATGATTGTCCTTGCCTTCTTAATTTAAGAGGGTGTAATATATGAGTTGTAATTTTCTACAACTTGTTGGTTTTTTGTTTTATATAAATTCCGGTTTTTTCTTAGTTTTGTAACTCGCTTTCGACGTTACAGTTTCGTATATAATCTTATGTAGTTGATTTCAGCTATTTGAATATTAATAATTGTACATGTTATTCCATATCAACGAGACATACTTGTTTACTGTCAACCTTTTACTCTAGAGTTCTCTTCAGGTTGATAATTTTAGCCGGGTACCGTCAAAAATCATGTTTGCGTCGATCGACTCTCGTGAGCAGCGTCACAATGTGGTTTGTTATCAGTTGTGATTTCTAGACGTTTGTTATTGACATGTTTGTTGATGTTGTAGTTTCTAGTTAGGATATGTTACAGGAGTACTGGAACAAAATAGAAGGGTTTTTATTAGTTAGTGAGATGCTCAAGGGGAGAACTTTGCATATTTTTCCCAGATTTAAGAACTTTTGCGGTAAAAAAGCTAATCTGGAAACAATTGATTATGAGATTGGGAACAATTTTAGATCAGTTGATATCAAAGCACTTCATCAAATTGCAACTGTTGGGGATAATGAGATACCGGAAAACGATGATTGCTTAGCTAGTAAAGAGCCATTATTGTTTACTTTTGACAGAATCTTCCCCTCGACTTCGACACAAGTGGAAGTTTTCAATCTTTCTACGATTCCACTTCTAAAATTAGTCCTGAAAGGTAATGACATGTCAATTATGTGCCTTGGACAGAGCGGCAGCGGGAAATCTTATACGATTATGGGGGAAATACAAGATCGGGGCAAATGGGGGATAATACCGAGAGCTTTTGATTATTTATTTCATGAAATACAGCAATCTTTAAATGTGGCCGCCTACAGTTTGACCATATCATGTTTTGCAATCACGGATGATACGATATATGACTTAATTGGCGACAGTCATTCTAAGGCTTTTTCCTTGAGAAGAAAAGGAGTTAATGAAGGTAAACACAGGTATCATGGTACTGAAGGTTTATGCAGGCTTCAAGTTAAAAATATAGATGATGTTGAAGAGGTATTGAGCATTGGAAATAATACCAAGAAGAATGTAGAACTAAAATCCAATTCTGGTAACGTACAATATTTTATAGAGAGCAATTTGACGCTCCAGGAAAGAGTAGATGATATTAACAATACGACTAGGACAATTAAGAGCAATTTACTTTTTGCCGATTTCGAAGGTCCAGAGACAGGAGTCGTTGAGGGTACAGACATAGAATCGTTACTGTCACTATTTTTGGAAAAATCCAATTCTAGCTTGGATTTTGAATTTATATCTGGTGGTTTAGTAGATGGATCTCATCTAGCAGCAATTTTAAAAAACTCCTTTGGCCCACATTCGAATACATCAATTATTGTAAATTGTTCATCGGATTTGGATGATGCAAGAGAAACTATTAAATCATTGAAGTTTGCAGAAAGGATTAAAAAAATGGAAAAAGATGCTAATGCTTATGGCGTTGGTGCTGCTGACATTGAATGGCTTGATGAGAGTTATTGGAAAAAAAAGTATGAACATACGTTGAAAAAAATTATTGAACTGGAAACAAATATGGAGATTTCAGAAAATTCGAACACGATCAATAACGAAGCCCTGAATAAGTTAAAAAATGATAATTTGATGCTTCATGGTGAAGTAATTACGCTAAAAAAGGTTATACAGACTATGAAAGCTGGAGAAATCAAAGCATCGAAAAACGATTCGTTTTCACAAGAAAACACAAAACAGAAAATCGAATATCTTGAATCTGAAATTGAGGTACTCAAAAAACTGCTTATTTCAAAGACCGATAAAATATTTGATTTAGAATCTGCACTTGAACAAACCAAAGTAAATATGGAAAGCAGAGAAAACAGTAGAATTGATGATCTTATACAGCAAGATTCATTAAAGGTTATTAAAGAGATGTCAAGCACTATTCAATCCCAAAACACTGATTTATTACGTCAAGTACAATTAGCTGAAAAGCTGTTATCTGAGAGAAGCGATCATTTACAAGCTGTTACTAATACACTATCCAGTAAAAATTATGTTGTTGAAAATGAACAGAATGAAGTAGACCGCAAATTATTACAAATGAGCAGAAGACTTAATAATTTTTCTAGTGGTGAACGGCCAACGAGTAACCGTCTAAACAACGTTGGGAATGGTGAGTTGGAATCCAAAAATAATGATGTACTGAATGGTAAAGAAATAAAAAAAGGATTGAATTTAGATATAATTAAACCATTTTGATAACAATAGAGATTATTTTAGATAGATTTTCCCTGTAAAGCAAACTCAATATATTTTTTTTCAAAATTTGAGTGCTTTATTTGAAAGCATTTTAAGATTAACTGTCCATGGGAACATCTCATCGGTATATTTGACGTTGAGAAAACAAGCAGCAAGAATGTACACTTTTTACGCCAAGCGCAATAGTTTTAGGGGAAATATGCATTTATGGTCAAAAATAAGATATGATTGGCTCGAAACACTGTAAAGCTACATTTATCCATCACAGTATATACTGTTTTATCATTGTACTATATATAGATATATATGTATATCACACTATGTGTCTATAATATATTGATTAGTTTGAGCTAACTAAAAGATGATTGACCGTCTTTTAAACTTAGTACACATCGAACATCACTGACGAAGCGCAAACTGTTTAGTAAGGGTAATAAATTCATCAACTCCATATCGTCAGGATCGTTAATCCAACCTTCGATCATTAAACCATTATCTTTATGATAAACGTAGGAAATTGGTGAATTATCAATTATAATGATCCGTGAATAATCTAGGGGTTTGGTGATACTATTCGATTTCGATAAACTTGATGAAATACTCGATGTTCTTGACCTCGGTTTGGGAGTTGTATCTGATCTTGCTTGTGGTTTGTTTTTTGAATTTTTTGTCTCATCTAAAAGTAACGCTGATAAATCTTTAACATAACCCTTCCCTTCGACAAAGATACATGAATCTCTATAATATCTCTGTTTGAAAATTCTATTTGATGCGTTCAATTTAGAATTTTGTATGTTTTTCAAAAAGCCATTTGAAAGTACCTGTTCTTCTAAATAATCAATCACCGGATCTGCATATTCCTTGATTGATGCAGTAAAGCAGATCAAATCAAACCATTGATAAACAATCGACAAAAATTCTTCGACAAATGGGCGTTTGTAAATGTGATATAAAGTTGGCAAACTACCCATTACCTTAACTTCAATCGACTTTCCCTTTGTCTTATTTAATGCAGAGGAATTATATCTGGATAACGAGTGAATCAGTGTTTCATCTAAATCCAATACTAAAGTTTTCTTTGGCAAATTTGGCGGATCAAATATGTTAAAGTTGAATAATAATTTTGGGAATACGAATTTCTTCTTCTTTTTACGTATTTTTGAAGTATTTGAAGACTTTTGATCGGGTATTTCACTGGATTTTCCATCTTCTGGTGACGAAACAGAAGTAGATTTTTTCAATTTATCACTTGGATTGTCGCTGTTAAACAGATGCGGAAGGGTATCATCGTTATTATCACCAATGATAATATTTTCAGCTAGATTATTCTCAGCATTGCTGTCGTTTCTATTCAAATCAATGGATAAATCTGATGGGCTTGCGTCCAACGGCGATTTGAAGTAATCATCAGTGCGATGATCGGTTGGATCGAACTCCATCGCCTCTTCGAAAATGGTTGAGATTGAAGCTTTTGGTACATACCTACTATCTCCTGGATCAATATGCGACGGAAGAGCCGATGCGGATGGTTCTCTTGCCGATTTTCGAGGTCGTCCATCATCGGTGCCATTAGGAGTATCGCTATCGCATGCAGTCCGGGCGCCATTGATATCTGCGTCGACGCCATTGGCGGCCCCATCTCCACGAATCGCACTGTTTTCATCGCCAGGTCTACCAGTGTGATTAAGCACCTTATTCAGCCTGTCATTGCTGCCATGGTCGATGGCCGGAGCCCCTGTTTCAGGCCTTGCTATATTATATGGTTTGTCTGCACGTTCCAAAGGTTGCTGATTTCGATGGCCAGCCCCCCAACCAATTACAGCGACACCGACGCTGTATAACTTTTTGAAGGGGTATGTTAGGATCATGGCTGCGTAGTATGCTGGAACATAGATAAGGATCCTCGGTAAAAACAGCACCATGCTCAGGATGAAGTGGACTGTGGATATATGATCACTGCTCTCCTCCAAGACACCGCTGGGGTTTTCCGTCTTTTCGTTGCTTGCAATCCCCTCTCCGCCTTCGGGGTCTTCAAGACTTTCTCTTTCCCCGCCACCGTCCCTCCTTTCACCCTCCGAATGTCCATTGGTTGATAGTGCGTTGCCAATATGATGCTGTATATTTTTCACTGTAATATCATTGGATGACGGTATCGCCTTGCGTCGATGGATACTGGCAGAAAGATAGTTGAGAGAATTCATGCTGTCCCGTCTCTAATGGCAGCACATGTCCTCTTCCGCCGCAAATACCACGCTCCTCTCCTCGTTCCTTCCAAAACATGACCTCAAATCGTTCATTTCCCACATGTTTTGTCACTTTTCGGGCAATTGCAGAAAATGTTCAACATGTTGGCGTCGATCGACGCTGGCGTCTTTTCGGCTCGGAAAGGCGAAGAAAAAGAGGAAGAAAATACCAATGAGGGTCAGTTTTTTTGGTTTGCCCTTGTGGAAGAAGAAGTTTGGTGGAGGCAGCTTGAGCGGAATTGGGCGAAGGTGAGCAGACAGACGCATCAGCACAGCACGGCACAGCAGCGGATCATCAAGTGCAAGCGAGAGAAAGAGAGCAGAGCAAGATGCCAGGATACCAGCCAGCCGTACGATTGGTGAATGCCGAGTCGGCACGAATACTCTTTGTTGCAGACATCAGAGGCAACCTCTCCTACTTCAACACCTTGGCGGAGGTGCACCAGCCGGACATCATCATCCACACGGGAAACTTTGGGTTTCTGGATCACGAGAGCGTGTCAAGGATACACGAGTCGTATCTGCGCCACATTGTGGAGTTCTCCCCGCTCCTGCCCCAGCACCTGATCTTGAAGATCTCCCAGCTCTCCAAGGTGTCGGGCGACTCGGTCCACCATCTGTCAAACGACAACATGAACCTGAAAACCCTGTTGGCGAACCAGGAGATCTCGGAGCTGCCCCAGTTTTTGTCGGGCGAACAGAAGTTGCAAATCCCGGTGTACACGATTTACGGCATGTGCGAGGACTCGTACGTGATCAACAAGTTCCGGTTCGGCTACTATTCAATCCCCAACCTACATATCATCGACGACTGCTCGCTCCACTTGATCAAACTGAACAAGGACAACAGCCAGCCAATCCTGCTTTCCGGCATTGGCGGCTCTCTATCCTACCATAAAATATTCCACCAAGGGACAACCCACAATTTTAACGACATCGTCAACCCAAGCTCTGCTAAGGTGCCTAAGGATGTGATCCCAATCTCCGGCGACCCCGGAAATATCTGGATCACGATTCTGCAACTGGGGAAATTGATCCAATCGCTTCTGACTTATTCAGAACAAAACGCTGATGAATACAATAAGGCAATCAAATTTTTCATTACTCATCAGTCTCCAACCAGAGAACCCCTGCTGGAACATTTATCGATCTTTTTCAAAATGGATTACACAATTTCGAATTCGTTGCATTTCAAATATATTTCATCGTACAATGCCCTGACAGTTAACCCATCTTTCGAGACTTTCAAATTAAAGTTTGCGGAGTCAAGGATGAAATTGGCTAGAATATGGGCTAAGGTCCAAAAAAAATATGAACGTCTATTGGCTCAATTACCCAACCACCAGCTAGCTGCCTACACAGATCTAGCGTTGACCGTTTATGATAAAATACCAGTTTCCACAAAATCGTCAAATACTACGACAAATACCACTCCGAATTTGAACACTGATGGTACCAACAACACTACCACGACCACCTCTGCCTCCACAAATACAAACAATAGTAATCCAATCCCAAATTTAGTTCCAAATTCGCATTTGGGATCTGCTGTTGCCACTCAAAATAATACCTCAACGTCTCTTACACCAACATCTACTGATGATATACCACCGCTAGCGTTATCAAGTTCTTTATTACAGGCGTTGAAAGACTCGGAATCCCGCGATATTCATGACTTGTTGACCAAGCATGAATTGAACTTAGTAATCAGACACTTGAACGATTTATATTATGTGGCGTTCCAGCATTCTTGGCATTACAATATTTGTGATGTTTCTCATGGACATTTATTGCTTTCTTATAACAAAAGCAAGGTTAGTATGCAAGCCATATCAGAAGGTTTCGATTTTTCGTACAGATCTGAAAATCAATGAATCATCGATTTTGATTAGTGCAAGCACCTCTATACTTATTAATATTTTGTTATTCGACTTTTCCCATAAAAAGCAACTAGTTTTTCTCTATTTTATGTGTTTTGTTTTCATCTATTCATTGTTTTTATTAGATTAATGCATGATTGATTCCTCTGGATGTATAATTGCACCTTATATCTTTAAATAAATAAATATATATATATAGAATAATTTGAAGCTACAGAACTTACAAGTTACACAATCAAAAAAGTAAACTTGTCTTTTGGGATGAATACATACCGACTATAATTTTCTTTTTTACAGAAAAAATATCAAACAGTATTACAAACATACAAAAGAAACATAAATACAACTAAAAGTTCAATAATAAACGTTGATAAATAACAACATTGAATATAAATAAAATTAGGTGTGAAAAATCCCAACCTTGCTTGACTTTAAAATGCAATCAAACTTTGGAAGCTAATTCCTCCAACAAGTGGTAATCTCTCTTTTCAATTGATCCATTTCCTGGTAATCTAGTTTGTCCCATTAAATACAAATCAACTTCACGAGCACATTGTCTACCTTCTTGAATACCCCAAACAACTAAAGATTGTCCTCTTCTACAATCACCAGCCGTGAACACGTTAGAATCAGGTTGTGTTTGATATGATGATGCTTCAGCAGTAGCAATAGTGCCCCTCTTAGTTCTCTCCACATTTAAATTATCTGACTCTGGACCAATAAAACCCATTGATAATAAAACGATATCAGCTGGGAAAAATTCTTCGGAGCCTGGAATTTCTTGCATCTGCCATGCTCCTGAATCTGATCTTTTCCACTCAACACGAACAGTTTTAATACCCTTAACATTATGCTCATCATCACCAACAAATTCTTTTGATAAAATACAATACTCTCTTGGATCTTTACCATAATGTTCTTTAACCTCTGTGTGACCATAATCAACTCTGAAAATTCTTGGCCATTGTGGCCATGGGTTATCCTTTGCTCTTTCGGCTGGTGGATGTGGTAATAGTTCAAAATTCACAACAGATTTTGCGCCATGTCTAGTTGAAGTACCTAAACAATCATTACCTGTATCACCACCACCAATAACAACAACGTTCTTACCCTCAATGGTCTTTCTAATAGTATCTAAATCATTTTCTAATAATGCCTTGGTGTTAGATGTCAATAATGTCATGGCATAATCGATATTCTTCAGATCTCTACCAGGTATCTTCAAATCCCTAGGAATTGTGGAACCAATTGCTAAAATAACTGCATCATTTTGTTGCTTTAATTCATCAAGTGTAATATCTTCACCAATAGTAGTATTAGTAATAAATGATATTCCTTCTTTAGTCATTAAATCAATTCTCCTTTCTACAATACCTTTGTCTAATTTCATATTTGGAATACCATACATTAGTAAACCACCCAATCTATCTGCCCTTTCATAAACAGTGACAGTATGTCCCGCTTTGTTGAGTTGGTCAGCTGCAGCTAAACCAGATGGACCTGAACCAATGATTGCAATCTTTTTACCGGTTCTAACTTTTGGTGGAGTTGGAACAATCCAGCCTTCCTTGAATGCATGATCAATAATACCAGCTTCAATGGATTTGATACCAACTGGCGCATTTCCCGAGACATTGACAACACAAGCACCTTCACATGGCGCAGGACAAATTCTACCAGTAAATTCTGGGAAATTGTTAGTCATTAATAGCCTTTGCAATGCGTCATACCATCTGTCCTTGAAAACTAACTCGTTCCATTTTGGAATAATGTTTGATATTGGACAACCAGTATCAGATTGACAGAAAGGAATACCACAATCAATACATCTTGCAGTTTGATACTTCAATTCGTCTGTGGTTAATCTTGTAGACAATTCCTTCCAATCTTGAAGTCTTGATTTAACTGGTCTATACTTTTCATGTCTTCTAGAATACTTAATAAAACCACCAACTTTATCCAATTTTAACGCTTTGGATTCTTCAGTCTTCACATCCACCATTGTGTCTTCTAGATCCAAAACTTTTGGTTCATTCTTCCCATATTTTTTAGGCTTCGAAAATTCACCACCGGTAATATCAGCCTCAGGATCTTCTTTAATTGTTGAGAAATAGTTTGAAACTTCTTTCTTTTTCAGTTCTTCAATCTTCTTTGCCTCATTTTCAAGAACTTTCTTATACTCAGTTGGCAAGACTTTAACAAATCTTTTCAAAAATCTGTTAAAATCATTCAAGATTCTTAGAGCGATTTCAGAATTAGTGTAATGTCTATGATCTTCTAATAAACCTCTAACAAAGGCAATTTCTGCTGGATCAGTCAATGAAGTTAATTCAACCAATTCTTTGTTGACCTTTTCTTCAAAATCTTGGGCCATATCCAAGACATACGCAATACCACCCGACATACCTGCAGCAAAGTTACGTCCGACAGAACCTAACACAACAACTCTACCACCTGTCATATATTCACAACCGTGGTCACCGGTACCTTCAACAACTGCATAAGCACCAGAATTTCTAACTGCAAATCTTTCAGCAGCAATACCTCTGAAAAATGCAGTACCAGAAGTTGCACCATATAAACAGGTATTACCAATGATAATATTTTCTTCAGCTTTAAATACGGAGTCTTTCGGTGGGTAAACAATCAACCTACCGCCAGATAAACCTTTACCAACATAATCGTTACAATCACCTTCTAACTCCAACGTAATACCAGAAGCCAAAAACGCACCGAATGATTGTCCGGCTGAACCTCTGATATTAACATGAATAGTATCATGTGGCAATGAGGTTGGTCCAAACTTCTTTGAACATCTGTAAGACAATGTCGTACCAATTGCTCTATCAGTGTTAATAGCTTCTGCTTCAATAGTAACAGGCAAACCTTTATCCAGGGTGACTTCTGCCTCGTCAATCAACTTATTGTCTAGTCTGACATGCAATCTATGATCTTGTTTCTTTTCACACTTGGTTGCAACACCAGGTCTAATAGTATGTGCTGGTGTTAGGATTGGTGACAAATCGATGTTTGCATTTTTGGTAGTTCTTAAGTCATCTCTAATGAACAATTTTTCGGCTCTACCAACCATTTCATCAATTGTTCTAAAACCTAATTTTGCCATAATGCCTCTTAATTCATTTGAGACATAGTAGAAGAAGTTAATGACGTGTTCGGGGGTACCCTTAAACTGTTTTCTCAACACAGGATCTTGCGTGGCAATACCCACTGGACAAGTGTTGGTGTGACATTTACGATTGTAAACACAGCCCATTGAAATTAATGGAGCAGTTGCAAAACCCCATTCTTCCGCCCCCAATAAACATGCAATTGCAATATCTCTACCAGTCTTTAACTGACCATCGGTCTGAACAACAACTCTTCCTCTTAAATCATTTAGAACTAATGTTTGATGTGTTTCAGCTAAACCTAACTCCCATGGTAAACCAGCATATTTGATACCGGTCCACCTAGCTGCACCAGTACCACCATCATGACCAGAAACTAAGATATGATCTGCCTTTGCCTTCGCAACACCAGCAGCAATAATACCAACACCAACTTCTGACACAAGCTTAACAGAAACTCTTGCTCTTGGATTAGAACATTTCAAATCATAAATTAATTGTTTTAAATCTTCGATGGAGTAAATATCGTGATGAGGTGGAGGTGAAATCAAACCGACACCAGGGGTCGAATGTCTTGTTTTGGCAATTGATTCGGAAACCTTGTAACCAGGTAATTCACCACCCTCACCAGGTTTTGCACCTTGCGCCATCTTAATTTGTAATTCGTCTGCATCGGATAAATAGTATGATGTGACACCAAATCTACCAGAAGCAATTTGCTTAATAGAAGATCTCATGGAATCACCATTTTCTGAAGGTTTGGATCTTTCAACATCTTCACCACCTTCACCAGTATTAGATTTACCACCTAATCTGTTCATTGCAACAGCTAACGTAGAATGGGCTTCTACAGAAATAGAACCATACGACATAGCACCTGTACAAAATCTTCTAACAATTTCAGTCCATGGTTCAACTTGATCAATAGGAACAGATGTTGAGTTTGCAAAATCAAAATCCAATAGACCTCTTAAAGTACAATTTTTGATTGCTTCATATTCCTTTTTAGAATAGGCATCATATGCTTTATTGTTTTTGTTTCTAACTGCGTCCTGAATGTTTGCAACAGCTGCTGGTTCATTAATATGCGACTCACCACCATCTCTCCAATGGTATTCTCCTGATTCAGGTAAGCCTTTTGGTTTAATAGTATCTCTATTTGGATAGCCCAATTCGTGCAAGGAAAATGCATCTTGTGCAATATACTCAAATGTGATACCCTTAATTCTAGATGCTGTACCTGCAAAACATCTATCAATAACAGAGTTATCAACACCTAGGGCTTCAAAAATTTGAGCACCTTTATATGATGCCAACGTTGAAATACCCATTTTAGACATGACTTTCAAAATACCATCGTCAATTGCATGCTTATAGTTCTCAATAATTTGTTTGTTAGTAAATTCTTTGGTTAATAATTTTTCGTGGTTTAACTTGAGTAGGGTATTCATGGCAAGATATGGATTTACACCATCAACACCATAACCGACTAAGCAACAGAAATGATGAACTTCTCTTGCCTCTGCCGTCTCAACAATAATGGCAACCTTAGATCTCTGTTTTTGTCTAACTAAATGGTGGTGTACGGCACCTGAAGCAATTAAAGCAGAAACCGCTACCCTTTCCGCAGATAGACCCTTATCTGATAGAATAATAATTTGTGAATTGTCAATAATTGCTTGCGTTGCTTCAGCACAAATTCTATCTAAAGCATCGGTATAGCCAGTTAGACCTTCTGATTTTTCAAATGTAATATCAATATCAGTAACGGACCACTTAGGATAAACTTTATTTATTTCTTTCAAAGCCAACAATTCATCATTTGACAAAATTGGAGATTTCATCTTTAATCTATTACACTGAGAAGGATTCATTTCTAATAGATTACCTTGTGGTCCAACATAACATTCTAAAGACATGACAATTTTTTCTCTGATTGGGTCAATTGGTGGATTGGTAACTTGTGCAAATAATTGCCTAAAGTAATCATAGATTAATCTTGGTTGCTCCGACAAACATGCTAAAGCCGAATCATTACCCATTGATCCTAATGGTTCTTTACCACCATTTACCATTGGAACCAAGATTGCTAAAATTTGTTCCAAGGTATAGGCGTTGGCCAATAACTTTGGATCGTCTTTGATTTTCAAATCCAAGTCCACTTTTTGTTGTAAAACAATACCTCTATTTTCCAATTTCGTGAGTAGCTCCGGAATTGTAATCATGTTTGACAGGGCCCAAGCTTTGAAATCAAATCTATTCGCAACTTGTTTTTTTAATTCTCTATCATCAACAATTCTTCCTTCCTTAGTATCAACTAACAACATTCTACCAGGGTGTAGTCTACCCTTCTCAACAATTTTTTTTGATTCGATTGGTATAACACCAACTTCAGAGGCACAGATCATTATATTGTCGTCAGTAACGTAATATCTACAAGGTCGTAAACCATTTCTGTCTAAGTTGGCACCGCAAAATCTACCATCAGCAAAAGTGAATAAAGCTGGTCCATCCCAAGGCTCCATCAAACATGCAGCCCATTCATAGAACGCTCTCTTTTTCGGATCCATGTTTTGGTTGTTTTGCCAAGCTTCAGGGACTAAAAGCATTACGGCTTCTGGCAACGATAAAACCCCATTAATAACCAAAATTTCCAATACATTATCCAAAGCAGCGGAATCCGAACCACCTTCTTCAATGATCGGGTATAATTTGTCCATATCTTCCCCAAATAGCTTGGAAGACATCACACCCTCTCTTGCTCTCATCCAATTTTTATTACCTCTAAGGGTATTGATTTCACCATTATGGGCAGCCCATCTTAAAGGTTGAGCCCTATCCCATGATGGGAATGTGTTAGTGGAGAATCTAGAATGAACCAAGGCAAAGTGACATTCATAATCTGCATTCACCAAATCATGATAGTAACTATAGACTTGGGCTGGAACCAATTGGCCCTTGTAAACAATGTTTTTATTTGAAAGGGAACAAATATAAAACCAATTGTGCAAACCAATGGTATGAGTTGACTGTTTTCTTAGAATATATAACTTCTTTTCAAATAGTTTTTCATACTTTGATTCGAATTCCTCATCTGATATTTCGATTGGTGTAGAATCGCATCCATACGCTTCTTTCAAAACAACAAATGGTTGTAAAATTTTTGGTTCTCTTGAAAGAGAAGCAGGACCCAAAATTGAAGAATCAACTGGAACTTCTCTCCAGCCTAGGACTCTCAAACCCAAAGAAGATGCGATATTTTCAAACGTTGCTTTAGACTTTTGATAAATTTCTTCATCTTTTTTGAAAAATAAGTTACCAACAGCATATTGGCCCAATGAAGGTAGATTTACTTTACAGTGATATTCAATTTCTCTTTGCATGAATTTATGCGGAATCGATGTCATGACACCGGCTCCATCACCGTCCCTTGCGTCCGAGCCAACTGCACCTCTATGGGTCATGTTACAAAGTAAATACTTAGCATCCGAGATAATCTTGTGAGAGGCTTCACCCTTGATTTGACATGCAAAACCTACAATGAAACAAAACATAATACAGGAATCGATCGATCCGTCGGATGATCAAAATTCTGGTTAGTATATCAACAACTGAGAAAAGAGTAGAAAACAACATGCTCCGATATTAATGATTATCATTAATGTTATTAGTAATACATACCCACACCACAATTATCCTTCTCATACTCGGGATTATACAATCCCTTTTGAGTTGGTAAAGTGGAAGCCCATGACTTATTTTCTGGAACCTCATCATACTTGTAAACTGAATATGAGGATTCTGTGTTTGAAGAGCCAAGTGTTTCTATCGAGGTTGAGTCCGAATATTCGGTGTATTCCAATTCAGGATTTGATTTTAACACCGCCATTTTGAGATCTATATCTTTTATTCAGAGGGGTATGATTGGAATTTTCGAGTCAAAACGAACACACTTCAGGATTATCAATTTCGAAATCCAGAATGCTAGACAAACCGTTTGAAGTTGAAATCGATCAGTAGTGTATTTTTCTTTTTTTTTATCGATTTGAAAAAAAAAAAGACAAGACAAATAAAGCTGTAAATAGTGATCACAAGAAATGAATATAGAAACTTTGTATTCTTTTTTCTTTCTTGAAATGAAAAGTGGATATTGATCTAGCTAAATCAATTAACTATGTAATAACTTTTCTTATTGTGGTTTAAAAAGAATACTTCACCGAACAAACTAAAGATCTGCAAATAAATATATATATATGTGTATGTATATATTTAAAATAACCAGACCAATTCAATAAAGTTGTCTTTATGTTTATATCAGAGATCTTATAGTTCTATAATTCAAAGGATTTTGCAAAGCTCTCAAGTTCAAAAAACCACACTCTGAAGATGGAAAGGACAGAGGAGAAATGAACAAGAGGAAAGAAGAAAGAAACAAAAAAACAGCAGGAAAAGGACGAAACGGTGGTTGTAAGGAGATAAACCTCCTTTTAATCAATTGCATTGCTAGCATAGATCATTGCACTATCTCAAACAAAATGGATGACCACCTTCGTTATTATTTGCCTTCAAGAAACACAATAACGTACGAAAATCGCTGAGCTTTTTTCTTTGTGTGGGAATCGCAATTTTATTATGAGGTTATCACGGATTTTCCCTCTTCGGCCCAGCAGATGACATAAGCAGCCCCACTTTTAATCGCACCAATCAGATTGCCCGGTATAATCAGCAGAACTATCTAGGTTTTTCTTTTCCTAATTAGGCAATGTTAAGATGATTGTCCACTTTGTGAAAGGCAGCTGCAACAAGCACCGGAACAAACAACAGAACAACAGGAAAGGCTAAGAAAGAAGAACCAAGGGTGTTCTTTGGAGACCCACATTCACCGGGTGGCTCTCTATCAGCTTTTTGCCCCAGGCCTCTGCATCCGTAGCCAGATAAGACGGAAAAACAAAATGACAGATTTTTCACATCATGTTTGTACGATCGGGCAGAGATCGGGATATTTACCGAATCAGTTACTCAAATACTAAATTATATGGCTGTTTACATAGTGCTAACTTTTCTCCTCGACGGAAGGGCCGAAAAATACACATCTACTCATCTTCAAAATCCTCGTTCTCTTCACGACTCTCCAGTCCATTCACCTCCGGTTCAATGACACTTTCTCCGTATCCCTTTCTATACTTTCTCGCAATCCTACTCACTCTACCGTACTTCTTGGACTCGTCCACCGCTCTGGTTTGCAAATCCCTTAGCTCGGCATTGAAAGTCTTGGAAACCGTAGTGTTACTAAACACATCCCACATTTTCAGTCCCGCATTATTACTGCCACCAATAACCAAGTTACCCGAGATTTCCAGTTCGTCAGCAAAGGAACTGCTCAATACATTACCACAGCCAAAATCCTTGCTCAAAATCATCCTTGGCTTGTTGTCCTTCACATTCCACACCTTAACAATCTTCTCACCCATGGCACCCGTAACAATCAGACCAGGAATCTCTTTGTTGCTGCTCAAGGTACTGATGCCTGAATCATGTGCATGTAAGGTCCACAATGGCTTGGCCTCCACACCATCCATACGGATGTCATAGCAGTAAACGTTACCAGAATCACATCCACCAACAATGTAATTCTCACCGATCTTACTAATACTCTCAATTTCTTCTCCATATTCACTACCACAGGAAAACTGCTTGTTGTTTTTAAGAACATCCTCTACTCTAACGTCACTAATCTTCATATAACCATCGTAACCACCGGTGAGCAAAATACTACCACCCTCTTCATTGCCATTACTATACATCCACATACTACTGGATACCGTTTTACCATTGTGCAAGCCATCATCAATTGCACGCTCAACTCTACAGGTAGTTAAATCCCATAATTTCACTGTACTGTCCGCAGATGTGGAACACAAGACATTTCTGAATATACGATTATGGGACAATGAAACGACTGCATCTGTGTGGCACTTGGAGTACACCTTGTTTGCCTTCTTCTTCTTGGAGCCTTTCTTCTTACCCTTGCTCTGATTTTTGGCACTCCATTCGGCATACTCACTTTCACCTAGAATGACATCTGGGAATGCCTTGTCAACGCAATCAAGATTCCATAATTCAATGGTAGGCTCAAAGGTACCTATGGCGGCAAAGTTTCCGACATTTCCAACACTGTTTTCACCCTTTGGTCTATAACTCAACCACTCAACACATAATGGGAACGATGGCAACATCAAATCATGATGAATGTATAAGTTACCTTCACGAACCATACCACGCTTGACATCCGCATCGTACTTCTTCTCTTGTTCTGCTTCTGCTTCATCGTCGGGTCCCAAAGCACCTGCACCGTCGTCATAGATATAAACGTCCAAATATGAAACTTCATCTTCCGTTCTCGTTGCGAGAATCAGATTGTCTGTCGGATAGACTTGTAATTCGGCACGTGCTTCAAGTTCTTCTTCTTCGGTTGGAAGTTGCAAATAATGTTCTTCCTCTTCTTCGGTTTCAATACCATCTTCCACTCCTTCACCGTCTCCTTCTCTCTTGACGGTCTTCTTAATGTACGAGGCCCTGGTGTTGCTCAATCCTGGGAACATGACAATTTTTTCACCATTTTCGTCGACCTCATCATCGTCGTAATGTTCAAAGTCATATTCTTTTAAATCATCGTCGATATCAATTTGACTTTGAAGTTTGTTGGAATCAATTTCTTCGTCCTCAGCTTCCTCTTCTGCCTCTTCAAGATCAGCCTTGGCTTCTCCCAAGTTCAATTTGGACATTGCTTCAATTCTTTCCATTTCTTCATCATTAAGTTCATATTGTTCTGGAAATTCAGAGGCAAAACCTCTAGGAACCCACGATGTTGCTGAAATCATCTTGCCTTACTTCCAATTCCTTTGTGTCTAGGGTAAATATCCAATATCTGCCATTATCAAGAAAAGAAAATCATACTGTAGACATGTCAATTTCAGTTGAAAATTTTTTTTTTCAGTTTTTTTTTCAATGTTTTCATTTTTTTTTTTTTTTGAAAAATTAAAAATCATAAAATGCGAAAATACAAAAAAATGAAATTCAATCAATTTTTCATGAAACCTTATAAAAACTATAATGTTCTAACGGTTTACATAGCTTGTAATCAGTTTACAAACCCGCCGGTTGAAAAGTCATTTCATCCTATGTGTGTATGTTTCCTTCCGGGCTAGCAGCTAGTTCTTATTCAGTTCATTGCAATTATTCCAAGCAGATTTCAAGATAAGATTATTATTGCTATTAGTGATTTTCCTTTCGGTATTCCCATAATAGAGATGATTGTTTAAAGGGTTCATCGCATTCATCAGATTCATTGAGTTCATACAATTTGCAGATATGGCTTGGTTGGGCGCACTGAAGGGACCCAGAGGAGCTGCGCCCATGGAACTCAGAGGAATCGGGTTTATATGACCAATCGGGTTCACTGGTCCAAGGGATGATATCGGACCCATAGAGAAGGCACTGAAGGTATTTATTGGATACAGCGGTGAAAACTGATTAGAGGGAGAGCTGGGGCTCATGGGGGTCAGTTGGATTGGTTTGGATTTTGTTGGGGGAGTATTTGGCCAATCATCTGAAGGACAAGGCATGCAATAATTTATCATATCTTTATGCACTGGGTTCAAAAGCATGGGAGCTTTATTTTCCTTGCTTTCTTCTGTGTCTTTGTTTCTTTCGATCAATTTCATAGCAACTTTCTCAGCAATATTACATCCATGTTTCATCTCGGTTTCACCGATGATTTTAGAATGATTCACGCCGACTTTACCGGGATTTTTCCTGCCAATTGGATTGGCAGTACTGATGAAAGAAGCCTCGAGACCTTGGTCCCAACTATCGATGTTAATTTCTTCACGTGTGATCAACTCTTTCTTGGACATCTGCGAAGCTGGAATACTCTCAGAAATATCTAGATTTAAATCTTTCAATCCATCCAACATAAATTCAGTCTCTATTGGTGATTTATTTAGCTTGGAAGTATCGGCTTTGTTTTCTAAACGATATGTTACATTGTTTTGCTTTGGTGTGCTGGCATTCTCTGGTAGGATTATAAAGTTATCGAGTCTCAAACTATGCTCATTATTATCCAATATATATGTTTTGTTTGTTGGACTGTCCGTTCTATGGTTGATTGCATCGTACCTTACTGAATCCACTTGGTCACTATGATGAGTACTATGTTTATATTTTTCATTGTATGCCCATATGGTGGCCCCAGGCACAACATTATCACCATCCAGCATATTTGATGGTACACATTGCTTGTTTGGGTTTACCCTTACTATAGTTGAAATCTTTTCATTGAGTGGAATGTGGTTTGTATTTAGTTTTGTCAAATGCAAGCCGTTACCCAATTTACCATTATCACATGTTATTGCAACTCGTCTGGTGGTCCATAACATGTAACTGGCGAGAACGATCATAATATATATCAAATAGTTGAGAACAGTTGATTTACTTTTGCTTAGTTCCAAAATTGCTTCATCTAACTTCTGTGAGTTGACAATACACGATTTAAGTGCTACTAAAATATTTTGATCATTTGTTATGAGCGGAATAAAATCAAGACATCTACTGAACAGAAAGATTAATATAAATTGATTGCAAAGAGCATGGATGTTAGTAATTTGATTTGTTTCAAAACGAAGAAACCAATTCCAAAAGTGCTAAAACGAACTTATCATAGTATTCTTGGGATAAAGGGCTGAACTTATTCTTCGCTATATCCAACAAACGTTCTTTATTTGATGCAAAACATGCTAGCGTATTGCTTTTAAAATGGACCTCTTTAGTTCCTTTGACCATTCCCGTGCATTTACAAATATTCCTGTACGTTCTATAAAAAGCAACGGGTACCGTATCTTCATCATAGACTAGTGACCAAGTGATGTGACACCTGTATAAGATGCCAATTGCTACGATAGCAAAAACCAGAGCCGGGAGTCTCAGATACTTTTTGGGACCTATCATTAATATTTTATTTGTATTTTCACTTTATTGGATTCTGCTGTTTTGAATATTACACTCTCCATGAATTTCTATCACGTATAACCGATCTAGTTTGCTAAGAAATCAGCAAACTTTTAAAAGATAATAAACAAAATGGGGCAACATGGTTATTTATCGACAATTCATGTGCTCATGATTGCCTTTTTTTCTGTTGTTTGTTTTATGTGTTTAATAAATTGTACAAAAAAACAAATATATCTTACTATGAATATATAAAACTAACTATATATCTCGAAATGTATAATATATATATATATATACATATAAAAAATCAGCTGGACGGTCATATGAATTATTTTGATAACTTTTGGGCATACTCTGCAGCCTTGGCCTTGACATAATCTTGGGACTTTTCATCACCTTTAGCTTCTTCAAATGATAACCATTTGGCAAAGAAGAACTTGGCTTGTTTGCGTGTTAACTTCTTATCAATAACTCTTTCAAATAAGTCATCAACCTTGGTCTTATCATTAACCTTGATTTCTTGATCTATATATACGTTCCATAAATCAATTCTCTTTGGAACATCAGATAATAAACCTTCAAACAAGGAACGACCTTGTTCTGGATCACCCTTCTGGAACTCTAATTGTGCAAACTTTCTGACAACATCCACATGATCTCTTTTTGGCAGCACCTGTAATGCCTTAGCAAGAACCTTGTGTGCCTCTTCATTCTCATCTCTATCTATTAGGAAATTACCATACGAAACCCAAGCCGATGGATTCTTGGAACCAAACTTCTTACACAAAACGACGAATAGGGAATCAGCTTTGTCAAACTTCTCTGATGCAATATAAATTGCAACTAACTTTTGGTGCATGGTAAATGCATCCATATATTGACAGGATCTCTTGAAAACGGTATCCAGAGTTTCGTCATCACCAAAAGAGTTTTCTAAATTCAATAACGCAATCCAGATGTTCATTTTTTGTTGTTCTTCTCTGAAGTTGATGGTTTTTAAAGCCCTCTCTGCAATTTCTCTAGCCTTTTCGATTTCACTCAACTGCAATTGGAATGACATATATTGAATCCATAAAATAGAAGAATCTGGATTACCCACTAACAATCTTTCAAAGTCAGAAATAGATTGTGGAGCTCTTGTATTGAGATCACCGGTCTTGTCCTCAACTTCAGATTCCTTGACTTGATGTTTCTTGGACTTTTTGTTAACTTCATTATTAAATTCTTCTTCTTCATCCGATGTTTCCTCTTCTTTAGCTTGTTCTAGAATAGATGCAGTCCAGTCAAATGTTGTTGACAATCCTGATGATAAGCCTACTGATAATCCGGACGAAGTTGGATTGCTGTCCTTTTCATCATCTGATTCATCGTCACTTTCTTCCGCTTCACTTTCATCGTTTATATCGCTCATTTTTTCATCGTCAGATGCAACTTCATCATCTTGCATTACTATATCGCCATCTTCATCTTGGTTATCATCGCTTTCATCCTTGAAATATGATGCTTTCATTCCCAAGGATAGCTGTTTTTTGCTTGCGTTGATATCTAATAATTTAACTTTAACACGCTCTCCCTCAGAAAATATCTCTTCTACACTTTTGATTGGAGAATCACTAATTTGAGAACGGTGGCATAAACCGGAAACATTATCAGTACCATCCAATCTAACAAAAACACCATATTCTTCGACCTTTTTAACTGTACCTTCATAAATGTCACCGATCTGCAAGTCGTTGAAAGATTTCAAGTTTTGTAAGTCACCTCTAACAACTGAATCTTTCAAGGACATCAAAACTCTACCTTCAGAATTAGCCTCAAGGATACGACCTTTAACTGATTGATTAACGTGGAAATTGTTTTTCCACTCCTTAATGAAAGCATCGGAAATATCAGAAACACGAACCAACGCATATACAGCTCTACCCAAATCAACAAACAGACCAGAATTATTGATTTTATTGATATATCCCCTCACGATGTCACCACGCTTAAGATCGTTGATACTGTTAATAACCCTATCTTTTGGACTCTTACTTCTCAATGAAACATAAATTTTACGATCATTGGAGACAACAGTTGCAGTGTGAAATTCACCAACGTGGAAAACATCGTTCAAGCTCAATGTATAATCGTCCAATGCGTCGGTGACCATAGAGACAGCAGTAACATTATCAGCTAACGAAACTAAAACGGAATTATCTCTCACATTTAAAATCAAAGATGGTAGAACATCACCAACTTTGATGTCATTGGAAGTTGATACCATATTCGAGCGGCCTGATACAGTAACAGCATAATGTTCATTATCGATATGGGTGATCTTGGCTGGAACAATAGTGCCGACCTTAAATTCGGCATTAAAGTTCTCAAGTTTTGATACGTCATCAGTGGTATCAACAAATGACATTTTGGCCTTTTGCGCTGGAGAGATACTGTACCAAAAGTAACCATTGTTGACACTAGAAATGTAACCTAATACATCATCACCTTCTTTAATATCTTTGAATGATAATGGATAAACTGGGTCTTTGTTACCCAGATCGCTTGGCTTAATGGTTAGTTCAACCAAACTGTTGTCAGATTTCTTGGAGTGAGAGAATTTCTCCTTTTGTGAATCATAGTAACCTATAATTTTAGCTTTTTCAAATTTTTCACCGACTTTGAATTTTGCTAGAGGTTGTTTCAAATCATCGATTTCTTTAACATCATCAAAAATTTCGTTAATCTCTATACGACCGTTTTGATTGTCTGATAATTTTACCAGTAGATGAGTGCTTTCAATAGATGTAATGGTACATTTAGTAATTTTTCCAACAGTGTAATCACCCAATGTTTTAATTGATTTATCAACTGGATTGATTGCTTCTACCCTTGTATTGACCGTGTTAACTAATAGGGAAAGTAAAAATCTTTGATTCTTCTCATCGATGTTAACAACAGTACAGTTAACAGATTGATCAGCAGTGAATAATGTAGTCAAATCATTAACTCTCTTAGGTGAAGCAAATCTTGGAATAACCAATCCTGTCAGGTTGTTACCAAAAGAAACAAATACACCGGTTGGAATAACAGTTTTCACAAAACCATGTAAAACTTTATCCGAGATTGAAATATCTTCATAAGTGGTTGGCAATGCACCATTTTTAGCATCAGTCATTAAAGAAGGTTTTGCTGTCAATGTGATACTCCTACGACGTTTGTCAAGTAATAAAACCAACGCCTCGATTTCTTCACCAACCTTTAATTTCTTTAATTTCCCTCTTGCAATATCAGCAGGACCATCCGCCAAATGACCAACATTTATGACACCACGAATATCACTATCTGATAATTTCACAATAACAGCGTCTCTTTCCTTCTCAATTATTTCTGCCTTGACAATTGATTTACCAGGAATAAACTTATTCAAAGAATCGATTTGTGCTTCTGACATTTCACTTGAAATTCTCAGACTCACTAGGCACTTCTTTTGATCCTTTTCAACAGAAACAACTCTAACTTTAACTGTTTGACCTAATTTCACATAATCATTGGCATTTTGGACAAAAGTTTCGCTGATTTCAGCATTTGGTAGAAACGCAGAGACATCACCAAAAAATGAGACAACACAACCACTTGGTAAAATCTTCTGAATTGTTGCAGGCACACGCTTTCCAACGCTTAAATCATCATACTTAGTGATTACTTCGTCATCATCAGCATTAACCAATGATCTTTTTAATGTGACTGTTAAAAAGGACTTCGATCCTACTGATCTGACATTTAAAACTCTACCCTTAACATTGGAACCAATTTTAAATTTTCTCTCAGGATAAATTAATTTGATATCACTTATATGGATATCAGGAACTGTAGCTTGGAAAGAATCGTCCAATTTCACTAAAATACCGTCTGCTGATACTTTTTCAATCTTGCATGTCACCTTTTGGCCAATTGGAATATCATTAGCTCTAATATATGAAACATCAAGTTTTTGTTGATCCATCGTTAAAATATAAGCATTATCAAACATTGAGTAATCTAAAATTCTAGCTTTGTGGGTGGAGCCTATTTTATAATCTACGTCTAGATGTGTATTTTTTGTAACTCTGGAATTGTGGACCTGACCTGGTATTTCTCCCGACATTAAATCAACAAAGATGAAATCAGAACTCTTACCTTTAATGGTTACCTTATCAAAAATATGGCCAATTGGGAAAGCCTCCAACGCATCCTTACCAGTATATGATAAAGTCTGCAGAGAAGGCAAAATGGAAAGCGACAACTTTAAAGTACCATTTTTCATATAAGAAGCTATAATTCTAGACTTTAGAATAGAACCAACAGAATAGTTATGTTTAATCTGCTCAGGATTTAGTAGACAATTCATATGTTGTAAAGATATCGAGGCGTCGGCAAGTGAATGTATTTTACACAATAAACCGTTATCAGAAACCTCACTGATTGTAGAATCGACCAACATTCCAGGTAAAAGCGCATCAATTGAAGAAATGGTTGAGACAACTGGTTGTTTCTTGACAACCGCAACTGGAAATTTGCATGTGGCAGTTCTTGAATTTATTTTGGAAATATTAACTAAAATAACGGAACCGATTTGGAAATTTGAACCCACAGATGCTAATTCTTTTTTGGATATGAAACCTGATAAACTAAATTTTTTGCCAAATTTCAAAATTGCACCGTGGTCTTCCAAAGAGGAAATGGAAGCTTGAACAATTGCATTTTCAATGAAATCTTCCTTTTCATCCATAAAAGAGTTAACTTTTTCAGGTTCAATTGAAAGCTCGATTCTTTTCTTCGTCTTTTCATTGGAATTTGGAACAACACTGGCTCTCAGATATTGGCCAATTGTAAATCTTTCAGCTAAATGAGGGAACTCGACTTGTGGCTTCTTATTTTTGGTCGAATCTTCTTCTTCGCTGTCTGATTCACTGTCTGAATCCTCTTGATCGTCAAATTGTTGTAATAATGAAACCAATTCAGAAGAAATATTGGTGATTGGAACAAAACCTACCAAATTATCCGGCATTGATATGACAAGCTCCATTTTGTTTATCTGCTTAACCATACCTAAGATGTTGGAGCCAGGGTTCAAAATGTTATAAGATAAAGTGTCGATGGAGATAGGTTTCTTAGAATCTTCTTGTTCTTGTTCTTCCTTTGATAAGATATTCACAGTCTTCGATTTCTTGGATTTCTTAACCTTTTTTTTCAATGGCTCTTCGGAAGCAGACGAGTCGTTCTTTTTTGCCTGTTGCTCAAAAAGAACATCTCTCTTTGCTTCGTTTGCAACTTCCTTGATTTCCATTGGGGTCAATACAGACCCACCACCTCTTGGAAAGGCAATTTCTGCAGCCGAAGAAAGGAGAGATTTTTTTTCCTTGTTATCCGGATCTTCTCTGGTTCTCTTAGGCGCCATTATTGTCTATCCTTTGATTGTCCAGGGTTTTCCTCTTGGAAAGGGAAAGAATATGTAAATATCCAGCTGAAAGAACTTGTCAGATAATGAAAAATAAGAAAAACTTGAAAAAAAAAATTTTCCTTACAAGAAAAAGAAAAACGAAAAAAAAAGTCAAGAAAAATACAAAGAGAAATGGAAAATCGGTGAAAAATTTTGGAATAACAAAATTCACATCGTTTTTTTTTTTCATTTTTCCCCTTTTTTGTTTTTCGAATAGCAGCTTTTCAAGTTCTTGGAGAATGGAGAGTAGCAGGATGTGTAGATAACACGGTTGGAACTGCCACTCGCTTTATGATTTTGGTGGTCGTTTTAAATATGAATGGACTACACTGGTATCTATGTGCAAGTCCTGCATAATGAATATGGTACTATCAGAGAAAAATTAATGCCTACTTCTGCAAAGCAATTTAACATTATATTATATTTGTCATATATGTTTGATGATCTATCAAACCGTTACTTTTATATTATGTATCAAAGTCTTGCGTTAACGCCTTATGGAAATCTTTGAGTTTATTTGTTCATGCTATAATATTAATCTATTTTCCGGGATTTTCTTTTATTTTTGTTAACCTTTCTGACCTGTTTCAATGGAGGATTGAACCGGATGGTTTTGAAAAGAAAGAGTTTCAAGCTCTGTTAAAATATAGAAGTTCGGCATCCATCGTAAGTTTCCTCTTGCCTAACACTGTATTTGTTGAAAGCATTTCAATTTGGTGTCGAATCCATGGGTACCTGTGGTTTATTATTGGCATATGTGCTGTATGCTCAGGGTTATATTCAGATAGCATGATTAAATGAGCCACCACTAATGTCCACAATGTGAGTGTGATACAACACATGACTGGGAAATTTTATATTTGTAGTTCCGATTAAAGTAACAGAGGCATCATGCCTATTGACACACCGTAGGTCTGGCATGTAGATCAGTATTGTGATCGCATTGGTCGTCTGCGTGAGTTATTATCTTCCATGAGACGATTGACATGACCTCTTACTCCTAATAAATTCAATGCTATATCAATTGCTGGCAATAGTAATAATCAATTGACCTATTAACAAATGAGTGATCCAAACAAAAATGCTGTTGAGTCAACACAGAGTTTGATGAGCCTCCTCGTGAGTTTTCTTTTTTTGCCCGCTTTACACTCTGATGGGAAACCAAGTCTAGCTTTAAGCAGAAATGCATAAATGCTTGGTCCAATTCAAAGGATGAAGACACCATCTGTGTGGCATGTTCATGTGTAACATATTTTGCCTGACCATTGATGATCACAGATGCTTTTTGCCCCAACTGGCAATGTAAAGTTTGCATGAGTTTCTTTCAATCTGCAATAAACTATACACTTGATTTGTTTTATTGCATTTTTTGCCAAACAAAGTATACCAAATAAAATATTGACAACAGTTCACTCGGTAGCTACAACACAAGATAAAAGGATTAAGAATCTTGAAATAGAAAAAATGGAAATGTGTTTTTAAAATTACCATTTGCCTGAATTATAAACAGCTCGTATGATTTATAGTAGCGATTTCAGCAACAAGTGGTTCTCCTATCAATACTTGTGACACTTTTTAGTGTGAAAAGCCACCAATCCAAACATAAACTTTTTAGAGATGTGGGCTCACAAAATATGCCTTTGCTATCTGACTTGTTCAAAATTGAAATAGATGATCAAAAAACATGCATCGATAGGCAAAAAAAAATACTACAAACTTCTATCAAAAAGTTAAACAGCCTTTTTTTTTTGGGAAATGTCATGAAATTTTATTTGTTCTTCCCAACATTATAGTACTACAAATCCAAACAGACGACAATTCTATGCATACCTAGTTGAAGAGACTCAGATATATATTAACAATTAATATGAGCTACGTCTTCCCGAATCTGATGAAGGCTAAACTCATCTAAATTCTTAGAGAAATAAAAGGCCGAGTGAGTGTGAACAGTCAAAAATTTTCATGTTTGAACAAAGGATCTGTTAGAACAAGTGGAAAGTTTTCTTCTTATAATGTTAGACCAGTCTTACCAAACACTATTGTTTCAGGTTACAATCAAAAGGTAAATTCTGTTGTCATTTACAAGAAAATAAAATTCACTTGTATAAAATCACTGGCTAGTCGTATTAGTTGTTAGTTTAATTCACGCATTGATCACCACCCCCATACATATTACAAATATTCGGTTTTGCTGTCGTCAATCACTTCAAGGAGTATTCCCTTTTCTAGGAATATAACATACACACAATACAAATTTATAAATTTGGCCTCAGCAAAATACAGTACCAAGGAATCTAAAAAACGTACGAACCAAGGCATGTCATTTAATCTATCTGTAATCACACATCCAACTGCAGATATTTTAAAACCTTCTTTGATTATAGAAGACCGCACAACGGGTGACCGTACTATCATTGGTAATGTTCCCTCCGGTTTACAAAGAAAGTGCAATGAAATGCATTTGAAGACGAGTAGACTAACTAGTGTATTTTTTTCGGGTATACTGGACTGGACTTCACTTGCTGGGCTACCGGGTATGATTTTAACCATCAGTGATCAAGGTGTTAAAAATTTAGATCTTTATCATAGTGGTAATAAAATCATACAATATATGATTTCTTCTTGGAGGTATTTTATCTTTAGATTTGGTTTAAATCTGAAGGCTGAGGATGTTAAATCAACCATCAAAAAAGGGCACGTTGAATATACCCCTATCAATATTAATCCGTTGTCAGACTACGGCAATAACGAGGATAAGTTGGTTGATTACTCAAAACTAGATAAGCTTTTAAGTGGGATTTTTCCAATCCAAGATGATCCATCGAGACCTGTCTATAATTCAAAAAAAATAGGAAACCTAACATTACCGAAGTCGATTGTCAATCCAAAAGTTTCAACAAATTGGATAATTACGCCAGAATCCATTCGTGGTAAATTTCTTGTCAACGTTGCCAAACAACTTGGGTGTCAGATTCCGCATTTTAAAGATTTATGTAATTTCAAACCAGTTACTCTTGACGATGGCACAATCATTCAACCTGAACAGGTTCTAGAACCAACTAGAAACTTCAACCCAATTCTTGTTTTGGATATACCCTCTGAAGAGTATTTGCAGAACACACTATCTTATGACTGGAAGACTGCTTCTCCAAATGGTCTTGCTTATACGGTGGTCTACCATTTTATTGATGACTCGATCGTTGATCCACTTGGTAGGAATGATTATATTGATTTCATAAGAGCGTTTGGTCCGTCAACCACTCATTTCATTAGTCACAAGTCATATTGCCCGAATTCTCTAAATTTCATGAAAACATTAAAAGTATCTCTTAAGTGGAAGGCGTTATTACCAAGTTTATTCCCGCTTCCTAAATGGTCAAACGATACGATTTTAAAAATTGATGGCAATTTTTCTAATGTATTACCGATGATTTCTGGGCAATCTTTAATAATTAATAGCACTTCTGGTACAAACTTAGTGGAATCGACAAAGGATGGCTCTGATGTTTCCAAGTGCACGTCTAAAGACATTGGGAAGATGTTTGATGAGGAAAGGGGCAAAATATCAATGGAGGATTTTGCCACTAAAGAAAACTTTGATTTAGTAGTTGCAGAAAATGCCACAACTCAATCCTTGAGAAAAGTGGTCGATCCAACGAAGTCTTTAAAAAGTCAAGTTGAAACCTTGATCTTGGGTACTGGATCTGCAATACCATCTAACCTTAGAAATGTTTTATGCAACATCGTTCGTATACCTTATAAGTTGAATGATGGCAGAACTGGATTTCGTTCAATTGTTTTGGATGCGGGTGAAAATTCATTTGGTTCTTTACGTCGATTATACCACTCCGAGGAAGTTGAGATGTTACTGGATGAAATGAAGCTGATATATTTATCGCATCTGCATGCAGATCATCATTTAGGCATTATTGACTTTATCAGAGAATGGAATTATAGACAGGTTTCTAAATACGGAAATAGCAGATATGAAAAATTGTTTATTGTTACACCTGGACAATATGAAAAATTCATGAATGAGCTCAATCGAGTCGATCCATTCATTGACCAAAATTTTATTAAGCATGTTTCTTGTGACGAATTTATGGTTGGTTATATCACGCCATCTTCAAAGCAGTTGGAAATTGAAACTATTCCGCTTGATCAATTTGGCTCAATTCCAAATATAGAAGTTGAATATGAAAAGGACGACAAGCTGTCTGCACAAGTTTATAATGCAATAGGAATGAGAGATATCAGCACATGTTCTGCGTATCATTGTGAATTCTCTTACTCGTGTAGTTTATCGTTCAAATTACATTTGGAAAGCGATGATATATCGGATGAAAATGTGTTTAAAGTTTCATATTCTGGCGACACACGTCCAAAGGCTACATTTGCGTACATTGGCAAAAATTCTGATCTGTTAATTCATGAGTCTACTCTTGAAGATGAGAAGTTAAAAGATGCCGTTAACAAGAGACATTCCACGACTTCTGAGGCTTTGCAGGTTGGTATTTTGATGAAGGCTAAAAAGATCATTCTAACCCATTTTTCTCAAAGATATAAATCATTCACCTGCTCTGAATTGATTTATAAAAGATTAGACAATCCAACAACCAGATCCGACGTGGTGGCTACAAATTCGGACATTACAATTCCTACACCTCCATCGCCGACTTCTTCTCCAAAAGAAATCAAAAACTACCAGTTTGCGCTGTATAGTAATACCGAGTTACCGGTGGAAGTGAAGTCTGATATCTTCAATGAGCCTCTAGATGAGAGCATGAAAAATGGGGCACGTAATTTGGAGGTTTTATTTGCGTTCGATAACATGAAGGTTGAGTATGATGAAATGCATAAGCAACGGTGTATTTTTGAAAATCATGGTGAGCAACTTGAGCTGATTTTCAATGAGGACGAGGAAGTAGTTGAAGATGATGATTCTGTTGGTAAACTGAAGAAAGTTCCTTCAAATGATAATAAGAATCAAGCCAAAAAGAATGCCACCAAAACCAAGAGTAACAAGAAACGCAGAATCACAAGTCCTGTTGAGAAATAGCACCCACTCTCTTTTTCAAAAGGTCATGTATATAGTTATATTTCGATATGGACATATATAAAAAGTAATCAATCAACAATCTCAATCTAGAGTTGGAGCTAGTCCCATCATGGCAAAACGAAGTGCGTTGTCTCCATTTACTAACGACATGTACTTCTTTACTCTCTCTGAGAGACAGACATCGTCGAGAATGTCACCATCACTGGAAAGGCCAGACTTCAGTACCACTGGGCCATCTCTTCGGCCATCAAGCTCGTAAATCTGGTTTCCGACTTTGACAAAGGTTACAAAATGCAACTCCACGTCATCTTGGGCTGCTGGTGCCTCCGTTTGGCCCTGTTGGCCAAAAGTGGAATACATCTGGCTAGTTATACTTTGAACCAGTTCCACGGGATCTGCACCACTCTGTTCCAATTTTTGGCGGAAGTTGGATACGGGCGATTGTTGGACGATGAGTCCACTTGGCAGATTCAGCAATGAGTGCAACATTGCATAGAGCCCACATGCATTTTTCACCACCTGTTTCATCCAAATGATATTCCCATCTTTGCTGTCCGTGTCGACCGACTCGGAGTCTTTGAAACTTTCGTATGCTTCTGTGACCGGGAACAATAAGATGACCGCCTGCATTGGTCTTGGGAGAAACGATATAAGGTCCGGCTCATCCAACGAGTATATATCTGTGAAGGCCAGAAGTGGCGACAGCCCCAATCTGTGTGCAAACTCCGTGAAGATTTCTGGGTTGGATTCCAACGGAACTACTGCTTGGATCGTACTCGACATGTTATCCGGGGTGATGCTGGTCTAAACTACTCCTGAAACACGCTTTCCTTCCTTGGGTGGCAAAAAGAAACAGAGAGTATTGTCACAACTAAGAAAAAAAAGTGGTCTCCCTGCCGGCGCAGTGTTCAACTAACGAAAGGTGTGCAACCGAAATAAAGTGCAGAACTGGCAGGAGAGATGCTACATGATCTGTTGTTCGCTTTTCATCATTGGTTTCGGTCGGTGTGTGGGGATAAGCTGTAGTTAAAACTTTAAAACAGTAGGATAAAAAACGAGTTAAATAGTACTCTTTGTAGCGTAGGCCAGTGTGGCGTATCTTCTCTTGGGGAAACGTCCCCAACTGCCGGGCACCGGGGAACGAAGCAGACTGTCTCGTTCACACAGAGCTGGCTACTGGGCCCAGGGAACACGCCGTATTCGTCGACCGTGCTTCCGTTACCAAGTCCACTGTGTCCCACACAACCCAGACAGCAAAGGCAAACAGAAATCTTCAACTTCTCATCAACGCGAGTGGCTTGTGCTCATTTTTAACATGGTAAGATGACAGATGCTCAGCAACGAGATGGGCTCTAAGGAAGAGAACGAAGGGTTTGCCTTAGTAGGGCAGTGGATGGCTCTTTAGTAGCACACGCAAAATCGACAAGGTAGAACATGGAGTCGGTTGAATCCCAGCAAGAGGATGAATGGGAGGCAATCAAGGCGATATACCCCGACATCTTGACGGACCTGACCCCAAAGGAGAGTGCATGGAACAAGAAACCACTGCACATTTTCAAACTACATGTGTCATCGGACACGTCGGATGATAAGGTCTGTTCCCTGGACATGAAAATCGAGTTCACGGCAACGTATCCCCTTTCGTCGCCGTTGTATGCGTTTTCAAACATCCAGAACATCATGGACTCACAACTGTCCGTAATTAAAGAAAAGTGTAAACACGTCACCAAGGAGTTCAAAGGACAACCCATAGTGTTTATTCTGTATGGAGAGATCTTCGACTACTTGAACGAAATCAAGAGTAGCATCAAAAACGAGTCGTTGGAGGATGAGCGCAAAAGGAGGATTCTGAATGAACAGTTGGAACTGGAGAAATTGCAGAAGGAAGAACAGGCCAAACTCGAGCTCGAGAGATCAAAGGAACAAGAGCTCTTGGACGAAATGGTGGAGATGGAAATGAAGCGCCGGTACCAAAAGAGCAGTGACGACTTCAACGGATTTGATGAAGATCCCAGCAGCACCAACGATAAGCAGCAACTGTCGAAAGACGGAATTCTGGCACCAAACTCAGAGTTGGGGTCCGATCCAAACTCATCAGGTCTACCTTGTTTCCTTTTCGACAAACCGATCGACGCCCAGATAAGTTGGATCAACTTCCAATTTAGGGCAATAACAGGGTTTGTCCCAGTAGAACCACATGGTCTGTTGAAGGACATATCAAAGCAATATTTGGTTAAACCGTACATAAGGGAAGATACACCCATGTTTCAACAGATTGCCCATATATTGAATAATTACAACGAGCCAACGCTTGGCAGAAAGTACGGGAAGAACAAAAAGGGATACGAAAAGGATCTGCAGTATCTTTTGACAGAAATAGAACTGAATAACCCTTATTGGAAGAGTAGTCAAGGGAAGAAATCGATTCTGACTTTGGAGAAAGAATTGCAGGCAGTCTGTGACTTGAAACAGGACGATGTTGTTGCATTCCACATCGAGAAGAAGGAGATTTTATCCAATGGGGAAGAATCGTTAAATAATTCAGCTGCTAAAAAGATGAGTAAAAAGTTTGTCCATAAAAATGAAACAGAAAAATTGTGTGTTTGGAAAGTTCGGATCTTGTCAAAATATTCAGAGACCTTGGGAGATTTGCTGCAATCTATTTCTTATATTAATATCAACACGGCAAGAGAATGGACTGTTCAGTTATTGGAAAATTTGGAAAACCTCCATAAACAGGGTCTGATTCATAGGTGTATTACACTTGATTCGATATCAATCACACAACCCGAGTCAACTGAGTCAGCGAGCGTCAGATTATCTTCAATCACATATGGCTACACTCTTATTGATATGCTATACAATTATCCAAATTTAAACCAATCTGAAGATGTTGATTTATTTCCATTTTCTACAAGTGGTTGGATTGCTCCTGAAAGAATCAATTCCAAAAATAACAAAATATATATGAAGCCCCAACGGAAGACAGATGTTTGGGATTTGGGTGTTATAGTATTGCAAATGATTTTAGGTACGGATGTTATATATGAATTTCAAAATCCATCCGATTTCCTGTTGAGTTGCACGGGTTTGAACAATTCAATATATGAGTTTTTACAAAGTATTTTTGAATTCAAAACCAAAAAAAGACCGGATCCTTTGGAACTTTTACCTTCAAAGTTTTTGAGATTATCATTAAACATATCTCCTTTGGAAACTTTGCTGAATAACTCTTTATTATCCAACGGTGAAAATATTAACGAAGACAATTCCAATTCCACTAATCATATGGACGTCTCTAATGGAACAATATCATTATCAAATACTAATAATACGCTTACGCCGACAATTAATAATAACAGACGTCTGAAACGTGAATCATTTGGGCTGTCTGTATTTGCTCCTAAGTTTTACTCCAGATACGCCCAAGATTTTGAGGAAGTTGGTGTTTTGGGTAAGGGTGGTTTTGGTGAAGTTGTTAAAGCAAGAAATAGATTAGATGGTAGACTTTATGCTATAAAAAAGATCAGACATACTGAAGACAAGCTATCCAAAATTCTTAATGAAGTTATGTTGTTGGCTAGATTGAATCATCAATATGTTGTTAGATATTTTGCTGCATGGTTAGAAGACGATCATGACTTCAATTCTTCCGCCATTGATTCCAGTGATGAATCTTACAGTGACGACGAAGACGAGGATGATGACACCAGCAGAAGAGATGGTGATGAAGATGACAGTTTTGATCACAATACTAATCGAAATAGTACTCATACGGGAAGATCATACAGTGACACAAGAACTAACAGTCAAAGTTTCACCGACTTTATCTCGGGATCTCATAATCAATCGATTGATTTTTCATTTTCAGATGAAGATTCAAGCTTAGAAAATGATATTGATTCGGATGAAGAAAATAGTGATGTTGATGAAAACAGCAATTTTTCAGATGACCCATTTGAGTTTGGAACACCTGACGTCACGGTTAAACCATCAAAAAGTAAATTGTTGAAAAATAAATCAAATGCAAAAAAGAGATCGGTTTTATTTATTCAAATGGAATACTGTGAGAATCGAACATTGTTTGATTTAATTCGTCAAGGTTTACCAAAAGATTCTGATAATTATTGGAGAATTCTTAGACAGATTTTGGAAGCACTGGCACATATCCATGCACAAGGGATCATTCATAGAGATTTGAAGCCAATGAATATTTTTATTGATGAAAATCAAAATGTTAAAATTGGTGATTTTGGATTGGCTAAAAATGTTCATAATTTAAATGCAATGCATAACTCACCAGATAAATTAGATTTGAATAAATCTTCCGAAGAGCTGACGTCTGAAATTGGAACGACATTATATGTTGCCGATGAAGTTTTGAATGGTAATGGTAATTATAATGAAAAGGTTGATTTATATTCGGTTGGTATAATATTTTTTGAAATGGTTTACCCATTGGGAACTGCAATGGAAAGATATACAGCAATCAGGAATTTGCGCACATTATCAATTGTTTTTCCAATTGACTTTGACAGTAAACGATTAAGAACTGAAAAGAAAATCATCAAAATGTTGCTTGATCATGATCCGAACAAGAGACCATCTGCAAATGGTCTACTGAGTAGCGGATTGATCAGGGTTCAGCAGCAGGACGATTTGATGAAAGAGGCGCTAAACGCCTTGGTTGACCCATCATCGTCATGGAATCATCAAGCAAGAAATATTTTATTTTCACAGCCGTATAGTTTTGCAAAGGATCTACTATTCCGTGACAATTCTAAAAGTCCGGAAATCCGTGATATATTATTGCATGAGAAAATTGTTAATGAACTTGAAAAAATATTCAAACATCATGCGGCTGTTAATTTCAATGATACGAGTGGTAAGATATTTCCGGCTAATCCATTGTATGATTCAAATTATTCATTATATCAAGTTTTAGATCGATCAGGCTCTGTGTTACAATTGCCATATGATTTAACATTACCGTTTGCAAGATTATTAGGTCGAACAAAGATAAAGGCACATAAAGTGTATAGAATCGACTGTGTGTATAGATCAAATGGCAATGATGAAAGTGCAGGTCCGTTGAAATTTAAAGAGATTGATTTTGATATTATAACAAATGCAAACGATCCGGTTGACTATTTACCATTTTACGATGCGGAGTGTATTCGTGTTGGATCTGAAATTGTCAGCATCTTCCCATTTTTGAAAACGAACAACGTTAAAATCATTTTGAATCATTGTGCATTGGTAGAAACCGTCTTTGAATATTGTGGTATTGAATCTGCACAGACGCTGATGGTTGCCAGAATTTTATCGGAGATTGGGTTTACCAAGAATATGAAGGAAGCAAAACTTGTTTTAAAGCAAGAGTTGAATATTTCATCTACTGTTTTAAATGAGCTAGTTCAATTTGATTTTTGCATGAATATAACAAATTGTTCGACAAAATTGCATAAGCTGATGTTGGACAGTCCACTGTTGACACGAATCGATACTGCTTTGAAGTATATCAAAAAAGTCATAGACTACTTGAAAATGTTTGACGTTAACATCACTATTGAAATCAGTCCATTCAGTGGATATAATGCGCACTTTTATAAAAGCGGACTTATGTTTGTGATTGTCCATGAAGAAAAGTTTAGGTCTGTTATTGGGGCTGGAGGGAGATATGGTGGTTTAATTCAACAATTGGCTAGAAATAAGAATTCCAATAATTTACCGAACGCCGTTGGGCTTCGGGTTGCGTGGGATTTTCTGTTCAACTCGATGAAGAAATATCAGGAAATGTTCAACCAAGGTGGTAAATCGTCGAAACTGGCCAAATTTCAAAAATGTAAACAGGTGAATGTTGATTGGAAGGTACAAAAGTGTGATGTGTTGCTTGGTATTTTCACAACTAATTTGTTGAAGGAGGTTGTACCGTTTATTTTAAATGAGTTGTGGAAAGCGGGGATTAGTGCGGACGTCATTAAAAATAGACTAAGTGTTGAAGATATGATCAACCAGGCCCAAGATGACAATGTCAAATTGGTCCTATTTATTAAGGCCCAGACGACTTTGAGTTCGCTGAAGAAGGAAAAGCCAAGCAAATACAAACCGTTGCGTTTGAGAAATTTGGAGACTAAGGTCGACATTGAAATAGACATGTTTGAGTTGATATACATTCTCAATCTGGAGAGGAACACTTCGGCTTCAACCTCCAACAATGAGGAGAGTCTGCAGGACAATACGCTCCAGATGTCGGCCATGACGTCGGTCTCGCATCCAAACAATAGTTTTGAGCAGAGCCATGTTAACATGTTGGATGAGAATCATAAGTTCATTGTGGTCCCCAACAATGCAACCAACGCAAACAAGAAAAACAACAAGAGGGACAAATGGAATGTGGACGAAGCTTCCCAGAAGGCTGCCTCCAATTTGTTGTCGCAGGTCTCCAATGCTCCTGTTTTTGTGATTGAAACGAAAGAGGAAGTTCTTGATATGATTGCAATCACTTCTGTCAAGCAAGGTGACGAATGGAAGAGAAGGGTTGGTGGTGTGGCTAGGGATACGCCACGTAGTTTTATATCCAATATCTACAACGCATTGGCCAAGGAGGCGGCAAGGGGGGTCAAGTGGGCCATTATATCAGGGGGTAGCAAAGCTGACAAGGTGTGTATTGTAGATTTACAGAGATAGGCCTGTGTATAACGTGTGTAGAAACATATTTAGAGAAATGCTAATGTTGATGAAAATTGTGTCAAATACGTGGCACAAAAAGAGCACTTTTTCTACTGTAGTCTGTTGTATGGTGATGAGTATTATATTTTTTTTTTTGTGGCTATGATGGAATTGATTAAAGAATTGATAACATGTTTTCTTTCTCCAGATCCAATTCTCCAGTCTGGTAGTGTATCTATGACAGCAATCGATTGTTTGTGATAATGGCCTCATATAAGGAGAGAAAGACACAATTTGTTACGGACTTGGTTGGTGGTACAACCTTGGACATTTACATCGTGACGTCTATATCTGCATTTTCATATTTGGTATGGTGTGTTTTGAAGAGAAGAAGCAGACTATTTGATGGAACAAGAACCAATGAATCGATGATTACAATGGTTGTTGACTTCCTTCTTAACTGGAATAATCTGCTGTTTGCAACTACAATCTATTCGAACAAAATATTCCTCCTAATCCAGCTCAACTTGATGCCATTGGTTGCAATGCTTCTATTTTCTGAGAAAAAGGCCAAGGTCAAGTCGAACCTGAGAAGGATAATCATCAATCTGAACAATGTAACGGCAAGACAGTTTTTGCCGTTCAAAACGTACATAACGGTCTACAGGGCCCAGATGATGATCATCACCTGTATTTGCATCATGGCAGTGGATTTTAACATATTCCCGAGAAGATTCGGTAAGGTGGAAACATGGGGAACGAGTATGATGGATCTAGGGGTGGGCTCATTTGTTTTTAGTATGGGTTTGATCAGTGCAAGGTCTTATCTGCGTCAATTGTTGGATAACAAATTCAACTATTTCAAAACCATCAAAAGAAGCTTCCAAAACTCCATTCCAATTTTCGGACTCGGACTGATTAGACTACTCAGTGTTAAGTCGGTTGACTATCATGAACATGTTACCGAGTATGGTAAACACTGGAACTTTTTCTTTACATTGGCTTGTCTTCCGATTCTAAACTCAATCTTTTCACCATTGATTCTAAAAATCTCACCAGTCGTTACAAGTTTCCTAATTTCAATTATTTATGAATTTGTTTTGGTACAAAAGGGTGGTCTGGAATATATAATTTCAAGCCCAAGAAATAGCTTGATTGATGCAAACAGGGAAGGCATCCTGTCACTCTTTGGCTATTTCCCGATTTTCCTCAATGGGTTATCACTGGGTGTGGCAATTTTGCCTGTGATTTCCATCCCCGGATCAATGTTCAAGCTGGGTATGAGCAGAGAAGAATTACACAAACGCTACAAAAATGGCAAAAGGGGGGTTGACCCACTAGTCATCATGTTGTCATTGGCAGTCATTTATCAATTATCGTATTACATAATTGATACATGTTACGTGTATTCTGTTTCCCGTCGTATGGCCAATTTGTTGTATGTGATTTGGGTTAGTGCCTACAATTGCACATTTTTATTTTGCTATGGATTTATTGAAAAATTCATTTTGGGGGATGTCGAAATCTCAGTCATAACGGAAGAAGATTCGGAAATTGAGACAAATATTGATGATCTGGTTGACGACTCGTACGTCCCAACTTCGTTAACTGCTGTCAATTTGAATTCACTGGTGATATTTCTGGTCTCGAATTTACTTACAGGGTTAATTAACTTAACAATGAATACAATTGATTCGGATAATAAGACCAGTATGTTGGTTTTATTTCTCTATGAGTTGGCCCTTTCCTGTTTCAGTTTAATACTATATAAAAATGGTATTATTCTAAGATAAGGGGGGAAGATAGCTATTATCTATAGCATCATTTTTTTAAAGCTTCAAAGCGTGACTTTAGGTCATCCAAATCATCAAGTTGTTTCTTGACCCGATTTTTCGTGTTTTCGGTGTCACCCTTGTCATTGTCATCGTGTGTCACCAAGCCATCGTCTTTATATTTACCCTCATTGTATAGGTCTATTCTGTAAATATCGCATAATTCTTTTAAATAGTCGCCTACTACAATGTCCTCGTCATCGCCTCTCAACTTACGTACAATTTCAATATAAACCCTATCCTCTAAATCAAGTTGAGTTTTTTCATCATTGGCTGTCTCTTCTGCTTCCTGATTGGTTGGTTCGACCAGCTTATCGACAATTGTATCTGGTGAGTTTTCCAATACGTAGGTCTTATCGATACACTTGTTTAATGCTAGTGCTAATTTTTTCAATTCTTTCACCTCATCACCAAGGTATTCCTGAGCTATTATAACGTTTCTGATCACTTTAGTCAATCTGTCAATCGGAGGGTTTTCTACGGTCACGGGCAAAGGAGCAGATGGTTGCGTGTCTGTTGTTGACACACTAAAACCGAAAACTGACCAAGTTTTCTTTGGCTTAGTTGGTTGCTTCTGTAGCTGCGATTTCAAAACGCTGAGTTGATGTTGAGACTCGATCATTTTAGATAACGTATGAATTGAAGATTCTAACACCGTCAATTCGCCAATCAAATCTTCCCAGACATCAGCCGTTCTGTCCGACCTGACCAGCTGGGATAACTTCATTTTGAGTATAACCAGACCACGTTCAAAGTTCCTCGAGTCATTTGGCACCTGTGATAGATTATTCAGCTCGTTAATTATTGTCGATTGGATTGTGTGTTTCGAAATTGCTCTTGATTTCGTAAGTTTGAAATCCAATTTACTCAGCGTCGTCTTGATCAAAAGTCTGAATTGTGTATCGGATTGTTGCATGTCTGTCGAATTGGCGGTGGTTATTCAATCTCAGAATTAACAGGAAAAAAGAATGGTTGTAAGGGTTGGCTCGTAAGGAGAAGAGAGAGATACAAAAAAATCATATCAACATGATTATCGCACCTGGGTCATTTATCTATTGGTAGTGTGTTGAAGATAAACCTCCTGGGGAGATTGTATAGTATTATTGGGATTATATTAGTATATTATAGATTATGAGAAGAAAAACAAGCCAGAGATAGAAACAAAATACAGAGAAACCAGGTAAATAAGTAGATAGGTAAATAGATGACTAAGTAAGTAAATTGGGGTAAAAGAGAAAAAAGGACAAAGAATGGGCCGGTTAGGAATAGAGAGAGAAAAAGGTGATATTATATAATATATTCATCGATTGGAATCGAACTGTCAAGTACCATTTCTTGTTCTTTTCCCGACCAAAGTGCCAGTCTTTTAAGAGCGTTTTTACAATTGCGTTGTAAATTGTTGGAATCTTTAATTAATGATAGGTTTAGGGAGTTGTGATTATGTCGATATTCAAAGGACTGTTTAATCTGGGGAGGTGGCATCGATAGCGGTAACGTTGGTTCGTGATCTTGGGATATATTGAGGAAATCGGATACCATGATTGGGGTGGGATTTGGTTGAGATGTGGTGATGTGGTTGTCTTTGGATCTGGTGGAGGGGTTTTTGGAGTGTGATCTTTGGAACTTTGCCAGATTCAGCATTTTAAAAGACGAGGAAGGCGACAACAACGTGTTATCTGTGGAGAAGGCCGAATCTGACTGTGAGAGGTCCGTGGCGGTGGTTGAGTTCGAAGTGGGCGAAGAGAGAGGCGAAGCGGCGGGCGATGAGATCGGTGTATCGCATGGGAAATTGTCGACTGGGTTCATACCAGGCAGGTGATGCAGGGAATGCATCGAATCCAGCTCCAAGAGATTGCTGAAGGAATCGTGGTCATCGATGGGTATGGACATGAGAAATTTGCTGTCATTCGATGAAGAGCTTTCATGCAATGGGGTTGTTGGTCTGGAGGGAGACGCATCGGGATCGGCGTTTCCGTCGAAATTGATGCCGAGATCCAAATCCAAATCCAAATTCAACGAGGAGTCCGAATCGAGGTCGGAAGTGGAGTAGTTTTCATCGGCATCGTCATCGAGATGGCTGTTACTCAACTGGATCAGCCTCAGCTGGCGCTGGAATTTCAAATCGTTGTGCAAGTCATAGGGGTTGTCCTGTTGCGAAGGCAGTTCTTTGTAATTGTTGATGTTGGCCAACGGTGAATCCTGGCCAAACAAGGAGTATGCGCTCAATGGGGTTTTTCCTGGTTTGGATTTCGATGTTTTTTTGACTTTTGTATACGACTTCATTTGGGTGTCTCTATTGGATGTGTGTTGTTCGACATCAGACATTGCATCCGATCTTTCTTCGGTCTTACCATGGCGCTTAGAACCTGATTTTTTCCCCTTGGCGATGGGTTTTTTGTCCTTTTGATTTTTGACATGTTTGATGGTTTTCGACTTCTTAACCAATGGTTTCATTGCGGGATCTGCCGATCTTTTCCTACGAGTGATTGGCATCGTGGTTGTCTTTTGTTTCACAAATACAATTTTGATCATAGACAATTGCTTCCAATAGAAAGAAAAAAGAAAAAAAAAAAGGAGAGCCAACAATTCTGGAAGCAAAGATGAAGAAAGGCCTGTCCAAGTTATTACTCAAAGAGAAAGAGAAAAAAAAAAGAGAATCATGGACAGGAGGTTCTATCTGAAATCATTCTATTTGAAAGAAGCAAAAATAACTTATAATATTCCTACTAAATTGAAAACTTAGTATATACTAATAGAGAGCTAAACCTTATAGTTGTTAAGCTGAAAAAAAAAAAAAAAAAAAATTTAAGAAAACAATTTTAAAAAAATATTTTTTTTTTATTGCTGCAAGATACTGGGACTAACCCTTTTAGGAAATTTATGCAAGAACAAAGAAAAAAAAAAAAAAAAAGACAGAAACTTTTCAAGGCAGTGCGAACTAATGTGGACAAAGAAAAAAAAAATAAAAAAGAAAAGAAAAGATTAAAATGCAGCAAAGTAGGAAAATCGAGAAAATGAGAAAATGAGAAAATGAGAAAATAGAGAAAATGAAAAATGAAAAATAAAAAATAAAAAATAAAAAATAAAAAATAAAAAATAAAAAATAAAAAATAAAAAATAAAAAATAAAAAATAAAAAATAAAAAATAAAAAATAAAAAATAAAAAATAAAAAATAAAAAATAAAAAATAAAAAATAAAAAATAAAAAATAAAAAATAAAAAATAAATAACACAAAATAAATAACACAAAATAAATAACACAAAATAAATAACACAAAATGAATAACACAAAATGAATAACACACAAAACGGTCACGTGGCTGGGCGCCCCCTAGACGTTTCAGTTGCCGCCCTCTCCACTACCTTTCCTTTTTTTTTTTTTCTCGAATATTCTATTAGATTCTCTTGACTTTCTTTTTTTTGTTTTTTTTTCTTGTTTTTTTGCTTTATTGGCTCTTATTATTTTATTTCTATTTTATTCTGGAAGGCTCGGAGTTCCAAAAAAAAAAAAAAAAAAAGAAGTGGTAAAAGGTGGCAACTGATGGTTCTCTACTAATAGGTTATTATTATTGTATAGAGTCAATTTACCGCTATAGGGTAAATATGGAATATATGGGATATATGATCGATTTTAAAGAATTGGCTTTATCGATATAACATGATCTTTTCTGAATGATTCCAAATTGGATTACTATATAAATACCATCTTGAATATCCAATTATTACCTTGGTACAGAGCTTTGGAACGAGAGAATTGTATCAATCAATTAATAGGGAAGATTTTATATTTCTATCTCCTATATATCTATTTTTGTCGTCACCACTTGACATATTTAATTAGTTGTACATACATACATACATACATACATACATACATACATACAAAGTCACACATTCAGAATTATATCAAAGCCATGCTACAGAGACGTGCAGTGACAAGATCCACAGATGTGGTTAGAAGATATCTGTGTAAGCCCACAGTCACCCCAATAATATCCCAGATCGCCTCACAGAGAATCCAGATGAAACCATGGAATCAACCAGCGGTGAGCAATTGGAATACCTCCCCACACCGTTATTTCCATTCCTGTCCAAAATTGAATGTCGAACTGCGTATGAATAAAGACCAGCAGGAAGAACCAGCATTGAAAAAATTCGCCACGGATTTGACAGAACTGGCCAAAAATGGTAAATTGGATCCCGTCATTGGTAGAGACGAAGAAATCAAACGTACAATTCAAATCTTATCCAGACGTACGAAGAATAACCCCGTTTTGATCGGTAACGCAGGTACTGGTAAAACGGCAATTCTGGAAGGCTTGGCTCAGAGAATTGTTAAAGGCGAGGTTCCAGAAAGCATGAAGGATAAAAAAGTCATCTCGTTGGACTTGGGTAGTTTGATCTCTGGTGCAAAATATAGAGGTGAGTTTGAAGAGAGGTTGAAAGCAGTCTTGAAAGAATTGAACGACCAGACAATTCTGTTCATTGATGAATTGCATATCTTGCTGGGATTGGGTAAATCCGAAGGCTCGATCGATGCATCCAATTTGTTGAAACCAGCATTGGCCAGAGGCCAATTGCAATGTTGTGGTGCAACGACAATTGACGAATATAAAAAATATATCGAAAAAGATGTTGCCTTGGCTAGAAGATTCCAACCAATTTTGGTGAATGAGCCAACAGTCCAAGATGCCATTTCAATTTTAAGAGGTTTAAAAGAAAAATACGAAGTTCATCATGGTGTGAGAATCGCAGATTCAGCATTGGTCACTGCTGCTGTGTATTCAAACAGATATATAACTGATAGATTTTTACCTGATAAGGCCATTGATTTGGTGGATGAGGCCTGTTCTGCTTTGAGGTTACAACATGAGTCAAAACCTGATGCTATCCAAGAATTGGATAGGTCCATCATGACAATCCAAATCGAGTTGGAGAGTTTAAGAAAGGAGACCGATGAAATCTCGGAGGAGCGTAGGAAAAAGCTACAAGATTCGCTGAAGGTCAAAACCGACGAATTGAATAGATTAACAGAAATTTGGGAATCTCAAAAATCAGAATTGGACAGAATCAAGAACTTGAAATCGGAAATTGAAAAATGCAAAATTGATTTGGAAGTGAAAAGACGTGAAAACAACTTTGCTGAGGCTTCCAAATTGCAGTATGATACGATTCCAGGTTTAGAGAATAAACTGAATGACTTGATTAAAAAGCAGGAGGAGGACGCAAAGGACGAAGAAGGAAACTCTCTACTACATGATTCCGTCACCTCCGACGATATTGCGAGAGTCATATCCAAGGCAACTGGTATACCTGTTACAAATATGATGAAGGGTGAAAAGGATAAGTTACTTTACATTGAAGAGGCCTTAAATGGTAGAGTTATTGGACAGGATGATGCAATCAAATCAATTTCCAATGCAATTAGATTACAAAGAGCTGGTCTAACGGACGAGAAGAGACCAATTGCTTCATTTATGTTTTTAGGTCCAACCGGTACGGGTAAGACAGAATTGACCAAGGCGGTTGCTGATTTCTTATTTGATAATGAAAATTCCATTATCAGATTTGATATGTCAGAATTCCAAGAAAAGCATTCCATTATGAGGTTAATCGGTGCTCCACCATCATATGTTGGTTACGAAGAGGGTGGTGAGTTGACTGAGCAAGTCCGTAGAAAACCATATTCTGTGGTTCTATTTGATGAATTTGAGAAAGCTCATAAGGATATTTCCAAGCTATTATTGCAGGTTTTGGATGAGGGTAAACTAACTGACTCGCAAGGTAATAAAATTGACTTCAGAAATACCTTGATTGTTATGACTTCGAACATTGGACAAGATCTAATGTTGCAAGATAATCCTAACAAGGAGGAGGTTCTGGATGTGATGAAGACTGTTTACTCGCCAGAGTTTATCAATAGAATTGATGAGGTCGTTGTGTTCAACAAGTTGTCGAAGGAAGCATTAAGACAGATTGTCGATTTGAGAATTGATGAATTGCAGGGTAGATTGGCAGACCGTAGAATCGAGTTGAAATTGGATGATGCATCCAAGGAATGGTTAACCAAGTACGGTTATGAGCCAAGATATGGTGCCAGACCATTGAACAGGTTGATCAAGAGAAAGATCTTAAACCCAATGAGTGTTTTGATGTTAAAAGGTGATATTAAGAACGGTGATGTGGTTGAGATCACCACCGATGGTGGCAAAGATGATTTGGTCATCCAATCGAAAAGACCAGATTCAGAGGAACCATCTTCCAATTGACTTGGCTTTTTGCATTTACAGTGTGTAGGGCTTTGCGATGCTTATATATTTTCATGTTTATATTTATAATGGTCATTATTATTATTTGTTATGTTTCCGTATTGTTTTTTTTTTCTTCCTTTGCAGTAGTAGTAACAATATTGCATTTTGCTTTTTTGATTTTCCAGACCAATTGTGTTACATGTCAATGAGGAGAAAATGGATGACATTTTATATTTTAATCAGTTAAGTTGTTACGTATCGTCCGTGCCCCTCAAAGAAGATTAGCAGAGGGGCGTCTGAGCTTGACTCGTAAACATATCATCATCTAAAATATAAAAGGCCATTTTCATGGATCCACCGGCAAAAAATGAAAAGGTGCTAGGATAAAGAAGTGAAAGAAGGAAAAGAATAGGGCAACAAGCTATGCTGCAGGATGTATGTCCAACCAACAGAAGCACTGTTGCATGATTTTTTTTTTAGTTTCACACCTTTGACAATGATCAACTAGATAAAAAGGGGAGGGAGTCATTTATGCCACAAGTGAGCTCCATTGGGTTATTGTGATTCTGACTGGCGTCAGTGCCACAACAATCATCATAACCATCATTAACACCACGTGGTGTTCTGTAGAATACACTTCGGAGAAGTGAGATCAAACAAAAGGCCATATTGAATTAAAAGAGGTCTTTGAGAGTCCTAGATGCGCTCGGGTCCACGTAGAACGGAAGTTTGTGGCTGTGCCCATCTTCCACCGCCGCCACCGGGCCCTGACGACTGGTGCATCACGTCCAACCGAATGCGAGTCTTGGGTATGAAGAAACGCAACCCGCCAGTCGTGCGCAGGCGCCGGGGTGGCAGTAGAGACAACCGGCACAACCCTTCCGTTTCTAACCGGGACTTGGCCGAGACATCGGAAATGGATTGGTGACGATCCATCTGACGTTGCCGCCTGAGAGATGCTACCGGAGACTTTCCCCGAGACAAAAGAGTGAGACTGCCGTCCTGGACGGCAGTCTCCTTATGTGGGTCTCGACAGATGATTCTTGCGGCATAAACAACTGCTCAAAAGAACAGAGCAGAAGGCTCAGAAAGAAGAAAGAGAGGTGGGGAGGAGAAAAATGGGCAACAGGGAACACACTGCACTTTTATATTGGCGGAGGGCAAAACGGGGAAAAAAACTGGTAGAACACCAACATTGCCCTTTGCAGAGAAACACCAGGCATTTTTGCAAAAAAAAGTGAGAGGAAAGTGAACAGAGAGAGAAAAACAAAAAAGTATAAAAGGAAATGAGGGTTTTCAACAGATGCGTCAAAAAGAAGAGAAAATGCTCAGCTCAGCTGAGCATTTGAGAGGAACTGAGGGCAGCTATGTTTGTTTTAGGAATTGAGTAGGGCTCTTTCTTTCAGCGCTTTTGGACGTATAGGATATGTTGAGTTAGGGAGCAGCAGAAACGAAAGATCATATGATAAGAAATGGATTATAACAGCGTTCTACAGGTGATCACGACGGCGTCTTCGCCAGTGCGTGGATACGAGCAACAAACGGCAGAGGCACAACTGAAAACATGGGAGTCGGAAAAGGGGTTCCACTACATGCTGCAGTCGATCTACATCAACACGCAGCTGCCCTTGCAGGTGCGGTGGTTGGCGGTGATTTACCTGAAAAACGGCATCGAGAAGTATTGGAGACCGACCCGAATCAACGCCATCACGAAGGAGGAGAAGCTGGAAATCAAGAAGCGGCTGTTCAGCACCATCACCGAGTCCAACAACCAGCTGACGATCCAGAACGCACATCTGATCTCAAGAATCTGCCGGCTGGACTTCCCCATCGAGTGGCCGACGCTCTTCGAGGACATCGTCTCGATGCTGGAGTCCGCCAACCAGTCCGACAACAGCAGCCTGGTGAAGTTGAACAACTTGATGATCATCCTCAACCAGATCTTGAAAATCATAGCAACGGTGAGAATCGGTAAAGCACGGATCATGATGCAAACCAAAGCCCCAATCCTGCTGCCCCATTTGATCAAGTTTTACAACTTGTTCTTCACAAGATGGGTTTCAAGCGACTTCGATGTCACAATCATGGAGGTGGGCTACCTCTTCTTGAAAAATTTGCGTAGATTGATAGTGGACGGCTACAACTATCAAAACAGAGACAAACACATCCAGGAATTCATGGAATTGTCCTTGCAACACTTCCAGAAATTGCTGTTGCTCCATGAATCTAACCAGCTGGACTTACTTGAAAGGTACATTAAATGCTATGTCAAACTGTATTTCAATCTTGTGAGAGAAAACACATGCTCGTTCATACTTCTAACTTCGAGTAAAAACATTCTGCTGACGTTGTTGTCATTGTTGCAGCAGAAGGCAAAGCTGATTTCCGATTTAGACAATGACTCAGAAGACGATTTCTGGGAAAAGATAGCAATCAAGTCGTTCATCATCATGAAAATCGTCACAAATTTCACATTCAAGGAAAGCACAACAAGTGTAATTAAACAGAAAAATGACAAGCTGGAAATAGACCAATCGATTCATCTATTGAAATCCAATTTTTTCACGCTGGAATTAGTTGAGAATTTGATTAATTTAATCACAAACTTCTATTTGAAATTAAGACCAATTGATCTGGAAAATTGGGTTAACGATCCTGAAGTTTGGTTTAATGAAGAAATGTCAGTTAACTGGGAATTCCAGATCAGAAAGTGTGTCGAAAATTACTTCCAGGATTTATCAATTTATTTTAATGATTTCATTTCGCAGTTTATAATGAATAAAATTGAAGATTTGAACAACGACAATCAGGATTTAATCACAAAGGATTCCATTTTGGCAATTTTTGAATTAAGTTCACATTCAATTAAGTCAAAATGCAATTTCAACCAATTGCTGCTTGATTATTTCTTACCTCAAGCCTTGGATAATAATAATTCAATAAACTCAAAATTGATCAAACGTAGAATTTGTTTGATTATTAATGAGTGGGTCGATGAAAGCACAAATTCGAGTATTAGAATTGAGATTTACAAGTTTTTGCTAATTCTACTGTCTGATGATTCAAATGATAAGGTTGTCAAACTAACTGCAATTCAATCTCTGAAGTATTTAATTGATGATTGGGAATTCAGAAAACGGGATTTTAATCCATTTGCAAACGAAACAATAAAAAATTCTTTGAATTTGTTGACTGGTTTGGAGTCAATTGAATCGAAGAATTTTGTTTTGAACGCATTGTCAATTCTGATCGAAAGAAACACTCCCTTGATTGACGATAAAATTTTAATTGACATTGTTTCGGTAATACCAATTTTATGGCAAAATTCCAACAATTCGAATGAAATGATAATTAAAAATTCTTTGTTGAGGATTTTAAAAGATCTGGTACTTGCACTAAACAAAAATAGTTATTTAATCCATGAGATAGTAATACCATTGATTCCAATTTGTTGTGATCCAAAATCAGAATTTTACAGTCTGCTGTGTGAGGATGGGTTAGAGTTATGGTCGAGCATCATGAAAACAATTGATTCGTCGGTGGTTCTCTCGAGTAAATTGTTGGATTCGAACATGTTTGACATTTTGATCAATTCTTTACTGAGCTGGACCGAGATTTTGCCGTTGATTTTAACTATCATCAGAAGTTATTATTTAATTTCATTTGAAATTTTTAATAATGACTATGGCTTCAAAATTTTTGAAATTTTAACTTCATATTTGAAAACAATGAAAGATGACTCAGTATTCTTGACAAGCTCGATTATAGAAATTGCCTTGATTGAAAAAGATACGAATACAAACAAAAATATTTTCTATTCGAATTTAGTCAGAAGTGGTCTATTTAACGAAATGGTGGAATATTTGATTAGAGACACAGATAGCCCCTATTGTGAAATCAAAATATCTTTGCCAATGTTAAGATTTATGATTGACAACTCAAATTTACTGCTGGAAAATATCGATGCATTCAATTTTTTCAATTTTATTTGGAAATCTAATCAAATTCTGTAAAAACTCATTTGATCCCAAAATTAGAAAGCTTTTCCTACTGGGTCTAATATCAATGTATAAAGTTGAGTATTTGCAAAATGGTAATGCATTGAATGAAAACAATGACAGAGACACGATTCAATATGAACTTCAGCAGATGGATAAAACTGCTGGGGCTGCCTCGGTTTTATTATACTATTCTAAAAGAGTTGTTGATTTGTGTATTGCGTTCACTGAGGAGATTAAGGAACAACCTAATGGTGATTTAAAAGTTTACCATAAATTAACATCATATGATGATCAAGAATTGAAGCCTTATGAGCCGGACCAAGAAGATGAAGATGAGCAGGAACCGGATAATGAATATGCGCTTGAGCTGGTGGTCCCGGTTAATGCTGAAAGAGAACGGTACACAGCAATATTACAAAATGGTGATGTAATCAGATGCGTTTACTTCAGAGGGGCTTTACGAGACGTGATCGGGGCAGTGTATGGAATAATTGGGCATTTATTGAACGGGGTTCAATTGGAAGAATTACAGCGTCTATGAAAGGACAATAATACAGCAGCCGTTTTTCTCTCTATATAGACACCACTGTATATTACATTCATGTGTATTTTTGTATCTGTGCATACATGAGTAAATTAATTAATGAATGAATGCATTTCTTTAAGTGGCTGCTTATGGAAATGATAGTAATTATATCTTTGGCTTGAAAACTTGGGCCTCTGCCGTTTAGTTCAAGTTTTCTAAAACCTTGTAGGAATCGATGACATTTGTGAGCATGTTTGCTCAAGGATTGAGTTGGAGGGGTTAGGACTTGTTATATTAGAAGCCATTGAAAATAACAAAAACGGAGAAGTAGCAAAAAGGCATCAAAAATGTTGACTATTTAAATGTTAAAATGATTACAGATATAAAAGAAAGGCAATAGAAAAAAAAACAGGTCTGTAAAATAAAATTGGGAATGGCACCAAAAAGATGAAATAATCATTCAAACGTGGAATGAGCAATGAAATAAATGTAACTAGAAGTTTGACTGGCACAGAGAATACAAGGAAACAAACAGCTCTTTGTACGTGGACAAACATTTGAAGAAACCATAGGCCTTTTTTGAAGTAGCATAGGAAACACTGGAAGAAAACATAGGCCTTTTTTTGAAAAACATAGGAAACATTGGGATTTTCGATATTGACACAATTGGGATGTTAGAGAAGCACTCTATATCAGCTGAAGATTTTGATCTGTTGGAAAGCATCGATGTATATGGAAATTCAATGGCCAGAATGGGGTTGTGGGTTTGGTTTTTGTTCAAAATGGTGAATAAAGACAGATTTTTGCATGCTACACCGATGAGACGATTGGTTGTAGTGTCTGCTGATCTGTTTGACCAACGGCGTGGTGTGATTTATGGCCAAGTCGACCAGAGTGTGGTTGTTGGAGTGCTGCCGCTGGCCGTTTCCAGAGAGGCAGCTATCGGTACTTCCTCGATGGGAGTCAGATATTCTCGTAATCGTCGTCGTTGTCTAGCTGCAAATCGATCAAATGGTTGTTTGTGTCGATTTCGACAACCTCGACTTCATCTTTCAGAATGTCCGAATCGTTCAACGCCTGTAGCAGCTCCGGCCTCTTGGATTTCAACAACTCGTGTTTTGCTTCCTGGTACGTGCACCAGCGTCTGAGCCGATGGTCCGCCTCTGGCCAGACCGAGTCCAGCTGGTTTAGCTTCATCTGGTAAAAATGGAACTCACACAGGGGGAACTCCAGCTGCACGTCCTCCAACCCCGTGCGGTGGTCCTGAATCGGGTCCAGCTTCTTGGACACCTGGCAGTCGGCCCCGGCCTCCTCCCAGACCTCTCTCAAGGCGGTCTTGGCAAAGTTGTCACGCTCGTCCGCCTCCACGCCACCCTTGGGGATGATCCATCTGTCCCTGTGTTTGGACGAGGAGATCATCAACACCTTGTCGTGCTTGTCGTCCAAGATGATTCCCCCGGCCACCAGCCGGGCACGGCTCGCACTGCTGTACATCTGGTTGTTGCGTCCTTCCCGAGGCTTGGTTGTTTTGGAAACCTGGAGATACCCCAGGTTTGTCTTTGGTGTGTGCGATGGATCGATGTAGTTGTCCTGATTCATGGCGGCAAACTGGTACTCGAGATTCCGGGAACGTTTCTGCTGCAGCGTCGCCTGGGCCTGGTCTCCCAGGAGAAAGACAGAGAGGAACCAAAGGAACAACCAAGAGAAAGAGAGAGGAGAAGAAAAAAGAGACGTCAAAAAAACATGTCATCCGTCCTCAGCTCGTCGATTGTACACAACCCCACGTTCTTCAAATAGATGCAAGACCGTCGAGTTTTCGGACATGTTGCACATGAAGAACGTCGACGAGAGAGTTCTTCGATGCAGTTGCACGGGCTGCCGGTGCATCTTCTCTTCTCGTATCGTGGGGCGTAGCAGAGTCCCTTCTCTTCTCGTATCGTGGGGCGTAGCAGAGTCCCTTCTCTTCAGCTGTTATCTGGAGCAGACCGCAGTATACTGGGATGGTTATCGTCTATCCAAAGGGTTTTATACAGAGGGATTACAGACAGGCAGCGGCCAGCGTCCTACGGGTCTCTTCCTGTTCGTCTGCCGGAGGACATGCCGATGCCAGGCACAGGCAGCGTCATGGGAGGGTCGGAAGGGATGCAGCCCGAGCTTGGAGGGGCGGTCCAGTCGATGGGGACATACGTTTCGGTGATTGCGGTGTCGTAGACGTAGGTCCGGGCACTGGCGGCGGGGCCGGGGGTCTGCGGAGGGAGCAGCGTGTGCTCCGTGCTCTCCGTCTGCTCGGGCACGATCTCACGGCGGCAGAGAGGACACGAGACGTTGGACTGCAGCCATTCCACAATGCAGGGGCGCCCAAACACGTGGTTGCACTGGGGCAGCTGGACAGCGTGGTGCAGCTCCTCGTCCTGGGGCGCCTCCGGAGCGTGCTGGGCGTGTGCATCGGTGCTGGACCCTGCGGCGGCGTAGACGTGGGCAAGGTCGGGCTCGGACGGCAGCGAGTAGGTGTTGATGTAGGTCGCCGTCTCGATCGAGGGGAAGAAGAGGGACGGGTCCGACGCCCAGTAGCCCTCGAAGGGAGTGTTTGTGTCCGGGGCCGGGGTGCAGAGGACGGTGCCGGCAGCACTGGCGTTGCCGCTGTCCTGGGTGCCCGGGACCGGGCGGGGAGTCCCCGTGCTGTACTCCACGTAGGGCTCATAGCAGATCGGGCAGTTGGTCGACTCGCCCGGCGGCAGCTCGGCCAGGGCCAACGGCCGCAGGGAGTCCAGGGCGGCCTGGGTGGCTCTGCGGTGTGGTGTTCCGGTCTGTGTGTTGTTGAACGTGTTGACCAGGTTCGAGATGATGCCGGCGAGGTCGGGCGTGTTCTGGGCGGCGGCGGTGCCGCCTGCTGCGGCCGTCAGGCCGCTGTTGATGGCGTTGGCAATGGTGTCGCCCAACGAGGTGAAGCCGATGTTTCCCGGCGTCTGGCTGTTGGTGGCGGCGGTGGCGTTGCCTCCGGGGTTGTTGAAAAGCTCGTTCAGGGAAAACGAGAACACGCCGCCCGTTATGCCGTTGTTTCGCAGGGTGTTGTTGATGTTGTCTGCCATGCTCGGTGCTCCCGGTTGTCTCTGTGTGTCCGGTGTTGGGCTTGTCCACGAGAAACCACTCCCCCCGACACAAACACAGAGAGAGCCAACATGAATTTCCCTCTTTTTGGCCAGGCCAGAAGAAAAACAGGGAGAAAAAAGTCGCTAGCAAAAAATTTGTTCCTCTTCTATAGAAATACAGCTCTATAGAAATACAGCTCTATAGATAAGTAGAACCCTGGACGCTGCCTGTCGGTAGTGCAGGAATGGAGCTTTACAGAAGTGGAGACTGGTAGGTATAAGACTCGGTAGGAATGGAGCTTTATAGATATATAGAACTATGGACACCCCTTATCGGGACTATATGGATGGAAGGACCGGCAGAAGGAGATCCGGGAAGGCGGCCGGCCCCATCGATACATACGTCTACAGGTGTAGGACACAGTTAGAGATACTGGCCACGGATTTGGTTGGCCATGTTCCGTTCACTGGGCGGAAGAACGGCAATTTGGTCCGGAGAAAGCTGCAGCACCTGGAAGATCAGGCCGGCTTCGTGGCGGTTGAGTTGTAACAGTCTAGCAACAGTGTGTTGTGGTAGGGAGAGCCATTCGGTAGGAATCGGGCCTTGCTGCGGTGAGATGAGATTGTTCGGTTGTGGTGGAACGCCGGGAATCTGGGCCTGTGGTTGTGGTTGCTGCTGCTGCTGCTGCTGTTGTTGTTGTTGTTGTTGTTGTTGTTGTAGTTGTTGCTGTTGTTGTTGTTGCTGCTGCTGCTGCTGCTGCTGCTGCTGCGGAACACCCATTTGCTTGACTTGCTGGGATTGGACAGTGTGTGCTTGCGCCTGGGCCAACACATCGAGATCGACAATCCCCATCAACAGCAACGCCTGTGCTGCTGCAACGGCAAGTTTCGGGTTTTCGTTGAGAATGGTGGCGGCCTCGGAGTAGGTGGTGGCGTTCGGGTTCGGGGTGGACAGCACGAGCTTGAGTTTGGCCAAAAGCTCGATCAAAACACCCGGTGGAATCGTCGATAGCGTCTTGGAAACAGGGTCGATGGTTGGCTGCAATGGCACCAAGCCGTTCTGCATGGCATGTGTTGGCTGGGGCAAGTACGTCGAGGCGTTGATCGGGTTGGCGTTGAGCAGGGAGGCAGGCGTGTTGACGGTGCTGCCGCCCATCGGGTTCATTCTCAGCTGGGAGGGCTGTTGCGCTTGATGCTGCAGCTGGGGTGGAAGTTGTTGTTGCGATTGCTGCAGCTGCTGTTGTTGTTGTTGTTGTTGTTGCGGCTGCTCGTGGCCGGCGTTGAATTTTGCGATCAGGCTTGCGATCTGATGGATGTCGAGGCCGTTGGCCAACATCTGGCTGACCATGGTTTTGATGTCATCGCTGTCCCGTATGGACTGCTTCAAGCGCCGGATGTTGTTCTTTTCGTCGCCCATGTCCCGGTCGACGGTCACGTCGTCGTCGACGTCTCCCACGTTTTCCGGGGCGGCCTTCATCTCGGTTGGCAAGACGACGTTCCCGGGCAACAGCAGTCTGTTCAGCCTGAGGACCGGTTTGCTCAGATGCTGGCTGTTTCTCAGGCCCTCTTTGGAAAGCTCGATTCTCAGCTTCTTGCGTCCTTCGATCTTCAACTTGGAGAGGGTGGTCAAGGCGTTGAGCGCATCCAGCGGCGAGAGGTACTCCACAAAGCAGAAGCCCTTGTTCTTGGACGCATTGTCCATCATGCAACGGACGTCCACAATGGGTCCCGATCCGCAGACGACGGACTTGATCACCTCGACGTCCCAGTTGTACGGAATCGCTCCGACGTATAGCACACTCGATGAGTTCGACATTCTCTTGGCCGGGGTCTTCTCTTCTGGTTTCAATACGGGTTCAACTTAAACCCTGCGATTGTGATGGATGTGTGTGTGTGTGTGTGTAACAACTGTGATGGAGATGTCTGTACTTCTGTATGGCCACTCTAGTGGATATATTTGTATCTCTGACAACTCTAGTGGATATATCTGTATCTCTGACAACTCTAGTGGATATATCTGTATCTCTGACAACTCTAGTGGATATATCTGTACTTCTGTATGGCCACTCTAGTGGATATATCTGTACTTCCTTATCCGACTCTGCACTTCCTTGTCCAAATCTGCACTTCTTTATCCAAATCTGTATCTAAAGCTTAAAGGCAGTGACCGTCTTTTCCTATTCTGGTTCTTCTTTATCCTGGGTTTCGTCCTTTTTCTCCGCTTTTTTCAACGTGAAACGTGTCCGCCTATTCTTCTTCTTCTTCTTCCTTTGTTTCTGGATTGGCCAGGATCACAAACTTCACGCTGCAAGAGAAAGAACAGGCCCATTCAAAGAATAAAAAAAAATCCGTCTTGAAAATTCGAAAATAAAAAATTTTCACAGAAAAAAATGTCTGTAAAAAAAAATTCCGTGTGTGAGAGAAAAAACAGTTTGTGTGGAAATGAGGGAAGACAAACGGAGAGGAAGGAGGTGGTGAACTTGGGAAAGGGGTTGAAGAGAGGCGGCTGTAGGGAGGCCCAGCAACAGGAACCGACGAGATGGACGCAAGGGAAATACGTACGGCGGTGAGCGGGCTGGACAAGGCCAGAACGGAGAATGACACCAACACGCTGCAGGAGATCTTGAAGCAGCTCGACACGGGGGTGAACGCCACAGAACACCTGCTGAGAGAGACCAAGGTGGGTGTGCACGTGAACAAGCTGCGCAGCTACGACAACGCCGAGGTGGTGGGCCTGGTGAAGAAGATCATCAAGAAGTGGAAGGACCACGTTTCGGCAGAAAAGAAGAAGAAGAAGGCCGTCCCGGCAGACGCCGCCGGCGCCCGGGGAGAGCTGGAGATGGCGGAGAAGGCGGAGAGAGCCATGGACGCCGGCACCGCTGCTGCTGCTGCTGCTGCCGCCGCCGCCAAGCCCAAGGGGCCTAGGACGCCTGCCGGCGACGGGCTCAAGGTGGAAACGTACCCGGACTCGACCCGGAACCGGTCGATTGCAGCGTTGTACACCGCAGTGGCGCTGGACACGGCGCTGGAGGCGGACGCCATCTTGCAGACATGCACGGCCATCGAGCTGGCGATCTTCAGACAGAACAAGGAGGCGGTGAACGATGCGTACCGCAACAAGCTGCGGTCGTTGATTCTGAACATGAAGAACAAGAACAACCCGCAGCTGCGCTCCAAGATCCTCGACGGAACCATCCTGCCGGAAAAGCTCATCTCCATGACCAGCGCAGAGCTGGCCCCGGAGTCCTTGAAGAAGGAGCTCGAGCAGCTGCACCAGAAGAACCTATTCGACGCCCAGGGTGCCGTGGAAAAGAGAGCCGTCACAGACAGGTTTGTCTGTGGAAAATGTAAGCAGAGAGAAGTCAGTTATTACCAGATGCAGACCCGTTCTGCCGATGAACCTCTAACCACCTTCTGTACCTGTGAAAAGTGTGGTAACAGATGGAAGTTCTGCTGAGGTGTCTCCGGTCTTCTTTTTGTTCTGTGTCTTCGGCCAACGAGACCCACATATAGATCTATCTATCTATCTATCTATCTATATGTCTTTATCACACACACTCTCTCTTTCTCTCTCTCTCTGTGTATGTATATGACAGTAAACCAATGTATAACATGTATTATTTTTTGTCCATAGAAAGAAACCAAACTGAAAAACATGAGAGGCAGTTCTTCCCAAAGCGGCAATTCTCCGACGGTCGAAACAAAATCCGAAAAACCGGTGAAAAACCGGCGTGTCCCAAAGCGGCAATGCTCCGACACAAGGCCAAATTCACCGCCTGTTGATTTAAAAGAAACCTTTGTGTCCTGGACCAAACGGGACACTTTTGAGCCAAAGTGGACGGGATCTGGGCGGTTCCACGAGTGAGGAAAGTGGCGTTCCTGTTTGGCATTCATTCTCGGACAGTGGCGTTGCTGGGAGACGGAAACATGCGTCTCTTGAGTGGTTACGAAGAAGTGCTGGTGGAAAGAACCCGCCAAGGAATCTACAACTGTTTCACGGTTGGGGCAGAATACACGGTTGCACTGGACAAGGCGAAGATTGTGCAAGCGTTGACCGTGCTGGTCAACAAGTTCCCGCAGTTTTCGCTGGCGGTCGATGGCAGAAAGGTGGTGAGAACCAGCGTTGATGTTGAAACGATGGTCGTAGAAGAGACCGGCTCGGTGGAGGACATCCTGAAAAAGTACGTGCTGCAGGAGTTCGCCTACGACGGTGCACACGCACTGTGGAAGGTTGTGTTTGCAAAAGCCCTGAACACGGTCTTCTTTGTTGTGGACCACACGTTCTTCGACGGGACGGCAGCAAAAAACTTCCATGCAGAACTGGCCAAAGCTCTGGCTCAAGACGGGGCCGGCACATCACGCTCCAGCATTGTGGACGAAGAGTACCCCGACCCAACGGTGATGATGGGGTTCCAGGACCGCCAGGCCGGTGCCAGCGCAGGCCCACCGTCCACTGCACTCTGTGCCGACATGGACAGAAGCCTCTTGCAGACCCCAATGTCTTTGCATCATTTCAAAATCGTCAACATCCCCCCGGAAATGACAGGAAACCTGCTGCAGTTTGCCCGCAATAACAACATCAAGATCACGGCACTCTTGTACGCCGTCGTGGCCAAGGTTCTGGTCGGTGTGGTTGGGAAGAACGACCCATTCAAAGCCATGATCCCAATCAACACCCGTCCCTCAGATGTTGAGCGGGAAGAGTGGACCACCTTTGGTGTCTATTTCGGTAAATACTTCCACACAGACATGCCAGAGGCCATTGCAAACACTCCCGTGGTAGATCTGGCACTGGACTTCCAGAAGAAATTGGTCGAGGCAATTCCCAAAGCCATGGAGGGCTTTGAGGTGTCAGAGACGACGGCAAGGCTGGTTCCCGAATCATCAAGGCTGGATATGAAGGCCATGGCTGAGCAGAATGACCGGCCAGGCAGTACCATCGCAATGTCTAATCTTGGTGTTTTGTCGACTCCGATTACGAACAACGTCTACTTCGACCAGCCACTAGTCAATGCCTGTTTTGCACTGCACTTCATCTCAACACCAACAGCTGGTCTTTCCCTAAACTTTATTGCACACAGAGCAGTCTCAACTGACGTTCATGAGGCCTTTGTTAAGCAGTCCCTGGAAATGATTGATTCCATCGGAGGATCCTGAAACGTATGAATGAAATTGTCTCTCGATGAAATATGTGGTTCCTGATTTTGTCTATTAACAATAATATATAGATATATAGATATATATATATATATATATATTCCAAAAGTCCTGAGATGGTATATTTGTCACTGTGCAACACTAAAGAGATTGATGTGTCACCGCCATACTCCTGACAGGTAGTATAGAGTTGGACAGTGAAATTCTCTAATTTGTACAATCAAAAATTAGAAATACAAAAAATAAAATCATCATTATCTTTTTTGAGAGTCATGTCTGTTGAAAGTCACACAAAAAGTGGATTCCTTTCTAAAGATAAGACTGAATATCACGGGAGATGCGCATGGAGGATACTCATCCTGTGTTCGGCTGAACCTTGCAACCGTCCATCTTATCTCTGAAGTTACAATGATAAACAAACCGGAGTGTAAATCAATAAGTAGACCGATGGAACAATATTGGGCAGAACTGGCCAACTATGTACAAGTGTCTCGACCATCGACTCAATTTTTCACTCTGTCAAAGACGTATTTACCCTTTTCACACATCTCATCAAGCAGGTCGATGACTCTACCGGTGACCTCATCATCGATTGTTGCTCTCTCATCGGGTTTGAATTTACTCAAAACATAGTTGGCCACGACTCCGGGTGTGTTTTTGTCACCGGAATAATATCTGCCGATTCCAATCTGAATTCCGGTATAATCCTTGCCGATTTTTGACGCCGATTGGATGTTTCTCAAGCCATTGTGGCCACGATGTGATGAACCTTTCTTTCTTATTTTGACTTTTCCCAAATCCAGATCGAGCTCATCAAACAAGACAACGACTTCGGAGTCCCCGTTGTTGCCGAACTGTTTGACAAAAGTGTCGTAGAACGGAGTGACGCTTTTCCCGGATAAGTTCATAAAGCCCGGCACCCGGTAAAACCAGATATCACAGTCAACATCGGCGTCGGCATACCTGTTCCGTACTAGGTAGCTTTCAAACCTTCCAACACGAGTTGGTTCTGCACGCATTCTGAGAACCAGTTTGTTCAAAACATAGTGGCCCACCGAATGGCGAGTTCCGTCATATTCTGTTGGATTACCCAGGGACAACACGAGCAACCTTTGAGGAAGCTTTGGTTTGGCAGCTTGCTTCTTCAGCGGAGCTGCAACCTGCATCGGTTTCTGGTCTCGGGATTTCTGGGGGAAAGCGGCAAATAGAAGCACAGAGGCCAGGAGAAGTATGGATATTTGGAAAATCTTGACAACGCTGAAACCTCTCTGGAGACTCGGGAACAGTTTTGATCCTTTGCAAATCGTGATGAATCCAATCGATGTCCGAACTTCTCAAAGGCTGTATCAACCACCTTTCAGAAAAATTGCCTATCTGGGCTGCTGTCCGATAAGTGTTGGGCTTCTTATCTGAGCCCGAGAGAGAAAGATGGCTGTCACAATCTCAACGACATTCCAGTAACCACCAGAAAAAAGATTTCCATTTACACCTTCTCTTTTCTTTTCCTTTTTGGGAAATGCACAAACTTCATCTTCTTATTGTGTGGCAAATTGCGTTGATTGCCAATCCTATCGATCAACACCAGCACTATATGTAGAAGGGGAGTGGCAGCCATTGCTCTCTTCGAACGACTCTGTGCGTGCAGTGGAAACAAACACCAGGCGACACCCACCGTACAACCCGACATGTTCAACCCACTATCCCAATTGAAGTTGATGGCCGATGAACTGAGCCAGTCGTCAAGCTCGGACCCCAACAGACTCAATACGGTGCAGGCGTTATTGATGAAGTTTCTCTTTGCCTTCGTGCTTGTGTTCTGCATCTTTGTGTACCTGGACAAAACAAGCTCATTGAACGACAGAAGCCCGGAAGAAAATAGGAGGTTGAACAGACCCGACGCTAAGGAGGAAGAAGGTGACCAAGACGAGGGCAACAAGGGCCAGGCTGGTGAAGGGAAGGAGGGCAAGACCTCGGCACTTGGCAAAGCCACCACCGTCAAGTCCAGAAAGGTTTGAGCACGGATGGGCGTTTCTCTATAGCGTTAGACCTCTATAACTGTGTCTGTGTATCTGGGTGTGTACGTGGTCAAACGCAACACTGCGTGCAACTCCTTTTTCAAAAAAATAGTATTACAACTAGATAATCTGTAGAAAAAACAAAGCAACTAAAAAGAGTATACGGAAATAATTGTAAAAGTCGAATGAAGTAAAGTATAAGGTGGGAGCAATGCCCGGCGGAAACCACCCCCACCAAATGTCAACAAGTTATACAGATGAAGAGAATAGTTACAGTATTATCCACAACTACATCAAGCAGCAACAACTTCGGATTCGTCAACTTCTTCGGCTTCTTCTTCACCACCGTCGTGTTGATTCCAGTCGCCTTGGGCTTCGTCGACTTCGGTGATGCCTTCAGGAACAGTGTAGACATCTTCGATACCTTGGTGCATGGACAATAGCGGTTCCTTCAAGTATGAGTTGTCCAAGGTCCAAGCACTTAGGGCGTTTTCACAGTCGATGATGATCTGCTTGGAAGCGTCGTAACCATCGTATGCAGGTCTGGTTTCACCTGGGGTGACTGGAGAGTCGTCCAACAATTCCAACAAGGCCTTACCGTAACCGGCAATCAATGCCATCTTTTCGGTCAACTCTCTCAAGGAGTCGAATTGGTAGTTGAAGGATGCCTTTAACTTTTCTCTGGTGATGTTAGACAACTGTGCTTCTGCAACCAACGATTCTGCTTCGGCTCTCACCAACTCCTGTTCAAGGACGGCGATCTTTGGGGACTGTGGGTCTTTGTATTTCAAGTGGGCGATTTCATCGGTGATCTTGATCTTACGGTCTCTTGATGGTTGGACCGAGCCTTCGATATTTCTGATGGATTTGAGGGTGATTCTGTACAGATCGTACTTGTCGATGAACTGGTCTTCGAGTTCGCCGATTTCGTACAACAAGACACCGATTTTATCGGTCACATCCGAGACGTCGTCGTCGTTATCGGCACCCCAGAGGGACAATTGCTTGGCAACCATCTTACGTTCGTTGGAGACGGCTTCCAGGGATCTTTCCAGCGATTTTTCGATCTTGATCAACTGCGCCAACTTTCTTGACATTTCTGGGCCGAAGGATCCTGCGGCTTGTTTTCTGAAGGCGTCTGCAATCGATGTCGCACCGAAGAATTTTCCCTTTGTTGAGGAGACTGGGGGTGGAGGAGTGGCCAATTGGGCTGCAGTTGGCGCTCTCGACGATCTCATGGAGTATGTTCTGTGCATTTTGGGTAGTGTATTGTTCGATTGTCCGGGATCTTCAACGAGTATTAGTACAATATGAATTTCCAATCACTATTAAAAAAAATAGGTGACAGAAATAGCACGGTAAAAAGGGCGGATGAAGAAGTGTAGTAGAATCTATGGGAAGAGGATTCTTTTTATAGAACAGCAACAACAGCAGATAGAGTAGATGATGATAGGAATGTACCAACAATGATTGTTCAATTCCGTTCCAAACGATCAAGATTCAAAGAAGAAACTCCACAGGCTCACCTGCCCTTCATTCATTTCGAGTTGCGGAAACAAATGGGAAATGGATTAGCCTTTATAAATGGCCTCTTTTTTTTTTCTTGTCCTACTCCCACTTGGAAACCAGATAACAGAAACCAGCTGAGCATTTCTTTTGTTTGGCAAACGCTCAATACGGCAAGCACCCCTCTCGCAATTTTGTTCTTCTTCGCCCATTTTCCCCCATCTACGCGACTCCCCGTTTTGCCACCGAGCAGTTCTATGGAGATTTCCTTATTTGGGTCTTGCCCAATTCGGGTAGTCTCTTGCCCAATTCGGAACCAGCCCATTTGCTCCCCCCCCCCTCACGGAAGAGGGCAATAGGGTAAATATTAATTACCGGATTGGGCCGAATCCGGCCCCTCTCTATGGCGGAGAGAACAGAAGACACCAGCATGTTTGGACAACTATTCGGGGGAACCAAAGGCTGCTGTTTTCGGCAACTAATGGAACCGGCAGTTTCTGTCACGCCTGCAGCAGCAGGTACGTGTGGATGTGTGGATGTCTAGATGTAGGGGTGTGTGGACGTATGGATGTACAGATGTACAGATGTAGGGGCGTGTGGACGTATGGACGTATGGACGTATGGATGTATGTAAGCATGTACCTGCCTGTGCATGGACGTATGTAAGCATGTACGTGCCTGTGCATGGATGTACGCACCTGTGCGTACAAGTATATAAGTCCCATGTAAGTGCATATACATGCAAGTACGGAGGTATGTACATATGTACGTATTTCGTGTTTACGTATGGAAATATATAAGTATGTCAGTGTGACCTGCCTATGTACCTATATACATACCGTCCTCACCGTCCTCCCCGTCACCTGTCACTCGTCTCTCGTCACTCGACCCTAGACGTGTTTCCGTTTTCGGATGTCCACACTACCAACTGCACCCTCCTTATACCCTTCGACAACCCGCAGGTAAACCTCTTGCAGTTTGCTCTTCACCATACTACTGTCACCTAATGCCTCCAACCCCTCTCGGTTCTGTAGATAAACTCTTCTCTTGATCATAAGCCGGACCTTCTTTTCGGTCTCGGATCGTTTCGCAGCACTCTCGGAATCCGCATCGACGTTGTCCATCATCCACAGCATCGCCATCTCCTTGATCCGGGAATACTGTCTCGGTGTCAACTTCATCTTCTTTGCAGTCTCCTCGTCGTTATCATCCCTCATCTCATAGTGATGGCCGTTCTTTAAAAACCTCTCCAAGTCACATTTGTCCCTCAACTCGTCAAACTCCTCGCTTGGGTCTTCCACCGTCACTTCAACACATCTCCTGTCGTTGAACCATTCATCGAAAACCGTCTCATATAGCCTCTTCCCATGCCCCTGTCCTTGAAAGGCAGGCAATACAACCACTTGAGAAATGCGGCCCCTATATTTGCTCTCCGTGATATCGGCACAGTCCTGTTCATAGCTCCAATACTTGTAAACCGTGCAAAAACCAATGAAAATACCCTTGCCCTCCTCTTCGTTTCGATCGTAGACTACAAAAATCTCCCATTTGCCATCTCCCAACTCGATAAATGATCCGGCCTCAATGTACAACAATGTCAAAATCTGTGTGCGTAATAATAGCTTCTTGCCAACATCCGCCCCCACACCCACTTCCTCGTTCAAGTTGAATCGATAAATATCAAACGTCTTGCCAGATCTTTCATAACTGCCTACAATGTTGTCCTTCCGTAGTTGGAAACCTTCTTCCTCAATACAATCAAGCCATTCACTCTCGCTTTTCAATACATAATCTCCCTTTGGTAAAAAGTTTCCCATGGTATCTTCAATGTTCTTGATCTCTTCACTCAACTTTTCTTCGTATTTGTATGTCAATAGTGGCTTCATTGACAGGCAATCAAACGCCAAATCGATGCGTAACCCTTTATATCCAAAAATTTGCTCGGAATCGCCAAAGATTGGATATGTAAACTTCGGTTTGAATGTAATGGCTTTACTTGGCTCCGCTATATTTAAATCATTCATTTTATACACATAAAATAAAAAGTGTATGAGTCGTTAGTACTAGATCTTTTTTTGTTTACCTCTTTACACTTCTTCCACAAAAGTAGGAAATAAAATACAATAGCAATACTTTGGTTCTTGTGTTCTTTGTTTTTCCACTTACCAATTGAAATATGCAACACATCATTTGCAGAACATGTCCACTGTTCGGGCTCGACTCTCTCAACAGATTCCATCGTCAATGTTGGGTTTTGTTTAATGTTTATCGATCCTTATATCGGTGAACAACCCCTGTTGAGAAACACTTATCTTACCACTGCATGCCAATTCTAACACTAACATAAATGTATGGGCTACATCTCTGCGCGTTGACGCGTCCATGTTTTTCAAATTTCCAAAAGTCTGAACAGCTTTCAAACCCTTATACATTTCATCAACGTCTATCTTATCTAGCAAATCTTCTTCTTCTAATTCAAAACCTTGGCTTCCACCATCATATCCACAACCATTCCCCTCAAGACCTATGTATGAAATATCTAGTTGCGCAATATCTCCGTCATTTGCACCGTCACCGTTGTCTCGTCTTTGCGAAAAATCAAAATGAAACGAACTACTGTGTCGGTGGTTAAAACTGCTGTTGGCACTTCCATGGTCCACTGCATGCCTTCCTCCTTCGACTGACGATATTGATGACGATCTAGTATGTGCGTGTGTACGACCATACTCGACGTTCATGTCAATGCCATTGAAATTATCAGTTTCGTCTCTAATTAATCGATGCTCGCTAAGCCCATGATTATTAAACCCGTCATTACCATTTCGGTCACTGTTACTGTTGCCATACTCAGTATTTACAGATTTAATGAAGCCCGTGAAACTGGTTAGTTTACGTGTCAGGTAATCGGTTGAATCCAGTTCTTGTTCGCTGAGTCTCTTCATTAATATGCATTCTTGCGAATCCCTATAACCATTTATAAGTGTTTGCATATCAGCAACACTCAGACTGATGTCGTAATCAATAACCAACCTCCTTTTTTTCTTTGCTGCCTTTATTTTTTCACCTCTAAGGACCGGTTTTGCAATACCTTTTTGGCTTCCAATGGACTGCTCTTGCTCTTCGCATTGCAATTCTAAATTAAGCTCTGGTGCAATCTCAAAGTTGTTTATATCTGCCTCCGTCGTTAAAGTATTCTGGATATCTTCTTCTTTTGGCGTTTCGTTGACTTTCTTTTGGATTTCATTGTTTTCGCCTTGCCCCACAACGTCACCGTTAGCATCAAAGATAAATTTCATGTCCATACCGTCCCATTTATCTTGGGTGATAAACTCCAGTGGTAAGTCTCCTGGTGGACTTTGTTCAGAATTGAAGCTACTCTCAAACTCCTCCTGGAACGTCTGATCTTTAAATGGGTCCCTCTTTTCGTTTAGAACGCCTTCGAAGTCGGCTACTAACCCAATCGAAATATCAAATGTGGGATCATCTTTGAGTAAATGGATACGTGTTATTCCACTATTCCTATGTTTAGTTTGATGAATATAATTATCTGAACTCACGCTGAGCCTTTGGATGACCATCCGACAATTGTTCACGGCTCTCCAATTGCAAAGACATTGACGTTTGTAGGCTAAAACCGTACCATACATCAAATTGGAGATCTTTTGTAACGAAAGGTTGTCACTAACATCAATGATACACTGGCAGGTTCTGGCAATATTAATTTTTGTAATACATTTCTTATTTTGTACACTATTGACTCTGCTCCTATTACGTTCTCTACTAAATGTAGCTAGTAACCAAACAGTTGCCAAAGAATCATCTCTGCTTACAGGCTCCATATTTCCAACTGCTTACAGTTGATATTGTGAATATGAAAGATTAAAGAAGAAACAAAATTTCTATTTTACAAAAAGATGGTATGCTAAACACAAGTTAAATAGGAAAATCCCAGAGCCTCCGGCAACAATTATAAAAAATGAGCCTCCTGGATTTTTTTGCCTCTTTGTTATCCTCTAAATATCTACACAAATTGGTTCACCAAACTTTCAGAGAGTATCTATAAAAGCCACTTTATCTGACGATAACAGCAACAGTCCCTCCAATAGCACCGATTATGCCGATAGCAATTACTACTTGCCAAATAAACCTTTCTAAGAACCCTAATTCTGTCTTGAAAGTACTCAAATAATACATTGCAGGCAAAGTTAAACAAACTGTGAAACAAATCAAGCTTCCCAATAGTGACATAACTTTACCAAAATTTGTGAGCAAAATAGAAGATGTAAGAAAGACAGAACTTAATATTATACGATTAATTAGTCTTTGTAATTTGCTGTCACCAAATCTGCTGTCAAGAATTGTAACAATAGGTCTGGAGATGAGAGGTAGTTTAGAAATTGGCAATATCCCCATCAACACGACAATTCCCGTTGAAATCCATGGAGGATAGCCCTTGGTAACAATTATATTCCTGGTGATTTCGTCGTCAACAAATTCTCCAAACATTAAAAATCCCAGTACACCCGTCATTAGATCAACCATATAGGAGAAAGAAAATGAATACTTCATGCATGAACCATACTTCTGGGGTTTTAATTGATCATTATAAATTTCAGGGAACGTTGCATGTCCTCCCCATGGAGCCATAAACAAACCTAAGGCAAAGAAGAAGTCAACGATTGATTTGGGATATAAGTTGGTTTCCATTGGAAATAACAGGGAGCCGGGACTTGATGTTTTAATACAGCCAGCCATTGCAATCAGCAAGCATGTGGCGGTCGTACTTATAATTCCTAACAATGATAAAAATGAGAGCAATCTCAATGGTAACAGATTTAAAAGCACCAGTAAAGTTGTTATTGCCAATTTCAATGAAAATTTGCTGAAAAACTCCGGAGACAAAGCATAGAATGAATCAGAAAATAATAAAATCATTGAAATACCTGCACCAAATAAATCCAACGTGAAAATAATTAAAATCAGAAAACCTATTCCGTCACCATAGCAATGCACTCCAATATCATGATATGTTTTCAAATTTGGGTATTTGTATAAAATTTTGCCCAGTAATATCGCAGTTTGCTTGGTAGATACTGCAGCAAATGAAAGACAAATAACACCCAAAATCCATCCTGACAGATGTAATGCTAATGGAATGGATAAGATTCCTAGTCCAATTAAAACATTGATTGAATTGAAGATGGTTTGAGCAGGTGTGGACTTGATAGAAATCTGTTTTATTATTTCTTCAGATGTATCGGATTTTATCATCACAACATCGGGACATGTGCCAGGAGTATGATGCGCTTGGTTTTTATACGGACTGCTGGAAACTTGCAAAATACTGTGAGCCTGATTATTTTCTGAACTATTGGCTTCGATTGAACCATAATGTACGCCGTTCAAATCTGGATAAACGTCCTCGTTTTCAAGTGCACTTTCATCAATTGTATCTTCCAGCTCATTCAATCTTGGTGATAAAGCGTGTTTTGAATCAAATGATGTGGATAAATAATTGACAGAACGTTGAACAGATGATGTGAAATTGTTAATAGACCCTGTACCTCCAATATCTAAAAACGAACTTTTTCTGGAATGCGATTTTCGTCCCTGGATAGGAATATGTTCTGTGGTATATGGTTGGATATTGGCGTCGTCCATTATATTTAGCTCTACTCAATGGATGGTTCTGATACTTTGAAATGGACTTTATTAACAACGTTTGAAGCCAAAAAAAAATAAAAAGAAGTAGAATGGTGAGCAGATATTCTTTCTTATTTGATAATTTTTGTACAACTTTTTCTTTTTCTTCCTCTCTCTCTCTTTCTCGAAAATTTCAGCTTTTCAAGACATGGCATTGGGATGAATCTAATGATTAAAACGGTACTAAAGATGTTATCCCACCATACTATCTTCATTTTTTTGGTTTCTATATCAACAATAAAAATCAGATAACGATGTTGAGATTGGCAAGCCATCCAAAACCGTGTTCTGTGTTTAGACAGCTGTCAAAGAAATCCTTTCATAGGTGTATTTCTACTACCAATGACAGTGATAGCCAACATCAATATGCAAACACTGTTTTCTTACCTACTACGAAATTTGGTAGTAGATCGGATCAGAAATTAATTGACACCGTTCTCAAACCGAAAACTATGAAAGAATTATATGAGTGGAACATTAAGAGAGAATTAAAAGATAAGAATATTCATAACCTTTTTATTTTTCATGATGGACCACCGTATGCCAATGGTAATTTACATATCGGTCACGCATTAAATAAGATTGTTAAAGATATTATCAACAGATACGAATTAATGCTCGGAAAGAAAGTCCACTATGTTCCAGGTTGGGATTGTCATGGTTTGCCAATTGAATTAAAGACTTTGGAGAAATTAAGTAAAGAACGTAAAGAGGTTGAAAAGCAGCTGAAGAAAGAATTAAAGAAAGCGTCCAGTGAAGAATCTAAATCTATATTGAAACAGAAGTTATACGATTTAAAACATTCTAAATTATCATCCACGGATATTGTGAAATTAGCAACGGAACATGCATTAACTGCTGAAAACATACAATCAAAAGAATTTCAAGAAATGGCGATTATGGGAGATTTTGAAAATCCATATTTAACGTTGAATAAGTCATATGTTATTGACCAGTTACGTATTTTCAAGAAGTTTTTTGACAATGGTCTTGTTCACAGACAAGAAAAGCCTGTTTATTGGGGCTGTGAAAATGCAACTGCTTTGGCTGAAGGAGAGTTAGAATACAATCAACAACATCAGTCAAAGGCAGCATATGTTAAGTATCCGATAGTCAAACTATCGGAAACTTTAGAAGCGAAATTAGGCGATGGAATCAAGGAGGCTGGGGTTTCTGCATTGATTTGGACGTCGACTCCGTGGACCTTAGCTTCTAATTTAGCTATTTCAATTAACCAAGATTTCGATTATACTGTCATTTTCAATGCCAAATTTGGTAATCTGGTTGTATGTACTGATTTAATACCAAATTTGGAAAAATTGTTTGACTTCAAAAAATCGAATATTATCTTTAAAGGCTCAGATTTATTATCATGTGAATATAAATCTGAGATTTTAAACAATGGTAAAACGTATCCATTCTTACATGGTACACATGTTACCAGTGGTGCTGGTACTGGTTTGGTTCACACTGCGCCAGGTCATGGGCAAGACGATTATCTTGTTTGCTTGAAGAACGGTATCAAACCTTATTCTCCTGTTGACAAATATGGTAAGTATACCCATGACATTGCCGACAATTTAAAAGATTTTGTTGGTCTGAAGGTCCTCAGCGAAGGTAACGCCAAAATGATTGAAAAAATAAAGGATTCGAATGTTTTGATTTATCTGGATGAAAATTATATTCATTCGTATCCATATGATTGGAGATCCAAAAAGCCTATTATCATTCGTGCAACTCCACAGTGGTTCATTGATGTTGGAAAAATTAAAGATATAACCATTGAAAAGTTAACGAAAGATGTAAAATTCCATCCTGAAAGAGGTTTGAACAGATTGGCATCTTTCATTAGAACCAGAAATGAATGGTGTATTTCGAGACAACGTAGCTGGGGTGTTCCAATTCCTGTGTTATATCATCGTGAAACTGGTGAGGCTTTGTTGGATGACGAGGTTATAGAAAAAATTATTCAAGTGGTTGAAGAGGAAAATATTGACGGTTGGTTTAGGCAAGTTGAAGATAAAAATGCGGACATTTCTAAATGGTTACCATCCACAGAACAGTATCAAGCGCTGGCAAAAGATTATATTTTGGGTACCGATACGATGGATGTTTGGTTTGATAGTGGTAGTAGTTGGAAAACAATTGAAAAGTATTTAAAAGAAGAAGGACTATTTGAACAGGCTGAAAAGAGGGGCTATCTTTCAGATGTTTACTTTGAGGGTAGCGACCAGCATCGTGGTTGGTTCCAAAGCAGTGTTTTAACCAAGGTTGGGACCACCGGAGTGGGTGAAAGTATTGTGATGCCATACAAAAACATCATTACTCATGGTTTCACGTTGGATGAGAAGGGAGAAAAGATGTCGAAGAGTATCGGCAACACGCTCCCTCCTCTTGATGTGATCTACGGTAATAAACAAAGTGGCGTTCCAAAGATTGGTATTGATGGGTTGAGGCTATGGGTTGCGCAAAGTGATTATACGAGTGACGTGAATGTCGGGAGTACGATTTTGAAGCATGTTGGCGAAAACTTGAAGAAAATCCGCTTCACCTTCAAGTTTTTGCTTGGCAACCTGAATGGATTTGATGGGAATACTGACGGTAAGATTAGCTACGAGTCGATGAAAAGATTGGACCAGTATATTTTAAGCAAGCTGTGGAAGTTGAATGAAGAGTGTCTGAAAGATTACGAGGAGCATAACTATTTCAAGGTGGTCAAGAGCGTCAACCATTTCATCAACACCGATCTGTCATCAATCTATTTTGACATCAGAAAAGATTCACTCTACACGGATAGACTTGATTGCACCAAACGTACTTCAACATTGGTTGTCTTCGAAGAGATCTTGCAGGTTTTGGTTTCAATCCTATCGCCAATAATTCCAATCATCACGCAGGAGGTCTGGAGTAACATGCCTGAGAGACTGACGGGCGGCGGGCTGGAAACCCCATTCCATCGTTCATGGTACGACTGTTCTGCGAGGGGTTACGTCAGATACAACGAGGATGTCGAGACAGACTTCAAGGAGCTGTTGCAGCTGAAAGATGCAGTGAATGCTGAGGTTAGCAAGATGAGGGAGATGAAAACAGCACGCAGTGCGTTGGAGACGGTCGTCGTCATTCCAGAGGACCACGCCGTCGCCAGCAGATACACCGATGACGATCTTGCCGATATCATGGTCGTCTCCCGTGTTTCCAGAGGCCCATCGTTCCTGGTGGAGCATTCACCTCTCCACAAATGTCCACGGTGCTGGAAACATTCCTCGCATGAGGAAAATTCGCTTTGTGCGAGATGTGTTGAAGTTGTGTCTGGGTGAAATTCTTTTCTCCACAAGAGACGTGGACTCTGTATATAGGTTGGATGTCGTGTATATAGCGTGTTGATAGATAGCTCTACATAGAAAGCCAGCATCTTTGGAAAAGCAAGCAGGGACCGCAACGCCAAATGTCGCTGCAATATAAATACGACGAATATCAACAAACGATACGCTCGTTGCAAGAACACGTTGTTTCGGTAGAGAGCCAACTGTACGAACATGAGATTGTTGTGGAGACACTCAGAGGTGTTCCGGAAGACCGCAAAGCGTGGAGACTGGTGTCAAATGGCGACAGTGTGCTGAAGAGCAATGCCGATGAAGGCGATGATAAAACGTCTGGCTCGGGAGCGTTGGTAGAGACCACTGCCAAGGATGCACGTTTGAAACTGGAAGAGACCATTTCCGGGTTGAAGAGCTTGAAGGCGAAGCTAGAGTCGGAAATCGTGGACGTGAAGAAAGAGTTTGAGGACTGGAAGACAAAGAACAACGTCAAGATTGTGCAGAGCGTGTGATGGCGTCCTCAGTGCAAGAGGGCCCGGCATCTGCAAGGAATGTATAGAAACGTCTATGTAAAAACTGGGGCCTGTTTTGGTCCAAACACAATCCATGCCACAGAACAGTTTGACGGTGTAAAGTAGAAGAGCAAATGACGCATTGTACTGGTCTCTTCGATAGAGCTGGAGTAGTCGGCATACGATGGTTACTCTATACAGATCTTACACATTTTTTTTTGCTGTTTCGATACTTTTGTTTTTCGACAAGACGAAGAACACAACAAAGAACAGCCAGCCAACAACAACGATTCCGTAACCGGCCATGTAGACACTGGAATTTGGGATTTCCCATGAACGTTGGTACTCGTCGTTGGCCAGATGTCTGACGGGGACAACGTCGGTGACGGTGACAAAGGAGAGACCGGGGCGTTTGTAGTCCACGGAGAAGGTGAACATGCCATGCTGGTCTGGGATTTGGAACAGCGCCGAGTAGATGGCTTCGGAGGGGGTGTCGGAGCTATGGTTCAAGTTCAGGCGTTGGTATGGGTCAAGCATGATGAACTCGAGCTGGACGACGTCCATGTTGGACTCCGCGTTGTATGGGACCCAAGAGTCCGAGCCGGCGTTGTATTCCGATAGGCCAATTTCGAAGTAGGAGAGGTCTTTGATTTTGTAGTAGTCGTCCTCGTCGACGAAGGGTAGATCGTGGCCTTCGGCGTCGACTCTCCTGTGGGTGAACACCGTGGCCTTGATGACGGACTTCAGCTGGCACGTCCAGCGGATGATGTCGTTTGCCAAGTCCGGGTTGAAGGACTCGTCCTTGAACGGAGCTGCCGAGCCGAACCACGTGGTCCGCTGGTTGTTGAGCGCCTGGAAGGCCACGGCGAAGAAGCCCTGGTTCCCGGTGTGCCACTTGTCCGCCTTGGACTCGGTGAAGGAGCTGCGGGGGGTCTGCAGCAGCGGGATGAGGTACTCCGAGTTGGAGACCAGCGCCACCGACGGCTGCTGCAGCTTCACCGTGGCCCCGGCCGGGGAGACGACATGCGGGTTGAGGAACTCGGCCGCCGTGAACTCCAGCTCGCCGTGGTGGTGGTCCGTGTACCGGTACCCCTTTGGCGACGGGAAGATGCCCAGCTGGTTGAGGTACAGCGTGCAGTCCAGCTGGGACTGTTCGCCGTCGCTGACGATCACGATGTTGCCGCCGTTGTTGGCATACTTGAGTAGTTCTTCGCTGTCAAGATTCGATCCTAGTCTCTTGGCGTTGCTGGCCAGCACCACCAGATTCGAATACAAGACTGCATTGTTGGCGTCCAGCAACGGTCTCTCTTCCTCCGCCGTCGGGTTCTTCACCGCCGTCGCCAGCCCGTTCTCTTCCATCGCCTGGAGCAATCTCGAATACTGGCCAACCTCCTCCTTGTCCACAATCACCAGAGTGTCCACCAACGCACTCACCACCGATGAAAACAAAAGCGTCAAAAGCACAACCGGTTTGTATCCGAACATCTTTCTAACTCGATGATCTCGTTGTTTCCTGCTCAATCCACTGGTAGCAACCGTCCTGTTGCTACTCTTACGCCTTCCAATGATGATCTTGTAATGGACACGTTACTAAAACGCCTTCAGGCTCATCTGCAATTTTTCGATCCCCTTTCTTTTTCTCGTTTTCCTCTCCACTTTCCACAAGTGCGCCTTTTTGCCTTCCATTCGAACAGACATTTTTGCCTTCACACAGGACGTGTTTCTTCATTGACGGGAAACACGACCAAGAGGAGCCAGAGACGGCAGAGACGGCAGAGCAGTCGATCGAGCCGTGAAACAGGACGGTGGCGGAGTGGGACTCGAAATACACAGCAAGAAAGAAACGATGATTTCGCCCGAAACAGGACCGGACGAGGCGGACGTGGGCAAGGCGTATGCGGAGCTGGCGGCGGCAGAACAGGCGGCGGGCCGGATGGAGGCGATGCTGGACGCCATCGAGGCGAAGATGGCGCAGCTGGAAGCGTTGCAGGCGGCAGAGACGGGGCCGGAGGGCACGGAGGGCGTGCTCGAGTTCCGGAAGCTGGACCGGGAGCTGCAGCAGCTCCAAGACGAGGTGGCCGGATTCCAGCGGCGTGTGGAGGGGGAGGACGGGTGAGTGTGGTGGCGTGTGGAGGGGGGGAGTGACGAGGGGCGTGTGAAGGGGGAGGAGAGACTTATTGGAGAGATCAATGGAAAGGGAGAGGGGGGAAAGAAGAAGGGGGGAGGAGGAGGAGGAGGGGGGGGGGGGGGGGGGGGGGGGGGGGGGGGGGGGGGGGGGGGGGGGGGGGGGGGGGGGGGGGGGGGGGGGGGGGGGGGGGGGGGGGGGGGGGGGGGGGGGGGGGGGGGGGGGGGGGGGGGGGGGGGGGGGGGGGGGGGGGGGGGATAGAGATCAATTTGCAGACAAGGGCGAGTGTCCAGAGACAAGGACGAATGTCCAGCGATAAGGACGAGTGTCCACACAAGGACGAGTGTCCACACACCAATCTCCAGACAAGGACGAGTGTCCAGCGACAAGGAGGAATTGGAGAGATCAATGTCCAGACAAGGACGAGTGTCCACACAAGGACGAGTGTCCACACACCAATCTCCACACAACAATGTCCACACAAGGACGAGTGTCCACACACCAATCTCCACACAACAATGTCCACACAAGGACGAGTGCCCAGTGACAAGGACGAATGTCCAGCGATAAGGACGAGTGTCCACACAAGGACGAGTGTCCACACACCAATGTCCACACAACAATGTCCACACAAGGACGAGTGTCCAGAGACAAGGACTAGTGTCCACACAACAATCTCCAGACAAGACCCAATTTCCACAGTCCAATATCCCCACACCAACGGCCACACACAGCAAGGCACCACGGGCCTTCCACTACACCCTCAGGTCCCCAAGGCCAGGCACTCCCGACCGTGGGGACCTTGCATGTGACTGCTGGTCTGTTGCTTCTCCTCCATTGGAACGACGTGGTGGGCGTTTGTTCCAGCTGGAACCGGCTGGAGCCCAGCCTGCTGCCCCACTGCCCTCTGTAGCCCTGTATGTATCTCTACACCTGGCTCTCCTTCCATGTATACCCCCATGTACTTTTCCTATAGACCCCTTCACCCCAAAAACTGCCATCTTTCGGAAATCTGTAAATCGGACCCAATTTGTGTTGAAGCGTCGCTGCGTATAGAAAGACAAAAAAAAAGAGGATTTCTGTTGTTGACAAGGGCAAATTGACACATGTTCTTCTCCAGAAGGGTCTTGGAAGGCAACTTTGTGGAAGGCTACAGAAGCAGAAAATGGCAATCGAAGATCTAGGCGACCGGGTGGTTTTGACGTCGACTACGTCGGCAACAACGAGTGCCACCGTCCTCAAGTACGGGGCAACGGTGCTCTCGTGGACGGTGGATGGGGCTGAGCAGTTGTGGCTCTCGGAAGGGGCCAAGTTGGACGGCAGCAAGGCGGTCCGTGGAGGCATACCGCTGGTGTTCCCCGTGTTCGGCAAGTCGAGCGCAGAGGGTTTTGGCGGGATGCCGCAACATGGGTTTGCACGGAACTCGACGTGGGAGTTTCTGGGCCAGACCCGGGCAGACCCGCCAACGGTGCAGTTTGCGTTGGGCCCCGACGAGGCAAACGGCGAGATCTACTCCCAGTGGGGTGGCGGCAACAACGACTTCACGCTGCTGCTGAGCGTGTGCTTGAACGATGACAACCTGACCACGAGCATCGAGGTCTCCAACCCGGGCTCCACGGCCTGGAGGTTCAACTGGCTCTTCCACACCTATCTCCGGGTGAACGAAATCGAAGACACGCTCGTGAACAACCTGCCGGGCGAAACGTGCTACGACCAGCTGCTCGCCGAGACGTACGTCGAGAAGGCGCCGGCCATCGACTTCACCCAGGAGCTCGACCGGATCTACAAGAACGTCTCCACAGACAAGGTTCTGCAGGTGATCGAGCTGGGCAAGGTTGTGCACAACGTGAAGAGGGTCAACTTGCCCGACGTGGTGGTCTGGAACCCGTGGATCGAGAAGTCGGGCGGCATGTCCGACTTCTTGCCAAAATCGGGCTATCAGAAGATGCTCTGCATCGAGCCGGGCCACGTCCACGACTTCATCGAGCTGCAGCCAGGCCAAACCTGGGCCGCCCAGCAGATCATATACAAGGGTGACGCCATCAAGCTCCAGTCCGTCTAGGCGGGGGACGCAATCTTCCTCTCCTGGATCCCGTGCACCTGGTGCTGGTCCTCTGTTCTTGGGCCGTTGGCCAGGCGCATCCTTCTCAAATAGGCAAGTCGTTGCGTTATCACGGCCTCGGGCGTGTTGACGATGATTCATCTCTCTGGGATGTGGTCTTGGAGAGACGGCCACTCTCGTTCTCTTCTGAGATGCAGCCCACGTCTCGTCTGCTTCACCCCGTTGTGTAGTTGTATACATGGATATAGACCGACATAGTTGCACGTGCAGAATACAGCCTCGAGTGTTGCAAACATGTACATTCCGAAAATATATCTAGAGGAGGGCTGGGACGCCCAGGAGGAACTGATCAAGAGATACCCACTGGCCACGGTGGTCACCTGTGGCGAAGGCGGGTTGGTTGCAAACCACGTTCCGTTCTACCTGCACACGGACGAGAGCACCGGCAAGAAGTACCTGCACGCCCATCTCTCCAAGGCGAACCACCAGATCCCGGCGTTGGAGGAGAGTGACGAGGTGCTGGTCATTTTCAAATCCGATGACTCCTACATCACCCCATCGTACTATCCAACAAAGAAGGAGACGCACAAGGTGGTCCCCACGTGGGACTTTGCCGCCGTCCATTGCTACGGCAAGCCGACGATCCTGGACGACTCCAAGTGGGTCAGAAACCAGCTCGAGGACCTGAGCAGCCAGCAGGAAAGCGCCAGAGAGGAGAAGTGGGGTGTTGACGAGACGCCGGAGTCGTATCTGAATCTGAAGATGAAGGCCATCTGTGGTCTGCAGGTTGAAATCGGCCGTACCGAATGCAAGTTCAAGTTTGAGCAGAAGACGCCGACCCAAGATATCCAGGGTACCGTCGACGGCCTGGTTGCGGACAACAAGCCGGTGGTGGCCGAGTACGTCCGGAGATGCAACCACTTGCAGTAGGGACCAGGGAGGCAGCCACTGGCAGTAGGGACCAGAGTGTCCCTTCGGTTTGGTGCCACTAGGTTCCTATGGTGTCTTGTGGCGACACCCGGCTCGGGCTTCCCGCCACTACCAAGCGTTATATCATTCTATAGATACTAATCCGTATACTACCAGCTGACAAGATCGATTCTTCTAGTAAACTATAAACGCCTATAGAGGTTTGTAGTAGACAGCTCTGTTTTTGTTTTTGGCAACCTTGGAATACAGGAGCTGGGCACGGTAGTTGTCGACGGCGGTATTCCAGTAGACATCAAAGACGTTCATTTCTTCACCCCGGGCAAAGACGTACTCGATCAGACTCCGGCCAACGCCCTTCAGTCTCTGTTGCTCGTCGACGTACAGGTCGTTCAAGTACAGCTTGTCTCTGGTGGACCAGGTGTTGAGGTGTTTCAAATAATTGGCCAGACCAATTGGCTTCTTGGTCTCCGGATGCAAGGCAACGGCACTCCACATATCGACGCTGTCGTCCAGGCATCTCTGGAACGTTGCCTCCTTTTCCTCTTCTGGGAGTTGCGTGTGGTAGAATTCCAGGTATAGGTTGAACAGTCTGAACCATTCATCATGGTCGGAGGGAGTGATGCCACGGACTTCAATTGCAGCCATTGTTGGTGTGGTGGTGGTGGCGGTGGTGTTGGTTGTCCAATAGTTACCTTTTGCCATCAACCAGGACAAAGTTGGTCGGATGACAAGGTCTCAGAAGGTAGATGGCGGTATTTATACGGGAAAAGTGATCTGAGGAAACACAACCCAAACTCCAGTCCGAACTCATTGAGTCATCGGTTAATCAGACCCGCAAATTTCTTCATCTTCTCTAGCGGCTGGACAAAAGGAGTAATTGACGCCAATCCTTATCTTGCACAGGACAACCGTACTCAGAGAGGATCCAGTGACGGCATCCACAGCCGTTACACGAACGTGGTGTTGAAGAAAGGAGAAACCAAGCCAGATTGTGTGGACACAGGTGACATGGTGCAACGAGAGATGCAATTTCCAACTGTCTTAAAGCTATACAATCTATACTGCAATTCAGGTGTAGAAGGCCACTACGGTTTGGGTGGCCGGTGGTAGAAACCCATTATGGTTTGGGTGGCCGGTGGTAGAAACCCGCTACGGTTTGGGTGGCCGGTGGTAGATGACCATACCCTTGTTTTTGCCGACTTTGGAGTAGAGCAGCTGTGCTCTGTAGTTGTCCAGCTGGGTGCACCAGTACACTTCATCCACCCCCAGGTCATCACCCTTCTTGTAGACGTACTCAATCAAGCTTCGGCCAACCCCCTTCAGCCGCTTGTCCTCGGCAACGTACAGATCGTTCAGATAGAGGGAATCGTGAGGAGACCAGGTGTTCAGGTGAGTCAAGTAGTTGGCAAAGCCAATCGTCTCCTTGGTGTCGGTGTCAACGGCAACGGCACACCACATGTCGGTGTCCTTGTCAAGGAACCTCTTGAAGGTGCCTTCCTTGATCTCCGCTGACAACTCACTCTTATAGAATTTTAGATACAAACCAAACAGTCTGAGCCAGTCGTCGTAATCCGACTCGACCACATCACGTACTTCAACTGCCATTGTTGCTTGGTGATAGTGTTCCGGGGGAACTCTGCGTGAACTGAGGTACATGTTACAAGGCTCCTTCAGACAACCGAGATAAGGAAACATACCTCTATTTATAACCGAGCCAACAGGGAGTGATGCCTAGACAGAGTTGGTAGTTTCCGCATCCTATTGTTGATAACAAGACTCCTTGGAGCTTACACCTGCCTAAAACAGACATTACTCAGGAAGAATGACTCTTTCCTGTGTGGTTATCAGAGATGCCCACGGGCTTCTCCACATCAGGTGTCGTCCTAGTACAAAGATTACGTCGAGCCAAGAAAGACTGTGAAGATACTTGTAGGAAGGAAACAGACTGGGGAACAGGTTCTGTCGTATCTGCCGTTGAATTAGAAGCTTCATCTTGAGAACCGAAAAGAACATGACCTGTATTGGGTCTCCGGCAGTTCAAGCATCGAACGAGAACATGCTGTTGTCACCTACTGTAGAGAATTATACATGTAATATACTGGACAGACAAAGAAAAACAGCTGGAGAAAGGTAGAAGATTCACAACAGTACTATACAAAAAGTTATTTCAAAGCTACTCTCTGACAATAATAGACCTCGGAGAAATGGTATTTAGACGACCGGCTGGATGTTCAAGTAAAACGTCGGCCAGCAGCTGTTGGCAGAACATCTTTAAAGATGCACCAATGGAATCAGAGCTGGCTCTTGCAATTGTAACAGTTTGATTAGTTTGTTTCCAAAGATGTCTTTCTTGATTCAATTTCAAAATTTTTCAACCTCATAGTTATCAAAGACCTTTTAAAATCACAACAAGCCTGGTTAGCTCAATCGGTAGAGCGTTTGACTCTTAAGATTTCTTCTAATAAGAAGTGCAATCAAAAGGCTGCGGGTTCGAGCCCCGCATCGGGCTTAATTTTTTTAATTTTTTTTTCACTATTTTAATCAATAGAAAAAACAGAGAAGATACAGAAAATAAAGCAATACGAAATGACGAAGCTTCATTTCTTCCATAAACGTGGTCATATCCATCCATGTAGTCGGAGAAAACAAATTAAAATTATATATGCAAACACATTCTATATATCTAAAGTTGGAAAATAAACGGAAGAAAAACAGTACAAGGAACAGGATGAAAGAACTTTGTAATCAGATGGCACGAGTAAACTTAATCATACCTTTTCTTTATGTGGGAGTTCCAGCTCATCAGCACTAGAGTCGGTTTCAACCGTCTCGTCATTCAAATTGCTCTTTGGACCGTGGTAATATTTATACTTATAGGTGAAAAAGAAAATAAGCGATAAGATCCAGACACCACCGGTGATGACAATACAATAGTTCATGTCGGTCTTATCGACGGTTTTGGTGGCCGGGAAACAGACCAAAATCATTATGAATAACCCCCAAGCACAGGCCGTCCAACCAACAACTTTTGAAAAAACGGGACCAAGATAAAACGAGCCAGGAACAAACTTCTTTCTTCCAAATGTCAATCTGAGGAAAATCGGAGTGCACCAGGCAAAATAGTTGCCCAAAACACCAAGCGCAAATAGAGCATTGGCAGCAGCAGAACCAGCCAAACAGAGACAGCCAATTGCCAACGAAATAAGACAGGCCAAGACAATTGCCCTTAATGGCACTTTCAGTTTCTTGTTGACAACTTTGACAATACTTGCAAACGGTAGACCGTCATCTCTGGCAAAAGCCCAGATTTGTCTGGAAGCAGCTGTCACCAAGGAAGAACCCATCAACCATTGACAAGCAGCCATCAGCGCCATGAATGCAATTGCCCAGTTTCTGCCCATGGAATCTTTGATAACTTGTGCCATTGGGAACCCAGTATCCGTAGCCAACACCGTTGCTACATCCGGATTCATACAGGCCGCTGTACAAATCAAGATGAAGAACCCGATAAAACCACAGGCAGTGATCGAACTACAGATACCGATCGGAACACCGTAAGAGGCATTCTTGGCCTCTTCGGACATGTGAACACAGGAATCGAAGGATCCAATTGTCCAAACGGCAGTCATAAAGGACAGACAGAACTGCCAGCCGATAGGCCAGTCTGAGTAATTCTGGACCTCACCAAAAATAAAGCCTCTACCGTTGAACTCATGTCTGTTGACTCTTGTACCAATTGGCAATGCAATGAAAAAAAGAATCAATAAGCCAGTATGGCAGAATGAGGATATCGATTGTAACATGGCGACATTTTTCGAAGATAGGCAAGTGACAATAGCACCGGTGATGACACAACCAGCAAAGACACCATATGTCTTACCTTCGGTGATGACGAAATTACCATCCTGGGATAAATAGACTGCCGCCAAGATTTCTTCGGCATTACCATAGAAAACGGAAACACAACCGGAACATAGGGCCATTGTGTTTGACAAGCCGATGACGAAAGATAGAGGAACTTTGCAAGACTCTGGTGCATAGTAAAAAGTCCAATAGTACAAACCACCGGAAGTTGGGATTGCAGAGGCTAATTCAGACATTGATATACCAATTGTCAGAATGAACACAGAAGCAACCGCCCATGACCAAACTGCACCAGCAGGACCGGCAGTCAGGGCAGTACCCAGTAAGGATGCCACGGAGGGCAAGATACCCATAATCGAGTAGGCAATACCAAAGATTTGGAAGGTTGAGAATCTTCTTTTCAATTCCTGCTTGTAACCGATTTCTGCAAGTAAGTCATCATCATTGGCTGCACCTTTAGCGTCGATTTCTCTGATTCCGGAAGCTGCTGTGGAGATTTCATGGATTCTTGACTGTGCAGAGGTGATTGGCGAAAACCTCGATCTTTTTGGAGTTATACCATCCATTGTTGGTACCCTGTAAGTAGTAGTTTGGTCTTAAGGTGGAAGTCTTCAAGCCAAACCCGTTTGATATATGAAACTATGAAAAAAAAAACCATCCTGAGCATAGGAGAGATACCTGAAAAAAGTTGAAGAAAGATCGTCGAATATATATTTGAACGGAATTTTTCATCTGGAAGAGAAACGGCAAAGCCCTTCTACTGAAGCAATACGGTTGAAATAATCAGATGTTGAGTATCTTTGCAGATTTAGTAGGTGGGAAACACATGGCCCTATCACAGCGATAAGAGATTTTTTTCTTTTTTCGCAGATAAGGAAATCACAATATTGATACAGAATATAGGATTCAAATTTGTTCCTCAATTGAGTAGACTGGCTATGGGTATTACCCACCATTTAAAGCCTTATTAGCTGTTAGAGGACATTCTAACGAGACGTGTAAAGAAGTTTTGTTTATGGCGAAATTTCCAACAACAATAAGGACAAAAAGTTTAACGAAGTTTCTGCTATCAATCTTACTATTGGCTAAGCAATTCTAGGTATTATGATATAGCGAACTAGATAAGACGTTAGTATCTGGTGATAACCATCGACTGGAAAAGGAGCAGAAGCGGGTGAAAACTGTACAACATTAAGATATAGTATGATGGCATAAATCAAGATAGGAAAAGAATACACAATTTACAAGTGATACGCATCTCTTTTCAAAGTTGGATGCTGGTGATGCTCAATTTTGACTAGCGCTTGGCAGTATTGTTTGGAGTCGATATAGATAAAGATGGCCTTTTGATACGGAATTTTTAAAAACAGGAGCCGGAATCCGAAGAGGTTGATAACACCCATGCAAGTACAATAGATTCCTTCAGGACTGGAAAGGTGGTTAGATAGGTAGACATCCAGTTCCGATAACCTGTTACGATAGAACATAATAGAAAAGAAAAAAAGAACCGAAGACAATAGAAATGTTCCCTAATGCCACATGGTTTCTACACTTGCGCTGTCTCTTGTGAGATATTTTTGAATATGAAGATTGTCCTAAGGCTCCTAGAGATGCCAATGCTGGTCACAGATGAACACCAGGTACATGTGCGATGGTCTTTCGAGGATCCTGTTGTTATCTCTTCACAGATGTCTGTATCTGGATCTTTCGATGGACGGAAAGACAAAAACAACACCAGATCTCATCTCATGGAAAGTCATTATGTCATCCAACATGCTGTTTTATTAGTTGGGTATTTGCTCTATCAATAGAGCCGCCATCACTTAAATATTCGCCCTAATAGGAAATTCTGCTCCGATAGGAAAGAAGAATCGGCAATAGATAAAGAAAAAGCCGCTAAGATAACCAACCAATGAAACCGCATTTGGTTGGCTTTCCGCAGGAATGGGCGGAGGGGGTGCAAGGATGTGATTGCCGCTAGGCAAGAAAAAGAAACAAGAAGCTGGAATGGTTATGTCACGTGAGAGTCCCGTGATTTCTTCAGTTTGTGTTTTTACGGATTTTCGAAGTTGTGGGAGTTCTTCAAGTTCCGGTTTGAAAACCCATCGTATTCTACCGGATACAACGGATGCTACGTATGTTATATGTTCGATGTCAAAGGGACACACTTGACCATTACCTACTGGTATATGATATGGTCCGATCGATCGTTTTTTTGACAGTTTGAAAATCTGTAGCAGTCGTAATACAATTTTTCCCTCCGCATAAGCGTTGGTGGTAAATCAATCTGAGGTTCGTAAGAGAAGCAGAAGGCCAGAGGATGTCAGTGTGCTAAATATGAAACGATCAGTGTCCAAGCCATGGAATGCGTTTCTGGAGTAGCTTTTGGAGCGTGTCTCAATTCTTCATTTTTATAAAGACAACCGTATTCACTATTGGAATGTCATATGAAATTTATGCTTCTAGCTCATTAGAGAAAAAAAAGGGCCGAAGATAGGCTTGTACGGAGGGAAAAAAAACGAAAGGTAAAAAATGATATAATTCATTTCAGCAACTAACATAACCAAAATTGCCAAAGTGAAACAGGTTTGTCGTTCGGCTAGTCAATTTACTGAGAATTCAATGAATTTTTCCATTCATCAACACTAGAATCTGCCTCCCGAAAATACCGACTCACGTTGCTCTTGGAACCCTGGAAACGTTTGTATCTGTATAGGAAGGAAAAAACCTCAAGAAAATGCAGGCATCCCGATTGACTATATTCAAATGTCGGTCTTGATGACGAGGTTTGAAACAGAAACACAAAAATAGAAACAGACAGCCAGAATCACAAGTTCCGCTCTATGAGAAGAGCCAACAGTGTATCTCTTCTGGCCATCTGCCATCTCGAGAAACGTGGAAAAAAACCAAGGGAGTACATATCATTTACAGTAATTGAACTACAGGTGTTTATCAGAACACTGAAAGATACAATCTTGGCCTCTTCGGACATGTGAACACAGGAATCGAAGGATCCAATTGTCCAAACGGCAGTCATAAAGGACAGACAGAACTGCCAGCCGATAGGCCAGTCTGAGTAATTCTGGACCTCACCAAAAATAAAGCCTCTACCGTTGAACTCATGTCTGTTGATTCTTGTACCAATTGACGGTGCAAAAAACTATACCTAATTAAATAATGTCTTTTTGCATTTTCGAACAAGACACAGGATCATTTCCTAGGATATGAGGGATCGAGTGTCTTTATGGTATTTTTTGGAATGGGATTATATCGACATCTTTTAGTTGATAATGAATTCTTGGGAAAGAACGGCATAACGTTCTCCGGACGAAGGAGGTGTTTGAACATACTATGATTGTCCAAGGTGACTTACGATAGCAATTGAAAATAGTTGCCAATCCACGGACGACACGGACGACACTGACGACTATATCGCTCTTGACAATCAGAAACATGATGTCATTTTTATTGCGATTTTGATCGGCAGATTCAAAGCGCATTTCATGTTGTGGCGGCTGTTCAATGCGATAAGCTCGTCTGAGAAGCAGATGGAGGTGACAGCTTATCGCCAAAACGAAGGGTTAATCCGAACGCCAAAGATAGCCATAGGTGTACGTGGCTATTTTTCAAGTGACATGCCTTTCAACTCCACCTAGGATATCCTTGCAAATATCTACCTGTCCTTATATACATATACGCATAACTGCTACATGGTGGAAACTGAACTATGACACTAGCCTCTATAGGGGAGAACCACTACGTCTGAAGGGCGACCCGGTATCAAAATGAGGCCCCGTAAGGACAGCAGCCAACAAGTTGGCCAGCTGTGATCACCTGTTGGGATTTGGTCAGGAGTCGAAATATGGGCCACGATTTGACAAGAGTCGTGGAACAACTGGAAAAACCCAAAGGAAAAGATAGCAACCGGAAAAACAGAGAATATCCGAGGGAAGCAACAGCCGTGGATGACGAGGACTTGTGCAACAGCACCCTATTCTACCTTCGAAGATTGCCGTGCACCACCTCCCTCTATGTGTCGGGTGTTCGGAGAGCGTGGCCTATGCAAGTTTTCACTACGTTTTGCAGTACTGATGGAGCAGCAGATATACCGTTTTGCGGAGGGTCCGACTCAGCTCAGAGGACGGAATTCTTTCCACTATACACGATGCGGCTGCTTGGTGGTGGCTGCATGCGAGCAGTACTCTTGTTTTTGGGCAGAAGCATAGAACCACTTGCAGCGGGAGTGTACGGAATTGGTTTTGCTCATATTGCAGTCTTACCGGGGAACTCTGTCTGCATTCCACACGCAATAACGACCGCCTGCTTGGCTAGTCCCTCCTCACGCAACCACTACCCCTTCTGGGCTTGTCTTTCCACATGGAGCAATCGCCAATAGGACCCTCCGTATCAGCAGCTGGGCCCCGAGGGGCTGTAGACAAAGACGCCCGTGGCTACGGTCGTCGAACGGACAAGACACTTGGATGTCTGGCCATGAAAGGCCCAGAACTGGAATGTACCGAATCAAACAGAGCCAGCTCACGTGACCGTACCAATCACGTGGCCAACGCGACATGCAAACACACATCACGTGACCAACTGGTCTAAAAAGTGTATAATTTTTTAAAGTTTTTCTTTTTGCCTTCTTCGATTTCGCGCTGGAAAAAGAAACTGGAAAACGCCACTTAAAAACAACATGTATTTTTTCTCTTTTTTGCCATTTGGTTTTACACCAATAAACAGAGTATTGTCTTTTATTTACTGGATTGAGTGTAGATCGATAGGGACACACGTTTTACGGATACTTGACGGTAGAAAGATTCCGTATCGCAAGAGCACCGCCGCACCAACACACCAGACCACTACTGCTCCTTATAACATTGACCACCATGACCGACCTGTCGAGCTCTTCCACACAGCCGCAGATCCAGATGTTCCCGCTGGATCCTCTACCAACATCGAAGCAAGAGGCGAAGTTCATTGAAAACAACAAAATTCTAAAGAATGAACACCAGTTCACGTACCACAACATCAACGGATTGAACCACCAGGGCGTGCAGCAGCTGGAAAGAATCAAGATGTCGTTCGAGTCGAACCTTGTGGACGAAATCAAATACGTGCTCAACTTGTTGATAGTCTTGTCAAACAACAACCCGTCGAAAATTAACCTGAAAACAGACTACTCGTTCCTGATATACTGCCTGCTGAATTACCTGCAAAACAAAAACATCGAGATCGACATCAAAATCGACTGCCTCTTGATCATCAGAAACTTGATCCAGAACATCGAAAACTGCCAGGTGTTGAGCTTCAACATCAAGTTGAGAGAAATCATTCTGTCCTTCTTGAACAACTTCAGCAACTCGATCGACCATCTGAACTTTTTCGAAAATGACCAATTCAAGGAACTGATCAAGTACGCCCTAGACATCATTGAAAATATCTCGTCCTACTTGAGCCCAATCGGTAAGGATGACCTGATTTTCAACAAGCTGATCTTCATCTTCAAGTTGAATAACGATAAGAATACCTCGATCACAATTCTGAGATCGATTTCCAGATACCTGTACGGGTCCAACCCGACGAACGACGCCAGCGTGTTGATCGACAACGAGTTTTTGAACAAAACCCTGAGTTTCTTGATCTTGTCCAACAACAACAACTCAATCGACGACGAAATCATTTTGACCTCGCTGGATTTCCTCATCCAGTATTTGTCAATCAAACAGGAAAACCTAATCAATCTAATCAACAACGACGTGAACAGAAAACTCATTCTAGAAAAATTGCTTCCTCGATTGATGATCTACAAACAGAACTACAAGACGGAATTCAACACCCAAAACTTGAACTATTTGAGGCTGTACAAACGTGTTTTGAAGACGGATGATTTCAACACGAAAATCCCAAATATCCAGTCGAATGATGTGCTGTTCAAGGAGTTGAACAAGCTGAAGGAGCCGCAGAGAGCAACATCCTGGTTGCGGTGTTGCTTCAAGCCGAACAAGTTCAGCAACATAACCCAGATCGAGCTTTGGAGGGCCTACGAGTCCCAGTTCAACAAGCAGAACTTGCTGCCTGCTGTCGAGTTTATCAAGAATGTCCAATTTGCCTTCCCGCAGAGCAAGGCCAAGGTGATCCAGTTGCCCAATAACGAGGGCAGAAAGTTCATCATCGAGGGGATCGAGCCAAGGCTCGAGATCGTCAACCTGGAGGTGGGCAAAAACGACGCCCTAATCAACTATAACAACCAGCTCAGCAACAATCCTTCCAAGTTTTTCAAGCCCGATCTGACGCAGGCTGAACAGGTGGAGATTGAAAAATTCAACTACGGCTTCAACGACTACCTCAAGTTGAACGAAATCAACATAAGTACCTGTCTTCTTGTCAAGGAAATGCTCAAGTATCCCATTGGAATCGAGATGTTGAAGAGATACAAGTTCGAGTTTGTCCAAAACTGCATCTATGTTCCGGATTTGCTCAACTACATCTATGATGACATTATCAACGTCTTATAGCTCCGCTTCAACCAACCCTTTTCCAATGTATTCTATAACATGTATCATTCCCATACTTACCGTTCCACCTATATACTACTTCTATACTCCCCAACCTTCTATCTCGACTTTTATCTTTCCTTCCACCTTCTGTTTTGTGAAAATCGTGCAACTCTTAAAATCCGAATATGGAAAAACTCCATGTTAAAACATGCCACCATTTTTAGCCGCAGCTTTTTTTTTCCCCCAATGAAATTTTTTCAATTATAACGGTACTTTGAATTTGGTGAGCTTTTTTTTAAAGAATTGGACATCACCGAAAGTTGTTTACTTTTGCAGCAACATAAGCAAGAACCCCGGTTGATTTGTGTGTGGAGATAACGCTGTTTCCGGTGTCCTATCATTCTCGAGACAGTAGCACATCCAGCCGAACGAACAATGTCCTTTTCGTTGCCTAATTCCCTGGCCAAAATCAGAGTCCCACGTATACACCATACGTGGGCAAACACCTACCAGTGTTCGCCACAGTTCTATTTCCAGCCGAAAACGATCGAGGATATACGTGATATCGTCAACGGTGCTAGAAAGTTCAACAAAAAGATCATGGTAGTCGGATCGGGCCACTCTCCTTCGGATTTGACGATTGTTTCGAACCCCATCAACGAGTGGCTGGTCAACTTGGACAAGTTCAACAAATTCCTGGAGGAAAAACCCTCCAGCGATGGCAAGTACACGGACGTGACGGCCCAATCCGGTATGCGGGTCTACCAGCTCAATGAGCTCTTGGCGTCCAAAGGCTTGGCCCTGCAGAGCTTGGGGTCCATCTCGGAGCAATCGCTGGCCGGCATTATCTCAACAGGTACCCACGGCTCATCGCAGTACCACGGCTTGGTTTCCAGCCAGGTGGTCAAATTGAAGCTGATCAATGGTATGGGGGAGCTGGTGAGCTGTAGCTCCACGGAAAACCCGGACATCTTCAAGGCGGCCTGCCTATCGCTGGGCAAAATCGGCCTGATCACGGAGGTGACCTTCAGAGCCGTGCCAAAGTTCCAGCTGAAGTCGGTCCAGGAAGTGATCAACATCGACACGCTGATCGAGAAATTCGACTCCATCTGGACCTCGGACGAGTTCATCAGAGTCTGGTGGTTCCCTTACACCAAAAAGTGCATCCTTTGGAGGGCTTCCAAGAGCACCGATCCCATCTCCCCGCCAAGACAATCGTGGTATGGAACCTTCTTTGGCAGATTTTTCTACGAGTCGTTGTTGTACATTTGTGTCAAGTTTCTGCCAAAGCTGACGCCTTATGTGGAGCGGTTTGTGTTCTCAAGACAGTACGGTCTGGTTGAAACATTCAACAAGAATGGAGATGTTGCTGTCCAGGACTCAGTCGATGGTTTGAACATGGATTGTTTATTCCATCAATACGTCGACGAGTGGGCGTGTCCGTTGGTGAGTGGGCCTGAGATCATCAGACTGCTGGCCAAATCCATCGAAGATGGTAAAACTTCCAACGAGTTCTACGTCCACTCCCCAATCGAAATCCGCTGTTCAAATACCACCTTGCCATCCATCAACGAATCGGAACAAGACCTATCGGGCAGAGCCTTGGTCGACAAGGGTCCTGTCTTCGGTAATACGTTGAGACCATATTTGGACACAACTCCAAAGTTGAACTATCTACCGATCGACAAGGTGACAAATTCCCAGCTCACGCTCTACATCAATGCAACCATCTATAGACCTTTCGACTACTGCACCGACTACAAAAAATGGTTCCATATTTTCGAAGAAATTATGGAAGCTGCAGGTGGTAAACCCCACTGGGCCAAAAACTACGATAACACCATTGTCACAAAGGAGAAAATGATGGAATGGTACGGCGACGACTTGGTCAAATGGCGTAAGGTCAGACAAGAGATGGATCCAAGTGGTGTTTTCTTGTCTGGTAAAAACTGGTTAAAACGTAATGGTATTGTCGAAGATGAATTTTTGGTCGATTCCAACGAGAAAACAAACCAATCAAACGTTGAATGATCTCTCCCTGATTGTTCCATTCTTTGATCCAGAGTATTGTAGCCCAATCCAATTATTTACATGTAAACAACTCCAATGAAAAGTCCATTTTCAAGAGATTTTGTCATTCCACAATTCATTTTGATGGTGAAACGCGTTTGTTTTCAAGTTCATTTTCATTTCCATGTTTGTTGTTTTATTTTTATATCGTTTCTTTTCTTAGAGTTTTGCATATATACTTTCGATAGATCGGCCTACATTTGGATAGATAGATAGATAGATAGATAGATATATAATATAGAGCAATAAATGTTGTTTGAGTTCCACAATGACCTCTCCCTTTGCAGCATTAGACAGAAATAAGAGGAAACAATCGCCGACACCGCCAGTGCCCGCCAGTGCTATCAAACCTTTATCACGATCAAATTCTTCTTTGCTGTTCAACAAGACGGCGATATGCAGGACCTCCTCCACCGAGTCAAAGGAAAGTGAAAGCCGAGTGCCAAGTCCAGTTGTGAAGCAAAAGAAAACCTCTTTAACTTCTGTTCTGCGTGCACAGTCCAAATTTTCAGGGAAATCATCGGTTGTCTCATCGAAATCAAGATCTTCGGTTGTAAAGCCTGCAGCACACAATGACAGTTCCACCAAAAACCAAGAACGACTGAAGAGATCACTTCCTTGGGCAACGACAACAGGGATCCATATACGCCCAAATGTTAAACTGAGAGAGAGTAATATTCTTGACTTCAATAAAAAATTCAAAAACCATCACAGCTCACAGACAGAGAAGAATAATAGTACTAGCACAGGTTATCTGCAGAGCATCGACACTTCAGTGGAAGGAATCCCACTTAGCCATGAACAACGGAAAGTCATCGATTTAATTCTTAATCAGAGGAAGAATGTCTTTTTTACAGGTTCAGCCGGTACGGGTAAATCCTTTCTTTTGAAAATCATCATTCAAAAATTGCTGACAAGATATGGTAAAGGTAGTATTGGTATTTCTGCACCAACTGGGCTGGCAGCTGCAAACATTGGTGGGCAAACCATCCAGAGACTTTTCGGTATCGGCTTAGGTAAAGAATCCGCAGACTATCTGTTGAACAAGATTAAAAAAAACATGGAAAAATATATGACTTGGAGAAGAATGGTCGTACTTATTATTGATGAAATCAGTATGTTGGACATGGAGCTGTTTGAAAAATTGAATTATCTAGCCAAAAAAATTAAAAGAAATGAAGATCCCTTTGGTGGAATCCAAATCATCATATGCGGAGACTTTTTGCAGCTACCCCCAATTACAAGGCATAACGTTTCAACAATTAATTATTGTTTTAAATCAAAGTCGTGGAATGAGGTCATTAACGAGAGCATCATCTTGACCCAAGTTTTCAGACAGAGGGGCGATTCAGAGTTAATTGATATTTTGAACGCCCTAAGAGTCGGCAAAATTGATTATAGAATTGAAAATAAGCTAAGACAGTTAGGTAGACCGATCAAATTTGACGATGGCATCGAGCCGACCGAATTATTCCCTACCAGGAATGAAGTTGAAACTTCGAATTTGCTCAAGTTGAGAAATTTGGACGGCCCTGAAATTGTATTCAAGTCGAAAGATATTTCAACTGTTGGACTGCCAATAGATGAAAACGCCTTGAAAAGTTTTGAAAACTTGATGTGTGCAAGCAATTTGAAGCTGAAAGTTGGAGCACAGGTTATGCTAATCAAAAATGACGTTGACGAACGTCTAGTGAATGGGCAACTTGGCATTGTTGAGGCCTTTTTAACAAAGCCTGTTTATCATAGTTACGTTGCCAGGTTCGGTAAAGATTCGAGTGCCGTTAAAATCGAAATTCTACAGAAAATCGGGCTGATGATATTGAATATGAGAAACCTGACAAATATACCCGAAAATGATGATTTGTCTTTGGTCGATGAACACACAGGAGAACTTATACAGGAATTATTGAGAAGTTATAATTCCAAAGATGAATTATTGCCACTGGTGAATTTTTCAGTCAAAGATGAATCGAAACCAATTCAGCTACTAATCGAGCCAAAGGAATTTAAACCTGATTTTTCGGGTGGTACTGACAACGGCTTTGTCCGTATCCAACTACCAATCATTTTGGCCTGGTCGATGTCAATCCATAAGAGTCAAGGCCAAACTTTGCAGCGAGTCAAAGTTGATTTGCGTAAAATCTTTGAAAAGGGCCAACTTTATGTTGCAATCAGTAGATGTGTGTCATCGTCCGGCCTTCAAGTTTTGAATTTTGACCGCCGAAAGATTTTTGTTGATGAAGAAGTGATATCCTTCTATAATTCAATCACAAAGTAATATGAGTTATATTTTTCAGTACAGTGGCTTAGAGAGAAACTTCAAATCCAACTTATTTTTATGTATTTTCATTTCTATGTTACCTTCTTATATATTTCATGCTGATCTTTGATTAAAATTTTAAAATGAGAGGTTGTGAATTGTTCTCACAGGTGGTTCTGCGGAGCCGTTATTCACCACAGACGTTATGAACAATATTGTCTCTGAGTTTGCCCCAGGATTCATTCCTTTGTTTGAGCTAATTGCAACATCAGATAGTTAGAAATTTCACATTAGCAAACTTGCTTTGATCCAATCAAACATTCGATATTCTAATATTGTCTCCGCATACAATTGACAAGTCTGTAATCCGGTTGTGAATTTTACCATCCATTACATCCAAATGGTTTCCGGTTTGCAAATACAGTGCTGTTTTTTACGTACTTGTTTTGGAATCGCTAATTTGGTATTTAGTTATGTTTCAATGTTGATCATGTCGGCATCTTCCATCCAACTATTTATGGATCTTTACAAAAAAACTTGTACCAAGTATGTTACGAATTAAAAACGTGTGAAGTGCAATCTTCATTCTGAGCATACTTGAGAATAAGTACTTGTGGGTCCTTTGTAGTTTCGGGTCCTACATTGTGCTATAGACTAGCACGTTGACTTGATGCTCTGCTTTCATAGTTTCTTCGTTACCAAGCAAAGTTTATAAAAGCAAAAACATCTTCTGTCTAATTTTTATACAACGCAACGTCAAAAGTCATTCTAGTACACCACATCTAGCAGCTTGAACCTCTCTTCATTCAACGACCACTTTTACAGTGTTCTATGTCTACCTGTAGGATATGTTCTTATGGATTTCTTTCAAAAAAGGTGCTTTTTGGTGAATACATAAATATGTGGAATTGTTGAGACTCGCTTTTTGTGTGGAAACATGAATCTGTCAATGCATGGATTTTTAGCTTTACTGTTTTCTACCCTTTTTGTATCAGTTTCACCAGAGCCATCTCCATCAATGTGGATAGTAGATGTGCAGTTACCACTGGATGCTTCTTCCAATTCACCCAAAGGTTGGCGATCCATAGTTTTGGAGGATGGAAGAACGTATAAGCTGGGAAGAGGTGCCGACTGTGATATATCTGTGAATTTGAAGAAGGTTTCCAGAATACAGACACTTATTTCGATAGACGAACCAAGTGGGGATTTGTCCTTGAAAAATGTCGGACATGCCACGTGGATATATGACAAGGGTGAGGAGTTGAAGGGCGGATGTAACGATTCTATTGTCTTGAGTCGGAACACCAGTTTGAAACTGCGTTCGACAGATTGGAAATTCGATGTCTTTAAACTACCGGCATTCAAAATATCAAGTCGGATCGGCTCTTCTCTACATGATTCAATCCACATAAAAGTGGACGATACATTAGATGATGACCATGCATACGTAGGTGATGATTGTGTGAAGATCAAATTAGCCACACAGTGGATCAAGCTTTTACAGTCTCGTGACTGGGAAACGAAAGGTGGACTAGCTGGGTATGTGATTCCAGACTACGAGAGAGAAACAGAAAAGGAAAACATGACGATCAGATCTATGGATGATGCAGGTAGTTGCATAACAAAAACCGTTCCGGAAATCATCGACTTGGAATCTGTGCCAGAGAGTCAAGCCATATCAAAGATCGGAATTCCATTGGATGTTGAAATCAAGCCCATCACTTCAGAGCATCATTACTCATTGGCAAATAGGCTGTCTAGGAAAAACAGGAAGAGCCAGTTGGACCGATATTTTGACGAAATGGATGATTTGGACGATTTGGATACTTACACCTCACAGAATACACAGCCAACAACCAAATTCTCACAACTAACCCAACCACTGCCTATAGTAGAAGAAACCAAAAAGGCCTTCTCCAAATTGGATTTGAATTCCGCCTCAAAAAGAGATATGGATTCGGAACCTGAAGCGGCAGAAAGGAAGGTTAAGAAAATTAAACCCATACCCAAGCATGAGTCCGATACCTTGCCCGGTAATATGCTGGCCGACATTTTCAAGATGACCAAAAAAATCAAGATGGATAAAATCTCAAGAGACGAACAATTGCTGCAGACGGTTAACAGTGGAGTAAATGCTGTGAAGACCAAAAAATTCCAAGTAAAGTTTGAGAATCGGGATAATCCGAAAATCTATTCGGGCTACAAGATGTCCTATAAAAATGATCCTACTTGGGAAAATCGTTTGAACTTTTCCAAGTTCACCAAGATTAATAACGGAGACAACTACAATCCCATCATGGATAGTACAATTAAAACAGTTAAATTTAAAAATTCAAAATATAAATCGAATGAGCTGCAAGTAAATTTAAATCAGAATGACGATATGATACCGGATTTGGATGCAGTGTTAAGTCCCAATGCTCGTGAACCATCAACCGCTTCAACACAGTCATTTTCCACCAGCAGAAAGAGAAGAAGAGAACCGACATTGTTTGTTGAAAGTGATTATGAAGATACACAGCTAAACGATAGAAACGAGTCTTCGTATGAAAGTGCTCTAATGAATACCAACCACACAGCCAACAACAGAAATCCGGATAATGATACGTCAAGTAACAAAGAGCCTTTGATTGATAGTCACAGTGATAGTTGTCGTTCCAAAGGTTTCTATAAAATTAGTGGCAATACTGAAGACGATGCCGACGACGACGATACTCCGGTCTTTAAATCACGCCGCAGGTGATCAATTATCTCTTTCTCTGATTTTTCCATTTAAAAACTACCTGTCCGTCTTTAACTATTTTCTTCTTGGATCCCGATTTCATCAACTCTTTTTGTAGCTGTAATTTATTCTTAACGCCCACCAGTTGTTTTTCCCTTTCGATTCTCTGCTTCAACACATCCAATTCTCTCCTTTTATGAGCCAAGGAATTCTCCAGGGTTTCTGTATCTTGGCTGAGGTCTATATCTGATTTCACCAATTGGTCTATTGTCATACGATTCTCTCTTCTGCCTAACAATTCTTTGCTTGTTTGGAAGTGTTTGTCGGCTTCAAACGAATCAAAGGCATCCTTATTTTGCACAAACACCGTGTGCTTACCACGGCTTCCAAAGAGGTTCGAATTGTGCAACGAATTTTCGATTTTTTTACTTTCCTTTGACGAAACCATGTTAAGATAGTTCAGATCTTGGCCTTTCATCAGCAGCACTTGATCGTTGGTCAAGTTGTCTGAAAACTCTCGTTTTTGGATCAAGATACCGTCCTCATTTGTCTTTCTGTTTTTCATAGCATGGTAATATTCGTCTTCATTGTGCTGCTTGGCCTTTTCCTTCAAAAGCTTCAGTTTTGCCTGGTTCTTATGGAAATTTTCACTTCTCAGCTTATAGTCCTTCTTTTTTTCCAACAGACCAAACCTGGCCCTGCTTGACACCTGGCTTCTCTCCCTGTGTTGTTTCTTCTGAACATTGTGCACCAATTTACTCATCTTGCCGCTCCTCCGAATAACTCCTGGGCTGTATTGGATACCGATAGACTTCTTTAATCATGCTTAAAGTAAGTTCTTCTTGTTAAAATAGTTGAAAAGTGAAAAATTATTTTAATTTTGAAAAAAAGAAAAAAAAGAAAAAAAAGAAAAAAGAAAAAAGAAAAAAAAAACACATCCGTACACACGCTGACGTAAGCGAAAACGGCTCGTTTGATTGTGGAATTTCTAATTGCATGATTTAATACAGGTCTGTTGACAAGAAGAGAAGAAAGAAGAAAGGAAACTGGGCTCTGTGGAAGAGCAAGAGCAAGAGCAGCTGCATATGCCAGATGGTGCTCGGGGTGAAAAAGCTGTCGTTGTCGGATGTGGCGTTTTGTTCGTTGGTATTACGGCGGCCGGTTCTGATAACGTCCGATAGTCCAGAGAAAACCAGCCGTAGGCTGAAACAGGCTCAGGAAAAGTGGAAACAAGAAAGTCCAGACACGAATGATTGCGGTTCTCTGCCAGTGGCCATACTGACAAGCTTTGCGCCAGGTGCCCAGAGAAACCTATATACCCAGTTGAAAAAAGAAAAGTACCCATTGTTGCTGGTGATGCCAGAACACTCGCCTGTGGACAGTAAACTCCAATCGCAACTACTCTTTGAATACCGAGACGACGTGGACACGGAGATCGGAAAGGCGTTCCAGATCGACAACTTGAAATATACACGAAATCAGGTGAAGAACATCACAATCATACCCGAGGTGAGGACGTATATATACGATTTGGTGGTGGAGTTGAGGTATTCCAGGTTTGTCAAAGGCGGAGTGCCCACATACATCCTGTTCGACTTGATGGAGTTTATCAGGTTCAGGGCCTATCTGATGGGTATGGCGTTTGTAACACCGCTTATTGTCAAAGAGTCGTTTAAGTTTGTGCTGCCGTTGCGAGTGAAGCTGGTTGTGCCCGAGGAAGACCCCACACTGATCTACGGTTCAAGTCCAACATTAGTCAATCAACTGGTTAACGGTATCAATGTCCATGATGTGATAGAGATTTCAGTAGTCAACGTTAAACCACCCATATAAGATGCCTGTGTTTTGTTCCAGTTGTAAGATGGTAAATAATATTTAAAATTTTATAATCTGTATATCTATATGTATATCTAGTATTTAACAGTCCAATATTTGATACAACTGTCAGAACCAGCCGATACAATCGAACTGGAATCCAACCATTCGACACAGTTAACACCCTCCTTGTGTGCGTTCAGAAATTTGACATTCCTGGAAGGTTTCTCAACAGAATAAATGTATATGTTTGTATCCAAAGAACCAGACAAACAGTACTTATTGTCCGGACTCCATTTCAAGGAATTGATTTTGGAGGTGTGGAAGGCCCATCTCGAACTGACCAGGGAATGGTCCTTCAAACTGTAAAGCATGATCTTGCCCTGAATGTCACCGCATGCCAAATATTCTTCATCGGAAGAGATCGCCAACACCGTCGGTTTGGCACGCAGTGCGTTCGCCTCATTAAGCAGATTCAATTCACTGTCATAGACATAAACCTTGAAGCTTTTTGCGTCTGTAATAACGATCAAATTATCAGAAATATCAATACTGGAGGCATCATACTTCAGTGATTCTACCTTGATTAATTTGCCTGATAAGTCGAAAAATTTAACTTCATCTTCAAACAAGACGACAGCAACCTTTTTGTTTATTTTCAAATCGATTGGCTGCTTTGCTAAATCGTGCACAATTGAAATATCCAGTGCAGAACTGGAATTTTTAATCAAACCCAATTTATCATCCCACGAGACTGATAGCAAAGACTGTTTATCCACCTCTTGGATGGCAACGACCAAACCCTTATGTTCCTCACCCGACACCAATCTATCTACATTACCTTCATGTCTCAAGATCTTGCCATCATAGGAGCCTGTGAATAGTTCATTACTTTCTTTTAACTTCACCATCGAAGTAATACTCACTTGATGCGAGTCGATGGTTTCGATTGGCTCCTGTGATTCTTTTCCAAAGGTATACAACGAACCACCCAATGTCAAACCGAAAAATTTGCCATCACCGATAACCGAACAACCCAAAAATTGGTTTTCAACTTTGAAAGGCAGACTCCACTCATGCAAAATGGAGCCTTCGATGTTAACCATTCTTAGAAATGCGTCTGCACTTGCGATGATGAAAGTTTCATCGTCAACCCAATCAATTGAGTAAATGCCACCCTTTGACAGCGCGTTGAACGATTTGACCAGCTCACCAGTATTTCCATCAAACAATGCAACTAGCCTGTCAACCCCGACGCTGGCTGCCATCTTACCGCTTGGCGAGTATTTGATCATCTTAATGAAATTGGTGTGGACGGCCTTATTGCTCTGATTAAACTTGAACGGAGGGCCCTTCAAAAAGACCACGTTCGAATCGTCGCCAACCGTGAATGCGGAATACGGTCTGGTTGGTTTGATTGCAACCGAGTTAATCTGGCTCGAATGGCCGCTGATTTCCCCAATGCTGTTACCGGAGTCAAATGTGAAACAGTGTCCAAATTTATCCGTACCGTTACCGACGGCAATGATTCTCTTGCTGTCTGCGTCCCACGACAGATCATTGATCCTGTTGCTCAAAACCTTGAATTCGCTTTTGACCACCATTTCCCGCTGTGAACAATCCCAAATCAAAACATTACCCGCCTCATCTCCTGAAGCGACGTAGAACCCACTTGGTGAAATCTTGGCAACGGTCACACCATACTTGTGGCCATTGAACACCCAACTTTCGCCTTCTTCCTCTAGCGAACGCAGCACAACACATTTGCCACATGGATAAATCAATCTGTTTCTAGCTTTGTCGTAGGATAGATGCGTCGTGAACGCTCTTTTTGTCGTTGGATTACCCACACATGTTCTCGTTAATTCAATTGACATCTTTGTTTGTGATCGTGAATGATTTGCACACCCTGAACCAGATTATCAATCCGTGTTTCCGTCTGAAGAGAAGAAGCACACCTGTAAAATAGGATGAAGATACACTGACGCCTCCAACAACAAGAGATTGTGAGGCGTTTTCCGAAATAGCGAATTTTCTCCATGTTTTCTGTGTTTGACGAGATGTTGATTGGTTTCTATATTAGGAAATACCAATGTTACGAAGCACTGGCATGGGAGATTTCAGGATATATATATATAAATGGGGAGGGGGACAGAAGTGAATAAGGTAAAGGAGATAATAAAGAATAAAGGGAGCACCGGGCCAAATCATCATTCTATTTTCCTCCTTTTAAGATCGCCCTGTTTGCGAATCATCGGATAGAAAACCTTCTCTTCGTTAGCAGCATCGGTCCATTTTCTGATAACTTCCACCGGCATTCCGTACGTCTCGCACATTGTGTACAACGGAGTCGACGGATCACCCCCAGCCTTTAGATGTTGTTGTAGAATGAAGTACGAGATCAAATAGACCAGTCTTTCGATGGACATCAGCGGATTGTTGAACTTTGCTATCTTTGCCGTCATGGAATCAGAAAAGATCCTGCGGTGAGATGGTTCGCCTTCGGATTCTTGCGTGATCTCATCCCGCAGATTGTAAAATAAATCATTCGCAGGATCTTCGTTCATGGAAACCACACAGGCGTCGATACTCGGGTTGTCACCCCCAGCGGTTGCTTCCTCATCCGAGGAATTATCGTCATCAATGTTGTATGAACGTACTAGGCCATCTATTTTCGCTTCCAATTCCGGATCGCCCACCTCAACCTTTTCTAAATTCGGCAGATTGACCAGTTTCTCATCATCCTTGTAGATGGTCTCGACAAATATAAAACATCCAAAATCAACAACACCGCTTTCTTCGGACTCTTTATCCACATATCCTTGCGGATAGAGTATTCCGTATTTGGCCTCCTGTGCGTTTCGTTTCACAAATCGGACATTCGCAAACACCTTCCGTCTCACCATGGAATACCAGAGCTCCGAAAACATCGTGAAATCCTTTTCGAGCAGGTGGTCTTCGCTCCTTCTAGTGTAATTCTTACTATAGGGTAGCACAATCAATGAATCCTGCTTCAAATACCACGGCGGCACTGTGTCCTTAGGAAAAAAACTGGTGATAACCATCGATTTGACCGTGTCCATCTTCAGAAAATCGGATGGTAAATCTGTCAGCAAAAAACTGGACGTCCCAAACTTATACCCATCAGTGATGAATTCCGGGTCTGTTATTTCTTTCAACTTTATCGAAGCATCCTCGTCACTGCCTTGTTTATTTCCTTCTCTTTCTTCGTAGTAGAAGATGCTTTTTTCCTTTATGCTGGTGTGCAGTTTGGAATCGATGGATTTTGTTGGCAAATAGTCGTGGAGAGAGCTTTTTTTGACAAACGGATATGCCAATATGTTCAACTCCAGCCCAGCTAGCCCCAGAATCTGTAATGTGTGGGAATAAATCTCCACAGGCTTCTTGAATTTCGGGGCCAACAGTCTGGTTTTGGTCAATGCGGCAACAGCATCCTGAATCGTGTACAGGAAATTTTTCTCATTATTGCTGTTGGAACCAAGTATCGACCTGTTCAATATCTCCAAATTCTCCTCATGCGTGCAAGATGTGGAAGTTGATGAGTCGACACATATCAAATTGATCTTGTCATACGATTTCAAAACCGATTGCATCTTACTCTGGCAGGTGGCCCAGCTGTATTTGCCCTCAAAGGCCGACACCACAATAATATCGGTAGTTTTACTCGAAGGTCCCGAGAAGCATACCGATTGTAGAAGATCCGTCAACGATTCCACAAGGTCAGCCCTACAAGAGCCAGGCGGCGGTTCCGTCTTGCTAATGGTGTCCATGAACAGGGCAAGATCCTTCCATTCTAATGCCTTTGGAGAAACATTATTGAAATCAAGCCAGGGGTAGTTTAACAGTGCAACTTTGTTTGATTTGTTGAACACCGATCCACTGATAAGATAGTTGTATGTGAAAAATGAGACTATCGAAACAGAGAGTTTGTCTTTGGACTCCAAATGGTGTGTATTATCAACCAAAAAATACGTCGTTTTGAACGACATTCTACCGCAACGCTTAGAAGTCTTTTTCTGGTTGAATACGGCTTGCAATGCCCAATACCACCAGGTATTGTCAGGAATTACATCGTTTCGACGGTCAAAAGAGCTCCTGATTTGCTGAATTTGCTTATTCAATTCATGTTGCACACAGCTCCGGTCGATCGACGCCGGATTTTTGAGCATGATTATTTTATAGATAAAGATAATCAAGATATACGTATTGAAAGAGATTAAGTTGGGAAACTATGACCTAGAGGGAAGAATGGACAGGATGGTGCTGAGCCAATTGTGATGTTAAGCACGGAAGTTGGTGGAATTGGTTGGATATCTAAGGAATTGAAGACAGTTAGGCCATTGATGTGGATTTCCACTCTCTCCTGGAGGATAATTCCTGTGTAGATGATGAATAGCTGAGTATTTATTGGAATTAAAGCATCTTTTCTGTACACAAAAGGCGGATAAGTTGAACAACTAGGTGCAGTTTTGTTTGGAGGAAAACATAGTATTACCGTTTGATGAGAGCACAGATATTGGAACTGTGAATGCAGTGTCAATTGTTGCGATATCAGGACAATTGAAGGACGATGGAGATAACAGATCTGCAATCTCAGAAGGAAATCATGTTTCAAAACAACATGAAAGAAAACCCGGAGTATATTTATGGAGTCGAAAGACATTTTAGTTTCCAAATAGTGTCTGCTCTTTGTTGACACGATTCTTTCCAATGCCAATTTCTCTTACCATTTCTGAACCACCGCCTCACCCTTACTTTGCCTTTCACCTGTTGTATGTTAATTGCACGGATTTGACGGTTGTGAGCTCTGGAAAGGTTTCTTTTCAGGCATATTGAAGTTGTATGTATTGTTCCTCATTCTGTGATGAGCATTATAGTTTTATAAAGTGGTAGGATTGCGATTGGCAATACCGGTTGTTTTGTGTTTTTACCGATTGGCTGTTTTACAATGGTTGAGGTTATGGATGGTTACAAGATCCATTTTTGGTATTGATGCTGTTGCAAAAGGATATATTGCTTTTAACACAGGGCTTTCGGTTTTCCCATATACACATATATGAAAAGGGAAAGTATAATTTTTTTAAGCTATTTGATATTTACATGATTGGGTTGATATATAAAAATGGTCTACACGTAGATACATACATACATATATATATATATATATATATGAGATAAAAGACAAAACAATCATTTGACCTTCTTTGCCTTCAATTTGATGGTTTCGTCATTGAAATAAATACCCTTACCCTTGTAAGGTTCAGGTGGTCTCATGTTTCTCAATCTGGCGGCAAACAAGTTCAGCTTCTGTTTGTCAGGGCCGTTCAGAACAAGCAGGGTCTGTGAAGGGGTTTCGCAGGTTATGTTCTCTGGGATTTCAAGACCCTCCACGTTACATCTACCGACCTTCATTTTGACCCAGTCGAGACCGCTCTTAGGGTCCTTTTCAAGCATGACTCTGTAACCGGTACCTTTGAATCTCAAGGTGGAGGAATGGCCGTCGGTGACGCCGACCACGGCGTTGTTTATCAGCGAACGGTATGTACCCCAGAGGGCCTTCTGGATCTTGTTCTTGGAGTCCGTGACCTTGATCTTCAAGCTCAACGGGTTGGACGAGTCGATCGACAGGAAGTCTGGGATTTGCATGTTGATTTCGCCCTTTGGGCCCGTGATCGACAGCAGGCTGTTCAACACAATCTTCTGGGTACCCTTTGGAATCACCTTGGGAATCAGCATCGAGTGTTGGGTCAACTTGATGTCCGGCGTCACAAACACCGGCGATGATCCGATGTGGGACATCACCGTTCTGGAAGTACTGAACACTCTTCTTTGCATCATTCTATCTTCTTGGCTATCCGCTGCTGTTTATACCAATTCGTCTGGCCCGTGGATTTGCCCTTCCTTTCCTTCTTCTTTGTACTTCCTTCTATAGTTGAATGTGTTATATATTTTAAATATATAGAGAAAAAATGAAAAAAAAATTGGACGACAAATTCCAACACGGTCGATCGACGCTAGGAGATTTTTTTATTTTTTTTTTAAAAAAAAACTTTTTTTTTTAAATTTTAATTTTCCATATGAAATTTCTATTACCAAAATAGAACACTTCTAAGAAATAGAAAGAAATCATCAATGTAAGAAAGAAGAGTTTTCGTCTTGCGAATCTACGTTTCTTCACTCGTTTCGTAGCAGTTGTGGTCGCTAGATTTCATCCAAGTGGGATTGTCACGGAAAAGTCGAAGGAAAAAGAAACGATCGGGTGATAGAATAAAAAAGGGAAAATGGTTAGAAAACTGAAATTTCATGAACAGAAACTTCTGAAGAAGGTCGATCTATACAACTACAAACAAGACAATGGCCACCGAGAAGCCGAGGTGATACAACGGTACCAACTGAGCAACAGAAATGATTACCATTCGTACAACAAAATAATCGGTAAGCTGAAACAGCTGACGAGGAAACTGGCCCTCTTGGAACCAAACGACCCGTACCGCATCAAGCACGAACAGTTGCTGCTGGAGAAGCTCTACGACTTGGGGCTGTTGCCTACGACGAGCAAAATCAGCGCCATCGAAAACAAGCTGGCGGTGAGCAGCCTGTGCCGGAGACGAATCGGGGTCATGATGGTGAAGTTCCGCATGGCGCAGAATGTGGCCGACGCCAACAAGTTTGTCCGCCAGGGGCATGTCCGGGTGGGGAACAAGGTCATCACCGACCCGGCCTATCTGATCACACGGAACCTGGAGGACTATCTCACCTGGGTGGACGACTCCAAGATCAAGAAGAATGTGATGTCTTTCAAGAACAAATGGGACGATTATAACGTGGACAACTAGCGTGGCGTCTTGGCATGGCGTACAGTGTCCTATGGCGTGGCGTCTTGGCGTGGCGTCCCACCGTACCGTATAGTGTTGTATAGCGAGGAATAGCGTGAGATGATCGTAGCATGAGGCCGATGGCCGGGTCGGCCAGCGGGCACTCTTCACTGCAGAAGGTGTTTCAGTTTGTCGTTGTTGACGTCGCTTGCCTTCTTCGAGACGTTGGGCGGCAAGGGCAGCTTGGCGTCCAGCAGCTTGAGTTCTCTGCGAAGATGGACCGACGCAAACGAGATGTCATCGTAGCATTCGCTGATGAGCCCCTTGATCTCCTCTTCGCCTCCCGCCTTGCTCTGCTCTGCTTCATCGACCACCGACTGCACCGAATGCATCTTCTCCAGAAGTTCGGCAAAGTTGTCTAGGAACGACACCAACTTCTTTTCCGTCTCATGGATCGACCCGATTCTCTCCTTTACATATGTGTGTGCTTGAGCTTTTGTATCCATCTTAGAACTCCTAATATTCCAATGCTTCTCTGATTCAATTCTAGGGTTACTCGATTTTTTTTCCCCTTGTTGTTTCTGCTTCTTCTGCACTCCTTAGGATCTGTACTTCTCCTCTAGAGCTATCCTCACAACACCTGGTGCCTTTATCATTCTGTAGATAAACAGAGCCTCATTTGGTTAACATTTGTTTCCTTTTTAGTTTTATTCTTTTATTTTTATTTTTATTTTTCCAATTCTGCAACCCTCTGTCCGGGCACGTGAGCAGCCAAGGGTTTACTTTTTTTCTTTTTTCTTTCACAAAACAAACAAAAAAAGCGGTTTTTGTTTTTTTTCATCCTGGGTGAAAAAAAAAAATTGTATAGTGAGAAAAAGAATTGTGTTTTAACATGTTATTGAAATAGAAGAATACCATTTCTTCTACCAAGTTTGCCGAAAGGTAGAAGAAGATGGTATAATGCTGTAGACAGAAGAAGAAGAAGAAGAATATTTCATCTTTCTTTCTTTCCTCTTTTTGTGTCTTTTCTTCTCTCTCCTCTCCTCTTTCCCCTCTCTTCTTTCAATAGCTCTGTAACAGCATTCATACATATACACAATGTCCGACAACAGTGAAGTCTTAGTTCTTAGAGGTACCTTGCAAGGCCACAACGGTTGGGTCACTTCCCTTTCCACCTGTCCAGCTAACCCAGATTTATTATTGTCCTCTTCCAGAGACAAGACCTTGATTGTCTGGCAATTAACCAGAGACGAAAACCAGTACGGTGTCGCAAAGAGAGCATTGAGAGGCCACTCCCACATTGTCCAAGACTGTCAATTGACCCCAGATGGTCTTTACGCCATCTCCGGTTCCTGGGACAAGACCTTGAGATTATGGAAGGTCGCCAACGGTGAATGTGTCACCAAGTTCTACGGTCACGAAGGCGATGTCATGTCCGTCTCCATCTCCAGAACCGTCAGACAATTCGTCTCTGCTTCCAGAGATAAGACCGTCAAGGTCTGGAACACCTTGGGTCACTGTTTGGAAACCTTGAAGTCCCACGACGACTGGGTCTCCTCTGTCGAATGTTCCCCATCAAAGGACTCTATTGTCTTCTCTGCTGGTTGGGACAAAACCATTAAGGTATGTTGATTTTTTTTTCACACATGGAAGGAAAAAGAAGAACCTGGTGTTCAAACTCGTGTTTTTTCTTTTTTCTTGACAATCTTTTTCCTTTCATGTTTGTTTCATTTCTTCCATTTGTTCATTCCCCCACAGTATCCATCTCTTCCATATGATGTTAGAAATAATATTTGCTACTTCGGACACTTTTCAAGTGAATGAGACATATAATTATCACCAAGATCTCTGATGGATTCAACTAATATTGTGTTTTTTGTTTTTTTTATATCTGCCAATTGGCTGGAGAAACAAGAAAACAATCAATAATAAGCTTAGAACAAGATGATGGATTTTGCAGAGGATTTGAAAAAAAATGAAGATGAAAATCAGCTTTTCTTGTAGAAGGAAAGCGTGGACCGACGAATCAGAATACTAACAGTTAATACTTTGCATTGATTTGCCTCTTTGATTCTCTTATTCTAGACCTGGGACATGCAAGACTCATCCTTGTTATCCGACTTTGTTGGTCACAACGGTTACGTCTCCTGTATCACCATCTCCCCAGACGGATCCCTTTGTGCTTCCGGTGGTAAGGACGGTTCCATCATCTTATGGGATTTAGGTTCCAACGATGTTCTTTACACTTTGTCTGCTGGTGACGAAATCAACGCTTTAGCTTTCTCTCCAAACAGATTCTGGTTAGCAGCTGCAACTTCCACCTCAATTAAGATCTTCCACTTACAAGAAAGAACCTTAGCTGATGAATTAAAACCAGAAGTTGCTGAAGGTAAGACTCCAGAATGTGTTTCTTTAGCTTGGTCTTCCGACGGTCAAAACTTATTCTCTGGTTACACCGATGACTTGATCAGAGTTTGGCAAGTTATGACTTCTTCCGCTTAAGTTCTTAGCGGTTTAAGTCATTAGTTCTTTACTCATTTAAACTCATTTTTTAACCTTCAAACTCCAAAAAAAAAAAGAATGAATAGTTCATACAATCCTTTTTTTTTTTAACAATCTTTTTTTTTTTTTAAATAACTTTTTAAAATAATATATCAAATCAAATATTTTTTTAGAGATGTCGACTCCTCAGTGATCTTGTTGCATACTTGTTGGGAAGGATTAACTTGTAACGTTGCAACGATCATATCGGTTTGGAAATAAATGGGTTTTGTGTTTGGAAATAAATCGGTTTTGTGTTTAGAAAAAAAGTAAAAAAAAAGAAAGCTTCAAGATAGGTATGCCAGAGCTGATGGAAGAAAAGCAGAAACCGCCTATACATTTTCCTCTTGCAGATGTTTCACTATAATCTCGTTGACCAAATGCAACGGATACGCAGGCCCAAACCCGTGACAGATCTCCTTACCCCTCAGTTCACCTATAATGCCGGGGATGTCCAACGAGTAGTCTTCATTCAACTCGGTAAACTCAACCAAATAATCCCAGACTGCACTGATTGTCAACACCTTTTCATTCTCGTATTCGTACGATTCGCCTATTTTGCCCGCTTCTGCTACGGATTTATTCTTTTGACCATGGTGTGCCCAGTCGATTATACCTTCGATGAAATCACACTTGGTGGTGTTTGGAAACTTGAACGCCAGCACCTTCTCCATTTTACCGTAGCCCCTGCGTTGCGAATCGTTGTTCAGGTCGCTGTCATCCACCGTGGACGATCTGGCGTCGCTGATCTGCCTCCTCTGCAGAATCTGATTCTCGATGTTCAGGCGGGTGTTCTTCTGCTGCAGCTCGTGCAGCTGCCTCTCCAGCTTCTCACGTGCAAGCTCCGCATCCTGCAACTTCCCTGATAGCTCCTTCAGCTTGCCCTCTTTACGTTCCCGGAAGGCACGTTGGGCAGCTCTGTTCTGCGCCTTCCGCTTCTGGTACAGCTCCTCCTCCGTTGCCGGGTTGCTGCCCGTATTGTCGGTCTTTTGCGACGACGCCTTCGAACCTCCCGGCCTGGAGTCGTCGCCAGCCTTGCCAAGACCCTGTGACATCATCTCTGCGTTGGCACTGAACGCATTCACTGCCGGGGTATTTCCGTGCTGCACGTGCTGGCTCGGCGCCTCGCCGCCGCCTCCCAAATACAACTGGTTCAGGTACGTCTGGTTGCCGCCAATACCGGCGCTGTTGGTGTCGTTTGGCCTCATTCCGTGGCTGGAGAGAAAATCGATATCGTTCGACGTGGAGTTCAACGAAATACCCGCCTGTGAGAGCTCCTCCTTCTCCATGGCGAGCTCTATCCCGTCCACCTGGTACCCGCCATAACCACCGTAGTCCATCTTTCCTTCTGCAATAACCCGGATGTCCTTTAGTGGCGTGGCAAGCTCTACCCCTGGCTCGAAAGAGTGGCAAAAGAAGTATTTGGGCCTCCATTTCTTGGAATTCATGTCTATTTTTTTCTCTCTTTTCTCACAGTATTTTTTTGGACTTCTAACATGTTTTTTCGTAGAACAAATATCTTGTATGGATGTTGTATCTATGGCTTTTATCTGAAGAGAGGAGATTTTGTGAGCAGTTGAAGGAGTGTCGTTGGGAAGGAAAACAAACACACACTCACACGATGTTGGCCGAAAACAGGGACCCATTGAAGGCGTTTGAAGATGACATGAATTCCCTGATACAGTCGATCCAGCATTATAGCCCCGATCCGGCGTTGTCATCAGCGGTGATACAAGATTGCGATAGAATCGGAACGCAAATCCGGGAGCTGCAGACGTTGAAGGACGGGTACATGTCGTATGACATGAGCCAGCAGGAGTACGACGTCGAGCTGTCGAATGGCTACAGGGAGATCTTGAGCACGCTGGTGGAGTGCAAACGAAACCTAGACCAGCTGCCAAAAGAACGGCCGGAGAGCCAGGCGGGTGCAAAGAAACACGGGGCAGCGGACCCGGAGGATACCAAGACGATACTGTCCTATGCCTTGAAGTTGTCGAAATTCACGAAAATACCTAGAACCTTTGACGGGTTCTTGTTGCCAAACAACTTCATCTGGCCAGGCGATGACAATATGCGTAGGGGTACACTGGCACTGACGTCGTTGATGCCCGAGAAAATAGTCCAGAGGGAGAACTACGGCGAAGAGGCGATGCCTGAAGGAGGAGACTCCTTGCAGAGCAACGGAAATACCGAAGAACAAGAAGCGGCCGGGAAAGAAAGGCCGGAAACACATGAGGACGACAAGGGAAATGACTCGGAGGACGACTTCATACCCGAGAGATCCAACTCGATTGCAGAGACTTCAAGACCAGAGTCGAGTTCGGTGATGGCAGGCTTGGATTTGCTGGATTCGGACGACGAGTGATCTGGGATGGGACTGACTACAGTAATAGAAAAATATGTTGCGTTGTGTTTTTTTCATGGTGATTGACTTATCATATAGTATATATAGAACTATACAAAGAAAAGAACAGAAAAATAGACGACAGTGTCTAGCACCCCAGTGGCCGTTGTGGTAGTACCGAATTCAACTGATGAAAATCGACTACTTGGACGTCTGTGATGACTTGACATGACTCATGAAATCAGAAATATCATTTTCGAGATTGGTCAGGGCCAGCTTCATGCGATTCAACTCTTCCTCGGTGATTTGCTTTGGTTCTTTACCTTGCAAACTTTGTGATTTCCATTCCTCAAACTCTTTCGACAGCTTGTAGAGGTCATTTTCCAAATTATCAAACTCAAAAACATTGTTTTCCAGCTCGTCTTGATTATCAAACTCTGGCAATTCTGCGTTCTTGCTATTGGCAGTCTTCAAGACGTCGATCAAGTCGGTGGCCGAGTCAAATTGATCCTTAAGAGTTGCGAGCTGTATGGAAACTGGAACAGGCGGCTTTTCGGATTTTGCAATTTCCTTGTTCTCAAGGTAGAACTTCTTCAAAAACAGATGGATCGACTTGCCAAATGGTCCATTGAACAAAAACAACACAATCATGCAACCAACATGAACCCAAAAATAAACAGATTTCCACAGCACAATAGATTTGCCAAATTCCAAAATCACAAAGGGCTGAACCGCATAGCCAAACGTCAACTGAGTCAAAATCCACGAAACAATGTCGTAGTAGATCTTGTAGGGCGAAATGTTGCTGTTGTCTTTGGTTGCAAAAATCGGTCTGATATTTCTTCTGAAGACTTTACCCACACTTTGCATGAATGCACCAAGAATAAAGGTTAGGTAGTAACCAGGCAGTGTACCGTGCCAGAAAGCCGACGTTGCAAAGGTAATGATTGTTGGTATGATTCCGACTTTAAGTTTGCCGGTTACCTTGTCCCTTGAACAAGTCCTCAGATAGATGAAATTCTTCAACCACTTGTTTGTATTCATATTCCACGCTTCAAGACAATCATGGACATTTTGACCCAATTCAAATTTCATAGGATCAATGTTCTGCACTCTATTCCAGTACATCTTATCTTTTTTGGAGTCGTATCCGTTGTAGCCTAATCCAACAACAATACAGCCAGCCTCACTGATAAGCCACACCGCATAGTATTTCAATCTTTCGACCAGGCCCAAAACCCATAAGAACAGGAGCTTATAAACAAAAGGTTTACCAACTCTGAATTGCTCCGACAACGAGTATTCCACCGTAATTCTAGGCGTCAAGTAGACGTACAAGCCCACCCAGAAGAAACCCTGCAAGACTTTTCTCATGGCAATTCGGCCACTCTTTGGAATCTTACGCTTTCTTCTTCTACCGGGTTTTTTCGATTCGGGAACGTCGTCAAACAAATCGGTCAAAATGAATTTCTCGTAATCTGCATAGTCGAACGACGGACCCGTGATCAGGGAGCCATAGAAGAAAACATACCCCAAATATGAAATCAGCTTCGGATGGTGCAAAATTGCTCTACTCTTTTGGTAGACGTTGAGGTATTTTTCAAATTTCCCCTTATCTTTATGGTATAGGTGGCCATCCCAATATGACCACGCAAAGGCACTTAGCTTCATCACCATGACCATCTGAGCTCCGGTGAAGTCGATTTCACCGGGGTTCATTTCCCTGATATAAAACTGGGCCCGAACGTGGTTGAAACACAGCACGGACATCAACACAAACAAATTGACCCATGGCATGAACCTCGATTTGTAGTATCTTGTCAGGTAGTACGTGAAAAGCGCATTACCCAGAATCACAAAGAAGCCTTGGTAGATCTCCAAAATGAAAAAAATATAAATGGCACTGGCAACAATGATGTATATGTTCTTCAGCCCATATTTGGAATCCGGCAACCTTTTAAAAACGGCACTTATTGGAAATGAAAGGAACAAGCAGACCAGCGTTTTAATTGACGCAGCATCTAAACCAGATGCTGAACAGAGGTATTCAACCAGATACCGGAATGGGTTGTATACTCCGGTCATGGCGTTGCTGTGTATGAAACTACGTTTCCCAATGCCCCCAGCAAGGAGAAAGCAAACACACATACAGAGACTCAATTGTGTCAAAACATGTTCAACTTTCAAACTTCAACATGCTTTTTTTTCCCTCAAAACTCCAACTTTTCGCTGTCAAACGGAACCTTAATAGAAATAAGGTCTGTATGTGTGGTTGCCAAGTGAAAAATCCAGGAATCTTCTTGGAACCGCAAGGGCTTTGCCATTCCTACTCATGCTGCAATATTGCCACCTGGGCACCGTTTATAATGTTCCGAGATTGACAAGGTCGGTTTTCAATCTTTCAAAGGCAGCAAAATCGTTGCGGTCTTCAAATTCGTCATCTGCATCTCAAAAATATACAATAACCAAACGGTTTGCCTTTCCACAGACGCTGATCTATAAACTGGTCTCGAGAGTGGACCTGTACCATGAATTCATACCATACTGCACCTCATCGTTCATAACGGAAAGAGACGAGACGACAAACGAACCCTCAGTTGCCGGTTTGAGAGTTGGATTCCAGGCCTTCGATGAAGAATTCTCCTGCAATCTGGAATGCGACAAACCAGAGGTGGTTGTTGCCAAGTCAATAACACACTCCGTGTTCCACTTTCTGGAAACAAGATGGGAAATCACCCCTCTTCCCTCCAACAAGGACCATTGTACGGCGGTGTTGAATCTAAGCTACGAATTCAAAAGCTCTCTTTATAACCAAGTCAGTGCATTGTTTGCTAAGAAGGTGTCCAGTCTGATGGTGAAAGCGTTTGAACGCCGTGCATTTGACGTATCCCGAGACCAGGAACAATTAAAGAAATATAATGTTTAATGTGGTAATATAGATATAGAGAAAGTAACTAATACAAGAATAACAAACAGAGATTTGTAGACTGGTAAATTATAAGAATGGAAAGGTATATTGGAACAAAATGGAAGAAAGAAACAGACTAATCAGAATCTTCAAAAAAGTTGATTGTAGCCTCATCCAACCTCTCTGTGCATTCCTTTAGAAGTTGATGAGTGTCGACGAAGGAAACTGCAGTTCTGATGAAATTCGATCTTGGGAGGGAAAATTGTTGATTGACGCTCATATTACGTCCTAAAACAACCAAAATTCCAGATTCAACACATTTAATATAAAACAAATCCATCAATTCGTTGTAGTTGTCACCGTTGAAGCTTTTATGTTTTTCGATGTTGATAATAATCGAAACAAACATGCCGCAATCAGGATCAATGGCCCTCAGATAGCCCTTGGCACTGGATTTTGAGGCGAATAACGACGAAACATAGAGGTTCTTTCTCTTCAAATACTCATTTCTTACTTTTGTGATCCAGTTGATCCAACCCTCAGTTCCACCCAACCTGATTATTGTATTGTTCAAAAACATTTGGGAAAATCCATTGGGTGCCCTTGTCAAAACTCCGGCAGCGTCGGTAAAAGCTTTGATGAAACCTTCATTACAAACCAGGAATCCTAGCCTTAAACCAGGTGCATATATCTTCGAAAAAGTCTCAACTCTGATTACTCTGCCGCAGGTGTCCAAGGTCATATATGAGGGGTTCAAGGAATTGATAAATTCATCGTTTGTCAAATTATAATTAGTTTCTTTATCATCGAATTTGGTAAAATTCAAATACGAATACGGTTCATCTTCAATTATGATGAAATTATGGAGTTCAGCAAGCTCGTATATTTTCTTTTTGTGTTCTAATGACTGTGCAAGACCCAACGGATTATGACCGTTTGGAATTGTATATAGAGCTTTGGGTTTCCTCATGTTTGGTTTCAAAATTGACCAGTTGTTCAACAAATTTTCAAGCTCATCAGAATAATCAAAATTTTCTTCTTTCATAATTTTATCCATTCTAATTGGAACTGCAATTCCACCTCTCTCGGTCAAGGTGTTTAGGACTGGAGTAAATGTAAATTCTTCAAATAAAACAGTGTCACCAGGATTGACCAAAATATCAAAACATTTTGCGATACCATCGGAACCACCTAATGTGCACACCACATCCCATGTTGGCAATTCAGGTCTAACAACACGCAAAACAAATTGTCTGATTTGGCCACGTAGAGCGTCTAAGCCAATTTCGTTCGAGTACTGTAACGAAGTTCTAATATCCGCTAGTTCTTCATTCGGGGCATGGCCAATACATGTAAAGTCATTACCTTCCGCCTCATTGAACGGTTCATCTCTCAAATGAACGTCAATTGTTTTAACAGGAAAGAATTGGTAATTTGGCAATCCACCAATTAATTGGATCGGTTTTGGGTGTGGATTTTCAACCTTTGGAACATTACTCCAAAAGCCACCAGCAGTTCTAGTTTGCGTCCTATCCGCTAACAGATTGGAAAATTGAAAAGATTCCTGAGTCGGCATTGTAAAATGAAAATAGCCAATTGATGTTCAAATGTCTTTTGATGCACTAAAACAGGAAAAACACTGTAGCTATTATAGAGACAAGATTACAAATCAGCCGGACAATCGTCAAAATAGAGAGATCAAGCGAGTTTTGGGATGCTGCTAAAAGCCGAGCGCTGGATGTAATAAGGCTCCGGATTTGTAACATGTCAAAAGAGGTATTTGCCTGATATCGAGGTTTTTTTTTGGATGTCTTGCAGTGATTATCTTGGTTTTTCTTCCATTAGAACACAGATAAACACACGTTGGCTCTTCTTGGGTTTTCCATGTCTATTGATCAAAAGGTCATCAGGGGGCGGCAAGGTTTGTCCAACTCTATTACAGAGGGAGTCTAGGTGTTTTGTAACGCAGAGTAATCCTTCATGTTGCTACAAGTTACCATATAATAGGGGGCATGTGTTAATTTCAATTCCGCAGCCTCTCTGTATTTGTGCGACTAGACCGTTCAGGTATGCGGCACCTACGCCGGAGAAATATGAAGAGCCTATGGGTTCACATCGAGTAGATTAGGAACCCGCAAATACAAGCTTGTACAACTCAAATATCAAGGGCTTGCTCTAACTTAGGTTAACGGCAATTTATCTTGCTACACCACCAGACACTGACAAAATTGTTTTCCGTATTGATAGAAAAGATACACTTCTTTATTCCAATTCCATGCCCATATGTTTTTGAAAATGTTGGAATCAAATTTCCGTAACATTGGCTATTATTTGGACTGTTCAGAGGAAGATGTTTTCCACATTTAAGGTCTCAATCATGCTAAGTCAAAAAGTGAGATGTACTGGACGCAAAACTTGTACAAATGTGATGGGATGATAACCAAGATTCCATGTGGTTTCTTTTTATCGTCAAGTCTATTATTCTCGTACTTTTTTCTACATGCACCAAAGTGTCGATTTAATGTTTTCTACATTTGGATCAATGCTCAGTCTTGCCTTTCCATTTCTTCTTATTTTGTTTACCTCTGTTGGTTACACAATTACGTCTTTCTGCTATTGGAGTCAAATATCTTATTATTTGTTTTCGAATTTTCCAGTACAAATTATTTTCACTCCCGCAACGTTAAGATTCTGGATAATCAGTTCTCCCAAAGACTTTTGGCTTCGGGTGTTCCAAAAAAAAAACGATGGATTGCTCTCATGGATATTTGAGTATTAGAGAGAACTCAAGGCCCCCTTGTATTAATATTTCTGTCATTTTCTAGGTGTTATATGAGGAGTTCAAAGGTCAGTTTCTGCTGTTTGTGAACAAGGCTGTGACATCAACCAGTTAGAGGTCTGGTTGTAGTTTGACATGGACATTATTCAAAAGTAGATGGTGGTAGGCCTATTATATTATTTGGATGGATACTGTTTGGATGGATACCATGGTGTCTTTGGGCGATTTGCACCTCTAGCAGTTAGAGATGTTTCTTCTTTCTGGGTATATACATACATATGCCTCCGACTTATCCTCTCTACTTCGGTCCAGCTGCTTGAAGTGGTGTCTTCTGAGCTGTTTCATTTTCCTGAGGAAGAAAACGGAAGAGCAACCCGAGGAAACTATCTAATAGTTGGGGAGATGCAATCTTGCTTGTTGCGGGTGCATGACTATTTTTGTCTTCCCTGTGCCAGTCAGTGTACGTGGTTTCTGCAGTTTCCAGCTTGGATCCTTTTGCATTTCCCAAACCTCTGTCAGGCTTTATTCTTGCCCATCGATGGAAAGCCTATATTGATTTTTGTGGTTTAAGAGGGGAGGGGATATGGAAACGCCAATCTTCTGTTTCTTTTTTCAACGATGCACCGGAACACACTCCTGTAGAAGTCGAGTATGCGTTACAGGGGTATTCTGTGTCTCATAGTGAACACCGGACAACCATTCGAATGTGCTTTCTTCCGCCATAAAGTATATGTATCTGGGTGATATTTCGATGGCATTGGCTGCCTCGATTTGAGGTGGCCGATTCCAAAAGGTTTTCAATAGAGCAGAAGGGTGGAAACAAGGGCTTCTTCCTGCAAGCGTCTCACAAATATCGCTCTTTTAGGGGAAAACTAGGGGCTCAAAGGATATCCGACTTTCTTATTGTTTGTTGTCTTGGTTTTTTGTTTCCATTTCCATTGATATCCATTTTGCTCCTCTCTTTGTCGGGTGGAAAAAATGGCTCAATTGTCTGTAAACAGCTGTAAGTTATCGCCCCGACAATCCATCAACACTTAGAACGGACCCGGTCGCAGCCTATGTCTCTGACTCCCTGGTGTTGCCGCTTTCAAAGTCCAGTCTCAACACCTTGCGTTGTTGGGCTTTGGATAACGGAAGCTCTCGATACAGGAGGGGGAGGGCGGTGAACCGGAATCGGCTGTTTCTCGTGAGAAACCGGCTGCAGGGTTGCACGCCGCCAAACCCTCAAAAAGCGTTGTTGCATATCCTCGGCGTCCATCTGCAACAGGGCCTGAAACAAAGAAACACTGCTTGCAGTGCCAGGTTTCAGAAAGAAAAGGTGGCAACAGTGTTGACCTGAGGCTCAGCCTCTTCCGCAGAGGCTATATTGCCCTCCCCAAAGCGGCAACTCGAGACAGGGCAAACCACCAAACAGGGCCACTCCGGAGGCTCAGGCGTCTGTTTCTGGGCAGAGTGCGGAGCGAGGGCAAAACCTTGTCTATGGCAGAGGCTATCTCTCTGTTGTGTATGGGTTTTTCCATACTTTTGTGCATTCTGTTCTTTTGCTGACTGGAGTTCTGGACCAGGAGAGAGGTTTCACTGGGATGCAGAGCCCAAGAGAGAGAAGGGGGGAAAAGGTATTTAAACAGGCAGAAAGGACGATGTCTGGAACAGAAGAAGTCGGGTGGAAATCGGGTGGTCAGAAGGAGGGTATTTGGAGCAGAGAAAAAACCAAGAACAGACAAACAAAGATCACCGAAAAAAAAAAAAACGTGACAGACGAACACACTAACGAACAATGACAAACTACAACGACATCGAAAAGCAAATCTCCCACGATGAACACGTCGAAGAAGCAGAGTCGCCACAGGCCATGTACGACGATTCACGCACATTTGGCTCAAACATCATCTCCAAAGTGACGACCTCGACAGACGGCCAGTACGTGTACCTGGGTAACAAGAAATTCGCCAAGGAGGACTTGGCACACGCCTTCGGTGGTACGCTTAACCCAGGGTTGACAGCACCGCCAACACACAAATTCGGTAACCCTGCGCCGTTGGGGTTGTCAGCGTTTGCACTATCGACGTTTGTGTTGTCGCTGGTGAATGCAGGCGCAATGGGCACGTCAAATGACTCGGTGGTGGTGGGACTGGGCATGTTCTACGGGGGTTTCATCCAGCTGCTGACCGGGATGTGGGAAATGGCGCTGGAAAACACGTTTGGTGCAATGGCGTTGGGCTCGTTCGGTGGCTTCTGGATGTCGTATGCAGCCATCACCATTCCCTGGTTCAACATCGCCCAGTCCTACGACGATCCCGTCGAATTCGAAAACGTGGTGGGATTCTATCTCTTGGGTTGGTCCATCTTCACCTTCATGTTGTCCCTGTGCGCCATGAAATCCACCCTGGCGTTTTTCTCCTTGTTTTTCTTGTTGGCCGTCACCTACTTGTTGTTGGCAATTGGCAATTTGGCAAAATCCCACGGTGCCCATGTTGCCGGTGGGGTGGTGGGCGTCGTGGTGGCCTTTGTTGCCTGGTACAACGCCTACGCCGGTCTAGCCAACAAGCAGAACTCTTATATCAGAGTTACTGCATTGCAACTACCAGTCTTTGAAAAGGACGATTAGCTGTTTCTTCTTTGTTTTTCCCTTGGGCTAATCCAAATCCAGTATATTGCAACTGTTGCTATTCTCTTTTTTTTTTTTATGAACAGGCAATGTACATAGATATATATATATATATATATATATATATATATCTATAATGAGTAAATTTTAATGAATGATACGACGAAACACTTGCTTTGAACAAATTGGGAGATTGAAAGAGTCTTCTTCCTCCCTTGGTTCAATGACTCAGCATTTATAATAAATCAGTGATTTTCAATAATAAACAGTATACGGACTACATATGATAGGTAAAAAAATAACGTCACATGTGTGTTTCCACTTTTTTCCGCTTTCACTGGCCTGTGTTGAACACTTATTTCTTTTCATTGTCAAGAGGATAAGTTGTTGGATCCCAGCCTGTGGTCATGTACTCATCCAACGAATCCAAAAGTGAAACATCTTCCGGTGCTAGCTTGAAATCATATGATTGAAGATTTGGAAGTAACCTCGACTCGGTGATGGTCTTTGGAAGTGTGACAAAACCCTTGCATAGAGACCAGTTGATCAAAATTTCGGCGGTCGTCTTGTGGTACTTCTCTGCCAGCTGCAGTAGTGTTGGGTCGTCAAACTTTCTACCCTTGACTAGGGGCGAGTACGCCTCCACCGTGATTCCCTTGCTCTGGCAGAACTTGACGAGTTCCAGTCTTGTAAGCCATGGATGCAACTCGATCTGGTTCACCGCAGGTGGGATCTTGAGGTCTGTGTAGGACAGGAGTTCCTCCAGATGCTTGATTCCGTAGTTCGAAACACCGATGTTTCGGACCTTGCCGGACTCCACCGCCTCTTGCAGGGCCATCCAGGAGCCGTGGCGTCTCTCGAAGTCCGACTGCGGCGAATGCATCAAAACCAGATCGATGTATCCGATTGCCGACGCAGTTTCCAAGGACTCCTCGAGTGCCTTCTTGGTGAGTTCGTAGCCGTGGTCTTGATCGAAGATTTTCGTGGTGTAAAAGATGTCCTCCCTCTTGTTATGAGCTGGATCTGCCTTTAGCCATTTTTCAATTCCTTGACACACCTCGTGTTCATTTTCGTAGTATCTTGCACTGTCAACGTGCTTATAGCCCGTCTGCAATGCTTCGAAGACCACCTTTTCCGCAACCGAAGGTGGTGTCAAGTAAACGCCTAGCCCAATCGATGGGATTTTGTTTCCTGAGTTTAGAATATGATATTTCTGCATCTTTTTTGCACCCTTGTCCAACGAAATCAGCCCAGAATTGGATCTCCAGAGCGGTTTAAGAAGAAGAAGCATATCATTCCAAACAACAGTTCTTAGATATCGTCTCCATAGATCATCAGATTAGTCGCCACCAGGAAAAAATATCCAAATGCGGCATCCGCTGATTTGCATTGCAGCCGATTTGTCAGGATAGGTTATCGCCATAACCATCAACGTTTCTTTTATGGCAAGAAATGGGAAGATTGGGCGGGGTGTTTGTAGTCAAAGAAGATGTTTCACTGTGTTCGAAAGGAAGAAGAAAGTCGGCAAAAGACAATGCCAATGTGTTAACGTAGCAACAGGTTGGCCTCAGTAGCTCCGGAAGCTTTGAGGTTGACAGACGTTTTGTAGGCTCACATTAAACGGACGTAGATCGATGTGGCAGTTTATAAGCAACGTTGGCAACGACCCTGAAAACCATTGGAAGAAGTCTAGAGATCCAAGGTTTGGAATAACGATCGAATACGGTTCTACAAAGTTTACGCTGGTAATTTGGAGAGGTATAGGATTGATATTGACTCGTTTGAAATCGTATGGTACGACAGGTCTACATCTTCTGGTGGTTGCTGCAACAAGATGCTGGATTACAGATGCCATCTATTTTTCGTTTTATGGCCAATTGGATGAAATTTTGGCAGTAGCAATGCTAGGTGGTCCGTCAACGTGATGCCATGGCTCGTTGGAATGCCTAAGTCTCTAAGAAAGTCATCCCGAAAGACACCGTGACTGCGGTGCGTTGTGTGATACAGTAGAGTATAATTACCATGACAGTATGCTGGTCGTTTGCACTGTAGGCGTGCCTTTGATGCGGTGGTGGATAATCACTTATAGCCGAACAGTCGATTCGGACGACATAGGAATTGCATTTGACCAACACGTCTGGTCCAAGTGGACTGGAATCGTACATGCCTTCTTTCTCAATTCAAGCACAATGATATCTGGTTCCTTGGTATTCGTTGTTGCAATATTGCTGCAGCGATTTTAGATTGGGATAAAACACCCGTGGTAGTGACGATATCTGTTCTGATCGTCTTGTCTACAAAACTGGATCTTGTAGTATATCCAGAACAGATTCCATGTTTTTCAAATCAGAACAACAAATTGGAATTGGTGTTGCATGGGGTGATGTTTCTCTCTTGGAGAACACTGGATGTTTTATTTCTGTTGTTCTGACGAATAGACCTTTTCCATCGTATAGAATTCATTTTATCTGAAGACTCGGGTATAATTGATCGTGAGTTGCTTGGACATACGAAATGAAGTTTGCATTTGGATTTTTCGATTCTCTCCTTCGAAAACTTCTTCTTTGTTCTATCGATGCAATCCTTGCAGCTTTAAATTATGGGGTGTCTATCCGGTTTGAATATGACTCCGTAACTCGCTGTGGAACATGGGAATATATCAAACTCCTGGAAATGGATCATTTTGTTGCAAATTACAATAAAAAAAATATGAGAACTGTCATATATACATATATGGAAAATGGTGAAATAAATTTGTCGTACATGATGTCTCTGTATCGGTTGGAGACCATATTCCAAATGGTCGGTGCTTCAAAATGGGTAGTATCGTCAAGTTTATCAAAATATTGATGAGAGTTCGTGTTTTGTTTCGTCGAATTTCTCTGCAAACTGTGTCTTTATGTTAAAAAGACACCCTAAAACGCAGTAAACTACGATAGTAACAGCATGATTGACTTCATTGCCCCTTATTTCGGTTGTTTGTCATTTTGCGGTAACATTGAAAAAGATGGGTTTCATCACATTCTGATCTGGTGGCCCCGATTCAGACCCAAACCATCTCCAACGTCTATTTGTTGACCCACAGAGGAGTTGTGGATGTGTGAGAAACCCTAAATCGACGTTCCATGTTTCGACATCCTGATGATCACTTCCAAATACCCCTTCTTTGGCTTTGTCGAAGCTTCTTTGACCCGCAACACTTTTAGAAACAAGCATATTCTGGCCTTAGAGATGCCTTAACTTTCTGGAAGATAAAAATATATCGAAAAATGCTCTTCTTTGATATAAAACTGTCGGATCCTCCGTTGTTTGTCTCCACAGTACATCAGTGATCGTCATAATTATGTTTAACCCGGAAACAAGCAACGTAAAACGCCAAAAGAAAAATCCCGCTAATCTTTAGGTTGTTCGGTGGTTCATTGTGTCTGTCCTCTGGACGTTCTCCTTAAAAGAAGTACACAAAGCAGACATTTAAGGTCAATAACTTCGACAGATAAGGAAGGATTGTCAAACAGTGTTGACGCAAGAAGTTGTTGATCAATTTTCTCTCTATATACCAGCGGCGCTCACTTTATAGTTATGTTGTTGTTGTTGTTGGGATAAACAAGTAGAAATGGACGTGTCCCGGTGTTCTTCTTGGCTCTGGACTCGCCATCGAACGCATGCCATACCAATGGCTTCGAAGGTTTTGAAAGAGAAGCGTTTAGCGTAAGTGGTCCATCCGTTGAGAGCGTCGAGAGACTCGAACTGTGTTTAAATCTGCAACATAAACTAACATAAAAACATTCTAAATTACTGTTATAGTTGCAAACAATGTCGAAGGAGAAAGGTATGTTTCAAAGACAGAGGATATTGTTTTGAAACTCTGTTTTGAGTTGCTCAATATTAGCCAATACTAACAGCATCAAATGGGGTCCGTGGACACCAGAAATGAAATTTGGCTAGAGAAAATGCTGTGGAAGTCTACCGTGTGAAAATTGTGTGAAAGGAAATTTCGTGTGTGAACCTATAACGGAGGATAACAGAGGGTTCAAATATACTTCGGTGTATGTGAAATCTCTGGAAACACAAAATAAAAAGCTTGTGAAACTGGTGGAAGAACTGAAAGCGTTGGGTGGAGGTAAGGCATCCGAACTCATATTAAATTTTGAAACTGAATCTTCCGGGATAGAGGCTGCACAGTTAGAAACATCCTATCCGGGAACAGAAAATTCATCAAATATGAAAGATAATAACATAGATTCCGGGGTTCCGAATGGAGATGGCCTTGCGAATGGCACCGTGGAAACAACAGACATCATCCACGTCCATGCCATAAATGAAAATACCGAAAGCGGTGAACCCTCAATATATGGGCCGTCCTTCATATACGTCCCATCGGCTGCACATTCAACAGGATCCCCACAGATCGAAGATTTTGAAAAATTCCATACAAGACCCTTTGTGGACTTGCTTGTCAACTTTTTTGTTTGGAGGTACCCGGATGTTACTATGTTCATCCATCGAGAATCATTTTTGACCGACTTTTACAAAAGCAAGAACGACATCAAGGTTTCGATAACATACTGTAGTGAGGAATTGATCTATGCCTTGTGTTGTTTGGGCAGCGTGGGGTTGAAAGATATGGTACTACCCGATATCAAAAAGCCAGCAGAACAGTTTTACCAACTTGCAAGAAATTTGATATTTGAAAAACTACGAATCAATCAGTATTCTAGCATTGTTATGATTCAGTCACTACTAGCATTGTCAATATATGATTTGGGAAGAGGCAATAACACTTCTGCGTGGCTGCTATCTGGGATCGCTGTCCGGATTGGAGAAAACAAAGGTTTGTCTCTAGATCCGTCCGAATGGAAATCTGACTCGGGGGATTCGATTCTCAGTGATTACGATATAGCAGTTCGAAGTAGAATATATTGGGGCTGTTATTCGGCTGAACATTTTATTGCAAATGTGTTGGGAAGGATGTCGATTTTAAATTCAAAACAAGCCACTATTAGGGATACAGTGGACTTGCCTCATCTGCTAGGCATAGAACAGTTTTGTTATCATGATCCTTTGATAAAGTCATACGAAGTAAAATTGGATGTTTCTGGTCATCTAAAAGTTTTGGCTGATATGTATCGAATATGTGAAAACTACAAGCCGTTGATTTTTTTTAAACGTGACACTAACTCCACGGATACTCACAAGCTGATGGAACAGTTAAAGCAATTGACACACGAGCTGGAGTTGTGGAAGAAATCTCTTCCCTTGAAACTACAATGGAATTCGCAAATTTTGAAAATCGAAGGCCACAATCAAGTATTGATGAACGTCAGAAATCAGTATTATTTAGCTCTTCTAAGTTTTCATAGACCGTTTGTGAATTTATCAATGCTGACTCAAAACTATCGGAAATTTGTCTACGAAACTTGCATGAATGTAATTTTGGATCTGAAGATTGCAATTGATTCATATTTACACGTTCAAGAAATAGAAAAATGTTCGTTGGTGACGGTATATAATACAATATTGGTAATAATGATATTGATGTCTCAAAATGAAGAAATTAATACAAGTCGTTTGGAGATACTGAATTTCTTTTTCAATTTATTGCGGCAGATGGCAGTATCTTGGGAAATCGCTGGTAAATACTACCACTCTATTATGAGCACGTATACATCATTCATTAAGAGCAATACACCGGCAAGTGATCATCCGATAGATCTCAATTATGAAGTGCCTGAGAGTATTAATTTTTCGACGGATATGGTGTCCAATTCGAATAAGTTTTTATTGGATTTTGATAACGAATTTTTCAAAAATGAAGATATTCCGAGTATTTTCACTTCAATTTTACAGGAAATGCCAGACTTTAACGAAGGTTTTGTTGGATTTGATTTGGATACAGAGTTTTAAATTCTTCCAAAACCGAAATTACTCAAATAAAATATACTAAATTTTACTGTCTATTCAAAATAAAACACTGTAAAGAAAAATATAACACAGCAACAAATAGTGGTTTTTACTTGGAGTTAATGACACTCACTTGAGGGTGGTTGAGGTAAAGAACTGCCGTTTCTGGTGTTATCCTTTTAGTTTTGTAAAGGAGTTTGTAACCGAAAATCATGGCAAGATATGCAGCAATTCCGATATAGGTAGTGATAAACACCTTGTAGTGGAAACCTTTAATAAACGCATTGTATCCATTGAAAAATGTAATGAGCATGATGAAAAAAATGGTGATGTATGCTGCATACGGTTGACCCCACATACGGAAAGGAATGTCCTCACGAGGGATGTTTTGTGCCACAGTTGCTCTATAGTAGCAGATGTAAGCCATCATTATATTCAACCAGTTCAAAATACCAAAAACTGTGACTGAAGAGGAGAAGTACCCAAAGATTGTTGCTGAAGAAGATTTGGCATTCATGTAAGCCAAAAGGCCCCACATCGCTGTAAAGAGACAACCATAGTATGGGATACCGTTTCTGTTTAACTTTTGGAAACATTTTGGTGCATAGCCATCTTTGGCTAGACCGTAGACAGTACGTGAGCCCAAGTAAATATCAGTATTTGCCGATGATCCCACAAAAATAAGTAAGGCAGCATTGATGAAATCAGGTAGGACCTTTATACCGGCGGTCTGGAATGCAATAACGTATGGAGATGCAGCAGCATTACTTCCTGAGGCCGTTCTTAACCTCTCATTGGTAGGAGATAGCGCAAGACCTAAAATGAAGACACCAAAAATGTAGAAAAATCCAATTCTAAATAAGACCTGCTTAGATGCAATTGGAATATACTTTCTAGGGTTTGGGGTTTCACCAAAGACAACACCAATGGCTTCTGAACCAACATATGAAAAACATGACTGGATCACACAGGCCCAGAAACCCAAAAACTTACCTGTACTTCCGCCGACCAAGTAATCGGTGAACGCCTCTTCACGCCAGTATTGGAAGCCAATTGTTTTGTGAGTTGGGGAACCACCACAAGAAATCACCAGACATGCAATGAAGCAAATTATAAGAACAACCAACTTTGCAGCCGCAAACCAGAACTCCAACTCTCCATAAATTTTCACATTGAACCAATTCACAAAAACGATAACAACCAAAAACACTGAAATGAAGATTGCGACATTCAGATCCTTTCGCCAGTACTGTATGATGACACCCAAAGCACTCAAGTTAGCCGATAAAACAATAGCATATTTGAAGAAATAGTTCCAACCAGCAGCAAAACCTAAAGCAGGATCAACATATCTACCAGGATACCCAGAAAAGGCCTTGTCCATTGGTGAAAATGCTGCCATCTCTCCTAGTGACATCAAAACTACCATCAGTAGACCACCAGTGAACACGTAGCCCAAAAATAAAGAAGCTGGACCACCTCTTTGTAAACCCGTACCTGATCCAATAATTAAACCTGTACCTATAGCACCGGCAATGGCTATCATACTAACATGGCGTGTTTTGAAATCTCTGGCCAAGACGACTTCTTCATCTTCAATTTCTGGAACTACTCCTGAACCACTATGCTCATTGGCCAATGAGTCACCTTCCACAACTTGGATCTCCGAAACTGAATATTTTTCCTTCTCTCTAGTATCCGACATGTATTACTGAGACTTTCTTGGATGCTGATTACTAAATTGTAATCCAAAGATGTATATTTATTCTACAGTAAATAATACACATGTTTTAAAAGAAAAAAAAAGAGGATATCTCCAGCAACAAAAAATTAAAAAGGGTCCTCTTTTATACCAAAAAGCTGTATAAGGGTCGAACCCTTGCTCAAAATTACACCCTTTCTTTGTTTAGCCATCGCATCTAGACCCGTGATCGCTTATCTCTCAAAAAGTCATGTTACTTCATCAAAACGAGTCAACTCTTCGTATCGACTCACTAAACCAAATCAAGTCAGTCCCTCAAATCAAGTCACTTCACCAAATCAAGTCAGTCCCTCAAATCAAGTCACTTCACCAAATCAAGTCAAGATTGGAACTAATGCCTTTCGAAATCATGTCGATCCGCGTAACGGATCTGACGTGGACTTCCGCAGTCCGTCGCGAGATAACAGCGTTATCGGTGGAGTTCTGTAACTCCGCTCAAAATCATGTTGACTGATAATCTTATCAAAGTTTCAATTCCGATATAAAAATGAAAACAATTCCTTTTCTAGGTCATAATACTCGAGGTTGCTAGGTTTTAATGATATGGAGGTAAGAATTAGAGACCCTAAAGGGACAAAAACACACTCTTATACCAGATTAATCACCAGCAATGACTGTACCAGAAAAAACCACACTAATTGAAAACTTCCGTTCACAGGTTCCACTTCTTGAAAAAGAAGATGTTGTATTCCTAAACTCTTCCTTCCAACCTCCTATGAACAGTATTGTTGGAGATTCCATCAAGGATTATGTTCAGCAAGGTCTATATGAATTGAACCCAAAACCAACATGGAACCAAGAAACAGAAGTTGTCAGATCCAAAATCGCAGACTTCATTAATGCATCACCAGAAGATATGGTGTTTACCAGAGATACCACCGAGGCTTGTAATCTTTTCCAAAGATCATTGAAATTCAAAAAAGGTGACAACGTCGTCTTATTGAAGGGAGAACATCCAAACCAAACCTCCGGATGGTTCGGTCTTATTTCCAGCGGATTAGAAGTGAAGTTTGTCGATGTTGATGAAACCAAACTTTCCCCATACAACGCCGACACATTCAAAGATGCCGTCGATGAAAACACCATTGCAATTGGTATCTCCTCCGTTATGTTCCATTCTGGTTTACGTAATGATATAAAATCCATTTGTGACACCTACAGACCTAGGGGTATCCAAGTTTTGGTTGATGCCACACAAGAAGTTGGTTTCGGTAAAATTGACGTCAAAGAGTTGGGTGCTTCAGCACTGGCGTTCAGTATCCACAAGGGTCTCTCCTGTCCAACCGGTTTGGGTCTTTTATATATCGATCCAAAGGTTTTACCAGCATTAACAGAAAATCCTCCAATTATGTCTGCAGGTTCTTTGAGTACCCTTGAAGGTACGTTGATTGCTTCCACCCCTTTTAAATGTTTTTCAACTGCAAAGAAGTACGACCATTTGAACAAGCCTTTCCTCCAATGTCTAGCTTTGGGTAAATACTTGGACTTTTTAAACACAGTTGGAATTGAGAATATTCAAGAATATTTAGAAAACTTGGGTTTATACTTGAGATCAAAGCTTAGAGAAATCGGCGTTGAAACTGTCGGCCCTGATGACAAATCCTTAAGATCCCCTCAAAGTAACGTGTTGGCAATAACCTGTCCAGAATGGATGCCATTCTTCACGGAAAATAACGTTTATGTTTCACAATATAGAGCTGGTGTCCGTGTTTCTTTTGGTGCTTACAACTCCACTAAAGATGTTGACAACTTTGTTGCTATCCTTAAAAAGGGTATTGATTCGGGATTAAAATTAAACTAAAAGACTAATGTATAATTGATTTTATACTGTAAATAATAATATTAGACTGGGTTCCTATTCGTGTGATAAGTAGAGCAGGTTTATTGCTCCAACCTTTTTTATCAGAACCTCATGGAGTGATACTCTGATGAAAATACTTCCAGGAACCCAGGTATTGAAGATACCTATATCTGGTGATACTTTTTTGTTTTTCAACATTTTGCTTGGAGTTTTCAAAACCGTTGATATAAGTTCCAAAACTTTAAAATTAGTGATTTTATTTGAAAAGATGTAATCTACAAGTGGCTTAAAGATGGGTTTGAACACAACACGATTTTGACAAAAAAAGTTCTGTTGCATCCTTCATAATACTTAAATGCTATAATTTGCAGAATAAATCGCTTTTTGTTTGTGTCTTTTGAAGGCATCACCACAATTTCTTTTGAAAAAACCTTTAAAACTAAGAGAAACGGAATTGTTTTTATCTTCGCTTTTTGTATATATTGTAACATTTGATAATTTGGAAGGAACCCTTCTTTTGAAATTACACATATAATTCTCTTGATTATTTACTTTAAAGTCGTAATGAAAGTATGTCACTTTTTCCAAACAATAGAACAGGGATATAAACGAAAACACTCAGAGAGTTAGACGAATACATTTCAGCCTATTGCGTCTGTTAAAAACTTCCGCAATTACCCTATGAAATCAACACTACTTTGATTACCGAAGTGTAAGAGTTTGCTATTTAACTTGTGATATTAAAATCAGTAGTGAGATGTGGACGATGTTGAAATTAAAAGTGGAGATTTTTTGGGGAGTCTCAAGAGTTCTGGCATAAAGTGATAGACAGATCAAATATTTATCTCAATGACCGGTGTATAAATAAGGGAAAATGGTTAGATTCTTTCGTAGTTTTAACACCGGAAATTGTTCTAACATACGGTCTAAGGCTATTTTCTTTGACAGCATAGGGTTTGACTGAATCTACTCAATACTTTATATATTAAGAGTTGGAAAGTTTTTAGACAGAGCACTTAAGTGATGAAGTTTTTACTAACATCGGCTGGTCTGTTTAAGGATCTTTTTAGGCTTAACCGTGAAATGTTTAAGCAACTTTTAATCAGTCTAGACTCTACATTGATGTTGTTTTAGGTAAAGTTATCAACCAGGTCAGAATGGCATTTTACTTGAAAAAAGAATTAGAAGTGGAATTACAGTAACAAAACGGAAAATCCATCATCAGTTATGACAGAAATGTTAACAATTTAGTTGAAAGCCGGAAAAGATTGCATAGAGAAACCAGAAAGACATTTTGAGAAAAATAAAGAGACCAACAAAAGTTATATCAGTTGTATTTCCCAACCTTAGTTGATATATAAAGAAGCGCAAGTGGTTTAGTGGTAAAATTCAACGTTGCCATCGTTGAGCCCCTGGTTCGATTCCGGGCTTGCGCAATTAGTTTTCAAAGTTTTTTTTTTTTCAGCTTTGTGGGTGTGTAGTAAATGGAGCTCTTGGAGAATAACATTCTTAGTAGCTTTTTCCAAAATCAATAACCAAGATTGCTGCATTAGATTTGGTTATTTTCTATTGTAGATTAACAACAGGAACTAGTAAAAAGAAAAAATCTGACATTTGTGCCAAACAAGTGTTAAATACAATTAAAATTTTTTGTGAAAGTGTGGTGAGCACGGCTTGGCATCACACATGGGAGCAAGGGAGGATATCATCTGTACGTGCCCCTCCTTGATGGCTTTTGCTGCTATCCAATTCTTTCTTTTCTAAGAAATCTTTTGTAATGAACCCTGGTTAGTCATTGGTTGACTGAAATATAACCGCAAGATCTCTCTTTTAAAATGAATAATTTCAAGCGTAGTGTGGGAATGCCTGCATACTAAGGTTTTTAGTTACAAAAGAATGATTTCATTTTTCTTCTTTAACAAATTTAATTGCTCTATTATTTTTTTTTAAAAAAAAGTTACCAAAGAAGTGATGAAGGCAGATTTTATGTCATCAATACTAAAAGAAATCAAAGATCTGGTGTTTACAGTGGTATAAGTGTGGCCCATAAACTACTCATCCTTTTCTATTGTTTTTAACACTTAATGCCAGACTGGCAGACAACAAATGTAAGATCTAATTTAACAAACGAATTATAATTTTCAAAAACAATTAAAACAAATAATCAAAATGCATACAAAAATATACATATATATACATGTATATCATAGAACGAATTATATCTAATAACCGTAGACTTCTTTGAAGGATTTCTTCATGATTTCTAAACCTTCATTAACTTCATCCTCAGTGATAACAATTGGTGGAGCCATTCTGAAAACACCACCAAAGGCCTTAACAGCAATAAGGTTTGCACTTAAACCATTCTTCATCATAGTTTGGGCTAAAACAAAAGCAGTGTCTGGGTCACTTTCTTTGGTTTCTCTATCCTTGACAATTTCCAAACCAATCATCAAACCTTTACGTCTAACGTCACCAATACCTTTATAGGTTTCTGCCAATTTCAATAAACCATCACCCAATTGCTTACCTCTGGCTCTTGAGTTTTCAAGAAGGTTGTCACGTTGAACGATTTCTAAAACCTTCAAACCAACTGCACATGGGATTGGATCATTGGTGTGGGTTGTGTAGTACAAGAATCTCTTTTCTCTTGCAACTTGATCAATTTTGTCGTTTGTGATGATAGCAGATAATGGTAAACCGTTACCCAAAGTCTTAGACAAGCAAATAATGTCTGGAACAACACCCATATCTTCAATTGCAAACATGCTACCACATCTACCAATACCGGTTTGAGCTTCATCAACAATAAGCAACATACCTCTCTTTTCACATTGTTTCTTCATTTCCTTCAAGTAGCCATCTGGTAAAACCAACATACCACCGGAAGATAAGACAGGCTCAATGATGACAGCTGCCAAGGAGCCAACACTTTGTGCATCAACTAAAGACCAACCGTAGTCGAGTTCGGTTTTCCAATCGTAAGAACCGTCGGCGTGTCTAAAGATAGATCTGTAACCATTTGGAGCAGGCAACATCAAAGAACCTGGAGTCATTGGACCGTGACCGGTTCTACCATCTTGATAAGTACAGGAGTTGGCAGAACCAGTCATACCGTGCCATGAAAGTGACAAACCAACAATTTCGAATTTACCAGTGAAACACTTTGCAAGCTTGATGGCGTATTCGTTACATTCGGAACCGGTGGACAAGAACACAGCTTTGTTCAAACCTTCTGGCAACAGATCGGTGACTTTGTCAGCCAATTCGACCGCTGGAACTGGCAACATAGCGGAAAAGATATGGTCGACAGATTTTGCAGTTTCGGTGATGACTTCAGTGATTTCTGGGTTACAGTGACCAACTAAACAGGACATTTGACCGGAGGTGAAATCCAAGATCTTCTTACCTTCATTATTGTAAAGATAGACACCTTCGGTCTTGGTGATGATTTCTCTGACAACGTGTGTACCGAAGTAAGCAACTTTCTTATCGGCGGTTTCCCAGAATTCTTTTGAGTCGATTTTAGCAACAGTCATTATTGGTTTAGAGTTAGTTCTGTTTTGTGTTTGGTTTGGATTGGTTAAAGGGAAACTATAATTAGAAGAAACGATTGAAGAGATGGCAAGACACAACAGTTGAAATCTGGTAGGAAACACCTTATCCTTTATATAGGAAAACAGAGTTGAGTTGGATGGATATTGATTAGCCGGGCCAGCATACTCTCGGATAAGTAGATATCCGGAGGCATCCCTTTTTTTCTCGGAAAATTCACCGATTCCAACGATTTCATGGTTGCATAGCCGTAACAGTTTCTGTATTTGGCTCGTATTTTTCGATACGGTTTACCCAGAGGGCATCAGTCTCTACTCCGGTCGTATTCCTCTGGTAAATCCATATCCAGGGTTCTGGATAATGCGCATTTGCATTTGTTTTGCTCTTCCCCAGGGATGTTACTAACTACACTCTACAGATAGTTCTGGCCAGAAGCACCCCAGACGCTAGCTTTGCCGGATATCATTTATTCCGGTTTTCCATGCCGACGGAATGATCGGCTAACTACTCCGTAGATTCAAATTTCCATGAATAACCACTTTTTAATGATTGTTCATGCCAACCAGGGACCAATCTGGTCTGGCCCGTGGAAAGATGCCTGTAGTTTGCGTAGCACATGTGCAAGTAGTAAGATGGTCATTTGTTGTACATATACATGCCTCGTATTCCCGTGTTTACTTTCTACATGGAGCCATGTTTTCTTAGAATGCCCGACCAAAATGTTATACCCGAGACATATACTTGTGGTTTACAGCACTTGCAGATATTAGGAGATTATCTACATAGAACTGCATTCACTAGAAAATGGTTTTGCGAGAAACATGAACCAGCCCAGTTTGACAATCTGCCAAACGTTATCAAAAGAATCAACCACATTGTGTCTACAAACAATCACATGAGTGGTGCATTTCTATCTGCAAATCAGAAACCAGTACAGTTGATAACGAAATCTCGGAAAAAAACTAAAAAAGGACCAGTTTACAAATTCGATCGGGGCGACGCGTCGATTCTGATTTTTTAACATGTTTGTAAAAAAGAAATGAGCCGCTGCCACAAGAAGGAGTATCCTATAGACAAGAGAATGGCACAGGAGAGTAAGTATACAAAAGGTAAATCTATGTGCAACTGTAGTTGTTGTTTTGTTGCTGTACCAGCTGTTCCACACCGGATATTCTTGGCTTTATATGAAAATAAAAGGATAGTCAACCTGTGGTTACAGTATTGTTTATTGCAAATAGAAGAAAGAGCCAAATCTAGTGCTGCAGTTTGTAAATCAGCAACGATACTTAAATTGAAAGATTGGATTGATAGATTGATCGGTGTCTATTGTTAGTCATCCTTGTAGCATTTTCCAGCTTAGCCTAGGTGTATGGATCATATAAAATAAGTTGTTAGTGCATCTAGTCTGAAGAATATTGCTTGCTGAACTTTCCCTTTCTTTACAAAATTATACCCTTATATTTTGAGTTAACGGATCATATGCACCCCAAAACATGAGCAACACTAAACCAAAGAAAACTCCCAGAGAGAGAAGTTCAATGGCATGCTTGATGTGTCGTGAAAGAAAAGTCAAGTGTGATATTACGAAACATTTCCCATGTAACACATGTGTTAAATATAACTTGACATGTGTCAAGCCTACATACGACAAACGAAAGAATAGGGCATCCGGATTCTTCGAGGGACGCCTGAAGTTGCTGGAAAATAGAAACCAGTCTGTGGTTTCGTATTTGGAAGCTATTTTGAGCGTAATGAAAAATCCAGTCGACGTCGACAGTAAGAATGACACAGAGGAACTCCTCAGTGAAAAACTTGAAACTTTGAGAAATGATAGTTTGAAACTTCTGAAGAATGAAAAGCAAAACACAAGCAATGGTCATATAGAAAAGAAGAGAAAGTATGTCAATGAGGCCATTGAAAAAGATGAGATTATTAAAAAGGTGGAAGATGAGCAATTTTTTAATGGCAAAGGACCGGTACCTACTGGTACATATATCGGCGAATCAAATTTGGGCAACTCACACAAGTTCATGAACGGTTCGACAGTGTCAGTTGATCTCAATGAAAAATATCCAACACCACAAAGTTTTAAAAGTATAGACAAACCCCTACTGTCTGTTTTTGGGCCGACGAGTGTCTTCGATAACATAACACTCCGAAGTTCTTCCAGCAATGGAATTGAATCAATAAACACACTGAATTCCGATCCCAGAGTGATTCATTATATCAAATTATTCTTTGTTTGGCAATATCCGGACATTAACATGTTTGTATTCAGAGAGGTGTTTTTACTTGATTTTTTCCATGTAAAACAAGACTCTTCGTATTGCTCACCTGAGTTGGTATTTGCAATATGTTCGTTTGGTTCCTTACTGGCAGAGGAAGAGGAGAACCCTAAGAGTATTTCTCTTTATTTTTACGAAAAAGCAAAAGAACTTTGTTTTCGACACTACAGCAAACCGTCCATTTCGACATTACAGGCTTTTTTGTTATTGGGTTTATATGACATATATAGCGGCCATAACGATGGAGGGTGGGCCCTTATAGGCATGGGTATTAGGATGGGATATTCGATTGGCTTACATTTGCAGGATTCGACTGTTCCCAATGAAGATGGCAACACAAAGGGTGAACTTGGTTCCAAAATAAAGAGGCGTATATTCTGGGGCACATGTTTAGTTGATCATGTGATTGGAGTTCTATTGGGTCGTCCAATCACATTAAGACGGAACAATTCGGAACTTGAAGAATCGATTGAATTGCCCGATATTGAATGGATCAATGAATATTCCTTTGATGCAGACCACAACGAATTTAAAGTTGGTGATTCTCTTCGAGAGTCTATTGGATTGATGACAATCACTGAGAATATGTTTACCGATATATTTAGATCCGGAAATGAATCAAAATTTTATGAGAAACTGCAGTTGGTCAATGACTATAATATCAAGATTATCCAGTGGAAGCATAGGTTGCCTGTCAACCTATCATGGGATGCAAAAGATCTATTAAACTCTGGTGGTGAACCCACAAAAGTTACCTTCAAGCTCCTATATTATATTATTATTCTGTGCTTAAATAGGCCATTCTTAAAAATCGAATTTAGCAACAAATTGGATGAATACAGGGCTACTATCAAAAAGATTTGTGTGAATGCAGTCAATGATTTGGCAATTCTAGTCAAAAATTTTGCCAAAGAATATGGGTATTTGAAATGTTCTCCACTGATGATCTACTGCTGCATTATTTCAATTTCGGTGATCCAGAGATTGGAGTCTGAAGATCCGGCCACAAACCAATTTTACAAAAATCCCAAAACAAAGTACAAACTACTGTTATTTTTGAAAACTCTGAAGGAGAGCTCAAGTATTTGGGGATTGAGTGAAAAGGCGTTCAAGTTGTTGGGCGACAGTATAGTTGCCACCTCCAAGCTGAATCTCGAATACGAACTACAAAATTTTGATGAGTTTGAAACGGAAATCGTACCAGAAACTAATTTACTCAATAGTACGGTTTCAACACCCGAGAATATCTATGATTCCACTACGAATGGTTTATTCAATAAATCGTTCTTTGATGCCCTTTCTGGTGATGCGATTGTAGATCCAAAAATTGATATACCCTCCACTATGTTTTATCCACTAGAGATGATTCTTTCAGAGAATCACAATGATCTTTTCGAATACGAAATATAGATTAGCTACACAGTCAGGTGTTAATTAGATTACTGCTTGGAGTAATGATTTTGGTGGGTTTTACAACATCGTTAGTGGTGATAAGTGGCAATAAGTGGCAATACTACTAACAATAGCATTAGGAAAATGGAAATCACCATGGGAATAATCATCATATTACTGATAGTGTGAAGGATACGGAAAACAAGAAGGCCGTCGGGTATTATTTTCCGAGTTGTACGTTCCGTCGGTTCCCTATTTCTCGCTGTTTTCTATCGGTTAAGCGAACTACAGTATTGGTGGATTTCAGCAAGACCTACAGTAATGCACAAACGTGTGATTACGTAGTGTGCGAACATACCTCTTATCGAACACATGGTAATTTTTTTGCCAAACATTCCATATCGCGCTTATCATTTGGACGTCCTCGGGATTATATTTCCTTGGCGTATTAACATTCGATAACACAAATAAATGGAATCCTGTGTCAGATAACGGAAAATTTCCTATTGTTTCCTATTGTTATCAGTGTCTACATTTATCTTGGATTGTGAAACTTTTGGGAATAAAAGGCAGGGAATGCCTTCATCAAAATCTTTTCTCCCATCCACCACCATCAGTGAATAATATGTGAGTCACAGAGAAAACCTTTTTGCATTGGTAGACAGTTTAAAAACCAAGCAAAAAAATGAAATTTTTACCCAAAATGGACTCGAAGGAGACAAGCCAAGTGTCTGAACTTGACATGGAAGCAATCGACTCAAACAGAAGTAGATTGGTCGATCAAAATGGTAACCCAGTCGAACAACATTTAAGAAGAGATTTCAAGAATAGACAAGTCAGTATGATGGCAATTGCCAGTGCACTTGGTACAGGTTTGATTATTGGTTCGGGTACTGCGCTGCAGAGAGGTGGACCAGTTGGTTTATTTTTAGGATACTTATTTACCGGTTCTTTGTTATTTGTTGTGTTGTTTTCCCTAGGTGAGATCTGTGCGTTCTCTCCTATGGATAAGGCTTTCTCGGGATACTGTACAAGATTTTGTGACAAGGCTCTAGGTTTTGCGGCTGGTTGGAACTATTTTTTTACTTGGGCAATCACGTTTGCGGCAGAATTGAGTGCGTTGGGTCTTATTGTTCAGTATTGGAGACCGGATTTGAACCCTGGTATTTTCATTGCTGTCTTTTATGTTGTCGTGACATTTGCAAATTACTTTAATGTTAGAGTTTACGGTGAAATTGAATTCATGACCGCAGTTGTCAAGTTAGTCACTCTTCTCATTTGTTTCATCACTGCTATTGTTATTTCTGCAGGTGGTGGTCCTGACCATACAACCATGGGTTTCAGATACTGGAGATCTGATCCATTTGTTCCTTATCTCGTTAAAGATTCCACCGGTAGATTTTTAGGCTGGTGGGCTTGTGTTATTCAATCCATTTTTGCTTATAACGGTACCGAGTGTATTGGTGTTATTTTTGGTGAAGCACCAGAGCCTAAGAAGATTATTCCATCTGCAACCCGTCAAGTTTTCTTAAGAATTGGTGTTGTCTATATTCTTGGTGTTTTCCTTATTGGTATCTGTGTGTCACCATTTGATCCAGATCTTGCTGGTGGTCAAGGTAACGCTGCTGCATCTCCATTTGTCATTGCGTTCAAAAATGCAGGTATTAAAGTTTTACCAGACTTTGTCAATGCATGCCTACTTTTCTTCGTTGGTGGTGCTGCTAACTCGAACGTCTATTTGAGTAGTAGAAGTTTGTACGGTTTGGCAAGAGACGGTATGGCTCCAAAATGGTTTTTGAAGCTTAATAGATTTGGTGTTCCATACAGATGTTGTTTAGTCAGTTCTGTTTTCGGTTTCTTGGCATTCCTAAACTGTAAAGAAACATCTGCAGTTGGTTTTGGTTATTTGTCAAGTGCAACCAGTATCTTTGGTTTACTTACCTGGATTAACATTTTAGTTGCTTACATCACTTTTTACAGAGCAACTATTTACCAAAATGTTCCAAAGGAAGATATTCCAATTAGAATGTGGTTCCAACCATATCCAGCATATATCGCTTTGTTCTTCCTTTGTGTTATTACGTTCTTCAACGGTTATAATGCATTCATCACCAAGTTTGATTACAAACAATTCATTACTTGTTATATTGCTGTCTGGGTTTACTTAGCAATGATCTTTGGTTACAAGCTCTACTACAAGACCAAGAGGGTCACACCAGCAACTGCTGTTTTATACGACTATGTTGAGGAAGTTGTTTTAATTGATGAAGAACTTTCTAGAACCTCTAAAAACTAGAGTAGTTTTTAATTTTTCTTATTTCGTACTTTATAATTTGTGATTATTTTTGAATTACTGCGTTTTTTAAAAGTAATAAATATATTTTCTATTCAGTCTTATTTTGAATAAGTTTAAGAACATTATTCAGGAACACCTTGTCTGTGAAACTGATGCATGGGCCAGCTAACTTCTAATCTTTTTTATCCAAATTTTTATTTCGAATATCCACAAGTAATCCATATCAACTTTTTCTTGTAAGTGCTTGTGTGAGTGTTTTTGATATTTATGTGGAATATATACACCCCAACTAAAAACATGTTTTTTTTTTTGGTACTGTTTTTTCTTTTACTTGAATTCATCGTTGAAGATCCTCTTTGTACTTGGGGGAGCAATATGAAATAGACCCAGATTTTTTCACGTTTTCAATGGATATTGGAATATTTCACACGAAGCACAATCGTCATAAGAAAGAGAGGATATTAAGAACGTCTGTTGGAGGTTGCATGTACATGATTTTTCATTCACCCACTTAATCAACCAACCAGGTATTTTAATTACTAAAAGAAAGCATGTGGCAAGAAAAACACCCTTAATTATTACCATAGCTTATTAATGTTGTCAACAGTTCAACATACGGCTTTCTTTCCTGACTCTGAAAACAAAACGACCCAGATTTCCAGTTTTTTGCAGCCTCTACAACGATTTTCAATCAAAAAAGCACCAAGCCTGTATGTTTTGGACAAAGATATTTGATTGGACTTATGGTAATTGCTAGTGAAACAACGTTTTACAGCAATTTTTTAATTGTCTGTGTGAATTCTTCTTCTTTAAATATTACAAAAACTATGTACACAAAAGAATTGTTGTCATTATGCTGAGAAAAATAGTATTTGATATAATTTTGCAAAGAAAAATTGACTTTACATTATACGAAAGAAAAAATGCAATTTCCAAACATAAACTCCTGTGACTAATTCGAATTTTCAAATACAATTTTCAGCATAACATCGACAGAAAAGGAGTAAGTTTTGAATGATTCTGCACATCATAGTTCCACTCAGGAAAGCTATGAGCCTCTAAGACAGCATATCATTACCAAAAAAGAAAAGCAAACATGTCTACCAAACCAATTTCAAAAATCATGGTTTGTTCATAAAACATCAGAAGTAATCAATGCAAGGCCATACTACTGAGAGACTGTTTTAGTGTTTAATGAGTACTTTAGCAGAGCGAGATCTCTATAAAGAAAATCCTAATAACTTGATCAAATGCAGTGATACAAATTGTTTAGCTTAACGTGTCGTTATAATCTTTTTATTTGGTATTTGGCTTCCACAAGTTACCGCATTTGGAAGGCCGGGATGTTCTCGGTAGAGTTACATGTACTGATGCAATCCTCTCAATTTTGGTACTACAAATTAAAACGATCATGTTGATTTTTAACAAAACTGATCAAAAGCTCCATTGACATAATTCATAAATTAACTGCAACAATGGACTTTTTCTGTGGATGATTCAGCAGGTGAAACTGCCCGTACAGAAAAATTCGCAGATGAACAACCAAATGGCATTAGAAGAAAAGCCTGTTTGTAAGCAAGTGTTTTGTTGTCTGCATATATTCCGACAAGGCCAGAATAAATACCAATTTCAATTACTGTGGTATATTTTGTTTAAGAGCTTGTTTTAAAATAAAAGTAGAAGAAACAAATTTGAGTATCGTCATCCAAACACAAAAGCAATTATGGCTTGTTTTGTGCACTACGGTTATTTTCTTACTTTCGTATATGCAGTTTGAGTAAGTCATAACAAAACGATACTCAGAAGTCTAAATTTCCATTGCGTAACGTAAAGGCGCTATTGCAATAAATGAAGTTTAACAAATGAATCAAAACAACAGTTTTATCATCAAGAAATCGGACTTTATTTCAACTACAATATTTCACACACAGTTCTGGATAGATCGCACATGTTACATAAACGGCCGTATTAAACGTATTACGCTGTTCCTCAGTTGGCTCCAACATTATGTTTAGAGAAGTGTTTCAGAAAATAGCAGATCATGATAATTTAATGAACAATATAGAGGCACAGTTAGAAATACGAATTCAGATCCGTTTTATACATGGATATACATTAAACAGCTTTTACACTCTGACCTGGTAGATAATACAAAATTATTGCTTACAGGAGTTGATAGAGATGCATGGTTCGGCAAAGACATAACATGTAGAACTATGTGTCCTTTTAGCATACTAAAATCGGAGATCTTCGATCAAACGAACAAAGATATAGGTAACGGTAATTCAACGCTATTGGGCGAAATTCTGTCTTCTTCATGTTGAATATTCGATATTAGATATCTTCAAAGTAATAGAACGAACTATAAGATCATCAATACACTCTATTAAGCCTGAAAGTTGATTTCGTCGGTCATTAGGCTGCCTACTGCCTCAAAAAGAGTTAATACAGAAAATGCATGGAAGAGTATTAATTAGAGTTCATGCAATTGATTAAGACCAATGAAGAGTCGTTTTGAATGTGAAGCACACCAGCTGAAAGTAGTGGAGTTTTGACAATTACACCAGGGTACTGAAGTCGGCCGATAAGATGTGGCAGTATTTTTTGTCAAATAGTATGGAAGAAATGTTTTACTTTTCGAAAATAATTGCACTATCTAGGTTTCCCTGCATTTTCACTATAGAGTAACAGTGGATGGCGGAAACGACAGATAAGGAAGCAAATTAGAAACATTATCTTGTTTTGAAAGATATATAATCATTTGCTACAATGAGTGCCGGAGATTTTTGAAAGAAAAAGTATGATGTTAGTGTGTTGCAAAATTGATGCAACATAAATGATGCTTAGCATCCGAGTCTAGTGACAAGCCATGGGCACCGTTTAGACAATGTCTAATACCCAGTTAGAGCTTTTGGGTGTTTGTAAAAAAGCTATTCCAATCAAAAGCTCTTTGTTTGTGATGCCAATAATGTACATGTTAACGTTGTCGGAATTTTGTCATTTGGCGATATATCACAATTTTTGAAGGGAGCATATTGACTATTAGTGCCTTTGGCAATTAGTTTCTGAGTCGAGCGTAGGATTAACCACGGCTTTATTGCTGGAACAGTGGAGCAGAGTTAGCACATTAGGATTACGGTTGGTAAGCGATCTGCAGAACTGATCAAATTTGTTTTTATATCAATAGACTGACACTGTTAGCTAGTTGTGTTTTTGGAACCTAGTAGACCGGTGATTTAAACAGAACATATTGAGATTGCGAGTAAAAAGGAAACATCAAAAACAAAAACTCTCCGAGACGGGGAATTGAACCCCGGTCCCCCGCGTGACAAGCGGAAATTCTAGCCACTAAACTATCTCGGACCACTGCGCAAGCCCGGAATCGAACCAGGGGCTCAACGATGGCAACGTTGAATTTTACCACTAAACCACTTGCGCTTTGTTGAGTTTGATCTATCCGTTTATATTCTACCAACATAATTGGCTACCTTTTCATCCTCACATAGAATTTGTGTGGTGGCTCAAAGAACTGATGCAAACTGTCGAAAATCATAATAAAAATTTATAATATAATACTATTTTGATCTTATTTTTCAATTTTTGAGGAGAAAAGTAAGAGAGGCAAACTTTTACAGCAGACAAGAATACCATGATCCCCGGTCCCCAACCGTCTGATTCATCAATGTGAATAATCACTTTAATTTTTGTGGCAGAATCATGTTTGTTGGTCTTAAAATATTGGGTGTTTAGAAGTTTGACTTCAAAGGCACTCATTTCATCTCTGTTTTTAGATTTTTGTGTTGAAGCAACTAAAAAAATATGAGTTTGTAATCGGCCTTAGTATAAAACCGAAACGTGATTCTATAGTTAACATTAGGTGTCAATAATGTTCCTCACAGGTAGGTAAACTCGAATTCGCAGCCGTTTCAATATGATATAGACGTAAACAGCACGGAACTATAATTCCAAATAATATGCCATATATCCTATGAACACTTGCAGCTTTTGACATAGCTCTTAAAAAATAACAGAAACATCCACAGTAACAATAACTGAAAATAGCTATTAAAGATAAAATCATGCCTGAAAAGAATGTAGAAGCTGGCAAAATTGTTATTATATATTTAAGGCGTGGAGGATTCATCAGAATCTGTAAATAAACCACAAGACTAGCAAAGAAATTGCCAGCCGTATTTTCAATAAATTTTCAATAGGAGAGTTTGATGCTTTTTTATGTCCATTACTCACCAAAGCTTATGGATAACCTAACCAAAAAGTGAAATTAAAAAGAAAATGCACGGAAATTAGATGTTTCCATGTCAATCTCAAAACACAAACGAAGAAATTGCCCGGATCATGGATGTGACAGTACCTCTCATTACATTCACAGTAAATAGCGGTATATTTGAATCATACAGTTTTATATCACAAGCAAGGACACAATATAAACCTGACGTGCAAAACTCTTCTGTGTTACAGAAATAGAGTCAATTATTTGCTTTCAGCATCAGTGATGGTATATACCATTCCATCACGCGTGAAAAGAAATATACATATATCTGCCCTCAAAAACAGAGAATGAAAGGCTAAATGTGATTTTTGTCTACAGTGGTATAATACGTACCAGTAAAGATCTTGAGTAGTTGTTGGAACTTGCGATGTCTCATATGATTGACTCGTAACAATAAAAAGTGAAAAAAACTCGAAAAGCTTTAGTCAGTAGAATCAAAACAGTGTGAACGCTATGACTATATGCATTTATGTATGTCTTTTTTATATGATTCACTTAAGCTATGCATCATAGAGTACAGTAAAGGTCATAGAGAGATGTGGGTGCCACGCTCTGATCATGTGTCAAAATTTTCTCAACAACAAAATAATGTATCAAATAGAATTCATGACACAGGTCAACTGAGGGAACATATTACTGTCCTTCAGCCAATCTTCAAATTTTATTTTATTTGAGTGGAAAAATGATCAACAACACGAGTTTCGTTGCAATAAGAAACCTAGCTTAGAATTAGTATTGAGATCATTTTTGACGACATACTTTTTTATCTTTAATATTACAGCATATTAAAAATAATGAAGAAACAAGTAGATCAGCCAATCTATTGAAATACGAATAGTCTCAGTCACCGCGGGAAAGTTTAATCGTGAATCAAATTTTGATGGAGATTGTTGATAGCATCCTTGTTGCTACATGGTAGCAAAAATTGGAATTTTTATTACTAACAAAAACAGAAGTGTAAACATACATAATTTCCATGAACAGAGAATGTGTGCCACCTCCAAATTGAACTTCTGTTTTGAGATTTTGGTTATATCGAAATATTAGAGAGCTCAGTACGAGCGACCAAAGAAGAGAGTTTGTGCTGAAACTGAAGGTGTGTTTTTTTAACAAGAATCCAACTAGTAGCCATAATATAACAGAGCCAAACTCGTTTGAAAGATGCACGACAAAACCAAACTTTGTAAAGTCCCATATCAGATTCTAACCTCACGAGTGTTTTACGTCAAATGTAGACCAATTTGCACATTTGTTTTCTAATACTGATCATAGTTTAATCTCTGGTTTTTTGAGTGAATTTGTTTGTTGCTCCGGATAACATTAATACTATTAATTATTAAGTTGATTTTGTTCAATTGATAGTTCGATTATTGTTTATTCTGTAGTAAACGAGGGCATCCACGAAATTTGTGCGCATATTTCCCCCAATACTGACCAACTGAAGTGCCACATTCACCTATACAATTTTTTTTCCAATTGGGGTGCCAAACCAAGCTGTTGGATTATGTAGAAGCACAAGGAAAAATGCATAAATATATCTGCGGTAACCTTCGGGCTAACCGATAATATATGAAGCGCCCATGTAAACGGGGGTTACGAGTCCTTTCAACATACTCAAGAGGGGGTGCAGTCTATTTTTTTGATGAAGAGAAAAGGGGAAATTGAAAATAAAAACATTTTTTTAGTTCTATTTTTATTTTGGTTTTACCAATGCGTTATCGACATCAAAAAACTTTGCCTTCGCAAACACAAATACCGATCGTTAGTAAGGCATCTGGCAATGTAAACAGTGGGGGCAACAAAAGTTAATACGAAGGGGGCGTATATTGGTTATCAAAATAAAGTGTAAATAAGTATTGGGTTTTTAGCCTGTAGCTGTAACACTGGTTTTATTAATAGAGTATCTATTTGAGTCCAGCGCTATTAGCGCACTTACGCTATAGAAGCAAACCGCATGCATTGCTGCTTTTAAGTCTCCTTTTTATCAGAATTGGAACGAACAAGTTTAACAAGCGTTTCCTATCATGGTTGTGACCGACCATGTCAATTTTGGTTTACCAATTGGGCTGCGGCTATTTAACTTTAACACCGAATCTTTTTCAATGCCCAAATTTTCAGATTTGACATTGTCTCTCAAAGCTGTTGGGGATTTCAGCAAAGTTAATCCGTTTTCCTCTGCAAGTTTAAGGGCAGTATGGGTTGTTCCGCAGGATGCGGATTTCAAGTTTTAGTGTGTTCGTTTCTAATTTACATAGTTTATTTCATACCATCGGTTAAACTTTTGTAACCGAGTTCCCGCCGAGCTGCCGCCGAGTTGCCGCCGAGCTGCTGCCGAGTTGCTGCCAAGGCACTATACTAAAATTTCCACCTTTCTCACGTTCCGAAATTTCCGCTACTCCAAATTTTACCGAGAAATGTTTTATGGCTGAGCGATGGGCTTTTCCGGTTTGGCTAATACCGCTCGTATTTTAATGTATGTCTTAGTAGTAGTACTACACTGTACATCTTAGTGGATAGGTTATAAGCTTTGATTGAAAACCAGCTTGAACATAATGATTACAAGGAAGAAATAAATTGTTGATGGTGCTCCAGTTGCAGACTTTATAACTGTCTGTGAATAGCAAGAGAAGTAGGGTGGTTTTTACAAGATATACTGTTGCTTGCAGTCCCCATGTGGGACTGCTCGTCTAATTTTGTCGTGACTACGTCTAACTCCTTTTTTAAACATGTATTGTTGGTTATGTTAACTTAGACTAGAACCGTCGATCTCACTAAGGAAATACCTTGTGAATAACTCTCTTTGACAATTGATAACACGGTCGGTCTTGGAAACTTCATGAAGACCGATCTATCCTCTTATTTTCACAAGTACCAGCATGAGTTGAATAGGGGTGGAATTTGGCAATATAAATAAGGGTCAAATCTCTTTATGGAATTGAGCTGGAATGCGTTTTATTTCCAATGGTATGTATTGCTCTATCATAGTTTAACCAATAGACCAGCAAATAAATAGTTTACAAACACAAAACCAATAAAATGTCATTATCAAACCCCAAATTGGACAAGATCCTTGCGGAATCCACCTCTCCAAATACGGAAAACCATCTTCCACTTGCTATTGCTGCAGTTGCAACCAAGGATAAAGGTTTGGTATATCTTAGTTCTGCAGGTTCTCGTGATGTTACCAAACCAGAAAAAATTGCAACTACAGATACAATTGTTGCCTTTTACTCCTGTACCAAGGCTGTTACCTGTACTGCAATACTTCAACTAATTGAAAGAGGCGTTATCGCTCTTGATGACCCAGTCGAGAAGTATATTCCAGAGTTTGCGGAAAAGAAGATATTGACAGGATTCACCGATAAAAATGAACTAATCTTAGTTGAACCAAAGAATAAAGCTACGATTCGTCACTTAATCACACATACTGCGGGGTTTGGCTATACTTTCTTTAGTAAGAAGTCTCATGAGTACAAGGAGCTAACTGGTATTCCAAATATGTTGGAAGCTGTTTATAAAAATTATGACACACCACTACTGTTTGAACCAGGTACCCAATGGTTCTATGGTACCAACGTTGATATTGCAGGTAAGGTTGTATACAATGTCACCGGTATGTCATTAGGTGATTTTTGCAAGAAAAATATTTTTGATAAAATCAATGCATTTTCTCTAACATTCGATAGAACCGATGAACAGCGTTCTCAGACAGCTGAGGTTCATCAAAGATCCCATAACACATCTGGTGATCTTATCCCATTATATAATCTGCATCCACGTGTTGTACATTTTCATGCAGGTGGGCAAGGTTTGTTTGGTACGATTGAAGATTATGTCAAGTTCCTTCAAATTTTTATACACCAAGGCAAGTGTGTTGATACAGGAGAACAGATTTTGAAGCCAGAAACCGTTGAGCATTATGCTTTTGAAAATCTCTTACCAGGAAATTTACATGTTGAAGGCGATTTTGAGTATGTGGAACCAGAAGTTAGCAATCCAGTCACATTATTTGATAAAATTCCTGTCGACCAAAGATGGTGGACAGCTGCATTTATGAAACTTGGAGTTGAATTACCAACAGGAAGATCTGCTGGATCTGTCTTTTGGTGTGGTTTATCAAACATGTATTATTGGATTGACTATAAAAAGGGTATCGTCGGCATCTTTGCCTCGCAGCTGCTCCCTTTCTGTGATGCAACGACTCTTAACTATAGTGGTAAATTTGAAGCAGAAGCTTACAAACAATTTTGCACTTGAACTTATAAGAAATTCAATAATAGACCAAGAAAGTATAAGATTTTAAATATGATATGTATCTAATGACTTTAAATATGGTAGCCTTTATGATTAAGAAAATTAATTTTTTTGGAGACAGATGTAAAAATATTCTCCGGAGGATCTATATCCTATTTAATGTCTGATACAGATCGATGTCTTTAAAAGCCTAGCTGAGAGTGTATCGAGATGCGTCAGAAATGTTTCAAAGATTATCATAAGTAGTGAGATAACGAGACCCCAACATGTGTTAAAGGATATTGCGTGTATTTGAAGCTTTAGGAATTAATCAGAATCAGCTCATATATAATTAATTCTTTTATACTTTATTTTAATTGAAATTCATTTCTCTGTAATAGAGCAATAGACACTAGTTGCTACTTTTAAGAGTCAATGGTTTTCCGGTCTAAATAAGTACTCCCATGATGAATTCGATATCGTTAAACACTCAGTGATCTTAATTAAACCCTTTTGTCTTTGAACCTATCTTTATATGATAAAATGCACCTAAGAAAGTCCCCAAATAGCTGAGTGTTGATTTTTGAAGGAAGGTTGGCCATGACGTGAGCTGTTGCTTGAAGATTTCTGCACCGGAATTTTATTCGAGTCCAAGCACACGTTGGTAATCCCCGCAAAATGTTTGAAACGCAAGATGTTTAAAATTAAATGTTGCTGGTAGCATGGAGCTGGATAATGAGGTCTTTTACCATGAGATAATAGCTGGTGCCATCAACACATCATGGTATTTTAATACCACATGGAAGATGTTGGAGAATTTTCCGGACAATCTCGATAGTCATTAGGAGATGCAACATGATCCACAGACTTCAAATGTGGCCTATGAGTTTGGCTACAAGTTGTTTTGGAAATCACTGCTTGTTCCTTTTTTTGCTGTACTCATTATATTCATAATATGCGGTTGCTTTTCCTCTTGCTGGCTGAATAATTTTCATGTCCAGAATCAGCCAAATGTTATTTTATATATGCACTGGCAGCGTTAGCGACGAATGGCTGACTTGGTTTTCAAGATGCCATAAACTATATAACACAACTAGTTGGTGTTTGTATTTCTCAATAACCCCCCTCAAATATTCCCATATGATCAAGATGTTTTGGAAACATAACCGGAAAAATAAAAAAGATCCGGGACTAACCACTTTCTGCAAGTTTGGTGCCTGCCGTGGAATTCCAACTCCGGGGTTTCCATAACTCAATTTATAGTGTCATGTGACTGTTTGTTTCCAAGCAAACTAGAGATATCATTGATTTTCCCAGACCGGAGTTTCATCATCTCCATGTAGGTTATCTTTTTATCAGAACCTTGTGAAGATTGAGAGCTCTGATTTTATTTTTTCTCAGTAAATACGGCTCTAGATCTGTTCGACCCTGTTACAAAAACTTCAGTATACTCCACTGAGTTTGGAACTTCAATCATGTAGACTTTCAGAGTAAGCATCATGCAAAAATAGAGGTATTTGTTCGGGCTTGAAGTATAATTTCAACCTCCACATGTCTTGTCATCTCTACTCTCGCTAGAAAACTTATTTAGAGAGGGTCTCAAACGTGGTGCGCATTCTTCCTTGAAATGATTAGCTACATGACATATGAGATCTGCCGTGCTGTCCACTACGGACTTCAGATCAGCACCAAGTGCACACTCCGGTTATGTTTTCCAGTGCAGAGGAGAAGTACCAGGCTCTTGTGGAGAGAAACCCGAAAGCTGAAGGTGTTTTTGTGTACGAGGTGCGCACCACCAATATTGTGTGTAGGCCCACATGCCTAGCCAGGGTACCACTATTCAAAAACGTTGAATATTTTGAGAACGTTGAGGAGGCCAGAAAACAGGGGTTTCGGCATTGCAAAAGATGCAAACCCGAAATTGAAAACAACTGGAACAAACAGCGTCTTTTAGTACTTCGAATAATAGCATATATTTCAAGGCTTGTGCTGGATAATCCCCATTGCACGTCCAAAGAGATCAGACTTGAGAAGCTTGCTGATAATTTTGCAATATCCAAATGGCATATGCTTAGAACGTTCAAAAGATACACAGGCAAAACTCCATTCCAGTACTTCTGCCAATTCAAAAAGGTGAGAGTCACAGCTCACGTCCCTCTTGTGGAGACCAAAAGAAACCTAATTCTCCAAAAAAAAAGACAAGACAAGGGAAATATAACAGGGAAGCCGAGGGGAAAGGCGGCTCTACCCACGCCTGAACTCCCGTTTGCTCCAGATAATGACTTTGAGTTTTCAAAGTTGCCGCCAACAGCCGATAACACGGAACTGGTTACGCCAGAAGAAAGTGAAGAGAATGTGGAATCGCTTTTTGCAAGTTTGTCAAAAGAGAAATGGCTTGTCGAAGGGAGGGAAAGTATATGCAGTACACCGTTTTTCTCAGAAATCAGTATGCCAGATCTTGAGATTTTAGGAACATTCAATGATCATTGCGAAAATACCTAAACCTCTACGGAACAAGAAACGGAATTTGGTGACATGTTTGCTGATGATTTTTTTGATAATTTCATTCGACAAAATATCCAGTTAAATAGTCTGCAAAAATAACGACATTATATAACTATAAAAGCTTCTCGTCATAAACCACGGCCTTACCTGGATTTGGTTGCGGCAATAAATCCAACTGCTGCAACGCAGTGAGGGCTCCTTCTTCGCCGATTTCCTCCTTGATTTTACCATCTTCCAATAAGAAAATGGAGGTACCAGAGAATCTTATTTTCTTTCCTGTATTGGCCGTCTTTAACTCTCCGACCGCCAAATCATGGCATGGCGCACCGGTGTGGGTACCTCCACCATACCATCTACCAACAACGTACTTGCCTTCCGCAATTAACGGAACCCCATAACCAACAAAGGACAAGTCTGGAAAGCTTCTAACGAATTCATCGTAGGCATTTTTTGCTGCAGTTTTGCCTCTTCTTGGTCCATGCATAGGATATTTGAATAGAAAGTCGTCGGAACATAGCTCTTCGATAATGTCGGAGTTTCTTCTCGTCCAAAGCTCGTCGAAATATCTTGCGACAATCTTCTTGTTTTGCTCTTCAGTGGTCATGTTTTAAATATATGATATTTTTTGGTGTTGTTTGTGTTGTTTAGTGAGATGTTCTAATAGAGCTACATTTGTTTTCATAGTGGTTAATTACATATGAAGCACGGTTGTGTTGGTGTTTAAATACGCAAAATCTTGCTTTCAATGTAAAGTTTCTGTTTACAAAAAAGTTGTACAGCTCCACCTGTTTTATTGGCAAAGTTAGCAGATGCTTTCAACCATCTTGGTAAAGCTAAAATGTATAGTCTCAGGCTCCGTCGGGTTATGTGGTATTTGTGAGGTTGTTGAGAAACAAAGGGAGCTCTACTGTGTGCCGTGCTACCAAATCAGGCCAGTGCGAGAATGTTGCTTTCAATGTTTTTTTAACTCCGTAGAATCTGTGCCCCAAATCATGTCTTTTCTGTAAATGTTGCTCTCAATGTTTTTTTTGTTCAGTAGATCCTGTCCTCCAAATCAGACCTTTTTATGATTGGATCTCTAAAAGTCCAGATGTTGCTTGCAATGTTGAAAAGGTCTGACATCATGGAACACAAACAATGTGTGCCAAACCTATTAACTTTTTTGTAGTGTGAAGCATTCTCTGCTGATTTGTTTAGTCAAACCATTTTTTTTAGGAAGTGCTCCTCTTCTGTTCTGCGTTACAGGCACTGCTAATTTCGGATACTGAACAGTGAGTAGTATAAATACAGCTCTATTTTTCGTCTACATTCGATTAATCAGCTAACCCAGATTTGAAATTTACGGCTTTTCCAAACATATCGGCAAGAATTGCTACAAACGAGAACAAAACTATCAGACAAAATGAGCGTAACTAAAACCATCAAACTACAAAACGGAGTTGACATTCCAGCTGTTGGCCTCGGGGTTTTACTTGGTGAAAAATGATAAAGCGAAGGAGATAGTCTACAATGGTTTGAAAGCGGGATATCGTCATGTTGATTCTGCTCAAATGTATGCTAACGAAGAGGGTGTATCCAGGGGAATAAAAAGATGGATAGATGAAAATCCGGCAAGCAACAAAAGGGAGGATGTGTTTTTTCACCACCAAAATTTTAGATGTTAACCATGGATATGAGAAGGCGAAGGCTTCGTTGGAGGTATCATTGCAAAAATGCTCTTTGATTGGTTACATTGATTTAGTTTTGATACATTCTCCTCAAAGTGATAAAGAGAGGAGATTGGGAACATGGAAAGCATTGCAAGAATTTGTTGAAGCGGGAAAAGTGGTGTCCATTGGTGTGTCGAATTATGGCGTCAAACATATCGAGGAATTGTTACTGTGGAAGGATCTTCTGATTAAGCCTGTTGTCAATCAAATCGAAGTGAATCCATGGTTAATGAGGTGTGAATTGACAGAATACTGTGAGAAACATGACATAAAGATTGAAGCATATTCTCCTTTAACACAGGGAAGAAAGCTTGACGATCCAGTTTTGATGGCGGTTGCGGAGAAGTACCAGAAAGATGTGGCACAAATTTTAATTAGATGGTCGTTGCAATGTGGATTTATTGTTTTGCCAAAAACGTCACACAAAGAGAGGTTAGTTTCGAATTTGAACGTTTTTGACTTTGATATATCTGCAGAAGACATGGGGAGACTTTCGCATCCTAAATCTTATGAGGTATTTGCCAGTTGGGACCCTGTTAATTACGAAAAGTAAGGTATGATTAGTGTTTTGTGTAATTGATAAGCGGTTTAATATGAGATTTTTTGTTTTTGATAGTGTGTAGTAGTTGAGCGATGGATTTTGCACGTTGTTACTAAAAGTAGAATCGCACATGCTGTGTGAGCAGTATGGAAATTGTTACTGTAATCAGTGGATTGCAAAGATGATATTTTGTTTTCGTTTTCCAGTAAGGAGTTATAATTGGCAGTTTAGTATGTGGATTGAAGATTGTTGGGATTTGGAAAAAATAAATTTGGAAGTGAGAATTTGAGAAAGTTAGAAAATGCAAAAAATTTTGAATGTGAAATGAAATTGAAAAATTCCAGTATTGATTTTATTTGTAAACAGTATAGCATATTGCATATGGATATATTTGTATTTGATATATTCAATAAATTTAATAATTGTTTGTAGTGTTTTAGAGTGACCAGGCATATTGTGGTGAATATTATATGATCAAAAGAGATGAGATACTTGAGATACAACATATGCATTGTCGTAGGTGTTAGGGTGAGTAGGTGAGTAGGGTGAGTAGGTATGGGTGTTAGGGTGAGTAGGTGTTAGGGTGAGTAGGTGTGTAGGTGAGTAGGTGAGTAGGTGAGTAGGTGAGTAGGTGAGTAGGTGTTAGGGTGAGTAGGTGAGTAGGTGTTAGGGTGAGTAGGTGTTAGGGTGTTAGGTGTTAGGGTGTTAGGGTGTTAGGGTGAGTAGGTGAGTAGGTGTTAGGGTGAGTAGGGTGAGTAGGTGTTAGGGTGAGTAGGTGTTAGGGTGAGTAGGTGTTAGGGTGAGTAGGTGGGTGAGTAGGTGTTAGGGTGAGTAGGTGTTAGGGTGAGTAGGTGTTAGGGTGAGTAGGTGTTAGGGTGAGTAGGTGAGTAGGTGTTAGGGTGAGTAGGTGTTAGGGTGAGTAGGTGTTAGGGTGAGTAGGTGAGTAGGTGTTAGGGTGAGTAGGTGTTAGGGTGAGTAGGTGTTAGGGTGAGTAGGTGTTAGGGTGAGTAGGGTGAGTAGGTGTTGGGGTGAGTAGGTGTTAGGGTGAGTAGGTGAGTAGGGTGTTAGGGTGAGTAGGTGTTAGGGTGTTAGGGTGAGTAGGGTGTTAGGGTGAGTAGGTGTTAGGGTGAGTAGGTGTTAGGGTGAGTAGGTGTTAGGGTGAGTAGGTGTTAGGGTG